>CAOKZL010000724.1:0-596592 GCA_948472985.1 Iguana delicatissima | reverse complement strand
CCTCCCTCTTCGGGTGGGGAGTGCACTGCGAAGACCTCAGAGTCCGGGGACGCTGGACAGGCGACGAGGCCCGTCTCCATATCAATGCTCTCGAGCTCCTTGCCATCGGAGCTACAAGTCGACGAGCCTTTCCTTGTTTTTCATCAGGACAAGGTAGTCCTTCGCCCAGACATTTCCTTCCTGCCTTCTGTCAATGCCCAGGCCTGGCAAGCAGCCAAGGGAGCCAGCTACAGGTCTCTTGCAGATAAGGCAGAGAATAAATTAAAGGGCTTTACTTCAGCAGAACAGAACAGGAAAAATAGCAGTAAATACCGGCAGCAGGGAGACTCCCTGGCTGTTACGTCACAGCCAAGCGAGCACACAGTCAAAGTCTGTTCGAACAAAAAAGTTACCAGCGCTGGTCCAGGATCAAGAGGTGGCGATGTTCCAGCAGGTCGGGCAGCATTTCAGGAGGCCAAGCTGAGATCCACAACAAGCACTTCGCCCAGAATGGTCAGTTGTGAGCTGACAAAAGACCCAAGGCTGAGTGATTGCTTTTATAGGCAGATCACTCCTCCAGGTGTTATCGCAGCTGGGCCCTGATTGCCTGGCATTTTCTATTTAAACGTTCTGACCTCCTGAGAGCACTCTTTTGCTCCCAATGCTGCTGGTAAGTAGGCACCTGCTCTTGAAACTCACTATCCAACTCCTCTGGCTGGACTGGGTCTGGGGCAGCCCCTGGCTCTGCTGCTGGGACTACTGGGGCCAAGGGCTCTGTGCCTGGGGCAGCCTTGGGAGTGGGCTGTGCTGGTGCAGCAGGCTCCAGGGACTCTGGCTCAGACTCAGAGCTTGTGTCCTGGAGTTCCAGGGTCCTGACACCTATGGTGGTCTCCCATTTCTACCTTTACCAGGACATCATCTTACCGACCTTTCATCCTAATCCCACAACACCTCTTGAGAGGTCTCCACACTCTCTGGATGTTCGAAGGGCCCTCGCGTTCTACACCCAGCGGACTGCGACCTACAGACAGACTCCATGCCTGTTTGTCTGCCATGGTCAGTGTTGCAGAGGCCACAAAGTGTTCACCCAGAGATTCTCTAAGTGGGTGGCACAGATTATTCTTCTTGCTTACGAGATGGCCAAGCAGCCTCCACCTGACTTGCTTCAGCCACACTCTACCAGAGCTGTGGCATCTTCAGAGGCCCTCCTGAGGGGTGTGGACCTGCAAGAACTTTGTTGAGTGGTGACCTAGTCCAGGCCATCGACCTTCGTCTGCCACTACCAACTGGACTGCTGGTCCCGGAGAGATGCCTGGTTTGGACAAGCGGTGCTGGCCTCCGTACTCTAGGACCTGATCCACCGTCCTTCTGGTAAGCTACAAAGTCTCCTAGTGTGTGAGGCACAGAGACCATGAAGAAGAACAGGTTGCTTACCTGTAACTGTGGTTCTTCGAGTGGCCATCTGTGCCCTCACACACACCCGCCCAGCCGTCCCCTCACTCTCAGGGGAGACTACCACTCAACTAAATGAGTTTGAAAAAATATTTGAGAGGAAAGATCATCTGGCATCACAATTATATAAATTTATTTTAGAGAGATTGCTAGAAACTGAAATTATAAAAGATACAATGATAGCTTGGGCGCGGAACATCAGCCATGAGATCAAGTTGGAATATTGGAAGAAAAGTTGGGAGGACACTCAGAAGTTTACCCTGGCACAGAGTTTAAAGGAAAATCATATTAAAATGTTGTATAGGTGGTATCTAGACCAGGAGAAATTGAGTAAGATTTATAAGACCAAAGGAAAGAAATGTTGGAAGTGTGACAGTGAATGCGGTACTTTTCATCATATGTGGTGGCAGTGTAAAAAAGCAAAAAAGTACTGGAAGAAGATTCATAAAATAATCATGGAGATTCTGCAAATAAGGATACCACTAACACCAGAGATCTTTCTATTGAATATGTTGCATCAAGTCAACAAAGAATATTACAAACATAAAAACAAGATACTTTATATGATCACAGCAGCCAGAATAACATATGCTAAATATTGGAAAAGAAATATAATACTGGAATTGGAAGAATGGCTAATGAAAGTACAAGAGTATGTTTCTTTAGAAAGCCTATCATGAGCAATGAAAGGAGGAAGAAGGGGAGAAAAAGACAACGAAATGATGGAAGTTAAGAGATATATAGAGAATAATTGGGTACAGATTTGCCAAGAAGAATAAATTGATCAAGATATGATAGAGAGGAAGCCGAAAATGACATATAAGCTAAGAAATGCATTGTCAGAGGCCACTCAACAGTATCATTAGGTATAGAAGTAACAGATATAAGAGAGAAAAAACAACCAAGTAAAAGAAAGTAGGAAGTGAAAGACGACGGAAAGCTAAAAAGGATCAAAATTAAAGGATCCTTTAGGGGTGAAAAAATGAATTATAGATAAAATGGAGGATTGTATAATTGTTATAAATATTGATAGTATTTATATAGAATGTTAATATAGAGATAATGAAATATAAGTTTTTTTATACAACCAAAAAAAATGGAATATGTCAAGAGCAAATATGTATGTAAAAAGTGTGAATTTTAATAAAAAAAAAGAAACTATCACTTCTCTTCTGTTGATGTGGGTGTTACTCCCCAAAGAGAATAGATGCATCTTAGTCTGGTATCTACAATTTGAGCATTTCACCTTGGGGGACCCTACTAGGATTCTAGACCTGATACAGACTAGTCACCTGACAGTTTTATTCTCAGCCTCCCTGAAACACTCAATACTTCAACGCATGAAGGTGTACATCCAAAATAGAGTGCATGTCATTGACTATAACAAATTAACAATATCTTGACATGGTGTATATACAGTGGGCCCTCCACATGTGCAATCTCCAGTTTCTGCAACCTCCACTTGTGTGATTTGCAGTTCATGTGAAGTGTTGCATCCCTATACCTAAAATGCACTGAAGTGTGCGTGCGCACATCACTTCCACTGAATATAATGGGATATGAGCATTCACAAATTCCACTATTTGTGGAGGTTCCTGGAACAGGACTTCCCCATCTACAGAGGATACATTGTATACATAAGTGCAAAGTAAGTTTCTGCTTCATTCCCTAGAATAAAACATTATACATGCCAGTGAGCTCTGACAGGAGGTAAAACTCCTTGCTGTAGTAGAGAATATTAGTACTGTTGTTACTATTTTAAGGATTTATATGCCAGGTTTCAGAACTAAGAAATTCTCTCAAGGCAGCTTATATACTGCAAACGACAGTTAAAACAATAGGTTTATACAATAAAACACAAACCTAATACATAATACAATAAATACAAGCCTAAATCAATTACAAAATATATCCAAATATAAACAAGAACTAAACCTGACTCACATCAAAGGCATTTTGAAATACAAATGTGTTCAGGGCCTTTATAAAATAAATGTACCTCAGTTGAGAGAGAGTTTTGGAGATGATGAGTCACTACTGAAAACACTCAATATTACATCCTTATCATTTCAAATGCACCTATTGGTAGATGCAGGAGCAGGAGGTCTGAAGTTTATTTTAGGTCACAGGCAGGTTCATACAGGTGAAGTGAGGCATCAGATCAGAGCAGTCCCAAATCATGTAGGACTTTAAAAGGAATGTAAAGTTTTAAAATGAAACCCAAAATAGATTGTTGTGGGAAGAACAAGAAAATGGAAGAGAGAGAAGCAACAGCCAGAACATCAGGGCTGAATCAGTTTTGGATAGTTGACAAGACTGAAAAGCAGATTAACAAGGCTTAAGGAGAAATTTATAA
This sequence comes from Iguana delicatissima, assembly GCA_948472985.1. Taxonomy (NCBI): domain Eukaryota; kingdom Metazoa; phylum Chordata; class Lepidosauria; order Squamata; family Iguanidae; genus Iguana; species Iguana delicatissima. Next base: position 592,805 of record CAOKZL010000724.1, on the reverse strand, counting down.
GAAGCCATTCTCATAAATTTCTTTTTTAGCCTTGTCAGTCTGGTTTTCAGGCTGCTCATTCTGGAACTTGAGAGAAAGGCGGGGGGAGGGAAAATAAGGTCAATAGAAGATTGAGGAATCAGGATTAGTTTTCCAAAAGTGAGCAGGCCACGCACTAGATAGGAAGTAAAAAATGTTGCATAGCTTAAATTAAAAAAACTAATGTAAAAAAAAACCCAGGCTGATAAAATGGGTCTTCTGGGGGAAATGCTAATGTATGCCAAAGTAGATTACTAGTAATAAGCTTCAGATCAGCTTCCTGCCATGTTATGCTTGCATCAAAAATACTGCCTTTCAAAAAAAAAGTGTAGAAGCACGCAAACAGCTGAGTGTAGAGAAGAAAGGGGCTTGTTGGCACCAGAAGGAGAAAAGTTGGAGAAATTTGGTAACAGCAAGGAAACCTGCAGAAAGAAAGAAAGGCAAGGAAAAATGACTACGAAGTTCATAAACAGAAGAAATGTTGTTGGTGCAAACTGAATTCAAATAAAAAGGGAGAGTAGGTGGCATTGGATGTAAGAGAGAATGTATATTTTTATATGTATACAAGATGTATATAATGTATTAAGGAGTTTTTAAAATGTAAATGTAAAATGTAATGCGTATTTACGGCTTCCATGTAAACACACACATGAACCCACAAGCTATACAGTACCTGCTTGATACAAAAGAACATGTTGGCCTTGTCCCTGCAGCAACCAATACGGTGCAACTGATATATGTAGGATTTTGCATGACAGCTGAGCGGGCAGCAGTTGGATGGTTAAAGTCTAATATGGTTCTGATATTGGCATGTGGATCAATTGGTTAAAACTTCATGAATGTTTGCTTTGCCATGAGTGGCACAGATGGACACAGAGATCTGTTCCCACAAACCTGACAAACTAGATTTCTGCTATCAAAGTTTTCAGTGTTCTCAGTGAGACGTGGTGCCTTTTCACACTACATAATTATAACACTATATTCTACTTTAACTGTCACTGCTGCCTCCTATAGATTCCTGTAGTTTATTGTCTGGTGAAGCACTGGAGCCCTGTGTGTGAGAATTCTAAATCTCTCTCTGTAAACTGCAAATCTCAGGATTCCACAGGATGTTGCCATAGCAGTTAAAGTGGAAACATAGAGCTATAATTATGTAGTGTGAAAGGGTCTTTACTCCCTCGTCTGAGTGTTCTCATACAGGAAAAAGTCTCAGGAATTTAGTTGCAAAGAACAGGAAGATCAAAGAACAACCTGCATTCCCTTAAAACTAATCTTTCTAGGATTGCGAAGAGGTGTATCACATCCTTTTGAGTACCCCACCAGAACAAGACATCTTGTGGGTCTTAATTTACTCACACATTCTGGTAACTGCAAAAAAACAAAAACAAACCTGGGAACAAGATCACAAATCTGCTTTTGAATTCTTCTCCTGCCTCTGTTTTTCATTGCCCCCCCACCTCTCCCTAATCGTGCAAAATTAACCAAATGAGCTAATGCAAATACAGATACAATGGCTGTCTTACTTTTTAAAATAACATATTGCACTACCCACACATTGTTACCAAATGCTGACAGAGGAATTCCCTAATAGTTTGCACAGCAATAAAAGGGATGATATCAGAAAAGCTCTGTATTGTCAGCTCAGGAACAGACAAATAAAACCTGGACATGTTATTTGAAAGGCACTGATGCATAGAAGCACTGAAAGTGGCACAACATTCAAAAGCAAAAGGCAATCTATAAAAGAACCAGTTAAAAGAGAGGAAATTTGAGAATATAAAAACACCCATTGTAACAACAAATTATCATCAGATTATAACAAACTCTTTTCATTACTGTTGAGGGCCAAGATCCAATGATGTGCTACTGGAGGATCCCACTGCTTCCTCCAGAATCGATCATTTCCCTGCTCCCATCACAGCCTTCAGTGCATCCCAGAAACACATACTTGAGGGCTGGCATACCCTTTGGAGCAAATTTTTGTAGATGGATGCAGCAGAAGGGGGAAGAGAAGAAAATCCCAATTCTAGTGGTATTGGATACAAAAGTGCACACTGGGTCTTGGCCAAGAATAATTTTTAAAAGGCCAGAAAAGCTTGACCTAAGCCTTAAGAGCATCTTTTTAGGCGTAGAAGGGATGCTGAAGGAGAATGTCAACACTGGGAAGTGTTTCGAAATAGAATGTGACATGACTAACAAAACAAAAAAAAGCTTGATACATTCATTTAGAACATAAAACAGATTTTTTATTGACAGGTCTTAGGGTGTTGGGTGGTACACATGAAAAAGAGACTGTCAAGGAAACGGGGTGTCAGCTGAAAAGAAGCTGAACCCACAAACAGGCTGGGTTGCAATGCACTGCAAAGCCCCATCTTCTAGTCAGGGAAAAATAAACCCAGCACACAGCTTTCAGAGTCTAAGTACTAAAAGGCTTTATTGAGAGCATGTCTCCAAACTACAAGGCAAATCAAAGTATGTTGAAAGGTTCAGCAAGCAAAGCTCAAAGTCAAGTCACACAAGGCATTTTCAGACAGCATATTAAGTAGACAAGATACATGGCATAATCATGGGAACACAGCTGTGTTCCTGTGTGAAACCAGACGACAGGTAAAGACATAACAAGCTCATATCTTACAGGCTACAGATCTCCCGCCTCAGCCACAGCTGCCTGACCTTGACTAGGCTGAGAGCAGAGTTACTTACATCTTTGTATTGCTATAGCAGCGCAGTGAACCAGCTAACTCTTTCCTACTGCAGACCTGGACTGTCTGACCCAGCATTCTTTAACAGAGACTCCCCAGTATGTGCAGCACCTATGCTAATAAAACCCATGCCCTAAACTGTATCTAGAGAGGGCTGTGTACCAGGATGAAGTGATCTGTCTCAGGTGGCATGTTGGGAGCTGGGGCAATAGAGAAAGGTACATGATGACCACTTGCATTTCACTGGAGGAGGAGGAGGTCAAGCATGGACACAAATTGCATTTAAGAAATGGAGGTGGAGGTTATGACCATCAAAATGGCAAACGTGGTTCAGAATCTATTAGAAAATGATGGAATTTGTGGTATATCTGTATCTTTGAGCACATACTGGGTGTTAAATGCTTAGTGGTAATTCCAGGATCTATGAATCTGAATCAAGAAACGTCCTTGTGTGTTGTGTATTTAGTAGTTTTAAGGATGCATAAAATGTTTTCATATTTCAACCACCTAAAAATGTTATGCTTGTCCCTCCTAAAATTCGCTGCATTCCTTCTGCTCCCACAACTATTTTCCCCTTTGTGCCATCGCTGCTGTCCAAGAAACCCATGACTGCACTTACATATGATTTGCAAGAGAAAAGAATTGTGAAACATGGCCAACACAGTTTCAAATTCCTTAGACTACCCTTCCTAGAATGCCCAAGCCAGCATGGCCACTGGCTATTTGAGGCATTAGTCCAAAGATGCAACAAAGGCATGGCTTTTCAAAGTGCTGCCTCTTTCTACAGACACAAGATTCCTCCATGGCTGACCTGCCACTAGGTCCATAAACTTGTACACTAGTTAAGAACCCCAGCTTTCTTAAGAACAAGAGCCTACAGGCTATTTACAGTCTACACACAAAGCTTCTCAATTTCCTTCCCCACTCCACAAATCAACAATGGGGAAGCTTGTTCTGTGCACCTGCACATCGTGACACTATTCTCATTCTGTAGCTAGAATGAGAAACCCCCGGTACAGCTGCCCTAGCTAGACAGCTATTGGTGATGAATGATAGGAGCTGCAGTCCAACATCTACTGAAGGGTCACAGGATTCCCAACCCTGTTCTAAGCAGAGTTAAATCATAAAGACTATGCTTTATCCTTCAAGCCTCCTTGGAGGTAAATCAGAACTCTCTTCCCCTTGGGAAATAACTGGATAATAACCGCAGCAGTCTGCTAAGTTGTAGGCATACCAAAAGGTTATTATGATTAGCTACTGGGAATTTGTACTTACAGTGTCCTCATCTTTCTCTACTGCACTTTTTTAAAATGGATTGCTAACTTTATTGTTATTTGTTATTAAGCCAACTTTCATCCATGGTGACCCTATGAAGGAAACACACACACACCCAAGAGCACCAGTGAACAACAACCGGTTTTGTAAACTGAGGGCTGTGGCTTTCTTGATCGACTGATGGATTAATTGCTTAATTCAGTGGTTCTTAACCTGTGGTCTGCAATGCCCTCACAGGAGGTCTGTGAAAGACTTGAAGGCTGTTCAGCTTGTCTTCTCCCCCACAACACAGTGGTGACATTACAGGAACCAAGGCCAAAAGAAGGCAGGCACAAAAGCTGGCTGTCACATAGCTGCTCCACTGTGGGGGGGAGGTGAGGTCAGCAGCTGAGTGACATTGGAGCTGACAGCCAGCCAGCCAGCCAGCCAGTCTTTACCTTCTTTCCCTTTCCTCACTGCCAGCAGAGAACAGTCCAAACACACACACACCTCTTTTTTTACCTTCTTCACCAGGAGGAGAGGAGACTGAGACAGGCAAAGGAGGGAGTGAAAGAAGGGGAAAAAAGAAAAACAAACAAACAAACAGAGGGTTAAAGGCAAAAAGGGGTTAAAGCAACCCCTCTGTAAAAGACCCCAAGTGTGCCTCCTCGTTTCCTTTCATAAGTGTGCACCCTCCCATCTGAATCAAGGGATGGGTTATTTTGCCAATGATGATCCCTCACTCCAACTTCCAGTGTCTTGCTAGGGGGGCAGACACTCCTCTTCTCATTTGGCCCCACTCCTCTCTGCTATCCTTCTTCAGAGCTGCCTCAAAGATCCCACTCATATTGGGGCCAAATGAGAAGAGAAGGCACTGCTGCAGCAATCCCCTGGCAAATCCCTAGAAGTCAGAGAATTGGGTCACTCCTGGCAAAATAAGCCATCACCCAATTCAGAGGAAAGCAAGTGCTTTTATGAATGGAAGTGACAAAAGTGCACTTGCAGTATTTATTACATGGGCTGCTTCATCCCTCCCCCTGCTTTTCCCCTCCCTCCCTCCTTTGCCCATCTCAGTCTCTTCTACTCCTGGTGAAGAAGACAAAAAGGTGGAGTGTTGCTTGAGCGTTTTTGAAAGATTGAATGATTGGAAAAGAGGGGAGGCAGAGAGATTGAGAAAGGCAAATGCTGGCTGGGCCTGCATGTTGCTGTCCAATCCATTCTACCCTTAAACTGGCAAGAAGAAGCAAGAGAAGAGTCTTCCCTCCCACTCCAGCACCTCTCAGGGAAGTGTACATTTACTTATGTCTCCCTCCTTTCCCAATTTAAAGACCCTTGATGAGTATTATTTGATGCATCTCAAGTCTTAGGGGTCCACAGCAACAAAAGATATTTAAAGGCAGTCCCTGGTAAAGAAAAAGTTAAGAACCACTGACTTATTTGCTAAGCTGACTTCCAGGATTGCTAACTATCTAATCAAGATCTGATTGCAATGTCTAACTTCATTTTACTAATTTTCACTGAAACCTCATTAGAAAAAAGATGTGCACAATCCACAATATGGAACAGATTTTACAAGCACAAACATAACTAGCTAGACTGCTTCCTCAGTATGTAGGTTTGTTTTCCCCAAACCACAAGATGTCAGTATAGCACCTTTAAAATAAGTAACAGTTCAAATTCTTCATACCTGCATTAGTTGCATAGTAGCAATTTTTAAAAAATCACAAAGTAAGATAGCATGTTCTATAATGGCTAAGTAATATTTCCAGTGATGCATCTGAGTTTCCAGATAAAATTGTGTCTCCGATTATGTTAAAGAAAAAGTAGTATGGATAGTAGGGGAGATTTGTATGGAGCTGGGTATATGGTTTTATCTACGCCTGTGGCTTCTTTTTCTATTCAAAAAGTAGAGCTACAAAGCAAGGCAATTTCTATTGATTTCAATGTCATAAAACACCCTTCAGGTAATTCCTCTTCTAAACACTTCGATCTTTCTTATTAAGTCTACAGACTATCCTAAGAAGCTCTTTAGGACTTGTGCTCTATTTCAAGCAGTGCACCTTAAATATTTTATTATAATGTAGTCCAGGAAGCTTGTTAGTGTCATTGTAAAATGACTTACAGCATTAGTAAGACACATATATTGTTGATTTAACACTAATGTCTGAGCACTAAACCAAATCTACTTGGTTTCCTGGGGAGAGGATTTCTTTAGTTCTTTCATATATGTCTATAGAATAATTTTTCTTTAGGAAAAGAGTGAAGTAGACAGCTGAGTGTTGTACAGCAAACACATTTTCCCTTATGCACTGCCCTAAGCCAGCTATCTTTTCATGTTCAAGCTTCTTTAATAATGTTATCAAAACACAGCTGCCTTTAGTTGAGAAACTGAATTGCAATCTATATTGTGTATGTGATTTTGTGCTAGTGTCCTGTGAGCAGGGAGATAAAATAAAGTGCTTTTACAAATATACACCAAAAGGCAAGGATCAGTATATACTGTATGTAGTACCAGCATCATACACTAGGGTGCAAGTATGAGTTACTGAAAATAAATGTTCATAATCTCATACTTTGCAGAGCGCTCCTGATTTCTGCTCAGATGTTCTGTTCATAAAGATAAATGACGATGTACTATATCTTTATACTATAAAGTCTGAGAGATGAGAATATTGTGTACACAACATGGATACACACACGTACATAGACATTATTCAATTCACCACTGAAGTCATGTCCTTTGGTCACAATGGGTTTATGTGTACTTAACTCAAATTGGCTATGGACCCTAGTCCTATGAACATTTCTCACTGGTTTAAAGCAAGGAATCCTACTTCATTTTCTCTGGTGTTATAAAAATGTGATTGTATATGGACAACCTGCCATGAAAGAACAGTAACCACTGAAAAGCACAGACCATTTGGCCAGGCCAGAACTTGGAAAAATTGTTTTGGACTACAAGTCCCAGGATCCCCAAACATCATGGCCACTGAACACTTGGAGGAGGATTCTGAGATCTGTAGTCTGAGGTCAAGATCCAGCAACGGCATTATGCTTCTGCACCCTTCAATTATGCAAATAGTTGTTCCTTTTGAAAACATGTGCAAAAAGGTATCTGATACCTCCTCAGTCACATAGGAACGTGGGGGCGGAGGCAGCGATTTGCCTCGGGTGGCAATGTTTCTCGGGCATCCTGGGCCATAGCCATGCCCCTCGTGCCCTGGCCACGCTGCCATGCACTGCAGCCATGCCCCCACACAGTGGCCACACCCTTGCACTGTAGCCCTGTCCCCTCCCGCCCCCCCCACACTTCAAGCTCTGCCACTGTACCTCCTTGCACACAGTTCTCCTTTTCAGGTGCAGCTCCACCCCCTTAACAGACCAAGTTGGCCACTGATTGGTTCACAGGATACTGGAGCTGCCCATTGGATCACCTCTTGGCTGGTCACCTCTCTCCTTCCTTCCAGCATCTGCCTTCCATCCCTCCAATGCTGTGTACATTCAATGGCAATGCTTTTCTATTCTACTGGCATTAAACAGGATCTGGCCCTCTAAAAGTAATTACTCCAAGCTGTCCTCAGAACAGATAGTTTTAAATTCCTGTGAAACAGGCATGGTTTTTCCACTCCTGTCTCTTTAGCTTGAGGGACTGAGGTCCTTTTCCATTTGTCAGCCAATTTGTTTCTGTCTGGGATCCCTTTATTACCTTCTGGCTGCCTGGGCATGATCATGGTGAAATCCAGACAGGCACAATTAACATCAACACTCCACTTAAACATTCTTCAGTTTTAGAAACTCAGAATGTTTATTTGAGAGAATGAGCAGGCTTTCTGTTAACCTTTTAAGCTATTTATTACATACAATTTATTACATACATATATATTCCCCTTAGGGAAAAGCACAGACATGTTAATGTCTGAGACACAGTACTTTCATTACATTAAGGCATCATACATTCACTTCATTCCAGCATATGACAGGTCAGATGTTATACTTTCATGAAGACTGAATCAGTGTCCCATCTGCATCACTTTTGCAGGCTTTTCTATACTTAACACATAGAATAATATGGCAGTCTTAACCATATATGCACCAAAGAATACACTATTTTTTTCAAGACCTATACATCTCCAAACAGGCATCCAAGGGGTTAATATTCTTGGGCATGGCTATATCTAGCAGCATCTGTTATATATCTATAAATATTCATACCAGGTATGTATTACAATTGTAATGAAATATATGTCTGTTTAAGCATAACCTAGTCATTTCTATTACCAGTATGGTCTGTCTTCATCAGCATGTCTGGGCAATTATCCATTAGGAACGGCAAAGCTTGGAGGCTTCTTCGAGCCTCATCCCCCAGTGGAGACTGATAATCAGCCAGTCAGACTTCTGTCTCCTCTTGGTATATCTGCCCTAGTCTAACCAGCTGACACATCTGGTCCAAAGAAATAAGAGACTGCTCACTGTACTCCCATTTATGTGAACAATCAGCCTCCTCCCCTAGAGATGGCATAAGATCAGGGATAGTTAGATCTTGGCTTCTGGCTGCCTTCCATTAGATTATATCAGCCAGATGATTGCATCAGCCATTGCATTATGCGGCACCTGCTTTGAGTTTATTATTGGTCAAGCCTTGTTTATATAATCAAATCTTATTTATAATTGTGTGAGTGTTCTGCCTAGAATTAAGCTGTCTCTAGGCTCTTGGTAACATACACACATTCTACAAGACAAAGAGCTTTCTGTGTTATAATTTATGTCTTAAATGACTTATGAACACATTATTTACATTTTTGGCTCTTAAATTTAGCAAACTTTAAGCCCAGTCAGCACTTAGTTTCTATCACCTGATCCAGTGGTTGGATGACATCTCAATAAAATATAGTATAAACCTTACATGAAGTCTTTTTGCCAGTATAATACCAAAAGCAGCTGACATGGTATCCAGAATCCAACCAAATGTATTCTGTCTTGGAAGACACTAACAGGTTAACCTGAATCAGTCCCATTACTTCTAAGGGCCCTTTTACACTACAAAATTATGATCCTTCTTTAATTGTCATAGTTTCATCTTATGGATTCCTGGGATTTACAGTTACAGGAGGGATATTAGAGTTCTCAGCCAGAGAACCCTAGTGCCTCACCAAACTACACACCCCAGGATTCCATAGGATGTAGACAAAGCAGTTAAAGTGGCATCACAGTGTTTTAATTGTGTAGGGTGAAAGGGCATTAACATAATGGCCCCTTTATCCCATTCTCAGGGCACAAAAGCAGACAAACAGCATTTTAGGCCTCCAAATCCAACACAGATGGCACAAAAGATTAACCATCATAAGTAGTACATAATAAGAGAATGAATAGTTTTGTGAGGGGTAGCTTTCTATTTAGAAATTTCCTTGGCAGGCAACAAGGAATTCCATGCAGGTAAGTGAGCAGGATGCTAAAGAAGAGAATAGATCTCAGTCTCTACCTCCTTTTGGCCACTGCAGTTGGTTCCAAGCTGGGGATAGGAAAGGGAATCCTGGCCCTCACCTATGACTCTTCTCTATCAACTAGGGATGAGCCAACCGAATCCTCGAATCCTTGAATCCTGGGTAAGGACTCGAGATTCCCAATCCAAATCCCTGTGCCAAAATAGGCAAACTAAATCTTTCGAATCCGCAAACCAAACAGATTGTTGGAGACTGGGACACCTGAAAACCTGGGAGACTGGGACACCTGAAAACCTGGGAGGTCATACAAAGGAAGATAGTAAGTAGATGAGTTTTTCCTTTGGCGTAATAATGGTCTGCTAACAATTTCAGAAATTACAGCTGGGGTTGTATTGTAAGATATTTAAATTGAACATTTAATATTTAAATTCAGTACTTGACTGGAAGCTACAGGCTTGAGATTTCAAGGACAGCTGGAAGATTCCTTTGCATAGCTCCCTTGCAAACCTCTTTCAGACACAATTCTGGGGTTTGGAGTTTTACAAGGTGTCACAGCCTTCTCTGACAAAGTGTACTGATGCATCATCAAACTACAAACCCCACAATGCCAGAAGGAACTATGCAAAGAAAAGTCAGTTTTGACCTGGATTATCTCTGTACTGTAGTATGGGGCCCTGTTTACACAGACAGGAAAATGTGGGATTAATTCACATTTTCCTGCCTATGTAGAAAAGGCCTTCATGTCATTTTCCATCTAGGGAGATCCTAAGGCAAAACTATGACAGTTGTCTTGGCCAGATTTCTTCAGAGGTTGGTTTGCCTTTGCCTAGGCTTTTGCTAAGGCAGAGCGAGTGTGTCTTGTCTAAGAGTATCCTTTCCCTTGCGTTTTAAACTATTTTCAAAATAAGGATTCGAATGATTTGAGATTCATGAGATTCCAGGGATTCAATCCAGATTCGGAAAATTCTGGATTTGTCCCATCCCTACTATCAACCCACTTAGTAAAAGGCTTTTAGCAACTGCTGAGAAGCTAGTATTCAGCATCTCTATATTACCCATTTATGGGGAGGGAGCATCTGTGTACCTAGAAAAAAAGTCTAGTTTATAGTGTATAGGTGAGAATTCTTCTATGTCGGGGTGGGCATAGTGCAGCCTGCAGGCAACATGTGGACACCAAGGCCATTTTTGTGACCCTCAGAGTTGAAACACACACACACAAACATATAACTCCAGAATGCCCCCAAATGCACTCTAGATATGTGGGGGGCATTTCCACCACGTTTGGGACTTCAAACAATTTTTTGCTCTGGAATGTCTACTGGGGGTGTGGGATGCATTTTGGGGGCTCTGTCAGCCAATTTAGCCCCAGGAGAAGCATTTGCTGAAACCCCAAACAGTTGAAATGTCCCCATGACCCTTAGAGGTGTTAGAGGACAATTTCTATTTTTGTTTTTAATTTTTATTCTTACTTTGCAGGAGCAGATGCAGACCTCTAAGGTCTCCTGGGGAATCATGCACCTCCCACCAGCCTTCCACAGTTGCCCTGTCAACAAACATTTGAAAATTCCAAATGCAAAGGAAGGACTTCAGAACTTGCACCCCAGGGATTTCCATTTTGCTTCCTGCTTACTAGCCTGCCAGCACAGTGTCAAAATCTTTTTCTTGAGAAAGGTCTGACCTCAGTACCTCACCTATATTGTTTTCTTGGACAGGAGATGTTAGTGACATTTTAATGATATTTAATTGCAGCTGTCTAATTTTTATCTCTCAGTCTGCTGCTCTGTTTTGATTATTGAATGTATATGTTTTCAAACAGTATCTAATGGGGTTTTTTTGTAAGCTACATTGAATTTTTAAAATTAAGAGTGAGGTACAAATATTTCAAATATTTATAAAAATACAAATTATTCAAATACAAATCCAATGCATGCTTCTAGAAACAGAAACCAATTGTCCCACACAGACAATTATACTGACTTCCAGGAATTGTGTATTGACTATAGCCTTGATTTTGGAAAATTGCATCTGGAGAGTTGTGTTTTCCTTTATAAGTTCCAAAATCCAATGTGTAACATGGCCAAAAGAGTGGTTTTTCTAAGTTCTGGTTCAGGCCATTTCTTCTATCTTCTTTAATTTGCAGCAGCATGGGCAGTTAAAAAGTTGTTTTGTTTCCTCCAATGCATCAACACAACAGGTTGTTTTGGGTTTTTGGGCTATGAGGTCGTGCTCTAGTAGTATTTGCTACTGGAGCACACAGCCTCATAACCTGAAAAACCCACAACAACCCATGGATTCTGGCCATGAAAGCCTTCAACTTACATCAACACAATGTTGTCCAGGGCCATTATTTTGAGTAGTGAAGGGACTATTATGTTCTAGACCTTAAGGAACTGAGAGGGAGCTCTCAGAAACCTGCCATAATGAACTTGCAAACCGTTTTGTGAAGAAAATCACTCAGATCTGTACTGACAGTGACTCACTGAGGGTACTCGTCACTCTTGTCTAGTTTTGATGGATGTGTGTTTGACGATGATCTAGAGCGGTGGCTTGGAGAAGGGAGCATGACCACTTGTTAGATTTCCCTGTCCATTTTGGTTGATCAGAAGTGACAAAAGAGGGCTGACCAGTTGGATGGCAAAGGCTGTGAATACTTCTTTGAAAGAGGACTGTGTTCCTATCTCTCTAAAAAAAGCAGTTATAAAACCTCTGTTGAAGAAAGGTTCCCTGAGTTTCCTGGATTCTACTGCCCTGAGCAACTATTGGTCAATCCTAATCTTCCTGCTCCAGGAAACTGGACAAGGGAAATATGTTCATGATGTTTTTTCTGGAACTTCCAGTGGCATTCAGTACAGTCAGCCACAGTATCCTTCTGGGCTGTTTGACTAACATGAGGCTTGCAAGCACTGCTATGCAATGGGTTCTGGTCCAATTTGGTTGAATGCTTCCAGAAAATGACTCTGGGGGACTGTTTAGTTTCATGGCTGCTAGCCTGGTGGATTCTGTTAGGCTCTATACCATATCCAATTCTTTCTAGTATATACAAAGGTGGGAATCATGTTGCCATCCATGTATTTGTTGGGCTGCAAGTCCCATCAGCCCTTGCTAGAACAGCTAGTGATGAAGAATTCTGTGAATTGTTGTCCAACAATATCTGGAGGACAACATGATTCCCATCCATAATGTACATGACATCACTGGAATTCCCTAATCTACATGGAATCACTGAAATCAGATCTTACAATTATGCTGCTGATTCTGAGCTCTCTCTGTCTTTCACAACTGATGCTGAGGAGTCTATGGAATTCCTGTCTGGATGCAGTAGGACATTGGACTATGGATGAATAACCAAAGTTTGATTCAGACATCATGGAAGTTCTGTTGCCAAAGTCAGATTGAAATTACAACCAATAACCTGGAAGGCCATGTCACTCTTATATGCCCTTCTTGCCCCCAGTGGCTTAATCTGTAGCTGTATTTCAGTTGGAAAACTTCCTGCTGAAAGGAAGTAAAGCTCACCCCATTCCTGCTTAGCTTCCAGCAGGAAACCAGGATGGCACTATTTAGCATTGCCTTTGTTCCATAAAACCAGTGTTCACTTCTGAGTTTGGTTTAACTGTGTTGTTGGAATTGGTTTCAAAAATTATTTCAATCCATTTTTGAAGAGTGCTTTAACCTGCATTTATCTTGTGTCCATTACCTCAGGAAGCCACAAATCAGGCATGAAGGCATTCCACCCTTGCTATGGCTTCCTAAAAAGTGTTATTCTGAGGCACATTGCTTCTGGATATGAGAGTTCCATAAAATCATCACAACTAAAAGCCATTGCAGACTCATCCTTCACAAGTTGGTAATCTCCTGTTAAAGCTAGATGAAACATCAATGGAAGCAAGTCTAAATCTGCCATTACACAGGAGAGCTTGGAAAACTTATTTTTTGAATTATAAACCCCAAAATTCCTCAGGCATTGGTCATGGTGTAACCTGCAGTCCAAAAAAATAACATTCCAAGCACTGGAGAATAAAAGGGGATAGAAGCAGAATTTACAAGCAGTAGGGACAAGTGGATGAGGGAAGAAGAACCCTCAGCCCCAGCTGAATTTCTCCCAAATTATTATGCTGATAACCTTATCACTTGTAGATTCAATTTCAGTATCAGAACCTAACTTATCTATCATGGAGTCAGGCAGGGAACTGTAAGGAAGGACAAGGTGGCAAGGCTGAAGAGTCTTCTTACCCTGTGAATTGGGGGTCCGGGGAGGGGCGCCCAAACAACAAACCAAACCAAGCAAAGATGGGGAAATTAGCTGGAGCACTCTCTTGGCTAACGAGGGTGTGCAAAGACCTCTCCAGAGGGGTCGTCGGGTTAGGATAGAAGGTAGGAAGGATGATATCCTGGTTAAGGTGGAAATGAGAGACGACCTTCGGGAGGAAAGAAATGTCCGGGCGGAGAACCACCTTATCCCGGTGAAAAACCAGGAAGGGGTCGTCAACGCGTAGCGCTGTCAGTTTGCTGGCACGCCTGGCAGAGGTGACAGCCACCAGGAAAGCGGTCTTGAGAGTCAAGAGCCTATCATCAGCAGTGGCCATAGGCTCAAAGGGTGGTCTCGTAAGTTGAGAGAGTACCAGAGATAGGGACCAGGGAGGCAACGGCAGAGATACCAGCGGGTATAGATGGTGGAGTCCCTTCAGGAACTGTTTCATCGTGGCGTCCTGGAAGAGCGCTGCCGAAGGAGAGCCTCTGGGTTGGTAAGCCACAATGGCAGACAGGTACACCTTCAATGAGGAAAGCGAGAGACCCTCTTGTTTCAAGTAAAGCAGGAAGTGGAGCACGGTACCGAGAGCAACTGGCGATACCGTGTCTCCTCGCTCCTCCGCAAAAGTCACAAACCGCCGCCACTTGTAGGCATAGTTGCGGCGGGTCGATTCCTTTCTGGCCGCGGTAAGGATGTCCTGGATAGCGGGATCATCTAGGGCTGTATCCTCCACGTGTGGAGGTCCAGGACAGGCAGGTCAGGATGGAGAACGCGACTGCCGGAATGAGACAGCAGGTTGGGCGTTGCTGGAAACCTGAGTGCCTGTCCGCGAGAGGCCTCGAGCAGTGGGGCGAACCAATGCTGCCTCGGCCAGTACGGGGCGACGAGGATGGCGTCGGCTCGATCCGCCAGGATCTTGGCTACCACTCTGCCCAGCAGGGGGAACGGTGGGAAGATGTACAGGAGACCCTCTGTCCATCGGTACTGGAACGCGTCGCCAAGGGAGTTTGGTCCCCAGCCAGCTCTGGAACAGTACCGGCGACACTTGGCGTTCGACACCATGGTGAAGAGATCGATGTCAGGATCGCCCCAGCGGCACCGTATCATGTGGAACGCTTCCTCCGAGAGGGCCCACTCATGGTTGGTAGAAGTGTCCCTGCTCAAGGCGTCTCCTGTCGTATTCTCCTGCCCTGCCAGGTGGACGGCAACAGGGTGGACTCGGAGGGACACGCACCAGTCCCAGAGTTGAAGGGTGATGGTCAGGAGCGTGGTAGAATGGGTCCCTCCTTGTCTGTTGACATAACACACCGCGGTGGTGTTGTCGGTCAGGATCAGTACCGCCTGCCCCGCAACCAGATTGCGGAACGCTCTCAGAGCTTTCCCGATGGCTAGGAGCTCGAGGGTGTTTATGTGGAGAGCGGTCTCGTCGCCAGTCCATCGGCCTCGGACTCTGAGGTCATCGCAATGCGCTCCCCATCCAAAGAGGGAGGCGTCAGTCGTGATTGTGAGCCGAGGGGTCAGTCGTGTGAACGGCATCCCGGACAGGAGATGACGGTACGAGAGCCACCACAGCAGAGAGCGATGGACGGGTGTCGGCAGTCAAAGTGGTAGGCGCTGGTCGTCTCGGAGCGGGTTGAAGGCTCTGACAAACCGGTGTTATAGGGGGTGCGCTCGCAGCCTCGACAGGTACGTAACAGCCGTGGTGGTGGCCATGTAACCCAGAAGCTGCTGTATTCTCCTCGCCGATACCGATGGGGCGTCGAGGACAGCCGCAGCAGATCGGCGGAGGGTACAAGCCCGCTGCAGGGGCAGGTAGGCCCTGGCCGAGACCGAGTCCAGGGTGGCTCCGATGAAGTCCAACACTCTCGCTGGCTCGATGTGAGACTTCTTCGGGTTGACCCAAAGACCCAGGCGGATCAGGAGGGACAACGTTCGATGAATGTCTTGGTCTTGCAGGATGCTACCAGCAGCCAATCATCTAGGTAGGGGAAGACGGTGATGCCCTTCGTCCGCAGGTGGGAGACCACAGGGGCCATGCACTTCGTGAACACCCTCAGTGCGGTGGAGAGGCCGAACGGCAGCACCCGGTACTGGTAAGAGGTGCCGTCGATGGCGAACCGAAGGTATCATCTGTGCTGCGGATGGATGGAAATGTGGAAATAAGCATCCCGCAGGTCGATTGAAGCGAACCAGTCTCCCCGGCGGAGGAAGGGTAGGATCGTCGACAAGGTGACCATCTTGAACCTCCTGGGGCGGATGTATTCGTTTACCCCTCGGAGGTCCAAAATAGGTCGCAGGCTCCCATCCGACTTCGGTACTGTAAAGTACCGGGAGTAGAAGCCGGTGGTAGTGGCTGAGGGCGGGACCGGCTCGATCGCTCCCTTCTGGAGGAGGGACTGGATCTCTTCCAGCAGAGCCAGGCTGGCCTGGGTGGAGTAGAAAACGCCTCGAGGTGGAATACTTGCCGAACTCGATGGCGTAACCAAGCCGAACAATGGTGAGCACCCAAGAGTCCGACATGATCGATTGCCACGAGTCGAGGTGTTTGGCCAGCGTGGGATGGTTGGTGAGGGCTGATGGTAGGCGGAAGGTAGGCTGAGGTAGGGTCCTGTAAATCCCATCAAAACCGGAATTTGGATGCCGACGAAGACTTTTTGGAAGCCGTCTGTCGGTCCCGTGCAGGACGTCTGGAGGAGGATGTGGCGGGGGTCCGAGAGGACCCGGACCTGGGCGAGTGAGGTCGGAAGCTCGCAGAGGACGAACGATGCCACGTAGGCCGCGGACCACGGCAGGTCTGCGGAGGCTGATGGATCCCCATCTTTTTGACGGGCCTTCACGATGTGGTCCATCGCCTCATCTATCGACGCATTGAAGAGACTCTTGCCGTCGAAAGGGAGGTCCTCGATGCGCTTCCGGGTGTCCTCCTGGAGGCCTGAGGATCGTAGCCAGGCATATCTCCGGAGGGCGACAGAGCCAACCATGACTCACGACGCCACCTCCACAGAGTGTCTTGAAGAGATGATCTGCTTCATCTACCGCTTCATTGTAGAATTGGTTCGCGCTCGCCCTATTTTCCTCCAGAACAGTGGAGAGAATAGGGGCAACCTTGTCTAAGAGACTGCGGAGGTAGGCAGCCATGCAAGCCTGGGTGTTAGACACCCTTGCCACCAGGGAGGAGGCAGAATAGAACCTCCTACCAAAGGTGTCCAAGCGGCGCCCCTCCATGCCCGGTGGTGTTGTGTGAGGTCTGGAACCGCCCTTGGTTTGCGCCGATTCGACTACCACTGAGTTGGGCTGAGGATGATTAAACAGGAACTCAGCATCCTCCTTCTGGGTGCAGTAAAGAAGTGTTCCAGCCTGTGTGGTATTGGCTGGGCTGAAGACGGCTGAGGCCAAGGGTGTTTGAGAGCCTCCATCAAGGCGGGCAGGAACGGTAGCGGGGCTGCCGCAGGAGGGCGGGTATCCACGTAGTGGAAAACAGGATCCTGCACCGCCGGGGCCGGGGCCGCCACCTTCAGGCCCAGGGCCTTCGACATCCGAAGGAGAATGTCCGAGAACTGTCGGACATCCTCAGGAGCCGACTCAGGAACTGGATCGCCGAACGCCAAGGGAGGGGACTTGTGTGAGGCTGGTGTAGAGTCCTTAGAGTCCGTCTCCAAATCGTAATCCTGGGAGGACACCATGGAGGACCTGTCAGGAGAACAGTCCGAGCGTTGTTCAGGCGAATGGGCACGAGACGGTACCGGCAGCGATACCATCTTCGGAGCCGCAGGTGGTTGCACAGCAGTCGGTGGAGGAACCAGCGAAGGCACCGGGTGTGGAAGCGCTTGAGTGCTAGTAGCGACCGCAGAAGGAGCAGGCTGGGCAGAGACAGCCTCAGACGTCGGACGGGACACCGTAGATGTCACCTGTGGAGGTGAAGAAATCGGCCGGTGACGAGGGGAAGGCTCTCGGGACTGGCGCCGTGGAGGCACTCGTCTCGGGGCACGCTCACGGCGCGGGTGAGGTTCAGCTCCCCTGGAAGGCAATCTGGAGCGGCGATATGGGGACCAGTGGCCGGCATCAGGGTGGTAACGATCCCGGTAAGAGGGGGAGTATGACCTGTACGAGCCAGGATACTCCCTCCAGACATGTTCCTGGCCATACCTCAAGGCGTAAGAGGCCGAGGAATAAGGCGAATCCCGGGGTGGCCGAGAACATCCTGGATAGTCCTCCCGATGTCTTGGGGGGGATCGCCTATATTCGACGGCAGTCCCGTTGATCGTCAGGGGCGCAGTGCTCAAATTCCCGATGGTGTGGTGAGGGATGCACCGTCCCGCGCTCCGAATAGCCCAGGCAGTCCTGATACTCAGGGAAGAGCTGCCGGTGATGTGAGGAAGAGCGCCGATCCGGCGAAATGCTTCTACCAGCAGAGCCTCGAGATGTATGCGAGGTCTGGGGAGCAGATGGACTATCCTCCGAGCGGGCCACCAGAACAGGGCGTCCGGTCATGGACGTCTCTTCCTCCAAAAGCGGTGGCTCCGAGAGAGCCGGGGAGGCCACCGGATCGTCCACATCAGATACCTCAAAGATTGGTTGAGGTTCTGGGACTTCACCGGGATCGACCGTTGGCTGGGTCGAAGTGGAAGGAGGAGTAAGGACAGGTGGTCTAGCCGGAGACCCACGCTTGTCCTTTCTTTCTTCTTCTTCTTCTTCTTCTTCTCCCTTTCCTTCTCCGATTCCAAAGTCGCAGGGCGCTTACGCTGGGCGGCAGTAAGTGTCTTGGAAGGCCTAGCACCCTGCGAGCCCGCAGGGGCCTCTGTAGTAGACACCGAGGAGGCGGCCGCCGAGGTCTTCGGTATCCTCGGTAGCTTATGCACCGGTACCGAGCCCGGTACCATAGGTGCGGCGGGATCGGAAGACGCTGAAGTCCCTGGGAGTGCGGTCATGGGTCGGGTCTTTGCCATCTTCGACAGGCTCCTTAGAGGGGCAGGGTCCTGAGGAGATAAAGACTGCTCCCAACAGAAAGACTTGAGGCATGCCAGCCGGTTCCTCAGAGTCTGCAAGGTGAAGTCCTTGCAGATGAGGCAGGCTCTGATGTTATGCACCTCGCCCAGACAAAGAAGACACTCGCTATGCCCATCAGAAGTAGCGACCTTGCGACCACACGTTTTACAAGGTTTGAAAAGGGTAGACATAGAAGTCCAAGGACAGGTTGAAGATAATGAAGAGACGACGACGAAGACGAGGAGGGGGGGTTAGCAAGTCGGGGTCGGAGTTCCAAGAAAAAGGAGGAACAAGCACCGAAATCCGAAAACCAGTCCGAAATCCGTAAGAGTAGTCGAAATATCCAAAAACCGAATCGAAAACCAGAAAGACTTGCAATAAAAGGCCAAAGAAGAAACGCTCTAAGCTCAGAACCTCCGTACGCGACGGCGGATGAGAAAGAACTGAGGAGAGACCGTTGCTTGGCAGGCTGAGCATGCTCAGTGGATACATGGGGGAAGGGGTTCCCGCCAAGCTACTAAGCTCTAGAATTTTCCGAATGGTACCACGCATGCGTGAAAGCTCCTAGTGTGTAAGGCACAGAGACCGCGAAGAAGAACAATGAGTTTCGGGCTGGAGACAAAGCCTCCGAAAGGTCAGTATTTTACACGATTGAGTTAAGACAGAGTTGTCAATAGAGTAGCCAGTATGCAAATGCAGAGTGCTTGACAGTTGAGTATTCGGCTCGTCAAGCTGCCTGCTTGGGGCAGAGAGTCCTTTGTAAGTAGCGTGCATACATAATATGGTACTTGCCTTGAGGTCTCCTAAAGCGGCAGTCTGGCTATTTCTGGCCTGCCTGTATTAGTTTGGAATATTTCAGCAATTTGCGGCCGTGCCTGTATGTGTGCTTGTCCGGGGGCCTCGCAAGCATGTAGGAAGGAATAGATAAAGAAGGCCAAATTATTGATATCAAATGATATCTAATATCCCACAAGCCCGGGCTAGAAAACTGCGGTAACAGCAGGATAGAAATTTTCACAAAAATTGAAAAATGTGTATTAGCTTTCTTTACAGATTGAAAAGCAATTTATTACTTCAGGAACAAAAAATGATTTATATGCACAATATAATACAATTGTACAATTTTGTCTAGCAGAAATTTCTCATGTTTGGTATATTAAAAGTTCAGTTTCTTCAGACAATAGTTACAAATGGCATTGCCTTGTTTTTATTTTATTTTATTTGTTACAAACTGAACTACAAGATCCTAAACTGTAAGGAGCCGCTTTGGTTTTTACCATTTTATTAGGAGCAAGTAAAAAGTAATAAAAACAGAAGAAACCATCAACATTAGTAAACAGAATTATTTTGCTTCTCTACTCTCCCATAATGTTAAGCAGACAAATAGCATTCATTCCCATAAAAAGAATTAAGAAAAGGGGACAAAGACCAGGGATAGCAATGACCAGAGAGTGTACATTGCCTTACTTAAAAAATATACAGGTTTTGGAAATAACTTTGGTGGAATACATGTTTTAAACATTCTATCATTTATCAAAGGGGGGTTTTCCTCAAATTTTCCAATCTTTGCAAGAAAACACTCTAGGAATAAATTGGAAAAAAAATATTCTCAAATTTTTCCAATGTTGTTTTCCTGCCTCTTCACATCTCTAGCCATTGGACAGAGAACTATATACCACCTGAATGTGTGCCATTATGAAAGCATGTACTTCCCTTCTTCACAGTCTTGGCAACCAATGATGAGGGCAGTGACACCTCTTACCACAGCTTATAATGTTACTTCCAACTGAAAGATCGCTCCCCGTGGTGAAGATATTTTCAGCAACATCTCTATGGTGATTGTAGCATATGCTGTACCCTTTGCTTAGTCAAGGAAACTGATTCCTCCAAAAATGTCAGCTTGTCTTCTGGAAGGCTTAGCGCAGCACAAGACTTGAACTTGGTAGAGACAAGTAAAAAGAGTTGTCAACACAGCTTACCCAATTTAAAAGCTTCTGGGGCTTAAATGGCAGCTTGAATTTTTGGTCCACACTACTTATTTTATCTTGACTATGGAAGTAATGGTTTTGATGACCTCAGCTAGCTTACCATGTTGTTGCTCAGAAATTCTAAAGAGCCAATGGTGCTCTGGAGGTTATTAATATGCATGTTAAAAGAAGCATTTATTATTAATATGCATGTTGATACAAGCATTTATTATTAACACACATGTTTATACAAGCATTAGCAAGTCAGGCAAAATTTCCAGATGTTTTGATCTTTGTGTGATCTACATGCTCTTTGAGCTAGTCAAAGTAAGCATGGCAGGTTTCACTCCCCTTTTTAAAACCCAAATCAATAATATGAAGCAGGCAACAAAGCAAGTGATATACTTAAAAGCAATGGTGATATACTCAAAACAACTTTCTCTCTTGGTTGCTTTCCCTGCTTGTTAGTTTGTAACTGGAAAGCAGGGAAAGCAACCAAGACCAGCATAGTCAAACATTACAGCAAAAGAAGCTAATACATTTCCAGAAGAAACAAATGGGATGGAAGTAACTCCATCATTTAAAAAAAACAAAACAAAACAAAAAAACACAGAAATTTATTTAACCCTGACACCAAATACAAAATATTCACGTTTATTATTGTGCCTGGAGGTGAAATCCTAGATGCGCTTATAAGGGAGTATACCACACTGAACAAACTGAGATACCTTGGTAAAGAAACACGCACAGGATTGCAACGCATGGCTTGTTGGTATCAGAAACATGCAACGAATAAGAATAGTTTCTGGTTTAAGTTCAAAAGTGTTTACCCATTTACAATAAACATTTTCCTTAAATAAATAGTTATTCCTTGAAGTACTTATTTAACTCTTTTAAGAAAACCTCCATAACAGCTAATTGGGGATTTTAGCAGGAGCATTTAAACACTGAGAGCCAGTAAAATATAGCAGTTTGAGTGTTGGACTAGGACTGTGGGAGACCAGGGACTCTTGGAGATCAGGGTTCACTCAGCCATGGAAACCCACTGGGTAAGCTTGGGTAAATCACACACTCTCAGCCTCAGAAGAAGGTAATAGCAAACTCTATGTGAACAAATCCTGCCAACAAAAAAACTGTGGTAGGGTTGCCTTCAAAAATGACTTGAAGACACTGAAAGCCAGTGTGGTACAGTTCTTTGAGTGTTGGACTACAAATCTGTGAGGCCAGATCCCTGCTCAGCCACAGGAACCTAGTGAGTGACCTTGGGCAAATCATACTCTCTCAACCTCAAAGAAGGGCAATGGCAAACCCCTCTGAACAAATGTTGCCAAGTGAACACTGCAATAGGGTCACCTTAGGATCACCCTAAAGTGGAAATGGATTGAAGGCACAAAATAACAACAACGACAACAACTTCAGCATTATAGAATAAATGTGAATGTGGTCTCAAAAGTCAGCCCTATAGCAGAGAGAATCTTAAGTAGAGCAAAACAGGTCAACTGGAATTTGAGCACAACTGATATCATTCATTTCAATATAAAGCTGTTGATTCAGAGAAATGTCCTGGACAGTTCCTTATATGCTTATCTATAAAGCCACTTCTGTTTGTGTGGCGTTCCAGCAACTGAACTGACTTAAGTAATGATTTTATCATGAATATTCAACAGGGTCATCATTTTTAATTAATTAAACTTGTCTGTCACAATATATACATATATACCCATTCAGCCATAACCATAACAACAAAAGAGAACTCATAAAATGTGTCATACCAAGTAATGAAAATGAAAACCTCTCAGCGGCTCAGACTCAAGTGCTATAAATAGTGCTCCATTGTCAGCATGTCAAAAGATCCAGGGTATCTCATGGATCTGAGTCACACCCACAAAAGCAACAGTCTGCCAGAGCTAAAAATGACAGGTTACCTCAGCTGATAAACTACTTTATATGTGGGTGTACAACTGAAAAGGGTGTGGATTGTCCCAGTCAGTGTGCTGAACTCTTTTGGCTAAAGAAAATAAAGCAGCAGGTTATCGACATTATTTCAGGAATGGAGGGAGTAGTTATACGGCACTGGGTGGAAACTCCAGTACGTTATCAGGAATGTTTTACTAATAAAGATTTGGAAGTATGCAAGTTAAATCACTCTCTCTATGCTTTGCCAGGCCCAGCAGTGGCTGCACCGACAAAGGACCAGCCTACTGCTGAAACAGAGCAGAACGACGCAAATGAAGAAAAGCCCAAATTTCAAGTCCTACTAGATGTTGTGCAGTTCCGTCCAGAAGATGTTATCATTCAGACTTTTGAAGGCTGGCTGCTGATCAAAGCTCAGCATGGACCCAGGATGGATGAGCATGGCTTTATAGCCAGAAGCTTTACTAGACAATACAAATTGCCAGACGGAGCTGAAACGAAAGATCTGACTGCTCTCTTCTGCCACGATGGCATTTTGGTTATTGAAACCAAGACCTTTGGCAAAGAATGAACTGTGGACTTTTGTTACTGGTGAGAAAATATTGTTCCTATCGTAATTTGAGCAATTGTGTACCGTGGTGCCATGCATGCAGAGCTGTGTTTACAGTGAAGATAAAGGCAAGCTTTCGCATAATTTTAGTCAGTGTATTGAACTTGATTGTTTGATGTGAAAGACAATATTTGCTCCCATCAGCTGCATCCACTTGCACATTCATAACAAAATAATCTGACAGAACAGAGAGAAAGCTTGAAAGATGGTACAACATGGATGTAGAAGAATGTATGAAAGGAAGGTTTTGTAAATGGGAAAGGGTGGCAATGGGAGGTTGCATTCTGAATTTTAAGGCGTTTGAATTCAAGAGTCAAAGGATAAAGACTGCCTTTTCACTGATATGTAATACTGACGCCTGAAACTGCTGTATGTATTAGTATTGTGACTGTGATCCAAATAAGTCCTTTGTGTGCAAGTAAACCAACTGCACAGGTGGGGCTTTATTTGAAGAGTGTCCTCCAACAGATCCTACTCCTGAAGAAAGAGACAAGGCATTTTTTAAACTGAACAATATGACTTCTCAGGCCCAGCTAAATCAGTATATTGTGTAGTAGTATGCAAGGACATATTTTTTATTGTAGGCAACAATTGGTCTTCAAAGGGTCTTTTTCTTCTCCCAGCAAAGATTTATTACATGTGGTATTCAAAATATTTCAGCGGTCTTCTTTTGGGAAAAGAACAGCTGTTTAAGTTAGGATGTCTCCTTTCAAGTCTTGTTTAGATATGTGTGAGTATGACTGCTGAGCTATGTATAGTAAAGGAATTCAGAGGAGAAGGAGCCAAGCTAAATAAAGGAGCTTGTTGCCATTTAAATGCATAAAAAAAAAAAGAAGAAGAATGTGGCTGTAATTAATTTATCCACATTACTAAAAGGTGATTAAATTTTTGTTAAAGAATGACCCCCACCTAAACACAGAAAAGACTCTCTTTTCTAAGAGGTATTTTCAACTTGTCCATAATTTTTTTTTTTTTTTTTTTTGTAATCAAACTATAGGATTTAGCCTAGGAATACTGATGTGAAGAAACGCCAGAATCAAAGTACTCCCTCATCACCAACTGTAGTCACTGTTAGAGGATGTATTGGGGGCACGTAAAGTGAAAAGGACTCCCTAAATGAAGTCCTGGATCCTATATTTCCTCACCTAAGAGATGATACATATTATAACAGGCATCGATTTGGAGTATGCTTGGTATGGACTGTGCTTACAACTGGGCTGTTGGGTTGAGGTAGACATCTGGCATCCATTGCTACCCACCCAGGTTTTTTTATGTGCAACAGTGTAACATTGACACCTCATTTGTCATGTACCCATCAGAAGCTGGAACGAGCCAACAGTAATCACAAATATGCATGGTAATTCCATATGCATGCTTATCAGGGCAAACATGCACATGGATTTCCAAAATCATGAGGGAACAGCTTAGTGGGTCTGAGCAACAACATGCAGCTGGTAGGGAAAGGGCTGAGAGTCCCTTTTTCCACTACTTTTTTTACCTTTAAATTTCCTCCTTTGAAAGCTGTTTTGCTCTTTAAAGAGTAGCACTGGCACTTTTACAAACAGAAAAGACTCTCTTTTGTACACTTGTACACTATATTCTGTATCAATATCCTATATATCAATACATTAAATGTGGTTAAGAACTGATATTAAGAAACATCACACCCATTTTTGACTTTTAAAACAGCCACGTATAAGGTAATTCAAGGCTCTAACAAGTGTTTTGTTATTAGATGGATGACAGTAACTTATAAGCAGTGCTATTTTATTGACTAAACTACTCATTTTCTCATAGTGATAGTTCTTCTGTTCTACTGGTGTTTTAATTCTAGTTCTTTTTTTGACTCTCTCTTATGTCATTACTTCCATAATTAATTCTTTAAAAGCATATATTAGAGTGATGATATGGAAATATTTTGTCAGCTATTTGCCAGTGGATTTCTAAGGGTTGATACAGTGCAAGGTATGTGCAGAAAGATATGAAACACTTTTTTAAATTCAGTGAAATGCACTGATAAATGACATGGAGGGGAAAAAATTACAAATACTGTTCCTGAACTGAATTGTGTGTATGAGTGCCATCTAACTGCAGGACATATATGACTTAAGGCATGCCTGGACAAAGTGATATACTCTGAAAGGTGTGTGTGCATGTGTTGTGTCTACATTCTTTCTAGGCCATGAATACAAATAGATACCATCATATAAACTGCAAAGCAGATGTTAGCAATATCAAAGTGTGCAATCACAAAAACTGCTCCTAGTGGTTATAAGATTATTTCCTCAACTGATACAAAGCAATTTGAAAATGTTTTCTTTTAAAGACAAGATATGGCAACTTCTAAAGCAACTTCTAATGCATCCCAGAACTATGCCCCCACAAATGCCACCTACTTTTCAAACAAAAAAAAACCCTCCTTTTGAAGCAGAAAGGTTAGATAATAGAAACCTTCCAAAAGAAAGAAAGAAAGAAAGAAAGAAAGAAAGAAAGAAAGAAAGAAAGAGAAGGATGGGAAACTTTAGAAGATATATTTTCAGTTCAGAGGCATGCATAGTGCT
The DNA here is from genome assembly GCA_948472985.1 of Iguana delicatissima. Lineage (NCBI taxonomy): Eukaryota > Metazoa > Chordata > Lepidosauria > Squamata > Iguanidae > Iguana > Iguana delicatissima. The sequence continues at coordinate 567,100 of CAOKZL010000724.1, read as the reverse complement.
TTTAAACAAATTTGAGGATCACAAACCAGGTGTAACCAAGGAGTGAGTTTGCAGAACCCTTACCGTATGGAAGAGAGTCTACCACCATCTGTTACCCTCCCAAAGCTCCTATTCTCATAAGGAACTGTAATGCCTTTTTTTGTCTCAGAGGAAGAGAGGGTAAAATAGGAGAAGCAATGACAGTGACACAACAACAACTGGGTTTTTCAAGTGTCCATATGGGGATCAGAACTCATGATGACAATGACAATGACAATTATTTACCCTAAGGTAATACTTGAAAAAGCCCAACTTATTCTTTTTTAACACTTTCTCCTAACTGGTAGCTTTACTCCATCAGAAATTCAATAAAACAATCCTTACATAAAACTTAATTGATTTATTCCATAAATTTATGACTTCAAATGGAAAGAGGACTTACTTAATAACTGACTGAAAGATAACCCAACCCCTATTTATTCACAAACATAAATCTTGGAATTGGAGACTACTGCCATCTAAGAAATACACATCTTTAACTAACTAGTATAGAGAAGAAAGAGCCTTTTAGCATTTTATATACCCAAATCATCTGCCCTTTTGGCCTTCACAACTTTTGATAATTAAATAATAAATATTGTGACATATTTTACAATAATACAATTGTTTTATTTTTAGAGCTTTAAGCAGTACCACTTTTGTGCTTGAAGACAAAGAATGATTCTGATTTCCCCAGAAAAGCTGCACAATACAATTTATAATTTGCTTGATTCATTAGTAATAGCAATAAAAGAAATGAAGAGAAATGAAATTTCTTTTAGAGGCAAAGAAAAAAGATCTTTTAAAGAATTTATTACCTTATAGTAGAGTCCTCTTTCAAAATTAAACTGTATGTTTTCCCACTGTGCTTCATCAAGAAGAAAATAAGAGAAATCTGTTGGAAACAAGTGTTGTCCTGACAAAAATGTAATTTTTTCAAAAAATGGAATGGTTAAGATTAAATTAAAACCTAACTTTTAAAATCAACATTACAGAGTCTTCCTCCAATCGCCATTAAATTTCATTTAAACACATACAATGCTTTCTTGTACAGATACATTCATTCAATAAAATATTTTCTGGTCAATCAAAACTTGTGATACGGAACATACACATACACCCACATGCATGACAATTCACTTAAGAACTGGGCTTAGTAGCCAGTTCAGCAGTATACCATTCCACGAGATTTCAGAAACAGAACTCCTTCTGGGACAGATAATTGGGGGGAAAGATACAAGAAGTAACTAGATAAAACCCACCTAGCCAAGTAAAATGACAACCCAGAGTGCAGAGAGCAGGGAAACCATTTTTGATGGCTGTGCAGGTGGTGAAATGGACCAACAGCTGCCACAGTTGCTGTCATTCCCAGTCCCCACAGGCTCTTCTCTAGAGCACATATGACACAGAGGGAGTTTTTCCAGGCCTAGTGCTGCTGCTGAGGCTAGTGGAAGACTCGCTGCAGATCACAGCGCACCTTAGAGCACACTGAGTATGTCACAGCCCCAGACAAATCTGCCAAAGGAAATGGGAGCTGGGACTCAAAGGACTAGGTTTCCCAAAAAGGTTATTTGTAATCTGCAAAAATGCATCACTTTTGAAACTGGGGATCAAAAAGAATCTGTATACATCCCAGTCTGCAACTATCTGTATTCCAGACAGTGCCTGGTATCTTCCCAGTAATACAGAAGCATTGTTGGAACAGAATTATTTCATGTGAAGTATGCAAATGTCTTTGTGCTGCCAGCAGTGCCATGAGTAACATGGCATCAATGTCAGAATTATTTATTCAATTCATGTCCCTCTTTTCTTTCCACATGGGACCAAGGTGGTTTATCCGTAGGACATAACTGCTCTGACTGTAACGTGATGGTTAAGCAAACAGCCTGCCCAATATAACAACATTGCTAGACATTGTTAAAACAATGTTCAGATTTTTTTTTGTAAACAAAAAAAAAATGAGATTACAAGATGTAAGTGTTACAAACCACTTCTCCTAAAGAGTACCCATAAACAGCATTTCAGATTGTAACAATACTTGTGCTTTTTTAAAAAAAAATTATTAGGAAAAAACTTGATTTATCACAGATGAACTATGATTACAACTGTAACCATTTTTAAAAGATGCTCTCTGAAAAATTAAGTACATATAAGTCCCATGGTAAGTAGCCAAGAAGGATGCATGTTTTATTTTGAACTGTACTTAGAAGCTGAACTGAGTTAAATACTAAGTGCTAATATGCAACAACATAAATAGACTCATTTTCCAGCTCTTGCATCATAGTAATATTTTCCTAGATAACTGAATAGGTCAGTGCTATATTTTCAGTCCCAGAAAAACTGTATTAAAGAGAACACACTCCCACTTTTTGAAATCCTTAACTCAAAATGAAAATACCACACAGAGTACTAAATTCACAACAGAAAAACAGTTACCCAAGTTTGAAACCATACCTGCAGAACTCATATGGTTTCCAAGGTGACGGTCTGTTAACGTCCTTTCAGTGTTCTAAAACATGATGCTGGAACTAAACAACCCACCTTCCACAACGCACAGTGGGAACTGGAAAGATTTATAGTAAGAATGGGAAACTTTCGGCCCTCCAGATGTTGCTGAACTGTAGCTCCCATCAGCCCTTGCCAACACAGCCAATGACCAAAGACAACAGAGTTACAACTCCTTGCCTCCTATACGATAAAAGTATACTGAGGGTGCATATTGAATATATGAAGTCATATACTTACATATATCACCAGCACTAGAAGCAAAACATCTTTCTTTGTTAGACTCACAATCCTGACTTTAGATATTTCAAAGAACGAATCTGAGGTTTTAGATTCCCTCTTGCCTTGAGGGCCAAACTATACCTGATACTAAATGCTCTCTTTAATTTGCAGAATACTTTCTAGGAATGCAGCTGCTGGAGAGCAAGCCATCAGGCTCAGGCCTGTGGTGAGTGAGAAGGGATTTCCAATTCAATGAATAATAAATGCCATCCCAGAATCGCTATTGGTGCTGAAAAGAATTGTCTAGAAGCAATAAATCTCTCTGGAAAGATCACTGTTTACTGTGGCACGCCATACTTGGAAACAGCTGTGGCTGTTATTCTCAAAGTAAAATCAAAATATAAGTAAAAATTTTAAAGAAGCAGGCTAATAGGGGGGCACTCTGGTTCTCTCCTCAGATGAGAAAACCATATTCTCCCTATATGTATCTTCATCATCTCGTAACCTTTTGGCATACATATGTGTGCGTATATATGCATATATATATGTGTACACATCTACTATATAAAAGTCAAAGTTTGTCTGTTTGTGAGTTTGTCTTTTTGTCTGCGTGAGACAGGCAAAGACCTCATATGATTGGCTTGTGAGGCGAGAAGACCTCATATGATTGGCTGGCTGTGAAAATTCTATGGAGTCCTGGGGTTGGCAGTTTAGGGAGGGGCCTTTAGAATTCTCAGCTGAGAGCTCTTGGGGCTCAGGCCGGTTGCTCTGGAGATGGGGCCTACCAGCAATAAGGATGCCAGAAAACATCTGGGAGGCATATGTGTGAAAAATTAAAGTGACATACTTTAACATAGTTACAAGGTCTTTTCACCTCACACAGTAGATTGCATGGGTTCCACATATGAGAAGTCTTAAAGCTGAAATTCATCAAAACAAAAAATGCTTCCAGAAAAACGTAAAGCCATTGCACAAAATTCAACAGAAAGTAAAAAAGTCAAAAGCCAGTACATCAACATCGCCAGACAACACAGATTGGATTGGGGACTATGGGGAAAAGTTATAGGCACTGGAATAGGCCAGTTGCTATGGAGATGATGCCTAGCAGCAAGGAGGAGAATAGTGTATTCCCGTAGGAACCCAACCTTTGTATGTTAACAACTCTGAATACAGACCGGATTGGGGAATATGGGGGAAAGTTTAAGGTGCTGGGAAAGGCTGGTTGCTATGGAGATGAGACCTAGCAGCAAGGAGGAGGACAGTATATTCCCTCAGGAACCCAAACTGTGTATGTAATTAACTGAATACAGATTGCACTGGAAAATATGGACAAAAGTGACAGGTACTGGAGAAGACAGTTTGGTGAGTTCTTAGGAGGAAAATAAAATCCCAAGCAACACTGGATAAATGTAAATATATAAATAAAAGGAGAGAACTGGAGTCTGTAAGAATTTGTGTGGTCTGCTTCCATATCCAGCACATGCAATAATATTACTAGCATCTTTCCCTACAGATAGTATACATTTTAAAAGAAAAAAATGAGAGCAACTCTGACTGTATCCGTTATAACCAAGTCCTTTATGTTTCAGGGACCCCATCCCACCCTTGCTGCAAACCATGTCATTCAATGTGTTATTCACTTCTCCTGCTTTTAGCTCAGTAGCCTGATTTTTCAAAACGATCCACTGCCCTCTAGTGATATCATCAGAAATTAAGAGTTGTTGCTACCATTGTAGACAAAGTATTATAAAAATTGCAAAATGTAGCCATGATATATTGAAAGTGTATTTCAGTTCTCCCGGAAGGGAGGGAGAAGAGAGGGAGGGAGCATTTTAATAACTTCTCTTAGAATAGGAAACCACCATCAACATATTAACATATCAGACCATGTGATGACAATGAGTTGGTTTTTTTGGAGGAATAGAAGATTAAAAGTAGCTACCCTGTGACTTTGGTGCCACATATAATTTTTTGAGTTGATCCTTTTCTTAATCAAAAGGGCACTAAAATGGGGATGATTTCCTTATAATATTTTGTCTGAGATAGTTAATTACTGTCCGTACAAGAAACATTTCCATTAGATAAGAAATCAGATCATAAACTTATTATCCACTCACAGCTGTGGATAACTGTTGGAGACAGAGAGTTCTGTCTCCAACAGTTTCTGTACCTACAGCCCTAACTCGCTTACTCCATGTTAGGACAACATTGTTACCAGCTCTCTCCCGACCTCTGCTGGCAGAGATGAGTACCAACGGAACAGGGTGAAATGCACCAACAGCTGCAACGGTACAGGATAGTCCTAGGACAACAAAGCCCTCTGTTAGGTCTGGGTGGGTGTTGCACTAGTGCTTAAAGAAAGCCCCCCAAAATATGGATGCCAGAATGGGGGGGTGCACAGGTGGACTCAACCCCTCCAAAACTTAAGTTGGGAAGAGTGAGCACCCTCCCCTCAAATGATCAGGCAAAATTTGACTAACCATGACTCCTGTGGAGTTGAAACCTTTCAGGAATTACCAATCAGAAGTGTTCTAAAAGCAGGATAAAAATAAAGCGGAATAAAAATAAAGATAATAATAATTGTTGTTATTATAATTATTTTGCTATTGCTTTCATGGTACTCAGCTTTTTACCAGCCTCAGTTGGATGGTGATGATGATGTAGAACTCCAGTTGGTTTAAACAGGATGTTTTTATTGGAAATCAACAGACACACACACAAGAAATCAATCTCAGAAACCAGACAAGGCTTGTGAAGGGAGAAAAGTTGGATGGAGAGAGATTTCAGGTGTAGAGGGTGATATTTAACAGTCCTGGAGCAGAAGATCAAAGAGGAGTGGCTCAAACAAGAGTCTGAGGGTAGCACAGAGGAATGGGAACTTGGGGTGCAACATGACACCCAAAGTTCTAGCCAATTACCTGGGCTGGAGCTGGGGTTTTCCCATCCTGAAGCGGGGGTGATAATTGTTTTCCGGCAAACTAAACAAAAGTGGTCTGGAACAAACTCATTGTCTTACTTTGGGTGACAAAACATTCACAGGAGTCCTGACAGCCTCTTAATGTCTTGGTTGCGTGTAGTGAATGAGGAAGGTCTCTGTAGGAAATGTGCACAGCAGGGGTGCTTGCCTGCTGTACCAGGGCAGCTTTGTTTACTATTGTCTTTACTACTGTGCTATTGAAATGATTATGGGAAGCCCATTAACGCTGGGCTTTACTGCGAAATCCTCTTGAACTTATGACCTGGCCATGCTGAGGTCATCCTGACCTAAACCAGGCTTATAGCCAGTGTCCTGCTTACCACATGTTTCCCAGCCTTAAGTGTCCAGTTTTATGTGAAAATGATATTTCTTGCCAATTTCGCTATCCTGCAGGATGGGGTGTGTAAGCAATGGTAATACACTTGTAATGAAAAGGCAGAAGTAGGTATTGTCACAATGGTGAGACTCAACTCCACCAGCTTTGTATAGAACAACCACAGAAAAAGTGTGGCCTCTGACCTGCGTGCAGTCCCCTCGTGGCCAAAACATTTTTTTGGAAAAACAAACTCCTCAAACTTTTTTTTTTTTAAATCTAAAATGCCTCCTAATGAACCGTAGAGGAGATGAGAATCAATTTGGCATGCCCTGGCGCATTTTAGACTTAGGCCAAATTTTTTTCCATAGGAACCATCCTAAAATGGCCCAAGGAGAGGAAAAATATGGGGAACATTTGCCCCTTGGGAACACTTGGGGACAAAACAATCATTATTTTTTTTTTTAAGTGGATATGAGAAGAAGTCCTGAAAGATCCCCAGGAGCCAATGCAGATCACTAATCTCTAACAGTTTCCCACTAGCGTAGATGTTATAAAGCATAAGTCCTGCTTAACCCCACAATCCAATAGCCATGGTACTGAATAAGCATCCTCCAGCACTACCTTCTGGGAAAGTTCAGTCAAGCAAGACCAGAACCACCACAAAACAGTGCTGCCAAGTCCCATAGCACTCAAACAGCCAGAAGGATACCATGATCAGTGGTTCTGACAAACACTACCAAAATTTCCCACAAAACTAATAAGGATTCATTCTCCCTGTCTATTTTCCAGCAGAAACCATCTGTGAAGGTGAACAAGGCTGTTACTCACCCAAAACCAGCCCTGATCCCCAAATTAGAATGGATCAAAGTGATCAGCTTCACTCAAGAAAGCCCACAGTTACGTTGCCACCACTTCCACTGGAAGCCACCCTGAGTCCTGCTCTGGGAGACAGGCAGCATATAAATGAAATAAATAAAATAAATGTATAAATTCAGATTAATAAGGGAAACAGAAGAAACACAGTAAAAATATCCATACATCTGTTTTAGAGTACACAGAGAATTTGTGAATATTATTTAAGAAAGTTTATAAACTATCTTTTGTTTGCAATAGCAGCAAATCACCCTCTACCTACTTATGTTTACTTCTAAGTGTGGAATATTTATTAAATTGACTGAGTTCCTTGCACAACCATAGAATCAACTGATGACCACAGCTAGTTCCTAAAGATGGAATATCGGCCTATATCAGAGAAATATCCAGTATATAGAAATAACATCAACAAAACAATTAAGTTCTTCAATATATTCACAGAAACAGAGTTCAGCTTAATGCATTAATTTTGCTTGTACATACCATAGTAAGCAGTGAGTCAACTTACTCTCCCATTGGAGTATACAGGTAAAGGAAACTAGGAACATAGGAAGTTGCCTTATATTGTGTAAAGTTATTATTTCATTTAGCACAGTATTGTCAATTTTGAGTGGCAGCTATAATTACGCAGGGTTTCAGGTTGGATACTTTCCTTAGCTCTACCTGGAGATCTCTGGCATTCCCTAGCGGTCTTCTATCCAAGTACTAACCTGACTGGGCCTGGCTTAGCATCTGAAATTGGATAAGACTGAGTGTGCTCAGGGTGGTATGCTGATAGATATTATGTTAGCAAGAAAAGTAGATAACAAAGCAGTATTTTCAAGAAGTTTCCACGTTATAACAGCATTTTCATTACATTTTAATTTTTCCTTCCAAAGAGCTAGTGGGAATGAGAAACTCTCCCCTCTTTTTTTATTTTCACATCAAATTTGTGAGTTAGAGGAAGCTCAGAGCTTGGAATGTTAATTTTTAAAAAGAACTAGTTACTTTACTCATTACTCTGATCATTGAATAGGTTGGTATTGGTTATTGCAGTCCTGAGGGGTAATCCATTACCAAAGCATTACTGCTACTGTTACTACTGTGCAATTGAAAAGTACAGGAAAAGTGGTATCTGGTTCCCCCAAGTAGCCATTTCCGATATTGCAAAACAGATTTCAAAGTAATGCTCCCCAGCTGCAATGTAAGGCATTGTAAGGCATCGTGTTACTCAGTTTGAGTGAGCACAGATACCCAGCAATGAGTAACAGACAATCCATTCCCATTCCACTAAAAATGAATGAATTACAGGCCAGTTATTACAGGTAAACCCCACCCCATTCCAGCTCATTACTACAAGCAAAAGGTAAGTAGTTACCGTAACTCTTTAAAAAGGAGTTTAGTTATGGTTAGGATGAGATTTGGCCAAAGACAATTTAAAAAACTTCATGTCTGATTGGGGATTTGACCTCAGTCTAAGCCCAACATTAACTGAAAACCATACTAGCTCTCATAATATACATCATTCCTAATCAGACGAGTTAACAATTGTACAAGCAGAGGAACTGTCTGGTTTCATTATAGCTTTCTTCAGGATATTAATAGGTGGGCTGGGGACAAAAGAAGGAGGAGGCAGTAATGCAAAAAGGGAAGTACATTCAAAAGAAGATAGCAGGCCTCAAACATTGCTGGGCCCAGCCTGACCCAAACTACAACCTCATATTCACAAGGAACACAAAACTATAGATTGTGCCTGAGAAAATATATAGAAAATTATCTCTTTGTATTTACGTAACTATTACCAGAAATCTAGAAAATGTTGTCTTAAAATTGAAATAGAAAATATTATAGAAATGATGAGTTTGTTCATATGTGACAGAATAATAACAACAGAAACATAAATAAATAACAGTGAATATTTAAAAAGCCCTTTTCACCAAAGGATAGAACATCAACATATACAGTCAGGGGAAAGGACAATAAATATAACACTATAACAACACATGGAAAGAAATTCCCAACATCCCACCAGTCACTATCCATCTCAGCACCCAGCAGCTTAAGATGGTAAATCAAAGAAGGTTTTCAGCTTGTTATAAAAACAGGTGAGATCCTCCTCTAGCCAGAGATCCAAAGAAAGACCATTCCACAAATGCAGAGCCAGATCTTGAAGGACTCACAGCCTTGCCAGAGCTGTGCACATTGGTGGAACAGGCAGTAATCTTTTGCCTATAAATTTTAAATTCCTGGATGGAACATACCATACTAGCCCAGCTGCAAGGTACTGAGGGAGATTAGAATGCACAGCCTTGAATACCAGAACCAAAAGTTAGAAACAGGCCCTGGCCCAAACTGATAGCCAGTGAAGGGAACTATGGGGATAAGAAACAGGTGAATATTTGGGGAGAATTAAAACAACCCAAACAGCATTGCTCTTTAAAACCAAAGGAAGAAGAAGGCAGGAAGGCAAACCTGCAAGTGAGCTGTTATAATAATCCAGGTGTGAGATAACCAAGACGTGGACAAGTAGATGAGCAATCTCCATACTCGGCAACCTGTGGATGTTCAAAAGATGGAAGTTACATGCCTTTACTGTTACCCTGACAAAAGAGTACAGAAATAAGTGATCGTCCAGCAGGACTCCAAGGTTCCTGGCAACCAAGATGGGAGCCATTGTGCAACTCTGTAAATTCAAGTGAAGAACATGAAACAGGGGCTTACTGGACAGTTAGGTTGAAACACCAAGGCCATTTCCGCACTAGACTGTTATAGTGCTGTTATTCCACTTTTCACATCCTATGGAATCCTGGGGTTTGCAGGTTAGGGAGGGGCCTCAAGGCCCCTGTTACCCTGATTTCTGGGGTCCCGTGCGGGACACCTCAATGTGCTCCAAATACTGGGGAATGGGAATTAGCCAGAGCACAAGCTATAGCAATGCAAGAGGGGTCAGGCCAAGTCAAAAACCAAGCAAAAGTAAATTGTAATTGTTTTCTTTATTTAAAAGACAGTCACCGCGCACTTACATACTCACTCACACAGACCTAAGAAAGTAAAGGAAGGAAATTTGATAAGGGATTTTGAGAAGGATTTTTCAGGGGGAATACTACACCTGAACCTGTAGCCAAGGTAGCCAGAGGAAAGTCAGTTGGAGCGGAGATTCTCAGCACATGAAAGCTGAGGGGAAGGCTCGGCAAACGGAGCGGCAGCAAGGTGGGATGGAAGCCAAGAGCGATCCGAAGAAGCACTCAAAACCAAGGGTTCTTATAGGGAGAAATGTGCCTGTAAGGTAGTCCGTCCTCGGGGAAAACAATGGGTTTCAAGTTGGAGACAAAGCCTCCGAAAGGTCAGTACTTAGAATGATTGGATTTCGACAGAGTTGTCAATAGCGTAGACAGTATGCAAATAGGGAGTGCTTGACAGTTGAGTAGTCAGAAGCGCTAATCTCGTCAAACTGTCTGTTCGGGGCAGAGAATCTTTTGTATGCTTGGTGCATAAGTAATTTAGGTTTAAAGTGTATTTGCCTGGAGGTCTCCTGAAGCTGCATGCCGGAAAATTACTGGCCCGCCTGGATTTGTCTTGTATTTTTCAGCCTGTTCGGCCGTCTCCGTGCGCGTGCTTGTCCAGGGGCCTCGCAAGCACGTGGAGGGGAACAGCTTGGAATGGCCAATCTTTTGATATCAAATTATATTTAGTAGACCTCGGGCTCAGACTATACACCAAGTAACACCCCTCCCTAACCTGCAAACCCCAGGATTCCGTAAGATGTGGAAAGTGGAATAATAGCACTATAACAATCTAGTGCGGAAATGGCCCAAGATCTCCATTTTGTCCATGTTCAACTTAAGAGAGTGAATGCTCATGTACAAAGAAACATGCAACAGACAGTCTATCACTGACTTCCACATAGTGGCATCTGCATAAATGTGATGCTGAAAACTTATTCAAAAATAAGAAATCCAAGGGGGAGTGTATATAATGAAAAAAGAAGAGAACCCAAGACTGATCCTTGTGGCACCCCCTACCGTTACAGGGAAAGCTTTTGACATAGATCCCCTGAACGAAACAGAGGAGGAATGATCACAGAAAAAAAGATTTAAACCAGGACAGAACATTCCCTGTTACTCCAAAGGATGCCAATTGTAATAGTAGGATATAATGGTTCAAAGTGTCAAAGACTGCAGAAATATCCAATAGGATCAACACTCAAATTTGATGCTGTGCCTTTACCACTAGAATATCATTATCAATATCATATGAAACCCTGGTTGAAATGGGTCAAGAAAACCACGATATAAGTTATCAATTGGGAAAGGGCAGCTCTCTCCAAAATTTTTGAAAGAAATAGGAGAAGAGACACAGGGTGATAGTACAAAATGAAGGATCGAGAGAAGGCTTCTTTAATAGAGGATGCAAGACAGCATGCTTAAAGCAGCCCTGGAAAATGCCCTTGAAAGGGAACAGTTCATCAAATGGGTTATATAAGGCAGAAGCAGAACTGGGCAAAGGAAGGAAGGGATAGTGTCAGCAGGACAGGAGGAAGGGGAAGAATACATCACAGTCTGAGTTATGACTGCCTCTGTAACAGGGGAAAAGTGAAACTACTCCAGCTGGTGAAGACATGGCTGAGCTAAAGGCTGTGGTAAATCAACTGATGGCAATGGAGGTGGAGATTCATCCAGCAAAAATGAATTAGCAATTGAGGTCACCTTCCGGTCAAAGGAAGAGGTCCAGTCACTTGCAGAAAGATTGTGAAATGAGGGACTCTCATCACAACAAGTTACTGGACTCAGTAGGGTATTATAGGTGGCAATTAACAGATGAGGCATACAGGCCTGAGCTTGAATCTTCTCCTAAAAGATAAGGTTGTCAAGATTCATCAACATGAATACAAGTTGCACAAGCAATCTTCAGACTTTGATACAATTCATTGGATGTCTTTTGTCTCCACTGCCTTTCCAACCGATGGACAATAGTTTGTCCCCTACACAGCTCAGCATGAAACCAAGGTCTTGGTCAATGCGGTATGATGGGGCAGGTTCTTGATGGTCCCATGACCTCTAGGGCAGTTTTACTTGCACAGTTTAACTGGTTAACCAGAACATCTGAATCTATTGCATCCTCTGCAAAGCTCTGGTCCACTAGATTTTCTTCCAACTCACTCCCTGGTACCCCCTTCCGCCATTCATTCCTCTACTGCTCTAAGGATGAACCTAAAACATCACTGAGTAAATAATTGAAGGCTTGAGAGAAGGAATCCAGAGATATCCTATATAAATCCTGACAATCCTTCTTTTCTAAGGCAATAGTCAGGAAAAGAGAGGATCTATTAGCACAGACAGTAGTACTCCAAACAAGAGTAATTCTGACCCAGATGAAAAACAAGCTCTAAGGCACAAGGCCTGCAGGCCGAATCTGGCCCACCAGGCCATTTTATGTGGCCCTCGCACCTTTGTGGCAGAAAGAGCACGGCGGAAGCAGGGAGCAGAAAGCAGCACAGAGAGGGTCTGAGGGCTGAAAGAGGCACCGAGAAGGTCTGGGAAGCGGAAAGTGGCACAGAGGGGGCCTGGGGAGCAGAAAGTGGCACACTTTGGATATACTGACCAATTCTCTGTCACTTTACAGAGGTATAGGGGGCCATAAACTACAACCAAATAGCCCCAAAATGTCCAAGAAAAGAAAAGTTGATGCAGAAGGAAAGCAACTTTAAAACCAGTAATAATCAAACACAGAGGCAATTATTTATTATGATAAAAAATAGATACATTTACATAGTCTTATAGATACAATCGGCTGTTTGAGGGCAATCATAACATTGATGCGGCCCAAGATGAAATTGAGTTTGACACTCCTGCTCTAAGGTCAGGCTTTGAAAAGCTTGAAGAAGTGCAGTAACTGGCATATAACTCTCCAGGTGAGTTGCCATCCAAGTGTGGATAACGTGTAGTTTACAAGTTAAAAGTAGACCCCAAGCCCATTTTTGTATCCTAACTCCCCAGGAGCCCTCAGTACATCACAAATGGTTTAAATGTACTAAGTATAAACATGCCTTAAAGTGTTTTAAATGAGTATTTTAATAGGATTATTTACTTAATTTCTTTTTAAAGTTTTAATAAGTTCTTAGCTGTACTTTGTTTTAATCTATATTGTAAGCACCCCTGGGTCTCAGGCTTGGAGAAAAGTGGGACAGAAATGAATAAACACATACCCCCTCTGTTGTTTCAACAATATTTGAGGAGGTCTCCAGGAATTGAAGCTTTGCCACTAAGGAGAGTTCAGGGCCCCGAATGTGAACCGATCCTCAAACACATAATGAGAAGTGGATGTTTGACCACTCATCATCCTGGAGCAATCCTCAGCAACTGGCAAAAGTCTGGTCCCGGACAGCCAAAATTATCCACTCCTATGTTAACCACAAATGTTATGTTAGTCTTGCCAAAGAAATTGAGCAGGTAGGGACTGCTATGGATTGGGGGGCTGTATGAGCCCACATTTGACCCCCCTCGCCAACTCTCAAATTTAGGATGAATTGTTAAAAAAAAAAGCTACATCACAGCCCCCCAAAGCCTTGTCACATTTTCAAAGTTTACCTTCTGTTAAAAAAAAAGGAAGCTACCTGTCTCAAAAACTGTGTGCTATTCCAGAACTGTCCCAAATAAGAAGAAATGGACCAGTGCCCCCAGGAGGCTTATGGATCACTATGGCCATTTTTGGCAAATAAACTTGGACGCCCTCAAATTTTGGTACCTGAGAAAAGCAGGGTGACTTTTCTGTGGCCATAAAAAAAAAAGGCCAGGGTAGATGTGTGGCCTATGAGCTGGATTTTTCCCATTACTGAACTAGAATTCTGATTTAAAACTATCATCTACAATGCAGTAGAATGCAACTTTATTTTCATTTGCTGTCATGTTGGCTTCAACTTACAGTGATCCTATCAAGAGCCACTACAGTATAGTGGTTTGACCACTGGACTATGAACCTGGAGACCAGGACTTGAATCCCCGCCCAACCATGGAAACCAACTGGGTGACCTTGGGCAAGTCACACTCTCTCAGCCTGACTTGAAGGCACACAGCAACAACAGCAACAATGAATGGGAGGCTTCCAAGATCATCAACTGCCCTGCTCAGATCTTGCAGATTCAGGGCTGTGGCTTCCTTGATTGAATCAATCCATGCTTAGTATAGTTTCTTAGCGCAGTCCAACTGCCTTCCACTTCAGCAAGCATTATTGTGCTTTCTGATGAATCAAGTGCTACAAGGGTTAAACAAGCTGCAGTTGGATATTTTAAGCCATTCTTATCTCCTGTGACTTCCATAGGGACAATGATCTTTTATTTCATTACATGTATTAACCCACTCAGATATGCAAGAATGTCTTTATCATCACTCCACCTTTTCTTTTTATATGACATCTTGAGGCACTTCTCACTGCTTGCAGTTTTTGCATTTCTGTTCCCTCTGGCCTTTCTGGTTACTCTTCCCTGTCCTAAAGAACTGACCTACAGGTCAAACTGGACTGGAGAAGCCTTGTCCATCACCTTACATCTGTGAATTTGCTGTGTTATGATGTCATTTTCATCTCCTGTTTGTTATATGACCATTTTTGGGATGATAATCAATGTTTGTACCTTTTGCAGCTCCTCCCACTATAGCATGTATCTAATATCTGCCAAAAGAGGCAACACTTTGTGTATTTGTTTACATGGCCTGAGGTCCATTAAAATTTGTGCCAAATGAAATGTGTTAGCCTTAATGCACACAAGAATCTTTGTGCTTGCCTAAAAAGAATATATTCTTATCTAATCATGCAATCAGTGGCTACACAAAATAAGATTTTTTTCAGTACTCAGCCATCCACCTGGACAGGCCTACCAAGCACCCTCAGTAAAGATTCTGCTATAGAATCATAGAATCATAGAAATGTAGAGTTGGAAGAGACCACAAGGGCCATCCAGTCCAACCCCCTGCCATGCAGGAAAACCCTCAAAGCACTCCCGACGAGTGGCCATCCAGCCTCTGCTTAAAAACCTCCAAAGAAGGAGACTCCACCACACTCTGTGGCAGCACATTCCACTGTCGGACAGCCCTGACTGTCAGGAAATTCCTCCTGAGGTTCAGGCTGAATCTCCCCTCCTGCTATCCCAGAGGTTATCTGAAACCACGAACAATTGTCAACTTTGTTTCTATATCATTAAATGATTTCTGTCCAGCCTTTCATCTTTCATCCAACAAAACAACTACCAATGTAAATATAAATATATATTTTAAAATACTTCAAAAGAATTATCCCTATTCTTTTAATCACTGCTAGTTTGGACTACAACCCTGCAGACCAGAGTTTGATTTCCCACTGGGCCATGGAAACTCATTGGGTGACCTCAGGCACATCACAGACTCTCAGCCTTAGGGCTGCCATAAGTCAGAAACAACTAGGAGGCACACAACAATAACAACAGTGTTGTGACTACTATCATTTTATTATTGTTTTATACTGATATTAAGCTGCCTTGCAGAACTTTTGGGATGGTAAAGTGGGTTTGGGATGTAGCTATGGGGCAAGGGCAAAATGAGGCCATTGCTCCCACAAATAAGAATTCTGCTTTTCCAAATAAAATTTTCCTCCTGTCTCCAACTTCTAGTAATGCAATAACTTAAAACTTCAGTCAAGCATTCACAAACAGTTTCCAAAGGGGAAGGCTAAGATACTAAGAAAATGAAAAAACAGCAGATATAAAAGTTCTAGGTGTGAATGATTTTCACAGTGTCATTCTCCGCAGTGGTAGAAATTTGAGGACTGAGGTCATTTGGAGAAGCAATGCACTCATCTTGCCTCACTCTGATATTTACACCCCTGAGTGGGATTTAAATAATCTACAGGGATTCAAAACATTAGGCCTGAAAAATGCTGATCTACTGATTTTTCCCAGAACAAATTGGAGATGGGGAGGAAAATAAATCTGCACAAGGTTACTTGCCCCCCCACCTTCACACTCCTACCCCACCCCCACCCCTACATGAAAGAATGAAATGCACAGATATAGGACAGGTGACACTTGGACTTGGCTTGAAAACAGTGTATGTGAAAAGGATCTAGGAGTCTTAACGGACCACAAGGTGAACAAGAGTCAACAGTGTGTTGCAGCAGCTTAAAAAGCCAATGCAATTCTAGGCTTCATCAATAACAGCATAGTGTCAAGATCAGGGGAAGTAATAATACCACTCTTTTCTACTTTGGTTAGGGCTCATCTGGAGTACTGTGCCCAGTTCTGGATACAATTCAAGAAGGATATTGACAAGCTAGAACGTGTCCAGAGGAAGGTGACCAAAATGGTGAAGGGTATGGAAACCAAGCCCTATGATGAGAGGCTTAGGGAGCTAGGTATGTTTAGTCTGACAAAAAGGTTAAGAAATGACATGATAGCCATGTTTAAATATTTGAAGGGATGTCATGTTGATGAAGGAGCAAGCTTGTTTTCTGCTGCTTCAGAGACTAGGACACAGAGCAATGGATTCAAACCAGAGGAAAAAAAGATTTTACCCAAAGGTCAGGAAGGTCCTGATGGTAAGAGCCATTCTATAGTGGAATATGTTGCCTCACAGTATAGTGGAGTCACCTTCTCTGGAGGTTTTTAAACAAACCCTGGATGGCCATTTGCCTTGAGTGTGTGTTCCTGCATGGCAGAGGACTGGACTCGAAGGCCGTTGTGGTCTCTCCCAACTTTGATTCTATTATTCTAGCCTGTGGGGTGCATCACACACTCTCAGCCCCAGAAAACCCTGTGATAAGGTCACCCAGGATTCTCCAGGGGCTGCAGGGATGGTCCCCAACACAACTGGGCCATAAGTCCACTGCTGGTGTTGAAAAAGAGAGGGGTTTTTTTGTAAAAGAAAAGAAAAGAAAAAGGTTAAATCATGCAAGAGGGTCCTATCATTTATTTAAAAAGTGAATTGCTGCTCCCAGAGAATTCAAGGTCAGATAATTCAACTCCTCTTTCTCCCATAGAAAAAGGTCAGCGCAGTGAATCTGGAGGGCACTGAGGACCTCAAAAACAGCCTTGGGGGTCGGACCGTGGCATTTTGCCCATCCCTACTTCAAACTCTGCCACTGGGGAGCCAGTCTGGTGTAGCAGTTCGCATGTTGGATTAGGGTTCTTGGAGACCAGCGTTCAAATCCCCACTCAGTTGTAGGAACCCCCGAGGTGACTCTGAGCGAGTCACATTCTCTCAGCCTCAGAAGGAAGCCATGACAAATTGCCTCAGAATTAATCTGGTCAAAAACCCCTAGGATTGGATCACCCAGAAGTCATTGCTGAGACAACTACTTGTGCTTTCAGAAGGTAGTTGTGTCTAGACACAGCGCGCCGAGGGAGATGGACTTTGGCCCAGAATTCGGGCTGCCCTTAATTCACAGCCGCGCCTCCAAAAAGCCCGGTGAAGAACGAAAACACCCGTGGCTGCTGCCTGGCCTCGGGCTTTTGGGCACTTCTCCTGCCCCTCCGCCTCCCGGCCTCGGCGGGCTGCCGTGGAAGGTCACTGGGTGGGCGCGCCAGAGGAGAAGCTTCGCGTTCCAAGGGCCGGACGGGAAGGAAGGGCTTCCGGGGGGGCTCCTCAGGCGCACCTCCGCCGCCGCCTCCTTTCCCGCCTCCCCAGTTCAAAAGCCAGAGCTGCCGCCGCCGCCGCCGCCGCCGCTTCCAAGGCGGCCAGCAGCCTCGAGGACCTACCGGGGAAAGCCATTGTTAAGCCCCTCTTCCTCTAGAGAAGGCGGGGCAGACTTCCTCCTCCTCGGTCCTCCTGACAACCCCTCCGGCCGGTCGTTCGGTGCGGTGCCGGTACGGGGCTCCTTCCCCCGCGTCAACTGGGGCTCCCCCCACCACCACCCGTTGCTTCTCTACCTTCCTGCCTGTAGAGAACAACTCGCAGGTCTGGATGAAGTTCAGCTCCCTCAGCTGCCGGCTCCTCCTCCTCCTCCTCTGGGGCCGCCTCCTCCGCTGCCCCCTAAACCAGCACCGCTTTTTCGCCCCCTCCCGGCACTGGAAAGTGCCCTGTTTGTGCCAGCCGAGATCCGCATCTGTCCACTCTCCTCCTCCATCGCCTCAGCCACTTCCCGGCCTTTCTCTCCTTCCTGCCCCGCCCAGCCGCTCTCGGTCCCTGAGGCAGCCAAGCGCTGGTCCTGAGGCGGACGCCAGAGGGCAGGCGGGACACCGAGAAGCCGACGAGGAGGCCGAAGGGGCCGCTCCCGCGCCCGTTTCCCCGCCGAGCCCCATCGATGGGGGCGGCCGCTCTGAGCTCGGCTCACCGACCCTGCCTCTCGGCTCTGGATTAAGGAAACGGGCGACGTGGTGGGACAGTCCCCCGGCGCGGCGCGGCCCGGCCCCTTCCACACACGCGCGCACGCGCACACGCGCGCGCACGGTCCCCTTCGCTCAGCCCAGGCGGACGGGGTGAAGCCGGGACTCGTGGGGGTTGGCGTCTCCAGCCCCCGAGGGCGAGGAGGGCTGAGGGGAGAAACGAGGCTCCCTCCTCGCCGCCGCAGCCGCGCCGCACGCGCGCGCGCGCACTGCCCCTCTCCCTGCGCTGAACGAGAGAAGGGGCAGGATTGTGAGGAGGTCCGCGGAGAGTGAGGCGGCGGAGGAGGCGCCTCAGGGGGAAGCCGGCCCGCTTGTCCGCCGCCGCCGCCGGAGCGAGAGCGCTGCCAGAGTGGGCGGGAGGAGAACCGGCGGGAAAGGGCTTCGGTTGGCGGCGCTGCGCCTGGGCGGCCGTCCCCATCCCCTGCCTGGGCGGCGGCGGCGGCGGCGGCGGCGGCGGGGCCATGGCGCTGCTGCGGGCCCGCGCGCTGTACGACTTCAAGTCGGAGAACCCGGGGGAGATCTCTCTGCGGGAGCACGAGGTGCTGAGCCTCTGCAGCGACCAGGAGATCGAGGGCTGGTTCGAGGGAGTCAACAGCCGAGGCGACCGCGGCCTCTTCCCGGCCTCGTACGTCCAAGTCATCCGGACGCCCGCCGCGGAGCCGCCGGGCCCGCTGCCGCCCGTGCCGGGCCCGCCCCGCTACGCGAACGTGCCGCCGGGGGGCTTCGAGCCCGCGGCGGCGGCGGCCTCTTTCGGCGCGCCCCCGGGCCACCAGCAGCAGCAGCAGCTCCCTCCCCCGGCCGCCGAGCCGTTCCAGCTCCCGCTGCCGCCAGCCTCGTCGGGAGGCGGCTTCTCTTCCTTCCAGGCGGTGCCTTCCTACGGCGGGTCTTCTTACCAGACGAGCCAAGGCAGCGACGACGATTGGGACGATGACTGGGACGACAGCTCCACCGTGGCGGACGAGCCGGGCGTCCTGGGCAGCTCGTATGCGGACTACGAGAACGCGGGGCTAGGGGGCGGCGGCGGCGGCGGCGGCGGCCCGGGAGGCTCTTCCAGCCGGTACCGCCTTTCCACCCGCTCCGATCTGTCGATCAGCTCCCGAGGCAGCCACCCCGGCGGCGCCCTCCATCACCCGGCCGGAGGCACCGTGGGGCCCAAGAGCTCCGCCACGGTGAGCCGCAACTTGAACCGCTTCTCCACTTTCGTTAAATCGGGAGGCGAGGCCTTTGTGTTGGGCGAGGCGTCGGGCTTCGTGAAGGATGGGGACAAGCTGTGCGTGGTGCTGGGCACCTATGGGCCCGAGTGGCAGGAGAACCCCTACCCTTTCCAGTGCTCCATCGAAGACCCCACCAAGCAGACCAAATTCAAGGGCATGAAGAGCTACATTGCCTACAAGCTGGTGCCCAGCCACACTGGGCAGCAGGTGCACCGCCGCTACAAGCACTTTGACTGGCTCTACGGGCGCCTGGTGGAAAAGTTTCCTGTCATCTCAGTGCCTCATTTGCCAGAGAAGCAGGCCACTGGGCGCTTTGAGGAGGACTTCATCTCCAAGCGTCGCAAAGGCCTGGCTTGGTGGATGGATCATATGTGTAGCCATCCAGTGTTGGCCCAGTGTGATGCCTTCCAGCATTTCCTCACCTGCCCCAGCACTGACGAGAAGGCGTGGAAGCAGGGCAAACGTAAGGCTGAGAAGGACGAGATGGTGGGTGCTAATTTCTTCCTGACCATTAGCGTTCCTGCCTGTGGTCCTGCTGCTCTAGACCTGCAGGAGGTAGAAAGTAAGGTAGATGGCTTCAAGAGCTTCACCAAGAAGATGGATGAGAGCACTATTCAGCTGAACCAGACAGTCAGTGAGTTTGCCCGCAAGCAGGTTACTGGCTTCAAGAAGGAGTACCAGAAAGTGGGCCACTCCTTCAAAGGCCTCAGCCAAGCCTTTGAGATGGACCAGCAGGCTTTCTCAGTTGGGCTCAATCAGGCCATTGCCTTCACTGGGGAAGCTTATGATGCTATTGGTGAACTCTTTGCAGACCAACCCAGACAGGACCTGGACCCAGTGATGGATTTGTTAGCTCTCTATCAAGGACATCTTGCCAATTTCCCGGACATAATCCATGTCCAGAAAGGTAATGTAACTAACCACCTCAATATGCCTTTTGCCCCAGATGTAACTGTGGTATATTCAAACTGGTTGTCCCTGAGGTTTTAATTTGCTAACTGTTGATAAAATGTTCCAGAGGAGTTGCCATGTAATCTGTTAAAATCAACACATTTGGTTCATTTGATATATGATTATACGGGCTGCAGCCCACTTCATCAGATACATTTGATAAAGTCAGCTGCAGTTCAAAAAAGTTTATGGCAGATTAAACCTGTTAGTCTTAAAGGTGGCACAAAACTGTTGTTTCCGTGCAAAATTATGATGCTCCTTAGAGACCATTATATTTGTTGTTGCAAAATGAACGGTCATAGGTATGGCCTTTTAAGTGCTGGATGTACATATGTTGAACTTCGCAGAGAAATGTTGTAGGCTTAAGCTCAAGGAGTTTATTCCCTTTGGGCCCATTATTTATATTTTCCCCTCTCTGTGTGTGTCTGTAAATCAGTGAGCTGGCTGAAGATAACTGTATTGGATGAAGTGACCTGTGCACAACAATTTGGGTGTAAGTTCCACTGAACATAATGAGTGCTACTTTTGACAGGATTGTATTGTTGTCCATGCAATCATATACTATTATAAACCATTCTTTAAAGTGAGGTGGGCAACCATGGAAGCTTAGGAAACTGCATTAGCCCCCAAGAGCCCTTGGAGAGCCACAACCCCTACTGTATTAATTCCCATTAAAAGAAAAAAATCACAATTGCTCCCAGATGCCTGCTAGGAGACATGGGGGCATGCCCACCATATTTTGGGGACTGCCTGGCACCTAAAGGACATTTTGATGCAAAAAAAAAAGTTAAAAATCTTTTTTTATTCCAGAGGGTCTCTAGACATTGTGTAAATGGTCTTCACACCCCCAGAGGTCATGTAGGGGCATTTTGGAATCATTTTTTTTAACCTCTGGGGCCATGTGTGGCCCTGGGGCCATGTGTGGCCCAGAGGCCACACTGTGCATGCCCCCATTTTGAAGTGTGATGAAACTCTGCTTTGATAGAGTATTAGAAACAGTTCTCCCTATGAAGTCAGTTTGTCTTTTCCAAGAATAACATCTGAAATTATGAAATTATATTAAGAATGCGTCTTTTGATCCAATAATGGTATTATATTGCTACCCACTGCTTCCCCAAGCAAGAAACTAGTGTTGCTGTTTTGTGCCTTCAAATCATTTCTGACTTATGGCAAGCCTGTGGTGAACCTATCACGGGGATTTCTGGGAACTGAGAATGTGTGACATGGCCAAGGTCACCCAGTGGGTTTCCACGGCTGAGACAGGGGCCATTTCCACACTACACTCCTATAGCGCGATTATTCCACTTTCAGGATTCCGTAGGATGTTGAAAGTGGAATAATCACACTATAAGAGTGTAGTGCAGAAATGGCCAGGGAATCAAACCCTGGTCTCCAGGGTCATAATCAGGCTCAAACCAATACACCACGCTGGCTCTCAAGAAACTGTTACCTGCATATATTACAGTGTTCATTTCTTGTTTTCAAAACAAAGCTGTAACAAGATACTATACAAATACAGGACCACATTTTAGAAACTGTTTTATCTGATTGGATAGTTTAAGTCACAGAAGCCTGCTATTTCTTATATTTTTTGAAAAGAAATACAAGACAGAATATTTTTGTGGCAGGCCACATATGAATTAATTGGTTCAGTAATGAAATGAGCAACAACTGATGTTATGTAAGATGAGAAACTTTAATAGTAAACTATTTGTGATCTCTTGATATGAAGGCTTGCATAATTAACCTTTTGCTCCCATAAAAACTTTGTGGTAGTTGGTACTAAATTTGTAGCTCTGTTATAACTGAGGTTATTGTTATCTAAGCTGATTGAATCATACTTAATGTAGACCCATTGAAATCAGTGAATGTTAGTCATGTCTAATTTAAGTCCATTGATTTCATTGTGCTCTTAATCTGGATCCAGTCCCTCTAGTTGACATTTTCAATGCTTTATCTTTAAATGCATACTTTTTTTCTTTGTTACTGTTTTTTTCCAATTGATCTAACATTTCTCAGTATAGCTCTTCAGCCAGTTTGGTACGAGTTAAAAACTACAGAATTGAAATCTAATATGTCGTAATTCAGAACTGTGTGAAAGGAAGTTTGGTTTCATCTGTACGGGTAGACTTACAAAACTAGTAGCCATTCATGATAATGTGTTATTTATCCTGGTGTCTCGTTTTCCATTTCCTTTCTAATCAGTTAATGTATGTGACATAGTTGAGATTGAGAATTGACACATGTCATTTAAGTTGTTGAAATGAGATGTTGAGGAGAACCAGTGTGTATAATGCTGAACACTGTGAATTGAGTTTTACAAGTTTTAAGTCCATAAAGAAATTGCTAGAAAATCCTTGCATTATTGGAGGATCTGAGTACAGAAAGTCTCATATTGTTGTATTCATAGATTAATATTAATGCCAGGTATGTTCTAGTCAATGCTGTTGACCCTAACAAGAATCAGCTTGTTTTAGCAGTCTGTGAATATTCCTTGCCTTGGAAAACCCTCTGTGATTCATGGGGTTGTCATAAGTTGACAATCAACTGGACAGGAGCTTACCATGTCAGGTTTCTCAACTGAATAAATGATTGAAGATGAACTGTTGATCTCAAAAAAAAAAAAAGCATTCTAACAATATTGTAGTCCTAAATTTTAAATTTGGAGACTCAAATTACGTTGTAGTTTGCTGTGTCATTATAAGAGAAAACCAAAGAAACAAGAACTTGGGGACATTTTTTTAGTTGATTTTTAACAGCTTTTTTCTTCTTAAAAGAGTTATGTCCACTAGTGACTTTAGTTCAGTAGAAAGCACGTCCACCTGCTCTACTTATCTACTTCCCCTCTTCACTTGTGACTCATTCATTCTCCTCCTGTCTCTCTCTTTCTCACACACACAAGGGTGTTGGGAACCCTGTTGAGCAGAATGGCATATGGCAGAGAAGGCTGCAGTAGGTGAAAAATGGATATGTCAGATTGGGTAAAAGAAAATGCATAACTAATTGAATATAACTCACAGAAAGCTTTTCAAAAAGAACAGTTTGACACTGTTTTCTCAGTCCTGTTTGGAAGACTGAGTTTGGAGAAGACACATGCAAGGACCTACTTTGTGACTTTTCCCAGGCTGTGGAACCCCCTCTCATAGGAAACTAGGCTTGTTCCCCCTTCCGCTAGTTGGCAAAGACTCTCTTATTTAGCTAGATTGCTGATTACTAACTGGTTATTATGGAAGGATTTTTTTTAATGGGGTTGCTGTGTGTTTATTCGCTCAGGTGTGTTTTAAATACTTTAGATTCTTTTAAATCAGTGCTGTTTTAATAGGATCGCTGAGGTAATTGTATTTAGTTTCTGTTATTATTTTCAGTTGTATTTTGTCCTTATGTTGTGAGTCTAGTATTTGGAGGATAGGGAGAATCTTAAATAAATAAATGTGAAATTTATTAGCCACTCATTCACTTGGGAGATAATCTCTGTATTCCACTGCAATGTTATTCTTGCTGTCTGTATTGCCAGTGACAATGTGATTACCAGCTAAGTGCTGTTACAGTCGTCTAACATAAAAGGACTTACAAATTCTGTTCATTCTAGCCTAATGTCACCCTAATTTGGAGAACTTTAAAATATGTATTTATTTTTTGGTGTCACATAAAATGAACACTCTCTCTAGGAACAGTGCTTGGAGATAAATTATTGTCTAAAATCCTAGTCACAGTTACTCAGCTGTAGACTGGGTATAGAAGAAAAAGCAATAATGGATGTCTGCCAGCTCTTGGAAAGAGGTGATTGTAAGTCAGCCCATTTTAGAAGAATTAATGTATGCCACAAATTCTTGTTTAACAAGCACTAAGTCTATTAAAAGTGGGAAGTAGTTGTAGTTTGGATATTGTCAAATTGTTCCTTGGCTACCTTACATCTTGCATGCGTAAAAATACTTTAAATTAAGATGGATTTCAAATCACTGCAGAGTTTGCTCATGACTTTATCTAAAAACACAATAGCCTAGATTAGGCCTGTACAATTTGTACTCCACCAAACTAAACAAAATATACCAGCAATATTTTGTAATCTGTCAAGTGTGCAATAGAGACCTGAGTAAATAGCGAAAGCAGACAGAGAAACCGAAACCCAAGAATGTTATTGAAATTTTGGTAGGTGGTGGCTTGTTGAGCCATAAAGTGTGCAGGCATGGCCTAGATCCTCAAGAATTTGTCAGTATTTTGTGATTAAATAAAGTCTTTACTTAGCAGTTGATTGCTTAAGGCTTTCTAGGTGTTGTAATTCCCAAGATGAGATAAATCCCAAACTTTGCAGAAATAGCTGTATTTCTGAAAATATAATAAGCCATATGCCAGCTCGGAGGGTTCTGTGGCCCTACAAATATTGTTGATCTCTGGTTCTCATCAGCCCTAGTTAGTCTAGCCACTGGTGAAGCATGACAGGAGCAGTAGTTTTGGAGACCCAAAGGTTCCACAGTACAGCTATAATGCTATTCATGTACTTGATACAATGTAGTAGAAAAATGTTGGAGTTGGGAAAACCAGGATTTGAATCACTGCTCAGACTTTAATTTTGCTGGATTGCCTTGAATATGTATCCTATCTACTACTCTAGCCCTGTCTCAGCAGTTGCTAGGAAGATAAAACAGAATCAAATAGAATAGATAAAATAGAATATATATAATCCTCGGACCCTCTTGGAGGAGGATTAATATACAGATGTGAAATGGTAAATAGAGACTATTGGATCATAAAGGTAGGACAATGTTCTTTCTGTTGCTAGTAATACTATTTATTTGCAGTAAGGCCTAGTCAAATAGTTTGTATTCTGGGAAGCTGAGGGCAACAATGCAAGTAAGAAGACTGCTAGAGCCCAAGTGATGGACAACTTGGCAGTAAATCTGACAGAGAACCATTGAGAGCTCCTTATAAGAGCTGTGATGTCAGCAAAGAAACAATTCTTTTCCAGTATCACGGCATTTCCACAGCATCATCTAGCAGCACTTTACTGGCTGATTTGGGGACTTTTTTTGTAGTCTGGCCCATCTAGCAGTGTTAACAGAGCCTTGGAGACCAGCTGTAATATGTTTGCAAGACACTTTGAGGGTAGAATTGTTCACATCCATCATGACTTGGACTGGAATAATTGAATCAGGACAGTCATCTCCCCAAGGGAATGGTGTCCATACTTGATAGATGGTATTGCATTCCTCAGGAAAGAATAGGTTCATAGGTTGGAGGTGATCTTTGATCCATCTTTCCCACTGGAACCACAAGTTGTTTCTCTAACATGGCAAGACTTTTATCAATTGAGGCAGTATACCAACTGCAACCTTCGTTGCTGATCTCAGGTATCC
The DNA here is from genome assembly GCA_948472985.1 of Iguana delicatissima. Classification (NCBI taxonomy): domain Eukaryota; kingdom Metazoa; phylum Chordata; class Lepidosauria; order Squamata; family Iguanidae; genus Iguana; species Iguana delicatissima. The sequence goes on along the minus strand of CAOKZL010000724.1, from coordinate 541,344 downwards.
GTGCTGTGGAGACCTGTAGATTAGATTCCCAGCATTGTGCCTGAAGTTGCCTTTGAAAACTTTTGAGATGCTCTTCATTTAGTGCCAAAGGTAGGTGCTATATTACTATTAACTGGGACCAGGCATTATTGTCGTACTGTATTTGTGCTCTCAGTCTGTTTCCAGCTTCATTCAAAGTGCGTTGTCCATAGATTTATACACACATTAAGCTGTTCAAAGGAAAGTCTCCTTTTAGTGTCCTGCTATATGAGGAGAGATAGTTGGCAAAGCAGGGCAAAGGTATTCTGATGGTGGTATCCCTATTGTGGAATGCCTAGTAAGTAGAGAGCATTTCAATACTGTTTTTATACAGTTCTTAGAATTTTATGCCTTTCAGTTTATTATGCTTGTGATATTTACATAGTTTTGTTTTGTGAGCTTCTCTGGAATGATTGAAATATGATTGAAAAAGCCATATGTAAATGGCTCTGGAAATATGGTTGAAAGCATTAAATAAGATTTTATTTAGCTGTAATTTACTTTAATATGTTGTAAGCCATCTAGGGTATCATGCAAAGAGAGAGACAGGAAAATAACTAAACATTTGTTTAGTTATTTATTTATTATGAATTTGAATAGCCCTCTTTCTCTCCCCATGACAGTATTCCCGGGTTGTACTTGAAAGTTTGAGAGAAGGCATTAGCTGACCATAGGTCCATCTAGCCCTGTATTGTCGTCTCTTGTCTCTGACATTATTTCTTGATCTGCCATTCAACTATACTAACAAACTTCTGAAATCAGACAGGTTTGAGCATGTTTGGATAGTATGCTAGTGATGTAACAATGTAATATTACTGCTGAGTTTTTCTGGAAGCACTAGGAATGGAATATTTGGGCATTTTGGTGATACTATAGATAGCTATCTGGTCCTGGGCAAAGAATTAATTAATTTGCAAAGAATTAACTTTGGTATCCTGAATACCTAATAACTTTTGTGTTGCCCAACAGATGTTTTGACATCTTCCTACTATAATATAGGCTACATGTTTTCCCAGCCTTTTTTAAGCCACGTTCTGCCGTGGTACAATTCAGGAAACGTACAGGTGGAAGGATTTTTCATTCACTGAAAGAGCACAGTGGGAAATGAGAACTCAACAAGTGCATGAATTTGATTGCCAGGAATTAAAGCATATTGAAACTTCCAGTTGGCCTGGGGTATCGTAGCACTTACCCACAAAGAGCATTCTTGATACATTGTAGAAATAAAATGTACTGCCACCCAGATAGAGGCTACTAGACACCAATATGTGGTAGACATGCCTCTCCCAATTATATAAGTGACAAGTGGCCTTGGGTACAAGCCAAGCAAGATATTCTGTACTGACAATTTAATTTGTAGAATAATTTGGTTTTGAAGAAAGAATTATCAGGGTTGCTTAAGATTAACAGAACAAATGTCTTGGATACAACTGAATGTATTCCAGGACAAAATTTGGTGTATTGCAAATTTAGAGCAGGGAGATGTGTTGTGAATGTTCTCACCAGTATTCCTGAAAGCCTAAACATTTGGTAGTTAATTTTGTATGGTTTTCTTGTGAACTGCTTCACATTTTCAGATTCAATGTATATCAGTGCTTAATTCCCATCATATTTTTATGTAAAGTCTCTCATACAATAAAGGTAGGCAGAACTGAATAAGGACTGTGTCCTTCATCACAAAATTGTTCTTCGTGTCATGGGCTGCCATTCCTGTGAGATTACACTGTTGGCTATTTTTGCTCTGCTTTAATTTTGTTCACTTTATCTGTGCACACAAGTAATCACTATATTGATTTTGTCTTTTCTTCTAAAACTCATTGCCAGATTATAAGGTCTTATAGTAATTTAAGAAAGTAAAAGAGTAGAAAATTCTGGATATGTGAATATAGGGCATTGATAATTAAATACAATGACATGACAAAAAATTACCCTGCAATTGTATGAGCTTCTTTCCTTTATCTAAGGTTTTTAGAGAGATGACAATAAGGAGAATTCTGGTACAATCTTAGTTTGAATTCTGTAAGTGAAGGAGAGTGGTGAGGATTAAACAAAATGGAACCAAGGATCTATGACTTTGCTGCCATCACTTATATTTACAGTAGATAAATTTATGAATACATATGTGCCAGTATATCTATTTAAACCAGTTACAGGTTTTAAACTGATATTTTAAATGTTAAGTGAAGTGTGGTCCAAAAGTGGTCATGTGCCTATTAAAAATGACATATGGCAAACATCTGTTTTAGTCTATAGTTCTTTAAAAGAAAAAAAAAGACTAGTATGCCATACCTTTGGTACCCCAGGATGCATTTGCAAAGGCTAATAGTTACTCTCCCAGCTTTTCTTCCATTTATCTTGATAGCCCATGCTTGTCATTATCAACTCCATTAAGGCGTAAAGCTGATTTAAAGTCCATGCTTAGCACTGTAATATAGCTTAGACTAATTAAACCTTCTCTTAGTGGTGTAGCTTGCCAAAAGTAAGCCCTAGTGCATGTGAAAATCTTTCTAACAGCTTCTACACCTTTTTTTCTCCAGTTCACTTCAACAATGGAGGGAGCAGCCCTCCACAAGTTCACTTACTTACCATCGTGTCCTTTCTCAGTCAATCATAAGAAACCCACACACTCAGATCTTCATTAAATCTGAAGTATTTCTTGCACTAAATTTTGTGGCTGGCAAAAGGAGCACGAATGTGTTTCACATGAATTTGGGACCACACTTCCTGTCTTCTGAATTCTCTGAAATATTTAGAAGTTTTAGTGGTCTTTTGCAACCATACATTATAGCTGGGTAGTAAGCAAAGCAAAATCTGTTAATCTTTGGAAATGAAGCACTATGTTTTATTAAAAGAGCTGAAGAAATCATTACACCAGTCTCAACAGCAGAAGTGTAATTTGATTGATCCTAAGCCATTTCTACTTGCATAGCTAATTGCCATGCAGCAGCTTTCCTGCCTACAAAAAACAATCTAGTTTTTTGTAATGGTCATAAATAAGTACTTTTAAATACCATCTCATCACTGATTGGAGAACAAGATTGCAGGTTGAATGGGGAACCCCTGCCTGTGAACTGGAAATTACCCATTCCTATCCTAATGTACATACAATTGCAGTACTTGTTTTGTATTCCAAGTATTTGTAATAAAAACTCATAATAAAATGAACATAGAGTAACTTCCTCAAATTAATTGGTAAGCTTCCTAAGTCAGTTAGCTCATTTCTCTGATCATTATAGCCACAGAACTCCATATACTGTATCTAAAGGTGCCTTTAACAATCAGAATTTTTTTAATGCATCCTGATGTCTAATATGCATCCTACAATAGTGTAATGCATGTGAAAGAGTAGGATATAATCACAAGTAAGTTAAATGATGCTGTTACTGACATCAGATAGTTTCAGGCTTTTAGAAACTGGTAGGAGCCAATAAGGTACTGTATACAGTCATGTATAAGCCTAGAAGTCAAAAAATTGACCCCAAAAAACTGGGTTGACATATCCACAGGTCAATGTAAGTTCTGTACCTTAACTCTTATTGAAAAATGGAACCATCCCCTTCTGTGAATGGAATAGCAAATGGTGAGAGCCCAGTCCATTGCAAGAGAAACTTAAAGAAGAACCAACCCCATCTACACTCTTTGCTGCAGCACTGCTTCTGGCCTTTTTGAATGCCAGGGTGGGAAAATGGCAACAGCAGTTCTTTGGCACTTCCCCTCAAAGGAGTGCTGAGAGAGTAGCAGAGGCCAGTGCTTCTTTTAGTTTCTCCTGGGATGGATTTTGCTCTTACCTTTCACCACTCTTCCTAGAGAAGGGGATGGTTCTTTTGATAAAAGTTAATATTGTACCTTAACTTTTATCAAAAAAAAGAACCATCCCTTTCTCTGAGTAGAGTGGTAAAAGGCTTGTTTGAATGCCTGGATGGGAAAATGGCGAGTGAGGCGGCTGGCCACCTGAAGCGGCCGTGGCGCTTTCCACTGTCTATGTAATGACCATCAATTTATTCATTGTTGTTGTGTGCCTTCAAGTCATTTCCGACTTATGGTGACCCTATGGTGAACCTATCGATGGGTTTTCTGGGGGCTGAGAGTGTGTGGTGCACCCAGGGTCACCCAGTGGGTTTACACGGGAGAGTAGGGAATCGAACCCTGGTCTCTAGGTCCATAGTCCAACACTCAAACCACTACGCCGTGCTGGCTCTCTATGCATGGGTCCTATCAAAATCTGTAATTTTGGCCCCAGAACCTGCCTTGACTTATACATGAAGTTGACTTGTACATGAGCATGTATGGTACATCAACTGAGAGAACTGCTTCTATCTGCAGAATCCAGGAGGGGAGGCCAATTTTTTTTCCCCACTGCAGCCTCCCATGCAACTGAAAACCTGCACTGGAAGGCTAAGAAACATATCAAAGCCAGTTTTCACATTGAAGCCTCTAGCAGGGAGAAGAGAGGGAAAAAGTCATGGCATGCTGATAGCTGGGACCAGTGTGACATTGGGTGTGGGCCATTGCATAACTATCTATACATTTATTCCTGAAATGTCCATCATTATGCACTTGTGCTGCACAAAAGCAATTTCCATTAAGAAGAATTGTAAAATTGTCATTTTATATTTATTTCTTGTTAGGTCGTATAAAAGCAGATGACACCAAATTGGGAGGGGTTGCTAATACACCAGAGGACAGGATCAAAATTCAAAATGACCTTGGTGAGCTGGGCAAAAGCTAACAAAATGAATTTCAACAGAGAGAAATGTAAGGTCCTGCACTTAGGCAGAAAAAATGGAATGGACAAATATAGGATGGGGGACATGTGGCTAGATAACAGTAGGTATGAAAGAGATCTAGGAGTCTTGGTGGACCACAAGCTGAACATGAGCCAGCAATGTGATGTGGCAGCCAAGAAAGCCAATGCAGTTCTTGGTTGTATCAATAGGAGTATAGTGTCTGGATCGACAGAGGTAATGATACCACTCTATTCTGTTTTGGTTAGACCTCATTTGGAATGCTGTGTCCAGTTCTGGGCACCTCATTTCAAAAAGATATCAACAAGCTGGAGCATGTCCAGAGGAGGGCGACCGAAATGAAGCAGCTTAGGGAGCTAGGTCTGTTTAGTCAGCAGAAGAGAAGGTTAAGAGGGGACATGATAGCCATGTTTAAATATTTGAAGGGATGTCATGTTGAGGAGGGAGCGGGCTTGTTTTCCGCTGCTCCAGAGACTAGGACAAGGAGCAATGGATTCAAGACGCAGGAAAGGAGATTCCACCTGAACCTCAGGAAGAACTTCTTGATGGTCAGAGTTGTCCAGCAGTGGAATATGCTGCCTCAGAGTGTGGTGGAGTCTCCTCCTTTGGAGATTTTTAAGCAGAAGCTGGATGGCCATTTGTTGGGAGAGTTTTGATGTGGATTCCTGCATGGCAGGGGGTTGGACTGGATGGCCTCTGTGGTCTCTTCCAACTCTATGATTCTGTGATTCTAAGTTTGACCTTAGCAAATTTGATTATTTGCAGGGTTTGTGTGTGCGCCTTCCTCCTTTCCGCTCTTTCCATTCCCTTGCATTTTGCTGCATGTAGAGAAGGAAGGCAAGCACTCTCAGGCAAAAGGCAAGCGAATGTCGGGGGGCACATACCTACCTTCCATCTTCCCTCTGGAGCTCCCCCTCCCATCCCCTTGCCTCTGGCCCCGGTGCTGAGAATTCATGCCGACGCAAAGGCAAGGAAATGGGGAGAAGCACATGCACACCTTCCTTTTTCCAACCAGAGCTCCCTGCTCCCTCTGCCCCCAGCATGGAGAAGGAAGGGTCACATGCCAGGGCAAAAGGCAAGGGAATGGGAGGGGGGAGCCGTGAGAGGGAATGAGAGGCAGATCATGAGGGGGTTTATTTGCAGTTTTTCCACTTTCGTGAGGGTTCTGCATCCCAAACCCTCATGAAAGTGGAGGGTCACTGTATATCTTACAGTGCTTTGCACACATACACATTGCATATTGCTATTTAACGGACCAGGATGATTTGGAACTGACATACTTTCAAAGATTTTTAACATTTGCCATCTTTTGGGGCACAGTATAGATAACTGGTCAGTGCATGGAGCCATCTTTAGATTGTTTTATGAGTTAGCTGGTCCACCAATCAATCGCTTAATGTTCAGCAGGCTGTGATTTGGCTCTGGTGATTATTTTTTCTGTTGCTGTAAGCTATCAGAACCAGGTACATGAATCTGCTCAGAACTAAGAAAAGAATCGTAGCCTATAGGTTTTCCTAATAACCTGTTTCTGCTGTTGAATGCCGTAACAAAGTTTTTGCTTGGAATTAGCTGAAGAGTTTATAACTCAGAGAAGTTGTGCTTCCAAGGCAGTAAGTGTTGAAAATTAGATTGTATCTCACCCCAACTTAGATGACAAAAAGAAGAAAAAAAAAACCCCACAACATTCTTAATTTATGTGCATGTAAAAAAAATTTTTTCTTCACAAAATTCACAAGCTCATTTAACAGTTTTATTCCCCAGTCATATTCACCACAACCATCAAAACCATCAAAAATATGTTTAACTCCCATTGCAGTATCTAATCTTGTTCATGTCTGATACCTATTAAAAATGTTACTTACAGCAGAGAAGCCTCCCCCAAAAAAACACTAAGAAAGGTTTTATTTAAAAAAGAAAAGCTATCCACTACTAAAGATAATACATCTTGAAAAACTCAAATCAAAACACGGCTTGAAACAAGTAAGAGGAAACTAGAATGTCATGAAGAAAGGGTAGGGGAATGCATTTTTAGCCAATTGCATCACATCTTCCTAACATGTATTCTGTGCTGCTCTGTGATGTTCATGTAACATAGTCTAGACTGTGTATATGTCGTGTAGCTTTCTTTTTGCAAACAAATTGTCTACAATCTAAGATGGTACCACACTGCAGGCCTAAGTTAATGAGACTCACTGGTGAAAGTTTGTTGGGCTCTGATAACAGCCACCTTAATTTCTGGTGGTAAATTTAATTTATATACCACCACAGTGTAGTGTAGCAAAGACTGCACATAAAAGGAGCCCTGGTAGATCAGACCAGGATTTTTCTAATCCAACACTGTTTCCCACAACAACCAATGAGATATCTATGGGAAGACCAAAGTCAGTGCATGAAGGAAATTGTTTAACAATGCTTGCATTGTTTGCTTAAAGAATTCCCACCTCTCCATTTGGAATACAGGAGAGAAGAGGGTAAAACAAATTAGATGTCTGTAAATCTTAAATAGAAATGGAAATCTGGCTCCATTAATTCAGTGAGATTTCTCATATTTTGTGTCCATTTTTAAAGTTCCAGTATACAACTCTGGAAACGTTTGAAACTAGGATAAATCAAAGCTAAAACAAAATCCCATGTAATGTTTGCAGAGGACATATCATGATGAGTCTTATGAGTCCACAGTAAAGTACTCAGACGTGATGATGGAGAATGTGCAAGTGGCATCTAACCACTTCATCCGTGCTGTATTTACTCTGTTTAGATATCTTCCAGTAAATACCCTCCAAATTTAAGACATTTCCTTCTCTTCTTTCTGTTCCATCCTTCTACTATATGGTGGTGGTTTTCAAACTTTTCTGGGCAACAAAGGACTCTGTAGTTATTTGGAAGCTTATCTAACCTTTTCAGTGGCTGAACTAGCAATGGCTGGCAAATTTCAGTGAAAGGCAACCTGGACACTGTGCAGTTTTATCCTTTGTGTGCACACAGCCTAAGGGAGCATTGAGTGTGTGTCAGAGTGTGCTGTCAGGCTTGGCAGTCCTCCTATGAGCTGACTGCGCGTCTGAGAACATATCGCAGAATCATTTGCAATCTGCAAGGATTACTTTGGCAGACCAACTGATCTGGGAAGGCTAAAGAAGTTTTAAAAGAACTGCTGTAAGAGAGCTAGCTATGACATACATATGGTTTCCACATGGTTTCCCAGAATTATTTAGGAAGTGGTTTTGGCCAATCTGGTTGTAGTTGTACCCTTTTTGAATAAAGTAGCCAATATCATCCTGCCTGTGGAGTTTGTAATTAAAATCCTGCTGTAGCTACTTACTGTATTTTAAAAAACAGAGATGTGACTGGTTATACCACAGAAGCAGGTGAGTAGTTGTATCAAAGGACACAGTACAAGAGGTATCAGCTTCAGTAGTCTTTTTCTCCATCTTTTTTATCAGAAAGAATAATGAAGAGAACTCCATATAAGTATAGGAAGAATTCTGAAGTGCGTTTTAAATATTCTGAAGAACTGGATTCCTGTGAAAATACTTCTCTTAGCTCAAGATCATTTGTAGAGTTTGAATTTGATCTTCGTTACTTGATCAGAGGCTGTAAATTCAGGAGTTGGTGGGCTGAAAGTCCTCTTATAGAAGGATAGAATTCCAGGAAGCAGTTAACTCTCCTGCTCGGTATCTCTGTCCACAGTGCTTCCACTGAATTAAGAACTCTTACAATGCTAACTGTCCTGAAATTAATAGAGCTGAATCAACAATCAGGACTTGCTCCTCACTTACAATTTCTGTTCCTGGTTTATCTTTCACTGTGTAAACATATTAAGACCTAACAGCTAGCCAAAGTCTCAGCAGTTGTTTGCCAACAATTAAGTTATGAAAGTAAAAATCTGTGAGGGTTCCAGAGTTCAAGCTTATCTTGCGTTCACTATCAAAGTGGTGCAGTATAAGACAGTGGTGATCTTAAAATCTGGTTTTGCATATTCCAGATTGAATTTGTTATTTATTCATGTATGCATTATCTAAATATTTTAGACTGATCTCTCAGCCCAAGGCAACTCCTGCATATAGGCAAGCATTGTAGCATATATCAATGATAGCATGTCTGTGTATGGAGGCAATTTTTAGTATGTCACATCATATGGTGTCAGTTTCAGACCTCTTTAGACTTCTGTCAGCAAGCTTAATTAGTACTATGTTTATTATTAAATTGGTTCCAATCAAATTTTAATTCCAGTATTTTGTTTTTGTTCATTATGTAGGAGCCCTTACCAAAGTGAAGGAAAGTAAGCGGCACGTAGAAGAAGGGAAGATGGAGGTCCAGAAGGCTGATGGCATTCAAGATCGTTGTAATATTATTTCTTTTGCCACCCTGGCAGAAATTCACCATTTCCACAAAATTCGAGTCAGGGACTTCAAATCACAGATGCAGCATTTTTTACAACAGCAAATACTTTTTTTCCAAAAAGTAACACAAAAGTTAGAAGAAGCTCTTCACAAGTATGACAGTGTTTAATATTTCTTAATTTTTAGACTTTGAACTGATGGATGTTTCATGGCTTGCAAATGGAATAAGCAACAGAGGCAAACACTGCTCTCAAATACCTGTTGACACCTCTTGAGATGATTTACAACAATTATTTTGTAATGTATTCTGGATTCCAGTTGAACCTAATCATTACATAAGGAGGAAATAATTATGCCTATTTAGTTGAGACTGTATTTCAAATTGTAACTAAGTTATATTCCAAATGCCTACACTACCATTTTAATGTTTTTGAAACAATGATTATACTATTTGCCTTATTGCTTTTTTGAAATATGGTATTTTAGTGCATACGCTGTAGACCTCAAAACCTTTTGGGTCTTTAAGGAAGTTGGCAGGATAAAAGCCTACTTCAGATGCCTTTTTAAAATTCTCTTCAGTTTGAATTTTCTAAATTCAAACAATTCTCTGTTTACAAATTCCTATTAGAGCAGCTAAGCTATTTTGTGCCTTTAGACTTACAACTTTTCATTATTATTATTTTTCTAGTAAGCCACATTTTTATGACTGATTGAATGAAGGATTGGCACCCATGTCAGGGCCTGATTTCAAACCTCATAGTGACTGAAAATGAACTAGACCTGTAACTTGCACACTAGATATTATGATAAATGTTGACCGAAAGAAAGAAGTTAAAATCATTTTAGACTTTGTACTGATTAAAAATACTATTTATTATTTGTACCAGGACCTTAAACACACAAGCAAGAATACAGCACTGCTGCAATTCCTTTCTTAACTTGGCACCATAAAACCTTTCAGTGTAATACATCTTTGAACAGAAACTTGGACCACTTGTCTAATAAAAAGAATACTGAAGTAAATTAGTGGGATGAAAGTAGAGGATCAGTGGTTCATGCTTGTACATGTGTGTATTATTTGCAAGTCTTCTGTGGCTGTTGAGTTATTTCACTGTAAACATGGCCCTATATTGGCATCTGACTTGAAGCTGTTGCAGATCACAAAGTGTCAGTGCTATTTAGTGAAATTACTGGTTGGTTGGGAGGAAAATATTAGAATAGACAGCAGAGGTGCCAGTTAGGAGAATGCATTTTCTTTGTCTTGTGTCCCCTCCACGCATTTCAAATCATACATACTAACATACAGTAGGTGGCTTTTCCCCCTTTAGGATTTCAAAATGTCCCCCCCATAATTGTTTGGGAACACCCCAAAATGTACATTCCTGTAATTGTGAGGTCATACTTTTAGTAAAGACTGTGAGGAGCTTGCTTATAGAATTCTGCAGATTTCATCTACTCCTATGCAACTTGGACATCTGTGGGTGTTTGAGTACACTCACTAGATTTCAGAAAATTCATCAGGCCTTTTACACCTTTACAGTGCTCTCTGAGCATCTGATTGTACAAGAACTTCAACAAATGTTGATTTTGGCAATAAATTACATACCATTAAAACCAGTAATTTTGCTCGCAGGTGATTACCATCTGTTCTGCCCCTCCCCACGCCACATTTATTGTGTTATTATGTTAGTTTTCTTCTTTGTTGTGATACAGTTTTCATCTTTACAGTGGTTGGTTTGTGGGAGAAATCTTCAATATTTTCTATAATTCAATACATTCATGATGTAAATAAAAAATCCTTTCCCAAGTTGAATCTCTAAATGGGCAAGAGGGCCTCACCCTTTCAAATACACTAAATTCCCAATTATCTAAATTTAAACTGTTGTAAAACCAAGGTTTACAAATCGGCAAATTCTTAGGCCAGGATCCAGTAGTGGGATTATGCTTACACAGTCTCCTTGTGTGAGTGGTTGTACCTTTGAAAAGTTCATGCAAGTAGGCGTTTAGTACTTTCCTGTGTTGACATTTCTCTATTCTCCATCCTCCAGAGAACATTCATGTGGTGGTCAGGCACAAATGACTCCCTCAAAAGCTGATATGACCATTTATGTCCCAGGCGGGTAGGCCAGAATCTCCCATCTAGTTCTGTGGAAGCCACAGCAGTCTGCCTGTCTTTCAGCTGATGCTGCATGCTTCTTTCCTCTCCCACTCACACAGTGCAAGATTCCGTATAAACACGCTGGCACGATATTCAGTCTGCCAAAGTTATGTTGGATCTCAGCCTTAGAGCATAATCCCCAGCACTAAGCAGTAAGTGCCACTTAACATACTGGTGAGCACAAGTGCTTTTGAATGTGTTCATAAATGATATCGAGTTACATATGAGTAATGAGATGGCCAGATCTGTTCCTGACAATGAATTATGGGAGTAGTCAAAATAAAAAAGGGACAGAAAAGATCTGTAGACAGTGCTGATCAAAAGTGCTTGTTCCCGGAGAACTTCCAGAAAGGAAAGAAATAATTGTAGCCAATTGACACAAATATGGTACCAGTTCCTGGATACTGGAAAAACAAAATTGATGGTCTCCCCGCATCAGATTAAGAAGGTTGAGAAGCATGGCTCTAGAGATATCTCTTCAGGGTTGGAGAGTAAGTATTAAAAAAGCAAATGCAATTTAATGGCAGAGTTAAATGATGAACTTGGAGAAAAAATCCTCTACTGATGGTACCTGACCTGACAGTGGCCAATGAGGATAGAAAATTTTAGGCTAGCTCTAAGAACATATTAGATGTTATGAAAAAGGCAAATTCCATGTTGGGGATACTTAGGGGAAACAAACTGAAAATAAGATGGTCCATGTGATGATGTCCTTATACAACATATATTGTGAGCACATTTGCTATTGTAAGATAGAATAGTGACTGCCAACATCAAAATGTTCAGAAGTATTTAGACAAATTCATCTGTCCTAATACTAGAACCCTGAATCACCCACTAAGTGGTGGGAGTTTCAGAACAGATAAACAGTTCTTCATAGAGTGCATGCTGAACTTGCTATTGCAAGATAAAATGGTGACTGTCAACTTCAACATGTTCAGAAGTATTTAGACAAATTCATGAAAGACAAAGCTAGCAGTGGCTGCTAGTCATGATGACTATATCTTGCATCTGAGTAATAGGCGGGGCAAAACCCAATTCTGTGAATTAACAGATGACCACTTGAAGAACCACAGTTACAGGTAAGCAAACTATTCATTTCCAAGACCATTATTAATATGGAACTTAGCAAGTTTGATAGCACAGATGAATGGACATTATTATTTGTTCAAGAAAGTAATGATTCTTTATCATATTAAATATATTTCTCCGTATACGTATATACACATTCTATATTGTATGTATACGTGTAGAATACTCTGTGTGTGTGTGTGTGTGTGTGTGTGTGCGCGTGCATACACGCACCTGTGTGCATGCATGCATGCATAATGACATGCTGGCAGTTTTGCTCTAACAAGATACAACAGTTACACCGGAGTGTTGACCTTCTTGATTTAAGTGTTGCTAGAATTCAAACAAGGAAGTAAAACATTTTCCCTAAAAGTTTGTTATCTGTTTGTTAAAAGGAAGTGGGCAGCAGGACAAACTGCAAATTCCAGTAATCTAATAAAGAAATCACATGAGTATTTTCCTCATATGCATATTTATGAAAGTATTTTATATCATTTCTAATGTGCATATTTCATGTTCATTTGTGAACAGGCCTGGCATTGTGGAGTGTGTCAAGCATACTTTCACTTTTAAAATATGGTAGCACATTTTTGGAGAATGTATGGGAACAGAGCTATATAGCTTGTGTGTAGGATATATTGAACAATAGTAATAGTCAATCACAGAACCGAACTCAGGTTGGAAGTTTGGAACCACTGTGCAGACCATATGCATATGCATGTTGTGTTTCTGGAAATTCACACATTAATCATGGTTTTCCTGTCTTATTGTCCATCTTTATTTTTCCCAGCTGAGTTAGTTCTTTAATTCCTTATGCAGTTCTGCACTATCTTTTGGCTACCTTGTGGGACTGTCATGCATCCCACCAAATTTTTCACTCTGCATTACTTGTTTCTTGACCTGCCAGTCAAAATGTAAAATACAGATGCTGTTAAAAGGTGAATGAGGTTGAGTACTAAAGCTAGTTTCCAAAGGGTATGGACTGTATGATTGTATGTTGCAAAACCAAAAACAAAACAAAACCCAAAGAGTCCTTTGGCACTTTAATTACAAACACATTGAGTACAGCATGAGTTTTCATTGGCTGTGTTTTTTAATTTTAGATGCTCCCTTCCCCCCCACCCCAGCTTTAACCAATTACTGGCAAATCCATCTTCTCCATATAGGACTACAAGCCTGTCTGACCTTGCAAATGCTTTGGTAAAGTTAACATTTTACAAAACTGTCCAGTTGTGCTTTGAAGTAGAAAGATGACAAATCAGTCCCACCCACTATAGTATATGTAAAAGTGTCTCCATATGACATAGCCAAGAAGCAAAACTTTCATATACAGACTATTGTCTTTTGTTTCCATTCCGTGGTCTCTACAGTAGAGATGCTTACATCATTTTTTGATAAGGCCAAGCATTGAAAAGTTCCTTTGGGGGTCTACGGCTGACAGATGAGGCATTCTAAAAGTTGCAGTCAAAAAGTAATGTGTCAAAGCTCTACCCTAAGGGCACAGTATTTTCAGCTAAAAGAGAGGCCTTATTTAAGATCTGCAAATATAATGAAACAGCTGTGAAGAACAGGTTTGAAGAGGTTTTAGCAACTCTCCCTCTGTGCGTATGGTACAGATCCAGGGTTGTTGTTGTTTTTTCTCCTTATAACTTCTTTGTGTTAAAGATCAAGCAAAGAGATTGTTCCAGTAGCTTAGACTCTATAAGTTCTATGGCGGCATTGTATATGAGACATTGTGGATAGCAAACCACTTATATTTTAATTATGTTCATTACATCTTTCCAGGAAACTTGGGTGGTTTGAATGTCAGATCTGAAATGTGGGTGAAGGGCATTAAGACATGTAGCTTACTGATGTAGCTTTGGGATAGCAAGTCAGTTTAGTTGCATTCCTAAACCTTGTTACTATTTTCAGCGGAATGTTTTCTATTGCCAGTGACCACAAGTAAATTCTTGTCCAGAACTCCTTGTTTCTTTTCGTGAGAAATGGGTAACTTTCCATGCTTAGCTTCTTCTATCCCTTCAATCATATACTGATGAGAACTGGGATAGCTTCAGCATTTCAGAGTGGAATCAGTGAATTACATTGCTGAATTCAGCACAAGAGTCTCTGGAGTCTGAAGCAAGAAGAAATAGGACATAGCCTTTACCATGTTGCATGCCCCAGCTGCCAGTTGTACTGTTTCTGCAACATTTGGGATGAAAGGCAGACTGGATTCCAAATAGTTACACTGATAGTTTTTTTATAACACTAACGTGCTGTGGCATTAAAAACAGAAAAACAAGTTCAAAATCATGTTGGTTAAAATGTAAGACAGGTGAGCAACTGCAGTGGATCTGGGCCTATTTTTCAGCCCCTGGGATCCTCCAAAAGTTCACAGACTGTTAAAAATGACCCCCCTCGACTGGTAGTGGCCAGAAGAGTGTGGTTCAGGGTGTCTGGAGTGATCAAGAACGGCAAAATTAGCCTTTGGGGGTCATGGCCCCAGAGGTACACTTTGCTCACCCCTAAAGTAAACAAATAAGAATAAAATGCCTAATTTGCAGGCATTTATATTTCCAGTTTACCTAATTGATAAGTTTATGGAAGATGTGAGCAATCTGTAGCCCTTCAAATGTTGGACTGTAACACCCAGTGTCCTTCACCATTGACTACACTGGCTAAAGTGGATTGGAGTAGTAGACCAACATCTGGAAGGCTGTAAGTTGCCCACCCTTTTAATAGCTGCTTTTTAGTTGAGGTTCTCAACAAAGGATTGTGAAATTGTAACATAAAATACATTAGCAAGAACAGAAACAGATGAAAACCATGATAGGACACTAGTTATTAAACAAATACTCTCCACAGGACCCTTTTTTCCCCTCTAATAAGGTTCACATAAGATAGTTAATGTGGTGTAATGCTTGAATTTTCAGTGCTGCATTAGGACTCTGAGAGACCAAGGCACAAATCATTGCTCAGTTTTGGCAATTTACTGGGTGATCTTGGAGAAGCCACTCTCTTGGCCTTAGAGGAAAGCAATGGCAAACCTCTTCTGAACAAACATTGTCAAAAAAAACAACAACAACAACATGATAAGGTGCTGTAGGGTGACCATAAACCAGAAATTACTTGAAGATTGACAACAAGGAGAAGGTCCAACTACATGATAGTGGGGTTCTGTGACTGGAAAACTCAGCTAGCCTTTCTTTTAAAAATAGAAAGGGGGTGTGTAGAAAGCCACTGGGTATAGGAGTGTGTTGATCTTCTTCCATAGCTGATACCTGCTGGAAAAAAAAACATTTAAGCTTGCTTAAAGGAAGCAAGCTTCTAGATCCTGGTAGTTTTTATTTTCTAAACATGTGTTTACATGACTGTGAGTGTCATTCTCAGTTTCTCGGAATAGCAGCCCAAGGAATTGTTTAGATTCCTGTGATGATCATAATCCAACAGAGTTAAGCCCACCGAGGGAAAAAAGAAGTGATCTGTTTAAGTGTTTTACTCCAAGTCTCGAGTCAAGTCTCAAGTCTCTACCTTCAAAGTCTCAAATCGAGTCTCAAGTTCTTGCAAGATATTTTTAATTCAAGTCTCAAGTCAAGCCTCGAATCTGGGAGCCAACTTTATATCCCAACCTATATTCTAGCATTTCTGGACAGATAAAGTCAATTTAAGTAGAGTTGGCCCTCCACATTTGCAGATTTGCCATGTGCAGCTTTGGAAGTGGGAAATAGGATGCTTCTCACTTCCCAAAGCTAGAGGCTTTTGTGTCAATGGACATAAAAGAATCTGAAGCCTCTGAAGTGGGGAATTGGATCCTTCTTATTTCCCATTTCCAAAGCTGGACGCTTTTTCAGAAGTGAAGAATAGGATCCTTCTTACTTCCTATTTCGAAAGCTGGAGGCTTTTTGTGGGTGAGTCTTGCTTTCGGCTCTTAGGAAAGGTTTTAGAAGGCTCCTCCTATATGCAGCAGGGACAAGCTACTGAGCAGACCTCAATCCTGCCTGAAACCCATTGTTCCCCTCCAAGAATGCACCATGCTTTAGGCTTGAGATGAATCATCATGTGACCAGAAGGCAAAAAGAAATGGAAATGTTGTTAAAAGTTGTAAAGTTTCTGGATGAAAGTGTTATGTTACTGAAACAGGGGCAGCAAGTCGTCACTAAAAATATACAAGTAAGAAATCATTTATTGACAAGTTGAGTCCAAATTGAGTCACTTAAGTGACTTAAGTCTGACTTGATTCCAAGTCAATCGACTTGAGTCTACATCACTGAAAAAAATGTTTGAAAATATGCTTCATTGGGTTGGATTTTGGTCATTGTCTATTTGCCTCAGCAGGTTGCTTCATAGAATTCTGTTCATTAATCTGTTGAAATTTTAAAAATACAGTAGCTGCTAATTGTACTTTGTTCAATATATAATTATTCTTAGAAACCTGAAATCGATGGTTAATATGTTCTACCCAAGGAAGTGTATTAGTATCAAAATGAGCCATTTGTTAGAAGTGCTTTGTCCCATAGATTTGTCAGTCTTTTATTTCTCACATCAGGGAACAAAAGCTAAAAATTCAGTTTTATGAAGTCGAGTAGCCTGGCAGCCTGTCCCATCATATTCCTGTAAAGTTTTCTGAGGAAGCAGTCAGAACTTGAAGATAAGCTGCCTTAAAACTTCAGTTCCTCTTTATGAGATGTATGATTAGAATGCTATTTCCTCCATGCTTCCATTCCTTCATCTTCCTTCTACCCAGAAAAAAAAATGTGTACACATTCCAGTAGATTTATTATTATGTGCCTTCAAGCTGCTTCTAACTTATGACAACCCTATCACAGGATTCTCTCAGCAAGTTTTGTTCAGAGAAGGTTTGTCATGGCCTTCCTTTGAGGCTGAAAGAACATAGTTCCCAAGGTCACTCAGCAGGTTTCTATGGCCTAATGAAGATTTGAACTCTGGTCTTCCAGTCCAAAAGCAAACCTCTGCACCAGGCTACAGAGGCCTAAATACAATTGCTAAGATCAATTAGAGTAGAGCTATTGAATCAATAAGATTTACCTAGGTGTTGACTTAACATTCAGCAATTGAATCAATGAATCTAACAGAGGCTAGTAATTGCATTTAGCAATAGCATGTGTATTTAGAAAAAGCATGTGTATTTCTATACCGCTTATCAGCTAAGTGCTCTCTAAGTGGTTTACAATGTGTTGGCTAAACTGGGGAGGGAATTGTGTGGCCCCCCCAAGGTTATTTAACTGCAGCTCCCAGCAGCCCCAGCCAGTACAGCTAATGGTAAGGGATCCTGGGAGTTGCAATCCAAGAACATTGCAATAATTAATTTAGGCCACAAAACTCTTAAGTGAGAGTTTGCTGTCCATCTTTCTGTAGTTCAGATCTACCTAGCATAATCCAATAGTGTTTCACATCATATTGAATTACTTATTTGGATAAATATACACTAAAAAAATATTGGAAAGAAAACCAAAATCCACCTTTATTAGATTGAATTGACATGTCACAAAGGTATGCAAGGTTCCATATTTTCCAGAACTTTTAATCAGGTTTGTATAAGGAAAAATTGAGCAGAAACATTGAAACAATTGACCTAATTTAGCTGTGACATTTATTGTTAAGGTCAGTTGCAAAACAAAATCTGAGCGTGATTAAGTTACTGGTAGGGATAGAGGCCTTCTCCAATGAGTCAAAACGATGATAATGCATGGTAAAGTAGTAGGCAGTAGGAAAAAGAGGAAGACCACATGACAGAGGGATTTATTGCTTCAACGAAGCCATAGCCCTGAGTTTGCAAGACATAAACAGGGTTTCTTGGAAGCCTCAGTTTATAAGGTTGCCATAAGTCAAAGCCTTGTTGCTGATGTTGTGTGCCTTCAAGTCTTTTCTGACTAATGGCAACCCAAAGACAAGCCTGTCATGGGGTTTTCTGGGAGCTGAGAATGTGTGATGCACCCAAGGTCACCCAGTGGGTTTCCATGGGTGAGCGGGGAACCAAATCCTGATCTCTAGGGTTGTAGTTCAACACTCAAATCACACTACCATGGCTGGCTCTCATTCAAAACCTATTTGATGGCAAATAACAGCAACAATTTGTCAGTACCAAATTATGCCTGATAAGACTTACCGTGATTTATTTAAAAAAAGAAAAAGTGGGTCTTGATTTCAAAAGGAAGAGAATAATAAAGACCACAATAAAGTGCCACTTAAAATGCAACTTAGAGAAATGCCTCTTTGCCTTAAGCAAAACACACAGGCTTCATAGAGTAGAATATGGAGAAATATTGCCGCCGTTTTGCAAACAAGGCTGGAGATAAAATTTGGGGTGGTATCAATAAATGTAGGAATTTTGAGAAAAGCAGGAGGATGTAGGAAAGATACAAGTTCCAAGAGAGATGCCTAATTATCATCCTTGAACTCACTCCCTGTTTCGTATAACTAGCAAAGTCCATTTACTTTAGAGTCACTACATGAAAAGTTGCTCTGAGTTGACCTTTGTTATGACATCTTTTAATTGTGCTGACAGTTTCTGATGACTAAGAAAAACACGGGGTTTTGTGTTGTGCTGTGATTATTCTTGTACCAGGAACCTTGTGAGCAAGACCCTGCAATAAGGAGCAAATCTTATAACACACACTTTCTGGTTTCCTGCATTCCTATGCTGGCATCTCTCCAAGCTCAGCCTCCCATGTGAAACAGAAAACTGAACACTTTATGGCAGCAGGGCTCTGAAAACACTAGAATTTTCTTCCTGCCCCAGTGTGGTGAACAAAGCTAAGCAGCAGCTACAGTGGGGAAAAAAATCATGTGTGGTACTAATGGCTTGGTGTTAGACAAAAGCGTGTAAGTTCTAACAGAGCACTAGTATGGAAGCTTCATACATTTGCAAGGAGAGGTTCATGAAAATATTTGCAGCAATCCCAATTTTGCATGCCACTTTATAGCATTCAGCCATGGGGGGCTCTGCCCTGCCGAAACAAGTAGTCATATATTTTGAGCTGCATTAACTTAGGGATGGGGATAGCATTGTTAGACTTAGGGTTGCCAGCTGTCAGGGCCTGGCCTTGAGGCTTCAGTTTTTGTGGGTCATCTCCAGGGAGGAGATGAGAGTGCAATTTCTCCAGTTTTGGTGGGATCAGCTCCAGCCAAGAGGCAAAGATTATGTGCACATCTTTAGTTCAGCTGTTGAAGCAGCAGCTTGCTACAATTTGAAAGACTTCATTCGTATGTTACAGTAGCTCACACAGACTCTCCAGAGAGAATCTTACTATTTACTGAGGTAGTTTCCTCCTTCCCACCCAGTTGTTGTAATACAAGGGCTCACCCTTCACTCTGCTGTGCATTCACCTTCTGGCTAGAACCAAGTAGACTAGATTCAGTGTTCCTTATCCAACTCCCCTATATAAGCGAGACGAAATAATCATCTCAGTTCACCATACTCTGGGAACAGCTCTTTTAGCTAAAATTTCTCTCTTAATTTCCAAACAGGAAAATATGTTCTCTCTGTGTGTATTTTGAATAACAAGCTGTAAGCAACTGTGCTTGGTACTTAATATATAACGTTTAATGGTATTTTCCTTATTTATTTATTTATTTATTTGATTTATATCCTGCTTTTCTACAAAAGGGACTCATCACTAGGCGCCATCAGGGCCTGGGACCATCCTGAACTGGCAAGCCTCGTTAAACTGCACGTCCCACTCTTAAAGCTACAGTTCATTTTATACCTACCTGGGAAGTAAGTCCTACTGGACACAACTGCAATTCACTTTTGAATAGTATTTATTTATTTATTTATTTATTTAAAGTATTTCTGTATCACCTCTCAGTACACAAGGGCTCCCATAGTGATGAACAAATAAAAACCAATTAAAACAATACGGAAAAAAAATAAAACCACAATAAAATACTCGCTGTGGAAGGGAGTTCCACTGTCAAGGTGCTGCTACAAAGAAAGCCCTGTTATGTGTACAAATAGGAGCAAATAGAACTAGCAGTAAAACAGTATAAATATTACAATCCACATTGACTGCCTTGAACTGCCCATAAAGGAAGACATTTTTTATTCCTCAATAAGAAAGAGCCAGCTCAGAAATAAACCAGTAGGCTTTTCCTCATTGGCAGTCATAAAAGAGATGGGATTCACAGTGTGGCAATATGTTCCCTTCTCAAATGAAGAAAGTCCATCTTGGTTGGGGAGCACTGCAGCTTCTTCAAGTGCAGTCTAATGCCTTAAGTGTCAATGCCAATGGCAAAGCCGGATACAAAAACTGCTGCCTCAGAACAAGCAATATTTTGCTAGCAAGGTTAATCTAGGAAATCTTGGTGCCCAAAGTAAAACAGCAAATGGTGCCTTCAAACATATGAGCACGCTAGCTGGATGATTCTGCTCGAAGAGACCACAAGGGTGAATGAGTCCAACCCCTGCCATGCAAGAATACATCATCAAAGCATTCCTAACATATGGTCATCCAGACTCTATTTAAAAACCTCCGAAGACAGAGACTACACCACACTCTGAGGTAGTGAATTCTATTGTCAGACTGTTCTTACTGTCAGGAAGTTCTTCCTAATGTTTAGATGGAATCTCTTTTCCTGAAGTTTGAAGCCGTTGCTCTGTGTCTCTGGAGCAGCAGAAAACAGGCTTGTCCATATGGCATCCCTTCAAATATTTTTAACTATCATGTCCCCTCTCTTCTTCAACCTAAATGTACCTAGCTCCCTAAGTTGCTCCTCATAGGGTATGGTTTCCAGGCTTTCTACCATTTTGGTCAACCTTTTCTGGACATGCTCCAGCTTGTCAATATCCTTCCTGAACTGTAGTGCCCAGAACTGGACACAATATTCTAGGTGAGGTTTGACCAAAGTAGAATAGAGTTGGTACCATTATTTCCCTTGACCTAGACACTATACCCCTATTGATACAGCCCAGAATTGCATTGGGGTTTTTAGCTGCCGCATCACACTGTTGACTCATGTTCAGCTTGTGGTCTACTAAGACTTCTAGATTCCTTTCACATATACTGTGTCACCCATCTTATATATGCACATTTCATTTTTTTCTGCTCAAAAGTAGTACTTTACACTTCTTCCTATTGAAATTAATTGTGTTAGTTTTGACCCAGCTCTCTGATTTGTTAAGGTCATTTTGAATTCTGATCCTATCCTCTGAGGTGTTAGCTACCCCTCCTAATTTGGCATCATCTGCAAAATTGATAAGAATGCCCTCTATTCCCTCATCCAAACCATTGAATAGCACTGGGCCCAGGACAGAACCCTGCAGCACCCAACTGGTCATTTCTCTCCAGGATGAAGAGGACTGGTGGGTCTCCTTTGGGTTTGGTTGGTCAGCCAATTACAAATCCGCATAACAGTAACACTATCAGTAGCATTTTTATGACACTTTCATGTTTTTATTTTATATTACCCCCAGGCACTTGGTAGGTAGAAGTTTTGAATGATAATTATTACAGCTCATTAAATACTGCACCAGCACATTCCTTCAGAATTGATTTTTTTATTTATCAAGTAGATAAATAGGTAAGTATAGGCAATCTCTCTCTCTCTCTCTTTCTCTCTCTCTCTCTCAATCTGTATGTGCGTGCACATGCTTGTGTGTGCATGCGTGTGTGTGTAAGTCAGCCTGGTCTCTCTCATTCTCTCTCTCTCTATATATATATGCACACACAGAGAGAGGCATATACACACAGAGAGAAACTGAGAAACAGAAAAAAAAAATAGAATTACACTTCAGTGGCAGCAAGATGTACCACATCTGTTCCAGTTCTTATTTTTTCATAGGGCATCAATCCAACTTAACACAAACCAGTATGTACAGTCATAGCTGAAGCCATATTATGGGAATGTCATTTATGACTACTGAGATCTATAGCTACTAGATGTGTCATGAATTAATGTGCGTGTGTTATATACTATCTCATGGACAATTACACTAATTATTATTATTATTATAACTTTTAGTACTTGGCTTGGTACAGTACAACTTATAAATCAGCTTGTTCCAGATGAAGCATTCATGCTTAAAAACTGCAGGGAATGTTAATCCTTTCCAGACATTTCAAGAGTATCATACCTTAAGAACTAGAGGTTTTCTAACCTATTTTACCAGCTCATTTAAGCCAATATGCTGTGTTGTGTGAAACATTTTGTAAGCTCTCCGATGGCATGCTTGGTAATTTGTTAATTTTGTGAGTTATGAGGTTGCAGTTATATCACTTTACATGATGACCACTAACTTAATCATGCATTTGCTATAAAAAAAATTTTGTGGGACTTTTTTGGCCTTTTTACCATTGTTTGTCTTTTCAGATGATTTAAAAAAAAACAATTCAAAGCTGTGTTGTTGTTGTTGTTGTTGCTGCTGCTGCTGCTGTTGCTGTTGTGCACCTTAAAGTCATTTCTGACTTATGGCAACACTAAAGCAAACCTATCATGGGGTCTTCTCAGCAAAGTTTGTTCAGAGAGGGTTTGGCATTTCCTATGACTTGTACAAGTTCACCCACTGGTTTCCATATCTGAGCAAGGATTTGGACCCTGGTCTCTCATAGGCCATTTCTGCCCTACACGGTTATAGTGCTATTATTCCACTTTCAACATCCTGTGGAATGCTGGGGTTTGTAGTTTGCTGAGGCCAAAGAGCTCTCTGCAGTCGCATAAGGACGAGAGGAGGTGATGAGGGCAGTTCGCCCCCGGCAGCAATGTTTTTAGAGTGTCCCGGCTCGTAGCCGTGTCCCGGCTCGTATCCATGCCCCCACACACTGCAGCCAAGCCCCCACATGCTGTGGCCACTCACCCCACACCATGGCCACACCCCCGTGTCGTAGCCCTGCCCCCCTCCACACACTCCAAGCTCCATTGCTGGGTCTCTGGCTGAGAATTCTAAATGTCCCTCCCTAAACTGCAAACCCCAGGATTCCACAGGATGTTGAAAGTGGAATAATAGTACTATAACAATGTAATGCTGAAATGGCCATAGTTGTAGTCCAACAATCAAGCCCTACACTATACTGGGTCTCTTAGATGGACCTTACTGGAGAAAAAAAATTATATGGATTGTGTTTGTTTAATAACTAATGCGTTATTTCATGTTTTCTTTTTACCTGTCCCTGTTCTTGCTATTGTATTTTATGCTATTATTTCTCAATCCTGCTTTGAAAAACCCAATTAAAAAGCAGACTATTGAAAATGGTGGGCAACTTATGGGCTTCCAGATGTTGTTAGACTGCCACTCCAATCTGCTGTAGCCAGTGTAATCAGTGGTGAAAGATGCTGGAAGGAGAGAAGTGTGACTTGTCCAAGGTCACCCAGTGGGCTTCCATGGGGATTCGAGCAGGGATTTGAACCCTGGTCTCCCAGAGGCCTGTCCAATACCCAAACTAATATACAATGCTAGTTCTTTAAGAAATAAGAAGGAGAATGAGTTATGAGCAACGATTTTAGATAATGATGATGGACCGTGGTGAGAAAAACAATGACACATTACCTATTGCAATGATTTCTCCAGACTTTGGGCAAATATAGTTCTTTTTACTTATCTAAACTGTGTGGTCTGATAAAGCTACAATACAAATGTACATTATTGCTAAACCAAAACACACAACAATGCAATCAGCAGGGCGCAATTTAAAAATCAACATAACAAGTGGTAACAGTCCATAAAATACTGAACCAAAAATGAAGTTTTGAATTTGCATCTAAACTGCAAAAGAGTCAGTGCATGTTTCATTGTGGGGCAGTGGTATTATTTAGACCACCATAAAAGGGGCCCTCTTCCAGGATGCTACTAGATTAGATTCTAAAAAATGTGCAACTACCAGGCATACTGCTGAGGAAGAGCATAAAGGAATCAATGTGACCTTCATCCTACCTAGAATAAACCCATTGAATAGACTGAAAAGAACATTCTATTGGATCTACTGTAGGCAGGTGTTGGATTTAGTTCATATATCCTAGCTTTAACATTTAAAAAAATAGTTTTCTTAGAATAATAGAGTTGGAAGAGACCACAGGGGCCATCCAGTCAAACTCCCTGCCATGTAGGAACACACATCAAAGCGCTCCCAACAGATACCCATCCAGCCTCTGCTTAAATACCTCCAAAGAAGGAAACTCTACCACCCTCTGAGGCAGCATATTCCACTGCCAGGCAGCTCTGACTGTCAGGACGTTCCTCTTGAGGTTCAGGTGGAATCTCTTTTCCTTTAGTTTGAATCCACTGCTCCTTGTCCTAGTCCCTAGAGCAGTGGAAAATAGGCCTGTTCCCTCTTCAATATGACATCTTTTCAAATATTTAAACATGGCTATCATGTCCCCGCTTAACCTTCTTTTCTGCAAACTAAACCTAGTCTGCATTAAACATACTCTGCACATCCTGCAAAGTAGCCATGTTAGTTTCTTGCAAAATAAATAGGATGAGGGTCATAATTTATATCTTTCTATCCCATTCCATCCCACTCCTGCAGCTGTGTAAATATGCTTTGTAATCTGTTGTTGCCACCATGTACTGGCCTGGCCTTTGGTGAACCAAATATATCATTTTGATATCACAATGCGGCCCTACTTTGCCACCAGCGAAGTGTTTGTGAGGCCACTGAACAAGCGTGAAGCTAGGCATGGCTACTATTTGCTGCTCACACCAAACCAAGCCAGAGATTGCCAGATCTGCTTTAGGGGACCTCCCGAAACAAACATCCTCATTAGACCCTCTGCCTTGAGAGGACACCCTGGCGAGCTGAGCGCTTAACTGCCAAGCTAGCTGCATTTACATACTGGCCATACTATTGTCAATTCGGAACATAACTCAATCATGTAAATTCTGACCTTTCGGAGGCATTGTCTCCAACCCAAAACTTATTGTTTTTGTCCAAGACCAGACTACCCTACGGTCGTTCTTTCCCTGATAAAAACCTCCAGTTCCGAGAGCCCTTTGGGACTCTCGCCAGATCGTCTTGGACTTCTACTCTGCCTTGCTGCCGCTCGGTTCAGCGAATTCCCCTCGGCCGCCACGCTGGGTTTCCTCTTCTACAATCAGCTTCCCCAGGACTGCAGGAAAGGTGGTATATCACCCATTTCCCTTGAACTCTATTTTCCTTTTCTAGTTAGGAGTGTGGTTGTGTTGTTCCTGATATTGTTAAATAAATCTTATTGCTATTTTGAACCACCTGACTGCTCACTGACCTGACGCTGTAGACATAGGGTAAAAGATCCCTGCTAAGTTACCCTGTCTCTCATTAGCCAAGAGAGTGCTCCAGCTAATTTCCCCATCTTTGCTTGGTTTGGTTTGTTGTTTGGGCACCCCTCCCGGGACCCCCAATTCACAGGGTAACACTGTCTTTAACATCACTCTGTACTGCAACTGAAGAAGTGAGTTTATATCCATGAAAGCTCATGCTAAAATAAAGATAGTTAGTCTTAAAGGTGCTGCTATATTACTTCCCCCCCTTCCCCTCCCTTCTTACTCTTTTAAATAGTTCAGATTATAAAACTCCACATATTTGAGGTTTTTGATCTCACATTCAGCATATGGGAAGTCTTGATCCAAGCCACAATGTGATACTACCCTAGTTGGGCATCTGGAACAGATTCAGTGCTAGTCAAGTCTGAAATCAAACATTTTGCTCCAGATAATTATGGATCACATTTTAATTGTCATTAAACCCTGGGATTTATTTTTCTATGAAGCATTTAGAATTCTGGTCTCTCCGTAGACATGCCTACTGCATGTACAAGATACCATCCAGATTGTGTTATTGTAGGTCCTTTCTTGAATGCTCTTGTAGTTAAAGTTTAACTAATCTTTCCCTTTCTCTGTACAGAGCAAGCATGTTCTGATGTCATGATGAGGATCTTGCTGACAAGACTGTCAGGTGACTCCAGATGATCAGAACAACCTCATGAGAGTGACTTGGCTGTAACATCAGCTGATCAGGAAATACTGTGTGAGTGCAGTTTTGGTGTGGCCAAAAACTACAGTTTGATAAGACATAAATTAACAGATTGCTTTGGGCACCGCCTTAAACTGGGGCAATTTCCAACATTAGCTAATAGGTTTATGCCTTCAAGTCAAAGTTAGGAGGAAGATCATGACGATATGATTATATATCCTCATTTCTGGAGGCCTGTATTACACAGCTGCCAAGCAAGGTAAAAAGGTTTTTGTGCAATAGACATTTTTCTGCACCAGCACTGACAGGGCAAGCCCTACTATTAGACCTTAGGTGTCAGATTTTTAGTGTTGCGAAAGAGCAGCAAATTGTTAGTGAATTACTATCTTACTCTTCCTTGTATTTTTACTCCCAAGTAAGGGAAGAATTGCTTGTAGGATTACCTGCCTCAGGTGTCAACATGACCTGCCTGGATTTGGGGAGTGTACACTTTGATTTGCATAAATGAGGTTGGGCAACATTTGCTGCTTCACCCCAGACACCAAAATGTCTAGAGATGGCCCTGAATATTATTGGTCATGCAGGCCAGGAATGGTGGCCCACCCATTTGGAGACTGCCTGACTGCAGAAACGTCTACGAAAGATAGTCTGTCTGTCTAAGAACAGCAGCAAAAGCAAGGTCAGAATGAATCCATACAGGAAATAACTGATCGTGCCTAGCTGCTAATGAAAAGTGCAACGTCCAAAAAAAGCCATACACTGAGTAAATCTCAGAACATGCAGTGGATTAAATACTGATTCACTGAAATTACTGGGAGTCCATAAACAGGAAACTGATGTTTTGCCCACAGAGTTTCAGCCTGCTGATTAAGACTGGAAGTCTATCCAAATGCAGCAAATCATACACTGTAACCTGTATTCCTTGCCTAAGAAAACCTAGTGAAATTTGTGGGGTTGCCAGAAGCTGACAGGCAGCTTGAAGGGGCACACACACACACACACACACACAATCAGAATGGGGTTGCTTGGATTTAGCTGTCAAAGAGTGCTTATTAATGCTTATTTCTCCACCATTCCTTCCACTCCAATATACTGACCTGTTTCTACCATCTGCTGAAAAGTATCATAGAGAGGGCTAATATCTTTCAGCATTGCTCTCAGGAGACCCCAGTAGCTTTGTTCTTTTTATGCCTCTCACTTAGCCCTACCCTGGAGACTGATCTCCACAACATAACCTTCATTAGTTCTTTAGAACTGTGTAGGTACCTAACCCCCATTGTTGTGTTAAATATGTTTGTATCACAAAAGACCCCCAAGGAGCTTGTTAAACCACAGATAGAACCTGCAATAATGCATACACCAAAACAAATGTTAGCAGCATTCTCATTTTGGAAATTTAATGTACCTGTAACGATATCATGTACCAAAATCACATTCATTTAAATGAATGATTCTACAGAGGTGAGATGGTTACCCTGATTTCTGGGGGTCCTGTGAAAGACACCTAAATGCTCTTCAAACTAGCAATACAAGAGGGAGGGCAACGCAGTGAGATCTTTTACCCAGAGTCTGCGGGGTCAGGCCATGTCAAGGAGCAAACAGAAGTGAAATAATAATTTTTGTTTTTATTAAAATACAATCAAACAAGTGTATGCAACACACACAGATAACTAGAGAAATAAAGGTTGGAGTTGAATAGAGGGATTTTTAGGGGAGGTTTTTGGTATGGGACATACTGCACCTGTCCTGAAGCCCGGGTAGTCTGAAGATGGAGTTCGTGGATATGGAGGCTCTTAGTAGGTGGGACTGAGGGGAAGGCTCGCCAAGCAAAGCAGCAGCAAGGTGGTATGGAAGTCGGGAGCGATCCGAGGAAGCTCTCAAAGTCAGGGGTTCTTATAGGGGAAAATGTGGCCGTAGGCTAGTCCGTACTTGGGGAAAACAATGAGTTTCGGGCTGGAGACAAAGCCTCCGAAAGGTCAGAATTTAGCATGATTGAGGTAAGTCCGAATTGTCAACAGGATAGCCAGTATGCAAACACGGAGTGCTTGATGATTGAGTATTCGGCTCATCAAGCTGCCTGTTCGGGGCAGAGGGTTCTTTGTAAGTGGCGTGCATACATAATAGAGTACTTGCCTTGAGGTCTCCTGAAGCTGCAGTTTGGCTATTTCTGGCCTGCCTGTATTTGTTTGGAATATTACAGCGATTAGCAACCGAGCCTGTTTGTGTGCTTGTCCGGGGGCCTCGCAAGCACATGGGAAGGAATAGGTGAGGAAGGCCAAATTATTGATATCAAAATGATATCTCGTATCCCCTAAGTCCGGCTAGAAACTGCAGTAAAAAGATGGTCTAGAATTCACAACCTAGGTTTTCCCTTGTGATACAGTTTATTATCTTCTTGGCTGTAATAGGTCTTCTTGCTGCTAGAATAGTTCAGCTGCTGCAGATTTTGTTTTCCTGTCTGAAAGCTGTATATTTATTTGATTTATTTCTGTTCTAGCCTTCTCCACAGAATGGAACTCAAGGCTAAAAAATTAAATACAAATACGACTTAAACATAAAATGAATAAAATTATTACCATGTTTGAAACACAATTTAACAGTACACCAATAAAATAAAATACACCACCTATACCCTCCAACATTTCATGGATAAAAATTGGGACACATGCAATACAAGAGCATGGTCAAGATGACAAAAGTATCAGTGAGGAAGAAGACACAAGATAGAAGAGGATAGTTTTGCCTGAGCCTACTGGGAAGGGCAAGGTTCTGCTCTCTCTTCTCCTTAACTTACTGGGAAACTTAGTGGGAGAAAGAAAGAGAAATGGAGACATTTTAAAAAATGAAACAGCTGGGGGCAAAAAAAAAGTAGGACGACAAAAGATAAATCAGGGCTGTCTCTGCCAAACTGGGGCAGTTGTAGGGTGTGCTCTACCCATCCACTTAAAAGCCACTTCTCCTGCAAGAGATATCAGTCATCAAAGATCCATCTGAATAAACAGATTATTGCTGGATGTTGATGGAAAGACAACAGATAGGAAGTCTGAAGTCCAGGAATTCTGGACCCCAGGAAAAGCCACTGAGAAAGCCCTGTCATGCATCTTTATGAGATGGGCATCCTCTAAAGATCGCAAGTCCTAGACAGGCTCATATTCTAAAATATGGTGCTTCAGGTAGCTTGAGCTAAGGTTATATTATGCAATCTTTTCGTTCTTTCTTTCTTTTGGTTATAGCTCAAACTTATAGTGATCAGGTGAGTACGGAACATCACTGAAATGCTAGTTGCCACAGTTAGGGATACTCAGATTATTGGGCAGGTGAGATGTGTGATTAGTCTGTGGCTCTTAGATGTACAGAAGATGTGCCCTTCTGGACAGACATCACAGTTTTTTGGCCAGCCTTCTTTAGAGAAATACTGATCACATATAAAACCAATAATGCTGCAAAATCTCTATTTGTTCTTCTCTTTATGGGCCACTTCTACCTGGCCAAAGTAGAGGGGCAGTGACTAAATCCAGCTGCAAATCTTGCTGCAGAAGTTTAGGACAGAGTTGTTTCTGTGACTGACATATTCAGTTTGTGTTAAAAACAATTGCAATATTGTTTGATCAGCTGTTCAGTGGATTGTTATTTAGTATCTTGGTATGTATGTGTGGATGCCTTATTATAATCTGTTTTTTTCTTTGGTCTATGCAGCTGTTTGGGGTTGTTTGTGCTTTTTATTTTATTTTGTTTTGTTTTGTGCTCACTATTTGATCAGTTTTGCTGGAAGCCACCATGAGCCCACTGCCACCAAATGCAGGTAGTAGACCAACTCGACATAGCTGTTGCTCCATAGGGCACGACTAGAACTGATGAGTAGAAATTGCAAGGAAGCAGATTTTGACTGTATATTAAAAGAAACCTCCCAGTAATTTAACCATGCAACAGACCGGCTTGGGAGGTGGCAGGCTTTTTTTTTCCCTGGACATAACTAAGCAAAGACGTGACAACCATCTTTCAGGGATGTTGTAGTTGGAAGAATAAAATACTGACTAAGGAGGTTTGTCTAGGTAATCTTCAGGATCCCCACCAATCCCATATTCTCTGTGATTAGGGCTGACATTTGCTGTTGTGGCAGAATCTCAGGCCTCATATTACTGTAATAGACAAAGAGGTTGTATTTTGTCATTGTCTGAGGAAAACCAGCTTTCTGAAACCATGTTTGACTAGAATAGCCCTGCACTTCCACGAAGCGTAACGTGTGAATTATTCATTGTGATCCATTTTATCCAATCAATACGGACATTTTTTCATCAAATAATAAATTATTCATCCCTTATTATCATGTTCATTATTCAGCCAGTGCCTGTCTTTAATGAGATTACACGCTGAGCCTCACAGTTCTATCCACAGCCTATCAAATGGAGCAGAGATACGGGATTCTCTTCCATTTGCTTGACTTTATTTTTCTTTCTTGTTCTGTTTGTTAATGGTTTTAGAACAGGCACAGTCAAAAATAACAAAAGGGATTATTCTCTGAGGAAAAAGAGAACAAGATCATGAACATTCCCTCCCTAGACGTTAGGTCACAAATGTTCACACTGTTTCATATATAAACAGATAATAAAGAGGGAAGAAATCCATTTCCTTTTACAGACGGTTATTTTGTGCAGTGTTTAACAAAGGGATGTATTGAATCTTCCTGTTTTTCCTCTGAATTACTCTCTCCTCTTAATCTCCCCCCCAGGGTTCTCCTTGCCCATTCACAAAACAAAAATCAACATACTTTAAACTGGCACTTTTTTTTTATCTGAGCTCAAGTTTTTCCTGATCCTCTGTTGCCTCAGGAGTAATGCTCAGGAGAATAAGGCGTCTGAAGACCTCATGAAAAGTACGCTAGGCTCATTGCTTTAATTCTTTTTGGGATTACAGGCAGATGGGCACTTTTTTTTTCAGGAATCTGGTAGTCTAAGGTGGGATCTCAGTGAATGAGGCTAGGACCTAGGTGAGTCACAATGGACTATCATACCCATGACTTGTCCAAATTTGGCAGATGCAGTCCTGATTAATCCTCTGCCATGCCATTTTTTGGATGTTCCTTTCACATAAATTCCCTTCATACAAAAAAAATCACAGAAGTGTTTTAGACTAGATTATTCCTCTCTACCGCCCCCCCTCCATTGTGCTGGTTTCCTATGCACAGACAGATTTTTTTTTCCTTCTCCGAGAAAATAATTCACAAACATGGAATATATCCACTCAAAAATGCACATATACCTGCATTCTAATGATATTTGCTTGGGACTGTATCATATGCTTTTTCTTAAGATTTTCTGAGTCAACAGTAGGTTACCAGATCTCAGGGCCTCACCTTGAGTCTCCAGTTTTCAGGAATCATCTCTGGGTGGAAGATGAGGGTCCAGATTCTCCAGTTTTGGGAGTCTTAACTGGGCAAGGGGAAAGGGCTGTGTGTGCAAATCTACAACTCATCTGTCACAGCAGCCCCTTTAGCTAAGATTCCTCTCTCATCTTCCAAGCAGGAAAACATTAACTCTCTTTATGCATCCATGTTTGACTGACAAGTTGTGTGGTTAATAGTTGATGCATAATTCTTAATGACATCACCAGAGGTACCACTAAGCCCAGAAAAACTTCAGGGCCTACGGTGATGGTAACCTTAGGCAGCAACAGCTACCTGTGGATGGTGCATGTATATGAAAATGTTGTAACTTTGTGTCTGATAACAGTACCTGACCATGAAGTATGCATTCCTAGGGAAGAATAACCAGTTGTTGGGTGATAAACTTCCTTTAAAATGTGTGTGTGTGTGTGTGTGTGTGTGTGTGTGTGTGGTTGCAGTGTTTATGTTTATTGGGCCAGCAATTTTTATGCTAGCTTCACAAGAAAAATCTCAATACAAACTATAAAGGCTTTTAAAAACTAGTCAAAGTCAAGCAAGAAGCAGATGCAGGTAGGTAATGCTTCTAGAGTGACATCTTTCATCACATGATTGACTCATAAGCATCTTGGCATCAGCTATAGGAGTCCTTTCGAGATGGTTAAGACATTACACACCCACAGAGACCCCATGGTAAGTGTCCCAACTCTTTGGAATTCTGTTGAGTCTAAGTCATCTTGTGAGTTAGGACAATGAAGTCATAAGTTTCTTTAACCATCACCAGAAAGCATTATTGCTATGGACTGTGGACTGGGAGACTTCCTATTCAAAAGCCCCAAGTATGAGTTGTACTAAATCAGCCTTCTACAAACTAGCATACGCATAAACACAAATGTATACTGGCTGGGGATTGTGGGAGTTGTCCAACACACATGGAGGGCCCCAGGTAAGGGAGTACTGTATATGATGATCCATCTAGAAAGCGGAAAACTTGCCACAGGTATTGAGATATCTGCAACAAACTTTAGGTTGGTCTAATTTTGTTTTTCACTAACTGTGTTTTAAATACAGTTAGCCCTCCACATTTGCAGATTTAACTTTCACAGATTTGATTATTTGTGAGTTTCTCCAACCCCTGCCCCTCTCCCCCAGGCACTTCCTTTCTGTGAGAACTTCTCCTCTTGATGGCTCTGATCAGGCTGTGCAGCCCTTTAAAAACTCACCTCTGCTCTTCTTCCTCCATCAGCAGCTGCCTGGCCAACTAAAGATAGCTCACAGGCTGATTTCTCAGCACCACAAACCCTCTCCTGTTGCCCCCGCTACCTAAGAAGGGAGATGAGTGAGAGAGAGGAAGTATAAGGTCACCGTGCCCATCCACCTGCTTTCCCTCTCCTTTCCCTGACCTGGAACATTTCCGCATGACACTTTTATAGCGCGATGATTCCACTTTCAACCTCCTATGAAATCCTGGGGTTTGCAGTTCTGGGAGGGGCCACCTGGCCCCTCCCGGAACTGCAAACCCCAGGATTCCATAGGAGGTTGAAAGTGGAATCATCGCACTTTAAGAGTGTCGTGCGGAAAAGGCCCTGGTTTGGACCCTGGGTGTCCAGTCTCCCCACTGTGTCTTGTCTCCCTTCTAACAGACACACACACATTTTGATATCTAAGATTTTTCCACTTTTGCAAGGGTCCTCCTCTCCTAACCCTAGCAAATGTGGAGGAAGGCTGACTGTAATTTAAAATATCATAAAAATGCAAGCCCTATAAAGACTTCCATAAAAAAGACTTCCATTATATACAGAGAGTTCATATTTTCACAAGAAGTTCTTTAAGACCCATGAGCTTTTAGCTTTAGTAACCTTTTTAAAAGAACTCCTGCCAGATGAGGGCAAATTATGAAAGAAGATCCAATCTGTCATTAACTGACTGAAAGCAGAGTCTGTGATTCTAACTAAAGTGCATCAAGACTTCTAGACCTAACATGACTCTAGGGAAATGGCATTTAACCTGCCTGTTCTCCATAATCATGCGCCAGCACATATGATATATGCATGATTCATGGTGGTGAGACTTTTACATACAGGGCTGCATTAGGGCATGCACATGAAAAGACACATGCATTGCCTGGTACTCTCCTGAGGCGGTTTCCATTAAGCAGCCTTATGCTGATTAATCCATTATCAGCACTCAGCTTTAATCAAGACTGGGAGGTGCACAAGGTTATAAGCATTAGACAAATTGGCAAGATAATTATTATGGTGCCACTGAGATGTAAAATTGTTCTTTCAGCCTGTGTGTCTTGACATTTTCATTCTCAGACTTTGAAGTGCTTCCTCCAAAAGGATGACATTCTATGCTCATTTGACTTATGTATTCTTTTTGTAATCAGAATAAAGACACCCTCTCAGCTGCTTAAAAGTAGTCTGCAGGTGTGCAAGTATGGCTTATTTCGATAGTATCCAAGAATGAGAGGGAGCTGGTCCTTTCTGAATCTTGCTCCTCATCCCAAAATTCTCAATCGCTTCTCTGAAGAAGTTTTTGTTTATAAAGAGAGGATGAGGAGGTGGAGTAAGTAAGGAATTGATGCAACTAAACATTAAGGCCCTTTCCACAGGACGTTCGTGTCCCGCATTAGGGACGGGAGAAGTACGGGACCCAGATGATGGTTCTGCATGACATCATCCATGTCCATCCTTCTCCCATCTCCAGGTTCTTCTCGTCAGTGACCAGCGATTGCACTGCCCTCCCACCACACTTACCTGAGCTGAGGCAGGTCAGAAAGCACAATGGCCACAGTTCTTGCCCCAGCGCAGCTCAGGACAGTGCCCTGCTGCATTGTGGAAGGAAGAGGCATGGCCATCATGCTGCTTCATTCGCGCAGACTATCGGTGCAGAGGCGAGCACTGCTGTCATGCTCTCCTCCTGGGACAGGCTCTACCAAGATTCCTGTGGGACACTGCTGGTATCTGATAACCTGCAGAAAGGGCCTAAGAAATTGCGATTAAAACACACACTTAGCATACCTTCCAAGGTGTCACAGGTGAAAACCAGGACATATGTAATCAAGCAACATCAGAGTGTGGCCGTGATAGCAGTTAACTCCTCTACTTTCCCTCCACTGAGGTAACTGAGCGCAAACTGCTTTTGCACCATGAACTCTATTTCCAGCAATTAAAGCAAGCAGAGGACAAAGGGAGAAGATGAGAGAAACTGTAACATTTTAAAAGTGTCTGGAAAAGTGGGAAAACACAGGATTATTTGGACTGCTCTGTCAAATTGGAACAGTCTGAGGGTATGACTTGGGCTTTTTCTTGGCTGAACCCTTAGCCAAACTAGACCAAATATTTGAAATGCAAAACCATGTTTCACAGATCAGTTTGTTTGTGTATAGAGGATGGGAAGTCAGGATTGAGGCCATGGCTGACAGGGTGAATTAACCCTTTCATCTCATACTGTAGCCTTGATAACATCCATTTCCCTTTGCAGCTGCTGTTTCCCCAGGGAGGGAAGTTTACCAAGCTCTTCACACAACTCCCCTTTGCTGCACCATGCACTGGAAGATGCTTTTATGGATTACAGTACCCAGAATCTCCCAGCCTGTATGGTGGCCTTTTCATGTCTTCCCACCAGGAGATGGCTGTCAAGAAAAAAAATCCCATTGTTAGGATGAAAGGAATTTATAAAACCATGGAAGAGGAACCACCCAACTCACCAGGTTAGGTTTGTTTGTAAGTCAGGTCAGGAATGTTGGGGCAGCAGCTTGCACGGTCATGCTGGGCTGCCGTATTTTCTTCCTGGAGGCCTATGTGGCTCTATGTGGTCCTAGGGGTAGAGCAGGGGCAGCCAATGAGTTCAAACTAGTAGTTTGAATTTGTTGGCTGTGGCAAGACCTGGCTGGAGTGATCTGGCTACAGGTTTCACTCCAGTCAGGTAATGAGGTATATATTCCCCTGCCTCCCAAATGCCCAGCCAATTCACTAGGAGTGTCATCCAACCCACCTACCCTCATAGCAGCCAAGGCCTGTTGATGTTATTCTCTGTATTATGTTTATGGCAATACTAAAAAGGGGCAGTCACAGTACAGTTCATTCATTTCTATGTATGTGGCTATTACTGTCACAACTTGTAAATGGTGCTGCTTATTCTCTTGGTGCTGCTTATTTTCTTCCATGTACATTGCTGTTACCTGTCACAACTTGTAAAGGGGCAATGGTATGGATCCTGGATTGGGGTTTACAGCTACTGGTGTACCCCAGGCATTGGCAAAGTATGGGGGGTCCCCTTATGGAATTCAGGGGTGTGGGCAGAAACCGTCATACACAGTACAGGAGGGGCACAACTTTCCTGCCCTTTCTGGCAGCAAGGGGCCACAGAAGGCAACATCTCCTGGGTGGGCCTCTCCTGTTGTTCCAATGGTTCCAACCATGGGATGACTGGTTGGGGTCATCAATCAACAGGTGAGTTGATCAGTGCTGGGATCTGGACCCATGCATATGCTAACCATACCAGCAACTGTAGCCAATAAAGTTGTGTTCTATTTTCTTTCCACATTTGGCATCATATGTCCATTCTTTGTAGCAGCACTTGCCCCTCACGATGCAAAACAAAAAATAAATCCCTTGTTAACTTCATACACCTGCATTAGGCA
Organism: Iguana delicatissima; assembly: GCA_948472985.1. Lineage (NCBI taxonomy): Eukaryota > Metazoa > Chordata > Lepidosauria > Squamata > Iguanidae > Iguana > Iguana delicatissima. The sequence continues at coordinate 505,098 of CAOKZL010000724.1, read as the reverse complement.
ATATTTTGTGAATGGCTCTCTGCTGTCCTTAATCAAATAGGTGCTATAAAGTGCTTTAGAATAACAGTGAGTGGATGATTCTCTTTTTCCATCCAGAAATGATTAATTGTCTGTTAGATAGAAGGGAGAATTACATACATAGCAAGAGAATAGCCCTGAAGCTTTTGGGTGATTGTAGAACCATGTGTTCTTCTGAGTCAGCAAAGAAATATTACACCTCATTTTGAAAGCGTGAAAGATTCTGGAGTATCTCAATACTTGCAACAAAACAACTTCTGAAAGCACTGCATACTTGCCTTTGTTCATAATGCATGAGTACATTAAGAGCAGGGGTTCTCCAGCAGAACTTGGGAATGGCAGCTTTTTGTGCAAAAAGCACCTTTCCCAAGCTCTGGTTCACCAAGTTCAGATCATTCTCAGAGGCCTCAAAAGCTAGGGCATTATGGCAACAGCCCTCTCTTCTCATCTCCCCAACACCGAAGGCCTTTCCTCCCTACCCTGTTATAGTGCTATTATTCTACTTTCAACATCCTATGGAATCCTGGGGTTTGCAGTTTAGGGAGGGACATTCTCAGCCAGAGAACTCTTTGGCCTCAGTAAACTACAAACCCCAGAATTCCACAGGATGTTAAACGTGGAATAACACTATATCAGCGTAGGGTGGAAATGGCCTAAGTCTATAGAGACATCCTGCTTGTTAATATGAAAGTTGTAATTTACTGTTGTGGCTGTAACTGTTCAGAGGCATCCTCCATAAATTCATACCATTTGGTTTTGAAGCCATCCAAGCCAGTGGTCCTCATCATCTTGGGTCAGGAAGTTGATAATTTCATTATGTTTTGTGTGAAGAAGTGTGGGGGGAAAGGCAAATCTAAAAATAATCTTGTTGGAAGGTATAGATTTCTAACAAACTGCTAAATTAAGCAGATTTTGCCATGGTTGGTTTCTGAAAAGAGGTGCCAGAATGCCTACAAATAGAGCCGGCCCTTATTTTATGCAGCAGATGCTGGCTGGTATAGAGGGGGCAGTGACAGCAGCTCCTGGCCTGCAATAGGAAGGATAGCAGAAAAAGTTTTATATGTTATTGTCAATAAGCTTAAAACTCTAATTCAACTGCATTTGCATTAGAACTGTTACATTTATGCTATGTTGCCATATAAACTAGGTTAAAGTTAAAGCCTTATCTGAATAAAGCTAAAAAAAAAATGCTCCCTACTCTTTTACTTTCACCAACCACCAATCATCCCTTTTGAAAACCTTTTCTATGCCATTTTAAAAACTCAGTTTCTTATCCCATCTCTTTTGTCTTGCCCTCCCATAGAATTTCATCTTCTTTCCTCTACCCCATTCTTTAGCTTCCTGGCTCTCATGTGGATCCCAGTAAAAGGTCCCAAGATGAAGAGCTTCAGAACTCAAGTTTCTATGACAGATGGGGAACCTTTGTGCATTGTTCAGTGTAAAATGCAGAAAGACCACATACGTGTTCAGAGAGTTGCCCACCCGTTCCTTAGGGGAAACTGAAAACTAGAGCCTAAATCTAATTTTTCATCCCAACTGGAGCAGGCCCACTGAAACAACTGTTGGATAGCAAATCAACACTTAGCTAAACCCCATTGATTAAGTGAGTTTTCTCCAGCTGGTACAAGTAATTGGATTTCAGCAAAGGAGTGGGAAAGATGACATAATGGAACATCCAAAAAGAGTATGGACTAATTGGTTGGAGCCCTGAACAGGAACACTCCGTGCTGCAGTGTTTTTATTAATTAATGACCTATTTGTTTTTCAAAATTTAAATCTTTTAAAAAATCAGTTCAAAGAAATAACATTGCACACTGTCACCAGGTGTTGTGGAAAAGACAACAATGTTTGGTAAACTGGAAACCAGTAGAGAAAGAGGAAGACCACACTGCAAATGATCTGACTCAATCAAGGAAACCATGGTCCTGATTTTGCAAGACCTGAGCAGGGCTACTCATAACTAGAGCTCTTGGAGATCTTTCATTCACTGGGTTGCCATGAGTTGAAGCTCATCTGATAGTACATAACAACCACTGACACCAGCTCACCGATATCTATCTTACACTCCTTGCAAGTCTCCCTTGCTATGCTTAATTTCTTGTGTTTATATCTTGCTTTCCTATCCATCCAAGGTAGGTCAGACTGGTTACTTTTCATGCTGCCATCCTCACTCAAAAGGAGTTCTGATCTGTAGGACAAAAGCCATGGATTTTCACTGGCTTTCTGGCCTTAGTGAATATAAAAGAATAGTTGCCAAAAGAAAAGTAATGTTTTCCACTTGGATGGAACTCATGGTTACAAGAGCTATTTCTTAGCATAAAGAATGGGGAAAACTGAGCAAAGGATTGGCAAATGTGTGCAGCTACTAAAATTAGACCATTGCAGATTTGCTATTTTATACGTTTGACCAACATAGGCTCATAAGTAGGGTGTTTAAGGGCATTAAAGCATTTCCGACTTACCACATCCCAACCAAAATGAGCAGCTACTGTACGTAGCTAGTGGCCAAAGAGACAATGTTTTGTGGTAGTGACAACTGTGAAGGAAGTATTTAGTAAAAATGACAAATGAGAAGGATTAGAAAAGAGAGAAAAAAGCAGAGAGGTGAATGACTAAGAAACTGTAAGAACCAATAAATCAGGTAACACTATGAAAAACGGAAGGAGAAGTAAATTAAAGTTACTGAAAGTGAGGATGGGATTATACTGGAGAAGACAATGCCACATGACTCATGATTCAGAGAACTCTGCACAGCATAGCAGAGCTGTTTAAAGGATTTCCTTCTGAACTCTCTCTCCTCCAAATGAACCAACAGGTCTTTCTCAAACTCTCTGAAGTTCTAAAGTCTTCAGAGCATGGGGCTTCATACCAAGGAGTGTGAGAACTGCCAACTGAAAAAATGACTTCACTTTGTACATCTTATTCCTCTCCTCCAGTAAATGCCCTGTTTACTGCCTAACCTTTAAAAAAAAGCGGTGGGGGGCGGAGGAAATTCAGAAATTAAAAGATACACTTGGGAAGTTGCCATAGGTGGTGAAGAAGAGTAGTTAATACCAACATTCCAAAATATTTTGAGCCAGTGGGCGCATTTGGCATTTTCAAGATGCCAAATGTCACAAAATGGCTGCCATGGAGGCCACTCCATTTCGTAAAATTCTATGCATCATTCAAGGCAATTGTATGATAAACATCTGGAAACATCTGGATTTCAAAAGCGGTGATGAGATGTAATTGAGGTCTTAAAAATCTCTCCCTATAAATATATGGATGCATATGTGTCTGTCATATAAATATAATTTTTTCCAGACATAGAAAGATATGGTTTTAGCATCATTTTTTTAAATGTCTTGAGAAATCTATAATACTGCCTGATGTCTGTCACCTACCAACCACTTGAAAAACATGGTCTGTATTGCCAACGGCCATGCCATCTGGATATGTGTCTATCTGGGACATCTATATCCTGTTTCTGAATTTGGCCAGTCTGAATCAAGGTATTTAAAGGTAGAAACTATGAAATTTACAAGGTCAGAGAAAGTGCTCTTAAAAAAAAACAAAAACAGTATGCAGTGATCAAACTGAACCCAATCTCCCTCCTCCCAAACTCCTCTTCAGTCTCCATTTCCCAAGTGAGAGAACCAAATACATGCACTGGCATATCAAATGCACCTTTCATGGCTGTTTCAGGGGAGTATTTTTGTGCCCAAAGCATAGACTGATACCCACTGTCAAGCTGGCAGGAACAAATACTGAGACCACACACACCACCATGACATCACAAAACATCACTTCTTGCATAGTGTGGCAGGGGAGGGGCAAAGCATAGGCCATTTGTACCATTGGGCAGACTGAGGCAGATAGTCACCTCAGGAAGCATCTGTGGAGAGGCGAATGCATAGTGCTGGAGAAGAAAGTTCTAGGTGCCACCTTGTCTACTCTTAGCCCCCAAAGTTATCCTGCTGCTTCAAGGTACGCTGGTGGCACTAGACTGTCCCATAACTAGTGTCCTAAGAAAGCAGATGTACCAATCTGGTTGACTTTGGTACAGTAGGTAGAATGGGAGGGTTGTTCAGTAACCCTTTCACATTCGTGAGGTTTCCAGGGACAGAACCCTTGCAAAACAGGAAAAACAGTGAATAACTTCCTCTCCATGATTCCCCTCCTATTCCCCTGCAGAGTTTTCCCCTCTCATTCCTTTGCCTCTCACCCTGGCATGGGAGGAGGAGACAACCTAAAAGGCTTACCAGTACTTTCCCCCCTCAGACAGAGAAGAGGGGAGTTTTGGAGTTCTAATTACTTCCGGCAACCATCTTGAGAAAGGAGGAGTAGGAGCAAAGACAGCACCTAACCAATCAGCAGCCAATACACAGCAAAATGTGCAGCCACATGGCAGAGAGACCACGTCTTCAGCAATGGGAGGGGCTTTGCTCACCCAAAAGGAAAAAAACGCCAATTTTAAATACAAGCCTGGCAAGCCTGGGGTAAGGAATGCAAGAGATGGGAGGATGAAAAAGCAGGGGAAGCAAGCATGTGCCTTGCAAATAATCAAATTCACAAAGATCAAATCCACAAATATGGAGAGAGGGCTGTAGTTGTTATGTGACTTTTATTTACCTCTGACTTATGGCAACCCTATCATAAGGTTTTCTTGGCAAGATTCATTCAGCAGAGGTTTGCCATTGCCTTCCTACCTAAGGCAGAAGGAGTGTGACTTGTCCATGGTCATCCAGTGGGTTTCCATGACTCAGCAGGGATTCAGACTCTGGTCTGTCAGAGCTCTAGTCCAACAGTCAAACCACTATATCACACTGGCTCTCAGAATGGGAGGGAGCAAAATCTTATTTTTTGCCTGATGCTCTGATGTGTTAGGTTGATCCTGGCAAAGAAGGAAATGTTTCTCTCCCTTTGCTGCCCCTGCTGCAGTTTCTTGTAGCCCTGCCTTTGCTTACTTCTGTCTTCCATGTATGTACATGTATGTGCATTGTTTATCGAGGTAGGAAGCAGTTCAACAAAACAGCAAGATTGACAGGACCTATTGACCAGAGGGCAACGAAGGGAACCAGATGAAAGTGGATAGATGAACTGCAATTGCTTATTCAGTTATTTTGAAGGGGTTAAATCCAATGCCACTTGAATAGGAAAAACAAGCGAACTGAATTGTGCCTCTGAGTAAATTGCAGATGTCTGTTTTATCTCAAATTTTAGAGAATGGCCTTGCAACATTCGAAGGTCTGGGAATTCACAGGGAGGCACTATACTCCCTACCATTATTTTGTATCATTTTCTAAACTAACTCTTTGTTCTCTTCTGTACACGTATGTGCCAGTCAATGATGTAATGGAAAAGTTAACTAAAGATCTTTTTCTCCAGTGATGGGCGGGCTAAGTAAATGATTGATTGCTGACATAGAAGGCAAAAGGTATATAGTGATGCTACCTCAATTAATTGACACAACAGTTCTGGGATAACTGTTGCCCTTGCACAAGGTATTATTAACAATAAAATGGCTTTTTGATTTTTCCCTGAAACCTGGTCGTCTCCACTTTTCTTGGCCACAACATTTCCTTCCTCTAATAAGCATATGCCTTAACATAATCCTGCATTCTCTCCTCTTGCTACTCTGCCCCCGGCACCAAAATAAATTGAAATCACATGGATCTTGTTGGAAGTTATCATTGGTCTGAGTCTGACTCTGGTGCACAGCAAAATGCTTCTTTCTCCCCTGGTCACCACCAGCCATAGAATGGCCATGGGACAGGGGGCTATCACAGCAAAACTGTGAGTCCTGGGTATGGTGATTGTGGACCTGTAGCAGGGATCTGCCTGCAAAGGTCTTATGCAATGCTGGGCAGTGTAGGATGTCAACTTTGGCCCTTTTCGCACAGCATTTTCCATGCAAAAGGGCACCTGGAACGTTGTGCGATTGTGAGGAGCGATCTGCATGAGGCACTCACAACCGCACGACACTCCAGGGTAGGGCAGGCACCGATCGCGCACCTTTTCATTTTCGGCTAGAAGCGGAAAATGGTGCATGATCACGCATTGCTCCCAGGCCCCACACGCACTTACCTGGCACGCAGAGCCTCCGGAGCCACGCTGGTCACGCTTCCTGCCCCAGCACAGCCTGGGAAACTCCCAGGCTGTGCTGCGGAAGGAAGAGGCGAGGCTCTCGCACGAGCAGGCAGCTTGTGTGGAGCTGAAGGACCCTGGACACAAGAGCCTCTCGCCGGAGGCTGCTCATGCAATCCCTGCACCCCAGCGCCAGCAGAAGGTAAGGTGCGGAAAGGGCCTTTGATGTGTTTACAGAGGCTGGAAACGTTAATTTTTTAAGATTACAATTCCCAGAATTCCCTAGCCAGTATGAATATGTCATCTGGGGCATTCTAGGAATTTCAGTTTTAAAAAAATTCCAATTCTGGTACATGCACACACATATTCTTTATTTTATTCCTGTTGCAGATATGTCCTTGCTAGTACCTCAACAGAAAATGGCATTCATACATTTTTTTGTTTATTCATTCATTTGTTGCATATCTCCCATGTGCTCATTTCCCATTTCCTCCAGCAAACTCAAATTTACAACCCTGGCTCTGTCCCTTCACACTCAGTCCTGACAACAATCCTGTGAGGTAGGTCAAATTGAGAGAGACTGGCCCAAAGTCCCCTGGCAAGTTAAAGGAATCAGTAGGGAATCCGGAGTGCAACCTTGCTCAGATGAATAGAGGTTTCAGCTCAGCAGCAGGGCAAAGGGAGCTAATGAGAAGAAGCAGAACCTAGCAAGAGAACTGGCAGTCCACACTGAGTGGCCTGGTAGACCAGATTCAAGCAAACCACAAGCCAAATTTTCCACACCCTGCCCTTGATAAATGCACAAAGAAACTCTCATGTTTTTAATTTCTGATAAAGATTTCTAACTTCAAATTATGATTTGTCATCAAAATTAGCAGTTAGTCAGAGAACAATTCTGCAATTTAAAGTTTAGCAGATTACAGCTGCAATCCTCTGCATCCTTACTTGGAAGTAAGTCCCACTGAGCATATTTCTCAATAAAGATGCCATGAATCAGGATGCAGAGTTGTAATACTTCCAGCTTGAAACATGGAAAAAGTAATAGGCTCAGCACGAGAAATGCGTGGTTAAAAATGTCCTCAAATCTGTTTTAAAAGAAGTTTGGGCTGTGGCTTCTTCCCAGGACAAAGCTTGGCTTGAGACACAAAATGACGGCAACCATCTTGAAACTGTATGCATGGAAAGAAAAAATTTGGGAGGGCTGTTGCTACAAGGGCAATAAATAGAGCTGAGTGCCAAGAAAAAGAAAAAGTGTAATAGGCTACAGCTGAGCATATTACATAGTCATTCATATAGATACATACATACATACATACATACATACATACATACATACATACACACATACACAGATATATCAACAGGAATTTTAATTGAAGGAGAAAGGAAGTAGGTTACTTAGGAAAGAAAAAAAAAGGCCAGATAATATGGATATTTTCAAGGGAACAAACAAACCAGCAACAGACAAAATAACATAGATGGGAATTATCTGGAATATACACAGCCCAAATTAATCCTGCTAGTGTTCTTCTGCCAGTGCCTTGTGCCCAGGAACATTTTACAGATGGCTGTTAAACAAACAGCCTACTGAAAAAGACAGCCCATTTCCACACTACACTGTTATAGTGCTATTATTCCACTGTCAACATTCTGTGGAATTCTGAGGTTTGTAGTTTACTGAGGCCAAAGAGCTCTCTGGCTGAGAATTCTAAATACTCCTCCCTAAACGACGAACCCCAGAATTCCATAGGAGGTTGAAAGTGGAATAATAGCACTGTTAACAGTGTAATGCAGACATTAGTTGTTGTGTTTTTTTTAACCAATGTATAAGTTTGGATTGTTGTATAGCTCATTGTATCAACCTATCACAGACTCTCTGGGTGCATAGCAAAGTATCAATCATAAATCAAGAGTTCCTTGTGATACAGAGCTTACATGTAACCAATAGTATGCAACAGCATTATGGAAAGCACGTTAAACATAACATATTAGTAACATGTTGCTCCTAAAATAATAAGCAACATTAATGCCAACGCATCATAAAAACGTAAAATTTTATTTCAGTTTTTTAAAGTAATGACTAATGTTTTAAAATCAAAGGCCAGCTTGAATATAAATGTCTTATGTCTCTTCCAGAAGATGCACAAACACAGAATTCACTGAATTTCTAGGTAGGTTGAACAGCAATCCTCAGCATTCCAGTCCATTAGCTATGCTGGCTGTGGCTGCCGTTGCAGTTCAATTACATTGGGAGGGCCACCCAATTCTCTAATCTGAGGGGAAAAGAAATTCCACAGTAGAGTGCAGCTCCCAGAAATGTTTCTGTATAAACCATGTTAAATTACATTATTGTTAATATGATAAATTAACATGCAAATTATGTTACTGACCTTTCTAAATAGCAAAATTTGAACTGTGTAGTGATATCTTATTGCAATTTATGCATATAAGTGTATGCTGTGACAACACACCTTTGCATTTTTCTTGGGTGCACAGACATGCTTTACTCCTTACAATGACATTTGTTCCTTACAATGACATCATGACATTTAGAAGCCTCACATAGATAGTGAGAAAATCCTCAGAAAAGCTGGGAATTTTACAGCATTAGCGCAGAAGAGGTCATAGTCGTGCTTCCCACAAAAGCCACACACACACACATGCACACAAAACCCTTCACTAAGACTCATATGTGTGTGTGTTGTATGTATATGGATTAAATGCACAAATATAATACAGCTCAGTTCATATCTTTCTGAACACGGAAACTGCAAGGAGTTAAGTTGGCTCCATTTCTTCTTAACTTCCAGTGAGCAGCTAAAATGGGCCATTTCTGCACTAGCCTGTTATAGCACTATGATTCCACTTTCAACATCCTATGGAATCCTGGGGTTTGCAGTTTCAGGAGGGGCCAGATGGCCCCTCCCAAAACTACAAATGCCAGGATTCCATGGGATGTTGAAAGTGGAATCATAGCGCAGGCTAGTGCGGAAATGGCCCTGGTGTTGTTCTCCATGGTCTTTCAACTTTGGAACTGTTCTGGCCATTTTAACGGTTTGGTTTTAAATTATTTTTACAAAGCGTTTTTAGTGGGGGGGTTCACCCCAGAGGTCCTGCTGGAGAAAGAGGTGATATATAAATACCATAAACAAATAAACAAACTCTTGAGACCAGGACAAGGAGCAATGGATACAAGCTGCAGAAGGGGAGATTCCACCTGAACCTCAGGAAGAATTTTCTGACGGTGAGGGCTGTCCAGCAGTGGAATGTGCTGCCACGGAGTGTGGTGGAGTCTCCTTCGTTGGAGGTTTTTAAGCGGAGACTGGATGGCCACTAGTCGGGAGTGCTTTGAGGGTTTTCCTGCATGGCAGGGGGTTGGACTGGATGGCCCTTGTGGTCTCTTCCAACTCTACATTTCTATGATTCTATGATTCTAAAGCTAGGTAAGACCCTAGATCAGCTACTTAGTCAACTCAGTTGTGTATCCTGGCTTGATTTCCCCCTCCCCAAGTTGCTTTGCCAGGCACAGAAGTCGGGCACAGAGGTCTGTTTTCCTATTAATTGAAGCACAATATACTGACATTTGCATCCTTGTTCCTCCAGCAATCTAGGATGTAAAAATCAGAAGCAGGATCACTGTTGCCATTCTTCCTCACACCAGAGATCACTGGCAGGAGGGGTGTGTGGAAACATCAGTATGAGGAGCCCCAATGGATAGGAGAATAGATCTCCACTGCTTGCAGCTGCTGCTGATGCCTGGTAATACAGGATTGGGGACTTTTATGGTCATGTCCATAGTATCATGATTATGAATCAGTTACAGATGCATTAACTCTAGGTTATGCATCCATAGCTATGATAGTGAACTCTAGACACTACCTTGGGCCACAAATATTATTTCATGCAACTTTCATGACCAGATTAAGAATATTGGACTAAATCAAATTTATAATATCCCCTAGATTAGACCCATTGAATCAATTGTTGAATGATAGATCAACACTTACCTAAGCCCCGTTAAATCAATGGGGCTAGTTAGCACTGCCAGTTGGATTGAAAAACTTATTGTTTTCACCCAAAGACCAGACTAGCCTGCGGTTGTTCTTTCCCCTATAAAAATCCCCCGCTCTGAGAGCTCTTCGGAACTCTCGCCGGATCGCTTGGACTTTATTCTGCCTTGCTGCCGCTCGGTTCAGCAGATTCCTCTCGGTCGCCACACCGAGCTTCCTCTTCTTCAATCAGGCTTCTCCAGGACTACAGGACAGGTGGCGTGTCACCCGTTCCCCTCAAATTCTATTTCCCTTTTCTAGTTAGGAGTGTGTTTGTGCTTTTCTTTAATAACTGTTTAATAAATCTAATTGTTGTTTGAGCCATTTGCCTCTTCACTGACTTGATGCTGTATAGATAGGGTAAAAGATCCTGCTGCGTTGCCCTGCCTCTCGTTAGCCAAGAGAGTGCTCCAGCTAATTTCCCATCTTTGCTTAGGTTTGGTTTGTTGTTTGGCCGCCCCTCCCAGGACCCTCAATTCACAGGGTAGCAGAGGTGTGTGGAAACATCAGTATGAGGAGCCCCAATGGATAGGAGAATAGATCTCCACTGCTTGCAGCTGCTGCTGATGCCTGGTAATACAGGATTGAGGACTTTTATGGTCATGTCCATAGTATAATGATTATGAATCAGTTACGGATGCATTAACTCTAGGTTATGCACCCATAGCTGTGACAGTGAACTCTAGACACTATCTTGGGCCACAAATATTATTTCATGCAACTTTCATGACCAGATTAAGAATATTGGACTAAATCAAATTTATAATATCCCCTAGATTAGACCCATTGAATCAATTGTTGAATGATAGATCAACACTTTCCTAAATCCCATTAAATCAATGGGGCTAGTTAGCACTAGCAGTTGGATTGAAGCCATCATATTATTTTATTATTATTATTATTATTATATTGGAGGCATAACGCCACCTGTATGCCACCAACAACTCAGCAGGAAAGAACTCTGTATGTTCTAGAATGTTTTCCTTCGTCTTTGAAAGAGTGGGCCTTCTCTGGAGAGCAGCAGTTAAGTCTTCAGGGGTGTCTTTGGCAAAGACAATAGTAATGGGTCTACTCAGTTAGGGTCTGCTGTTTTAGAAGATGTTGGACTCTTTACTTTACCTTTCCCGTTATCAGTCACGACCTACATATCCTGCCTTCTTAACCAGTAATTGATGGCTAGGTCAATACATGAACTAGGAAAGATGAGGTGGGAATGAGCTGGTGGAATGGAATGTATTACTTCATTCTGTAGGCAGGGGAAATGTATTTTGATGTTCATTTCATACAAAGTCCTCTGTAAGCAGAAAACAAACAGGGAAGAGAGTGATCTGAGCCAGGCTTTTCTCCTTGGTTTCTTAGCATTCTGCCTCCAGGAGATTTTTACCTGGGGAGGGGGGATTCAAAATGCTAAAGGATTCTTGGAGTTGAATGCAACATTTCCAAGCTGTAGGTTTGCTCAAGTATCAGACTCAGGTGGGGATGTGGCAAGCAAGTTCTAATGTAAAAGAATAGACTTTGCCACTTCAGGCCACAGGTAGGTAAATATATTTTAATATTCCAGGCTGTTTGTTTGTTTATACTTCCCTGTGCAGATTCAGACCTAGCAGAGCAAGTAGATATACCCATCAACATTTCACAGATGAAAACCAGGGCAGATGTGGCCAATAACATCAGAGCGTGGCCAAGAGGTCAAAAGTTATTAATAAGGAAAAACACACCAGCTGGGAGAGGCTGCAGCAGTTTTGTCTTTTGCCTGAGTCTACTGGAAAGCCAGATTCCACCCTTCCTATCTTCTTCTCCCTGATGAATTAATTAAGTGTAAACTACTTTTGCACTTGGAATTCAGTTTATACCAACAGACGCAAACTGAGGACAAAGGCGGAAAGCAGGTGGAGAAAAGAGGAAGTGAGATGTTTCAAAAGCAGCTGAAAAGTGGGACAAAGAGAATTAACTGAGACTGTGCCTGACAAATGGGGACAGTTGGAAAGTATGGGTAGATAGTTAGTATTTTCTTCCTCAATGTGAAAGATAACCCTTGGGAATAATTCTATTTGTAGAAGATCTTTAAATAGAAGATCACTTCCCCCTGAAGTCCATAGTGATGCAGGCCATTCTATTACCATAATGTCCTTCCATTTAACTCTGCTGCAAGTGTAGGCCAAGTCTTATTTTCCACGGGAGTTTCAAAAAGACCTAAGGAGCTTACATTCTTGTGGAGCTAGAGACTTTAAGAAAATAGACCACAGTTACCCATGCTTGAGAAAATAATCTTGGCATGCCAAGCTTTTTCAAGCATTTTCCTACTACACTAAAAGGGATTGTTTATCATTCCTGTGGGAATAAAACAGAAATGCACTGCTATTTGTTTCCACAAAGGGGAAAACTGGTGTATTTGTTACATCGGCTGCATCCCTAAGGAATTTACGCATGGCACTGCTATATCACACTTGTGTTGCACTAGTCCCATCTTGGATGGGAGTTCATTGCACAATGTTGTTGCTGTCTTGGTGTTCTTCCAGAAGGTCCTGGAAGATGCCTGCCTTGTTGTATATTTGGCTCCAGTTGCACAGGTATATGCTTCTCAGTGGTCTCCTGGTTTCTGTCAGCCACTAAATGGGAGTTGGGAGACACCATGAAAAATCTGAGTTTTCAGGGGGCTGTATTGGTTATTGTACAAGGGAAAATGAGAATTCTGACCTCTGGAATGACGAGACAGAGAGAGAAAGAATGAGATTTACATACATGCATTGAATTTGCACCTGCATGTGTCACTAACAGGATGTTAGGCATTGTATCTCTTTTGCATTGTAGATCTACCATTATCAGTCTTTCTGCCAGTAGAACCCCTAGAACAGGGCCTTCTGAAAATGGCTTTGAATTGACTGAATCCAAATGACTGGGTCTTCATCCTCTTAAGTAGCCCAGGAGCAAGCCCCCTATTATGCCAATCTGAAACTGACAATAGATAATCCTCCCCAACACACATATACACTGAAACTGAGAGAGATAACAAATAATGCATATCCTCCAATATTTCACAGATGAAAACTGAGAGACCTTTGGTCAAGCAACATCAGTGTGGTCAAGATGGCAAAAGTTATTATTCTTCAAAAGTGAAGAAGAACACACAAGCTAGAAAAGGCTGCTGCAAGTTGCTTTTGCCTGAGCTTACAGGTGTGGTGACTGAAGCCCCTGTCAGAGCTGCTGATGACGAGCAGCACCCGTTGGTCCCTGTGGCTCAGGGAGGAGATGACGAGCAGCAGCTGTTGGTCTCTGTGGCTCTGGCTGGAGATGAGTCCTGCAGCTTGAGAGCTCCCCCTGCTGCCATGGACCAAGCAGGCTCGGATGTTCCTCTGCCTGCTCCTTTAGGGCAACAGGGATCCGATTCTGAAGATGGTTTGGAGCCGGTACCAATCAGCCCACAAACAAGGCAGAGACTCAAGAGAGCTGAGCAAAGGGAGGCTTCCTTGATTAAGTCCAAGAAGCAATGACTAGCCACACCTGTGTCTTGGGTTATATAACTGCCTGCCTGGAAGCTTTCCTTTGCTTGTGGCAAACTTCTTTTAAGCCTTTCTCTTGCCTGTTCCTTACTCCCAGCACCCAGTTCCTGCTATCTTGAATTGATCTCTTGACCCTTGGCTTTTGGAACTCTGACTACAGCTTTTGCTTGACGCTCTGGTAAATGAACTCCCTTGTGTAAAGTGTTTGCTTGTCTCCTCCTGGCTGGACTTTGCTGGCTCTCACACTACCTTCTCTGGGCTGGCTCACTGCCCAGGTCTCTGACCTTGACAACAGGGAAGGGCAAGATTCTGGCCCTTCCTTTCCTTTCTTCCTGCTGAGTTGAGTGCAAACTGCTTCTGCATTTTGAATTTAGTTAGTAGCAGCTGAAGTAAGCTGAGGACAGAGGGGGAAGTGGGAGAAGGAAAGAGAAACAGCTTCAAAAGTGGGGTGATAGAGGATTAATTGGGACTATCCCTGTCAAACTAGGAGAGTTGGAAGATATTATAAAGATCATCCACTAGTTCACTTCCACCCTCTGTGCAGGATTGTTGTCTATCAGATAACACAGCTGTTACCTTGGTTGCTGGGGGTCCCTTAGGGAATTCTCAAAGCCAGTCGAAATTATCACTTGTGGGGAAAATTAGCTATGAACACTGCTGTAGCAATGCAAAGAGGGCAGGGTAATTAAGGATCTTGAGCCTAGGTTTTACAGAGTTGGATTACAGAGAATCAGGCTAACTGTTCAAATTTATGGTTTTGTTAAATGAAAATGTTCTCATGAACCAATGCACTCAGTCACACACACATACAAGGCCTATTACGAAAGAAAAGAGGTGAAAAATGGATAGAGGATAAAGCAAGGGATTGTAGAGAGGTGATTCTGCACCTATCCTGAAGTCCTTGGTCCTCAAGCAAAATGGAACTCAGCAACGAAATGACTGAGGGGATTACTCAACTAACAGAGTGGTGGTCTGCTAGTGTGGCAGGGAGTTCTCCGGAACAATTCTCAAAAACTAGGACTATTTATAGGGCAAATCCTCTCCCAGGGAGGACAATAGTCATAGCAAAAGAAAAATTGTTCATCAAAGGCAACTTGGTTTGCATGATGGTTTTATGATGTGTTGCCAGTGTTTCAGGATCTTTGGTTGCAACAGGTTGTAGTGTAAATTTATGTAGATGGGCCTTGCCTTGTATGATTTTTCCGGAGTCACAGGTGGTCAATCTGGGAAAGCACGCTAATCCAGTCAAGTTGGCTGCTCTTTGGCTGAAGACCCTTTGTTTTCGTTAGTGTGCACAGCTTGAGGTATGCTTGGGCTACGTGAGTGCGGATTTTACTGGCCTGACCTAATTCTCGGTCGTTTGACTGTTTTGCCTACGTGCCCATCCGGGCAATCTCCCTGGCATGGTGAGTATATCTGAGATCAAAATTGTAGTCCACGGGATAGGGTGTGCCAGTGGGGTAACACAGCAATATCCCAGATATATTTATGTTTGCTATTTAGTCATTGTTTGAATCTTATGGTAGTGATCTGTGACAGTGCACATCCACCTGGGCCGTGAATATTGTATTCCATTAATTCATCTATGGAAGTGCATTTTGCTCATGTTAAAATAAATATGTTAGTATCAAAGGAGCTATGAAATGCATTTTCCCTCTTCTTTCTTTATGCTATTTTTTTTTCTTACTGAAGAAAATCCATGTGCAGAATTACAAAGTCAAGCACAAATTCTAAAAAGTTTGGACATTTAGGTACCTTTGGATTCAGCATTTGATACCAGCTGGACACCATCTAGGTTCATATGTGTGAAATGTTTTGATGGAGAAATTTAACCCAAAATGACTTACTCTCATACATACAAAAAGAATGTGCAGTGAAACAGTTTCAAACACATCAGCTGTATTGTTGGTTTTCCCCTATTGAATCTGAGATGTTTGGATGTTGACATAATCATTTGGCTGCACATCAGTAAGAACTAGTGGTGACCATGAATTACTGTAATTTTGTATCATTAAGGATGATGGCTGCAGAAATTCTTAGGTCACATCCTTAAACAATACCAATAAAATGTTTTCCACAATAAATGTGTAAAGCATATCCATAGATCCCTGGCAGTGCTACATTAAAGAGAAACAACCTGAGGGTAATCTAGGGAAGAACCCCATGGTTTCTTGATCATCAGTTCTGCATAATTGTTCATGAATTCTGCTTGAAGAAGTATAGAATCCAGATCTTACTGATATAATTTTGAAGTACTTGTAGGACTCCCAACCATCCAGAGTTTTGCCACGAGGTTATATTTCAAACATTAGAGATTTCTCTCCTTTTCACTTGTGAATGCAGCACAGATATCAATACTTGATTAAGATTTCCAGCACTTCCAAGTCTGGTGGTTCCTTGTGCTTATAGGAACATACTATTCTACACTCTGCAAGAATGTTGCCACAATTCAAAAGAGCTCATCTATGTGTTATTATATAATCATGTGTTGTCCTTTTAATTTTAAATTTCTATTTATGCTTATATTGATGTTTTTATGTAGCCCCTGAAGAACACCACTGAAATACATATACACAATTTCTGGCAGGCCAGTGGGCAGTTGCAGTTCTGCAGCGAGGAGAGTTTTAACGTAAAAGTGCCAACCAGAGGGATCTCTGCCTGGAGAAACTCCCCCTGGATGAAACATGGAGTGGGGAATTGCCCATCAGGATCCAGAATCCCCTTTTGTTGTGTTTATTCATGAGCAAACAAGTTATGAACGGGAAGGACTGAAGGAGAAACCCTTTTGCCCTTGCCATGAAATGCATCTGTTTGGATCTAAGGATTTGACAGCCCCATACTGGCAACCTGCTTTGGTTAAGAAAAATCTCTCAATTACAAAAGTGCAGAATTCTCCTAATTAAAATGGAACAAAGGAAGCCTCCCCAGCCATTTTCTTTCTGCAGTCAAGAGTTGAACAAGTGTGGTCACCTCACAGACTAAATCTCATTGCATTGAATTGGATTTTAGCAAGGAGAAATTACAGCATGAGAAAGTACAGACCTTATCTCTTTGGTGGTGATAAGGCTAACTTGCTGGTGGTAGAAGAAGAAGGGAATTACTCACTCTGAAAATGCATGACTGAGGGAAAGATGGAGTTTTCCCAGGAAATCTCTCAGGAATTTTTGCAATGGATGATGGAGTTAATGTTCTTTGAGAAAAGTGAAACTCTCAAATTTGTCTGTACTTTTTTCTCTGCAGAAAGAAAATGGCTGGGGAGGCTTCCTTTGTTCCATTTTAATTAGGAGAATTCTGCACTTTTGTAACTGAGAGATTTTTCTTAAACAAAGCAGGTTGCCAGTATGGGGCTGTCAAATCCCTCGATCCAAACAGATACATTTCATGGCAAGGGCAAAAGGGTTTCTCCTTCAGTCCTTCCCATTCATAACTTGCTTGCTCATGAGTAAACACAACAAATGGAGATTCTGGATCCTGATGGGCAATTCCCCACTCCATGTTTCATCCGGGGGGGGGGTTTCTCCAGGCAGAGAGCCCTCTGGTTGGCACTTTTACGTTAAAACTCTCCTCGCTGCAGAACTGCAATTGCCCACTGGCCTGCCAGAAGTTGTGTATATGTATTTCAGTGGTGTTCTTCAGGGGCTACATAAAAACATCAATATAAGCATAAATAGAAATTTAAAATTAAAAGGACAACACGTGATTATATAATAACACATATAAGAAGAGAATTTATGGATATGATCTTTGAGGGGCTGTAATCAATTTGACAGTTATAATCTATTTAAAGGAAGAGTGGAAGTTGCCCTCTTTTCTTTCCTTCTTTTTTTCCTTTTCTTTGTCTATACTTTTTAATTTCTAACTCTTACGTTTTATGTTTTCTTCATGCTTTCCCCCTATTTTCTTACGCATTTGTAGAATTTTAGTGTTTTTTAAACTATTTATAAACATATCTTCTAAAAAAGAAATATATATAGGCTGAAACATGTTGGGCTTTTCCCAAAATTAAACCAGCCATCCACTGAGCTCTTTGAAACATGGCTCCTTTTTTCTCCTGTGGGTGCTGTCCAGTTTTACTTTCTTCAACCAGAATATTGGCCAGGTTATCAACTGAGATTCATTCAAAAGGTGTTGTAAACTGAGATTAGCTACACTGAGCACATTATCCTGTGTTAAAAGAGCTCTGTTAGTTATCATCAGTTTCCAAGTGTTGGTGGAAGATGCTGATCCCTACCTTTCGAGCCTTAAGTGGAAAGTGTGTGGTCTTCCAAATGTGCACATACAGGAGACAGGTCAGGGAGACTACCAAAAAACCTACTTGGTTCAAGAATGTTCTGGGCTACTGTGCAGTTGGCACAGTACAGAGACCATGGACAAGAACACACATTGGCCATTTCCAATAACCTGCAACCAGCATATGCCAAAGGGATGTCTTGCCCCAAGTAGAAAAGCTTGCAGAAGCTGGACTAGGGGCAGGAGTGGAAGAGCTTTGTCACTCAGCTCCTAGAACTCCCTTAGGAAAGCTAGTCAAACTGGCTTACTGTTGATCTTTGGATGCTGTATTTTCAGTTCAAAAGCCTTTGAGTTATTTTTAATGGCTTGGGGCTGAGCCAGGCCTATTTTGCTACTAGAATGGCTGGTGAACAGAAAAGCACAGCCCCATCTCAAGAACAGCATTTATTACATAGCAAGAAAGGTGGGGGTCTGCGACTGTTGTTCTCCTCCCTTAAAAATATACCACTCCCCAAAAAATAAACCACACAATCTTTTATTCCAGTGGATTCTGAGAGCTGCAGTCCAAAACAGTAACTTTGAGATGCCAGAGCTTTGAAAAGTTAATCCATGGCTGGGATGGGCAACTTCAGTCGTTCAAGCTCCAGTCTCCACCCCCAACATACTGACCATGAGCTGGAGCACCCCTTTCTGTCACAAATAGAAAAGACTGGCAGTCCATATCTGATGTTGGAAAGACCTTATTCTTCAGCTTTTGACACAAAAGCAAGGCATACAAGAGCCATGCACCTTGGTTTTAAAGGAGAATTTTACTTCCTGGAGCATACATTTGGAAATACTAACTGGGGGATTTTGGAAGCTATAGTCAAAAAATTAACTTTTGCAAGTTCCGAGCACAGATGATAGCTTTCATCCTCCATCACTGCCAACCACCAGTTTCTAGTAAGCCTGCAAAGAATCTACCGTGGGCACCAATTTTCAGCCATACCCGGCTTTTGAACCCTTAAAAAGCAGTTTCATCTTCTGAAATCAACCATAGTGAAGCAGTAAATGTTCATGTTCAGGCACTCCTCATGAGAACTCCAGTAGCCTTATACTCAAAGAGATTCCAAAAATGCAGGCAGCTGTATTGATCCATATCAGAAAACCATTTCTAGCAGTTTCCATCAACAATGGGGTAGTCTTTTGTAGTGCTAATGAGTCTTGCTCATTCAAGTCCGAGCCACCACAAAAGACTATGTATTAGCAATAGCATGTGTACTTCTATACCAATTATCAGCTAAGCGCTCTCTAAGCAGTTTACAATGTGTTAGCTAATTGCCCCCAAGAAGCTGGCTATTCATTTTACTGATCTGTGGAAGGATGGAAGGCTGAGTCAACCTGGAGCCCAGCAGGATCGAACTCACAACCTTGTGGCCACAGTACTGGCAATTAACCATATTTACAAAGGAGATGGTTTGCAACAATCCATTGTTGCTGGGAAATTTTGTTGGTTGTTAGCCAGATTTACATACCCTCCAATATATTTCACAGATTAAAACTGGGACACATGTGACCAGGCATTATCAGAGTGTGGTGAAAGTGGCAAACATTATTTATGAAGAACACACAAGCTAGTAGAGGCTGCAGAAGTTTGTTTTTGCCTTAGTCTACTGGAAGGACACGATTCTGCCCTTCTTCTCTTTTCCTCCCTGCAGAGTTAATTGAAAGCCAACTACTTTTGCATTTTGAACTCATTCTGCAGCAACTGAAGTAAGGTGAGGACAAAGGAGGAAAGTGGAAGGAGTGTTACCCTGTTTACTGGGGGCCCCGTGAGGGACTCCAAATGTGCTCAAATATTAAGTGAGAAAATTAGCTCAGAGCACGCGTTAGCAAAAAGAGAGGCAGGGCAACGCAGTGGAATGTTTATCACAATGTCTATGGGGTCAGGCCCAGCCAAGAAGCACACCAAATATGAAAGAATAACAATGATTTTATTAAATACAGGCAAACAGTGTATGCAACACAATCACACAAGTAACTAAAGAGAATAAAGATGTTAGCGGTATAGAGGAGTTTGAGGGTTTGTTGAATTGGGTGATACTACACCTGTCTGAAGCCCGGGGAAGATCACAGCGGAGGTCCGTAATTGCGCAGTCTCGGATGGAGACTGAGGTGAAAGCTCGGTGGACGAAGCGGCAGCAAGGCGGGATGGAAGTTCAGAGCGATCCAAGGCAGGTCTCGGAATTAGGGGTTTTTATAGGGAAAATATGACCGTAGGCTAGTCTGTACTTTGGGAAGAATAATGAGGTTTGGGAGTGAGACAATGTCTCCGAAAGGTCAGAATTTAGCATGATTGAATTAAGTCCGAATCGACAATGGAATGGCCAGTATGCAGATGCAGCGTGCTTGACAGTTAAGCGTCTAGCTCGTCAAGTTACCTGCTTGGGGCAGGGGGCTCTTTGTATTAGCGTGCATCTTTAATGAGGTGTTTGTCTAGGGAGGTCTCCTCAAGCAAGATCTGGCTGAGTTTGGCTTGCCTGGGTGGAGAAAGGAATGTTCAGCAATTAATGGCCATGCCTAGTTCTGTGCTTGTTCGGGGGCCTCACAAACACTTGGCCGAGGTGGCAAAATGGGACCGAATTGTGATATCAAAACGATATCTAATACCTTCCAAAGCCAGGCCAGTTCATGGTGATAACAGGAAGAAAAAGAAACTGAGACATTTTAAAAGTAGCTGAAAAAAATAGGACACCAGAGGATTAATTGGAACTGTTCTTGCTAAATCAGGACAGTTGCAGGTTATACAATTATGTATATAAGACAGCATACCTGACTCTCTTCCTCCTCACTTTATCCCTACAACCACCCAATGAGGTAAGTCAGGCTGAGAAAGTGTGACTGGCTCAAAATCATCCAGTAAGTTTCATGTATCAGTTGAACTGGAAACTCTCTAGTCAGGACTCTTACCACTGTAACACATGGGCTCCCAGCTCTGCCCATCTTAGCCACTGTTCAGGGAGAATTAGACAGCTTGCAATGGAAGGTGGAAGGTGAGATCTTTGTCTCTGTGATTAAAAGGGACTGTTGCTTTGACCCTACAAACCCTGGCTCCACTACTGCTTTGAAAATCAGTGGGTGAAGTTTTTCATGGCATGAAAATGATCGCCAGATCACATTGCAGCTGCATATGGAGTTTGGGATCCCAATAATGGTATTTTTGTTTCTCAGCACTAACATTCTTTCCAATCAATCCACACGAGACCTGAAATATATAACTCAAACTGTGAGCAGTAAAAACTTGAAGGATCTGCATGGGAAAATATTTATTTTAAGCATAGAAACAAGGGCAACGAAGCAATGTCTCTCATTTATCCCCATTTCTGTTCTGGGTCGGGACACCCAGGGGCTGCTGCTTCCCTCATCATAGTTTGGATCACAAGAAAATATCTGTGTACATCACCAAGACTTCTGTTCTAACTAGATAGAAATCTACAACATTCTCTTAAGTACTCCTTTACAACCGTTCTGCCATGTAGTTAAACTGGGTAGAGGTTTAGTTTTATAAGTCCAAGCAAAAATAGCTACTTTTTATTTATACACTGTGCCATTTTTTGTATTAGTAATAATGTGGTGTGTCTGGTACATTTATATTTATTTTACATGTCATACTGAAAGAACTCTGTTGCTTCTTAAGCCAAGAATGGAGGTATTGCTACTGTTTTTTATTAAATCAATGGCCTCAACGTATGCCTTGCCATTTCTCCACCTTACAGTTTCCCTTCAGTGTTTCTAAGCCTGTTTGGGCTTGATTGTATTTTCTTTCACTACACTGCAGCGATCTCTTTAAATAAACCTTAGCTGGAACTACTCCAAAATGAGTTCTGAGCTCGCATTATATGTGTTCTGTATTTGATTAAAGAGCATGATTTATAATGAAATGTATCTCACTGGAACTATGTTTTTCCCCCAGATGTTGTCAGTTCCCAATGACGGTTGAATTCATTGTATGTATTTCTTTTGTAACACTCCCTGTGCGTGAAATGCTTTGTGATCTTTTCTTTACTAATCTGTGCCGAAGCTGTGCGTAAGATTTTGAGTGCAAGAGACCATTCAGCTTACATTAAGCCAGGAAACCACAAACTGAATGAGCAATGTGGTGGCTTGTGGCACATAACCCATTTGTTCCTCCTTTTGCAAAAACAAATGAACCGGAAACAGATAATTATGTGTTTCATATGAATCCAGGATTATTTTTAAGAATACTCAAAGAAACTAGGACCACTCCCTCCAGTGTAGAAGTTTTCAAAGAAATAGCTGCGTTGGTCTCTTGCAGCATAAAAAAAGGAAGCAAAAAGGGGGAGTGGAAAAAAAGAAGGAATGTAGCAGCACCTTTTAAGATTAACTGATTTTTGTTTTCTTCTTGTTGTGTGCCTTCAAGTTGTTTCTGACTTATGATGATCTGAAAGTCCTATCATGAGCTTTTCTGGGGCTGAGAGTTTGTGATGCTCTTGCGATCATCCATTGGGTTTCCATAGCTCAGTGGGGAATCAAATTCTGGTCTCCAGGGTTGTAGTCTAGTGTTCAAGCCACTACACTACACTACCCTGGCTCGAGATTTTGTTTTAGTGTGAACTAAAATACAGGCTCTCAGTCTTGGTCATATAAACCCACTGTACTGCACCTGAAGAAGTGGGTTTATTTGCATGAAAGCTCATTGTTACTGCAGTTTGGACCTCCTTGGAGACACCCCTAGATATCATTTTGATATCATAATTCGGCCTTACCATACCACCCTTCTCCACGTGTTTGTGAGGCCCCCGGACAAGCACAAAACTAGGCTTGGCACTTAACTGCTGAAATATTCTCCAACAATACAGGCAAGCCAGAAATAGCCAGATCACAGCTTCAGGGACCTCCCTGGCAAACACCACATTATGTATGCGCTCCCGAGTTCCAGCCCACCTTGCTGCTGCTTTGTTTGGCGAGCTTCCCCTCAGCTCCACGTGCTGAGCCACACCAAACCCCAGCATCGCTATCTATCTTCTTCCAGGCTTCACGAACAGGTTTCGTGTCACCCAACCCAACCCAACTATCCCTCTGAAAATCCCGGTATCCTACTCACACCTTGATTTTCCTTAGTTATCTGTGTGCGTGTGTTGCTTACATTGTGTGCTTGTATTTAATAAAGATCATTCATTATTTTCAAACTGGTCTGCTCCTTGACTTGGCCTGACACCGTAAACACTGGGTTACAAGATCCTGCTAAGTTACCCTGCCTCCCATAACGCTAAAGCAGTGCTCTGAGCTAATTTTCCCCACCCATAGTAGAGCACATTTTTGGTGTCCCTCGCGGGACCCCCAGTAAGCAGGGTAACATCATACTAAAATAAAAAACACTCTCAGGCTGTTTCTGCACTACACTGTTATAGTGCTATCATTCCATTTTCAGCCTCCTGTGGAATTCTGGGGTTTGTAGTTTACTGAGGCCAAAGAGCTCTCTGGCTGAGAATTCTAAATGCCGCTCCCTAAACTGCAAACTCCAGGATTCCATAGGATGTTGAAAGTGGGATAATCAGCATGCTGATCAGATTTTCAGATGATACCAAATTGGGAGCGGTTGCTAATACTTCAGAGGATAGGATCAAAACTCAAAAGGACCTTGACGGATTAGAGAGCTGGGCCAAAGCTAACAAAATGAATTTCAACAGAGAGAAATGTAAGGTCCTCTACCTAGACAGGAAAAAATGGAATGCACAAATATAGGATGGAGGACATGTGGCTGTTTAACAGTACATCTGAAATGAATCTAGGAGTCTTGGTAGACCACAATCTGAACATGAATCAGCAGTGTGATGCAGCAGCCAAGAAAGCCAACGTGATTCTTGGTTGCATCAATAGGAGTATGGTGTCTAGATCAAGGGAGGTAATAGTACAACTCTATTCTGCTTTGATTAGACCTCATCTGGAATACTGTGTCCACTTCTGGGCACCTAATTTCAAGAAGGATATCAACAATCTGGAGTGTGTCCAGAGGAGAGCAACCAAAATGGTGAAGGATCTGGAAGCTATGCCCTGTGAGGAACGGCTTAGAAGCTGGGTATGTTTAGTCTGCAGAAGAAAAGGTCAAGAGAGGACATGATAGCCATGTTTAAATATTTGAAGGAATGTCATGTTGAGGAGTGAGCGGAGGGAGGAGGGAGTGGGCTTGTTTTCTGCTGCTCCAGAGACTAGGGCAAGAAGCAATGGACTCAAGCTGCAGGAAAAGAGATTCCACTTAAACCTCAGGAAGAACTTCCTGATGGTCAGAGCTGTTCAGCACTTGGAATTCGCTGCCTCGGAGTGTGGTGGAGTCTCCTTCTTTGAAGGTTTTTAAGCAGAGACTGGATGGCCATCTGTTGGGAATGCTTTGATGTGTGTTCCTGCATAGCAGGGGGTTGGACTGGATGGCCCCTGTGGTCTCTTCCAACTCTGTGATTCTATGAACAGAGGAGTATTATGTAGCAGAGCTTTTCAGAGAGGGGCATGCAGACTGAGGGATTATTGGAGTTGTAGTCCAAAAGGTAACCCTTCCATGCTCTGTGTAGGTTTGCCAGAAGGACTTAATAGTTATGTATAGATTATTCATAGTATGGCAAAAATGGAAAAGGAGAGTTTTTAATGCCCTTCATGAAGATAGTAGCCAAAGTTACCTAATAAAATAGGGGGATGTTTGATTCAGGTCAAAAACAGAGCAACCTCTTTACACTGTTGTGGCATGTCTTCAACTCCTTTCTGATATATGGTGAACCTAAGGCAAAGCTCCTGGCAAGATTTGTTCAAAGTGCGGGGGGTGCCTTTGCCTGGCTCTGAGGCAGACAGAATGTGACCAGCCAATGTCAACCAGGGAGTTTCCATGGGTAGGTGGGGATTTCAACCCTGGTTTCCAGAGTCATTCTCAAACCACTACACCACACTGGCTCTCACATACCTAATTAATTTATGGAATCTTTGGAATCCTGGGGTTTGTAATTTGGTGAAACACTAAAGCTCTCTGGCAGAAAATTCTAAATATTTCACAGAACTACAAATTCCAGGATTCCATAAGAGACAGTCATGGTATTTACCCAGTAAACAAGATGAATGTGAGATTCAGGACAGAGCAACTTCTATATACTATGCCTAATTCATTTATTTTCATCCACAGAACATGGCAAAGGCCACTGATTTAAATGGTTTTAAAGAGAGATTAGGATCAGTTTATCAATGGCTACTAGCTGGCATGATGATTTGGCTATCATGAGTGATAACAGCTACATATCAGAGAATCTCTCAAGACAGCAACTTTTAAGGAAAAAAAATAATATACTGGTACTTGATCTTTGGGTGATCAGCACTAGACTGACAATGATTTCTAACTGCCAATAGTTAGAAACAACATGACTCCCTTCCCCCATTATAATGCTGACAAAAATTTTGGAGTTAACCAGAGCTGCCTTCAGTTCTGTTTCTCCAAACAAAATCCCATGATCAGAATAATTTGTCTCTAAGTATGTGTCTCAGCAACAGGTTTCAATTGTTGAATGAGGGTGTTCTAGTTAAAAAAAAAAAAACTAAATCCAGGAGCTACGCAGTTATACAGTCTGAAATGGGGAGCCCCAACCTTTCTGAACCAGTAGGTGAATTTGAAATTTTGAGGTGATGTCATAGATGTAATCACAAATGGCAGCTATAACTTTGTGTGTGTGCATGTGGCTTCAAGTTGCCTAAATTTATGGTGACTCCATGGATTTCATAGTGTTTTCTTAGGCAAGAACTACTCAGAGGTGGTTTTCCCAGTTCCTTCCTCTGAAATATAGCCTGTAGCACTTAGTAGCCATTGGTGGTTTCCCATCCGTGATGAAAGGTCAAAGACTGATAAGGCTAAAATACAACTTCCTCCTGAACCTAAATAAAAGGCAGAAGTACCTGGTCAGCAGTCACATTCTGTCTTCACTCCTTAGCAATGCTTCTGGACTTACATAAGACCCAAATATTCTGGTTAAAGAAAATGAAGATGGCAGGTAACTATTAGCCAAGCATTTTGCTGTGGAAGAAGCCAAGCTAAAAATACTTAATTTTTTAAAAATGGGAGGGGTAGAGGATGCTGACGATATACTGGTGAGGTTACCGTGTCAGGGCTATTGTTCAGTGGCAGCACCTAAGATCTAGGGCTAACCCCCTGTGATGTATGGATCAATCTATTGATGGATTTCATTTCTATGGCAGCATGTCATAGGAGATAGCCCTGGTTATGTGACATGAGCCAGCCTCAGGTTATGTCATTTAACATCAACCACCGTTTTACAGAGTATGCTATTCAAGTAAAAAGTACAAGGTCAACAAATGAAGAGAAATATATACACACACATTTTTCAAAGCAGTGTTCTCACCCTGAGATTCCTCCCCCTTGCTTTGAGTGCTGCAGAAAAAAAGGACCAGGACCTGACACTCAGGGCCAGGCCCTGAGGACTGGGGATACTATACTGTATGCTGAAGACACTGTGAACAACCTGTGGGTATTCTGGCATCTGTGGACCTAACACTGAGGATCCCTACCTTATAGGAAACTTGAGTATGTCTGCATAGAAATCTGTAAACTGTCATCACTACAGTGGAGAATAGATTGTGTTGCAGGTCCCATGTGTACTAATAGAACATCCATTTTCATACCTTTGAATTTCACTTCCTGTAGAGCAAGTTACTAAGGGGGAAATACCATCTTCATGTTTTGCTTCAAAGCTTTCCAAAACATCTGGATTGACATTGTGAGACCCACCATGATAAGCCTTTCCTCTGATCCAGCAGGGTCCTAAAATTGCTCAGAACTAAACAATACTGCAAGGACTATAGTATCAGTAGCAGCTTTTTATAATACTGCAAGAGACTAACACAGATACTTCTTTGAAAAGGAATAACTAAGGCAGTATTTATATGAAGTAACTGAAAAAAAGATTCTTAAAATGAAACTGCAAGAGTTATCAGGACATGTAAATGATCATTCAATTTCTTTTAAAGCATGTGTCTTTTATTTAATTAAGTGCAGTCTTCTGCTGTGAAACAGACAGCTACGGAGACAGATGATTCATGAATATCATTGAATGGTTTGGCTGCATTCCAGATGGCAAGTGTAATCAGCTCTTACTATTCAGGCCAGTCTAGATTTGCAGGAAAACTGGCTGGATCATTGTCTTGGCTGACCCATATCCTGCAACCTTATCCACCATATCAGGACATATCATTTGTAGAACGAAATGTTTTATCTTCTGAATTGGAAAGAGCAGTGATTATCAAGATACTATGAAAAGAACTTTCACACAGTGGAATCTGGCAGACACTCAACTCAGTATGGAATACAGGAAAGCAGCCTCAGACTAAGTCTAACCATTGGTCCATTTCAAATGGAAGTGGCTCACATGCTTTCTAGACAGGAGTCTTTTCCAACCTTACCTGGTTGGAAAACCTGGCAAGGACTGGACCTGGGAAGTTCTGTGTGCAAAGCAGGTGCTCTGCCACAATGCCCTCTCTCTTTCAAACCTATTGCCAGGGTGGGCAAAGTGTACCTGATGGGCTTCTACTGCCCCCAGTTGGAAAATTCTGGCATTCTCTCTCCCCATCTCGTTCTAGGGCAGGTGGGGCTTAGGTAGCATAGAGTTTCTTTTTCTTTTGCATGACAAAGCCTTCTGCTTCATCACCTAAAAGTCTCACCACTTGCTCTTGTGTTATTTAAAGACATGGCTGTAAATACCTTTGGTATCTTTGGTATATTTGGTAACCAGATCATGTGACCCAGGATAGTTTCTATGCTCATCAGTCTTATAAAAGACCTCGCTTCTCAGACCTCTATCACCATTTTTGCTCTTACTTCCTTCTCTCTGACCATGCTTTGCATCTCCACCAAGAAGATGATGAGTTAAGAATGAAACTACTGTCTTACCGTATATACCCCTTAGGTAGTTAGGATCCAAGCTCTTCAATATATATGTAATTGTTAAAATCCCTTAGTAAACTTTTCTAAATTTGTAACCTGAAACTGCCTACCTTGTTTTGTAGAACAAAAGTTCAGAGAAGCCACATGGACATTGGGGCATGCTTTTTAATCCCACTCTGCTAAAAGAAGGCTGATTCCTAACTGTTTTAGTTTCCATAGAATTTCCCAAAAAGGGCTAACATCCAGTGAAACTCTTAACTCCCAACACCCACAACCCAATTTTCTGGCCCCTAAAGTCCCTATCAGTTCCTCCAAAGCCTCTCAACCCTCCAATTTTTTTTTAATAATTCAGAGTGATTTGGAGGCCATTTTTTGCTTTAAATCCACACAGAAGGCCCTCCAAATCTGTGAAAAAGTTTGCTAAAGCAGAGTTCTGCACAAAGGCCATGAAATATATGCAGGTGCACATGTAAG
This sequence comes from Iguana delicatissima, assembly GCA_948472985.1. Lineage (NCBI taxonomy): Eukaryota > Metazoa > Chordata > Lepidosauria > Squamata > Iguanidae > Iguana > Iguana delicatissima. The sequence goes on along the minus strand of CAOKZL010000724.1, from coordinate 476,830 downwards.
TGTGCATGCAGTATGTTTTTGGTAGGACCTTTGGCTACACATTAAGGTGTGCATTCAATTTCATAATTTTGTCATTCAACATAAATCTTGCATGGAATGTGACTATATGTGGGTAGTGTGAAATGTGTCACTGGAGGAAAGTTCTACCAATACTGTGAACATAAATGGATCATAGAGCAAATCAAGCCTGAACTCTCCCTAGAAGCCAGCATGACAAAACTGAGGTTATCATAGTTTGGACACATCATGAGATGGCATGATTCACATGAAAAGATAAAAATGCTTGCCAAATGGAAGTCAGTAGGAAAGAGGAGGAAAAGAGGGCCACATTACAAATGGATTAATTCAATCAAGGAAGCCCTGATCCTGAATTTGCAAGACTTGTTGTTGACCAGGGCTCTTGGAGGCCCTTCATGGGTTTACCATAACTCAAATCCAACTTGACTGCAAATGACAACAATTCAATGTGTAATTCCAAGTATTGTGTAATTCTAACTTCAGGTTAAAGTGTTGTCATTATGCATTGCAATAAATATAGTAAGATTCAACAGTCCACATTTTTCTTGTTGTCTAACTTCTAGAATTCAAGCACTCTAAATGTCAGCATTTTCTACAAACATTTTTTAAAAAAAAAAACAGCATCTGTTATAAATAATAATAAGTCTCTTCAAGGGAAAGGGATTCTTTCTTTCTTTCAATGGCCATTTCCACACGGGGTATTAGAAACGGTGCAGTCTGTCCTCCAGGGAGGACGTCCGCACCTGGGAGTGGACTGGGTCCGGACTATTTAGTGTAGTTCCACACCTCAGCCCACTCCGGAACAACCCCAAGTGGTCGTCCAGCGTGCTTTTGAAAAACCTGTTTCTTGCGGTTTTTCAAAAGCACAGAGCATGCCAGTGCGAGCCTGCTCCCTTGTGCAGATTTGCAGGCTCGCACCAATGTGAGCCTGCGATCTGCTGGGGGTGGGCTTTAGGCTGGCGAGCTTCAGTGGTTGGTCGAGACCCTCGACCAACCAGAAGCCGCCATTTTCATCCCCAGAGCAGCGCGGAGCGACAAACACGCACTGCTCCGAAGCAACCTGGACCGGACTGGGGAGCCAAAAGACACGGTAAGTAGCGTCATGGGGCGATTCCCTTGCCCTGTGCGGAAATGGCCTTTCTTTCTTTCTTTCTTTTTAAGCTGACAAATCATTTTGGTTCACAACTGTAAGATGTAGGCTTCAGTCCAGAATCTTGCAGAAATATTCCAAACAAACTGATGAAATGAACTGAGACATAATAAACCTAAGTTGGGGGCTCACCTCAGGCATTAATTTGTGGAACTCACTGCACAAAATGTGGTGTTGGCTACAAACTCAGAGTGTTTTAAAAAAGGGTTAGACAAACTCACAGAGAAGAGGTCAATTAGTGGCTGCTAGTCATCATGCTTGTACTTACATTGTGCTTCCACCGGTTCTTACTTCGCGCTTCCACCTGTTACACATGGCCACAGGCAAAGAGAGCATAGCACAATCGCAGGCCATTAACAGATTTTTTCCATTAATGGAATATCCCATGATTGTGACAGGTGGGGGCACGTTGGCAGTGAGACCACAATGATGTCATGCAAAACCACAACTTGCAGACTGCTGCCAACTTGTCCCCATCGCGCAACAGCGATGCCATGCGGACACCGCCTGGGACTTGCAAGGGCAGTTATGAAAGAACTAGACAAAACCCTGAAGTGTAAAGATATATCATTGAATATTAAAGGTAGGATTGCCCATGCCATCATATTTCCAATTTCTCTATACAGCTGTGAAGGCTGGACAGTGAAGAAAACTGATGGGAAGAAAATCAGCACATTTGAAATGCGGTGCAGGAGAAGAGTTCTAGGAGTACTGTAGATTGCTAAGAAGGCAAATAAAACGATCCTAGAATAAGTCAAGCCTGAACAATCCCTGGAAGCCAAGATAACTAAACTGAGGCTGTCCTACTTTGACCATATAATGAGAAGACATGACTCACTAAAAAAGACAGTTGTGCTTGGTAAGGCAGAAAGCAGTAGGAAAAGAAGAAAACTGCAATACAGATGAATGGATTTAACCAAGGAAGCCATACTCCTGAGCCTGCAGGACCTGAGAAGAGCTGTGGATGATAGGGGGACTGGAAGGTCTCTCATTTGTAGAGTCGCCATAAATCAAAGTTGACTTGAAGGCAGCTAACAACAACAATATTCTACCTTTGAGCAATCAGGATCCTAGAAATCATCACAACAACCCCACTAGGTTGGTTAGGCTGAGCAGAGGCCTCACCCACTGAGCTTCAAGACTTAATGTACCCTCTCTGGGATCTTCTACATCCAAATCTAACCTCTCTTTCATAGTGCATAATTATAGCACCTTGACCCCACTTTTAACTGCCATGGCTGCATCCTGTGCACTTCTGGGATTTGTAGTTTGGTGAAACCTTAGAGTTCGCTGCCAGAGAATTTTAGCTAATTTACAAAACTATAGATTCCAGGATTCCATAGGATAAGCGATGACATTTAAAGTGAGGTCAAAATGCTATAACATTCCAATAACCATATGGTACTCTCCGTCATACCACAGCACCTCTATGGATTCAGACGATCTTTAAGACAATATCTCTCTATATGAGCATGCTTGAATTCTGGAATATTTGGGGGACATAGGCTGTCAGTCTCAATGCTATTCCAGCACTGTCTAGTGAGGACACATGTGAAGGCTGTTCCCAGGCTGTGCAATTCTCTTTCACAGGAAATTAGACTGTCCCCATCTCTGTTCTCCTGCCTCTAGCAGGTAGATACCCTTTCATTTAAACAGGCTTTGGGAAATTAGCTGGTTGTGAAGAAAGGTCTTTTAATGGTGCATGTATACTGTTCTTTTATTCAAATTTGTAAATGTTTCTATATAGTTATAAATTTAATAAGCTAGTGGTTTTTATCTTTTTCTCTTTTCTTAAACTATACTGCCTCAGGTTCCAAGTTGAAAGAAAAGTAGGATACTGAATAAACAAGCATTACAGATGTATTTGGGTTTTTTTTAAAAAAAAAGTGGCATGCCAACTATACGTCAGTTGCTAGGGAGCAAAGCAGAATAGTCTTTAAACTTCAGCCCTGTTAATGGATTTCTGGCTATCCACTATCTGAAATTTACAAAATTTACCTTAGATTTGTAATACCTCCAAATAGTTTTCTTCGCTATGGGAAACAGAATGTTTGAACAGATCATTTCACCCATAAGTGTCATCCCATCAGTTTTGTCCTTGAATATGCCTTAGATTACTATTGATTTAGGCTCCTATCTGGTTCTTGAGTGGTCTTCTTGGATGACTTAGGCCATTTCCACATTAGACTGTTATAGTGCTATTATTCCACTTTCAACATCCTATAAAATTCTGGGGTTTGCAGTTTAGGAAGGGGCCTCAAGGGCCCCTTCCTAAACTGCAAACCCCAGGATTCCATAGGATGTTGAAAGTGGAATGATAGCACTATAACAGTCTAGTGCGGAAATGGACTTAGTGTCTGCTGCTCCAGGGGCAGGGTCCAAAACTATTGGATTCAAATTACAAAAAATGAGATTCAAACTAAACATTAGGAAGAATGTTCTGATGGTAAGAGCTGATCAGTAGTGGAACAGGTTACTTTGGACCGCAAACTCTCCCTCACAGATGTTTAAACAAGTGTCAGATGGCCATCTCTCATTGGTGTCTTGGTAGTAGATTGCTGAACTAGCAGGGAATTGGATTAGACTGCACTGGGTTATCTTTCAAGTTTATGATTCTATGAATTTAATTCTTAGGCATGGAAACACATTGGTGCCAGTCCACGACGCGTGCTATCTCACAACATTGCTGCGATCCCACCACTGCCATGTCCCCAAGTATCATGATCATGCTGGATACCATTACCAGAAAAAATCTGGTAATGGCCTCCCTTCATGCAACAATCTCGTCAGCTGCAGGTCTGCGAGAAGGGCAGAAGCGCTATCAAGCAGTTCCTTCTGCAGTACAGAGCTGGAAGACGCTGGCTGTATTCAGGAAGGAACGATCGTGTCCCAAATGCTACCCATCCGCTGGCTGCTGACCAGTGCAGTGGGGAGCATTCAGGTCCTGATTCCATCCCAGTAATGGCATTTCCAGGATCACGACAGGACGACATGGGATTGCGACATAGTGAGGTAAGGGCCTTAAATTAATCATGTCTTTTCACTCACAACCATGTAAAAATAATGATTGAATTGGCTCATGGACCTATGGCAATTTTCACATATTGGCTGAAATATTAATGTTAATCCTGGCTACAGAAGACGCACTGAATTAAAAGGATTTACCTACATGTTGACTCACCATTCAATAATCACAGGTGTATCTAGGGTGGGGCAAATAGGAAACATGCCCCAGGCTCCAATGCTGGAGGGGGGACACAAAAAAGCTGTGCATGTAAGGGTGGAGATAGGGGTAAGAAGATAGGAGTGCATCTTCCACACTTGCCCTAGGCACTGTTTACACTAGATACGCCACTGTCAGTAATTAACTGAATGGGTCTCATCTAGTTGGGAAAGACCCACTGGATGCCAACGATTGTCTTGACATAAATTCTGCTTGTAGTTATTTTCTTTAAGTACCTCATTGGTGTGTGTGTGTGTGTGTGTGTGACTTCAAGCTGCCAATTGATTCATGACTAACAATTCCTATTAATTTCAGTGGGTTTGCCCTATGAAGAACAAATGTTGGATTTAGACCTAGGACTTCTGGTCCTTATTTCCTTAGTCTAACTCCCAGTATTCTCTATTTACAAAGAGATATCACAGTCAAGGCTTCTACCAGGAATGTTAAAAACACTATCTCATTAAATCATCTAATTATAGTAATTATTAAAGAAAAATGGGAAACAGCTGCTGTAATTCAGAGGTTTTGTTCAAAAAACAAAAGACATCTACAGATGGGCATAATAATATAGTATTATTAATGAACTTCCTAACATCTCTCTCTCCCTCCCTCTCGCTCTCTCTCAACAGAATATTTCACAACGGTGGCTAGCTAGCCAAAACAGTTGTTTGGAAGATAATCTCATTGTTGTATTATTGTGTGTATCAGAGAAGCATGAACTCAACAAATTTAGGCTGGCATACTGTGTAACTCAGTTTGGGGGTCATTGCAGAGGTTGGAATTCTCTGCCAGACACTGCAATGTCCAAAGTCCACCCCAAAACCCCACCTTTTAATTACTGCAATCCCTCACTGCATGCCAGAATAAATGGCTGGTGGATAGTGGGGTACATGTGGCTGAGAAGCAATGATATTATCCCCTGGGACTTCTGGAGGACCCTTAGGAAGTCCTGGAGGATGCCTGGTTCTGTAGTAACATAGTTGATGCTACTCCAGAGCCTGCCCTACTCTCCACTATCCAATTGTTCCGATTTGCCAGGGATGGTCCCAATTAATCCGCTGCTATTTCACTTTTCAGCTGATTTTAAAATGTCCCAATTTCCCTCTCCCCTCTCACTTCCCCTCTATGTCCTCAACTTACTTTAATTCCTGCAAACTGAGTTCTAAATGCAAAAATTGTTTCCATGCAATTATATGCGTGGTTTTCATCTGTGCAATACTAGGGACTATAATAAAGGATCATGTCCGGAAGGCTGCTGAAGAACTTTATGGACTGTCTCCCAATGCAGGGCCTTGACCTCTGTCTCTTGGATCTGTTTCGTGTTTTTAGGGTACTTTCCATGCTATCACTGTCTGGTGCTGACCTAAGGAGCAGAAATTCTGGGGCCTTCCAGATCTTCATCTGCAGTTCTCAGCAGTCCTAGCCAGCTGCAAGTTATAGTTCAGCAATATCTGGAGGAACACACAGTTCCAACCTCTGTACTTCCTCCACCAGCTGAAAGCAAAATTAATACTGTTCTTCCCCATACACCTAACTGAAATAGGTTATGTTCTTTATAAAAATTCTGCAAGGCCCATGCAACATGACTCAAAGGCTAATCACACAGAAATAAGCATCTCCCATCTCTCTGAAGATCAGCCTTAGAAGCAGACATTTTTATTCGCTGCAGCCCCTTCCCTTCAATACTAATTTCCTTTTTGCAGCCAAAGCAGACCCACCGTTTGCTTGCTCATTTTTCATTTCATTTTTGCAGTGCAATTAAACTTTAGGAAGAAAAACCCTAAACACTGGAACTTGTGCATTCACATTTAAATGCCTCCCCTCCTTTTTTAGCAAGAACAAATATCCACAAGCCAGTCTTTAAAATAGATGGCAAAACAATATGGAAAGCAGTGGTTTGGCAGCAATTGCTGTCTGCATTCTCCATAATAAATGGAAAATGGAAGCAGAAAGGTGTGGAAATGGCCACGGACCTAGATTTTGAAATTAGAGATGGAAGAAAAACACTTAAACCTGATTTACTAGTCAGGTTTATATTGGTTTTATATTAATGTATATGTCATGACTTTCTTCAATACTCATTGCTATATGGTCTTCAAACCAGATGAGATCTCTGGAGAAGGGGTGGAGAAACAAAATTCTGTAGCGGCTTCTGGCACAGAGGAAGACCTTAACTAGAAAGCGGCAGAGGCTGGAACAGGACACTGAATCATTTGTGCAGGATTGCATAGTATGTGGCATGAAGTCAAGTAAACTGGAAAACCAGATTACACAGAGAGAGGCTAATTTAACCTTGGCATGCACAGAGAACCTACACAGGACTGAGGAAATAATTTCAAAGCAGTTGAGAGAACTGACGGCAGTAGGAAAACAAATGCATTCCCTATTGTTAAAATCTATGTCTACAACTGCTGAAAAAGAACCAACCTTTGATTCATAAGAAGCCCCCTACACTGAAGAAAGCTCCAGACAGAAAGAAATGACACAGAGTCCAGAGGTATGTATGCCTGCTATAAATCTAGCATCAGGCATACTATAAATGCCTGCATATGTGAAAGAATGCAAAAAATGTGACACATTTAACCTTTATGCAGAAAATGTGTTAACACTAGACAGAGAAATTATCTCTGGCAAGAAAATGTTTACTCTGGCAGTAGCATAGGAAAACACTCATGATTTCTTTATTTGCACCCTGAATGTTTCAGTTCTAGCAGAAAAATAGGATGTGGTTCTTCTAATTAATGACCACAAAGTAGTAAATTTTAAATTTGTCACAAGCTAATACAAAGTCTTCAAAACATAAAAACCTTTACAAACTGGACCATTTCAACATCCAAAAGCTAAATGAATAGTCAACTCTATTCTGATACCCAGAATAAGGGGAAGAACCCCTACTTTCTCTCTCAACATCTCTCTCTCTCTCTCATTATACATTGACCAACCATCACTGAAAACATACATCCAGAAGAAACAAAGGCCATTTTCACACGGGGGTAAAACCCCGCGGTGCGACGACCAGAGACAGAGGTCGTTCACATCGCGGGATGAGCTAGTGCGGTTGGAAAAGGTGAGGCACCACACCTCCAACCGCTCTAGTGCAGCCGCAGGGGTGGCGCTGCGAGTTTTTTAAAAACCACCTTCCCAGGTGGTTTTTATCAAACTCGCCCGCGCTAATCCGTGGCAGCTCCCGGTGAGAATCTGCAGAGACGCGGTAGTGCGTCTCTGCAGATCTGCCCGGGGCGGGCTTCCGGCTGGCGCACTGCCCTGATTGGCAGAGCACCGCCGGAAGCCGCCAGCCGCCATTTTGGGCGCCGCGGAACACCGTGGAACGCCGCCGAAATTCGGCAGCGTGTGAAGTGGCGGAACCGCGTTCCCCACAGGGACGGAGCGGGGACAGAGCAAAACGCAAGCAGGTAAGCTCCACCTCTGCGTGTGCTGCCCCGTTTCGGTCCCCCCACATGAGAAAAGGGCCAAAAACATTTCAAATAGTGACAGCAAACAATACTCTTTTGCAAATACTTTCTGAATGGATGGGTGGATGGATGGATGGATGGATGGATGGATGGATATTTTACCATTGTTTCCTTCTGCATCAACCTGCCTCTGTGCTTAGCTCAACATCAAAAGGCCTGTAAGGAAGACCCCAGAGGAGTAGAAGGTGAGCTCAAGATACAGAGCCTTGTGATGATACCCAACAAGCCTGAAATGCCCTTCCAGTTAAAACCATCTGGATTCTTGTCCTAGTTGTTCCCTTTTAGAAGCAGAGAAGACCTGGCTGTTTCAGCATCATTTGGATTCTGTAAAACTGATTGGGCTATCACCCTTGTTCGGGCCGGCTTTATAAACTTGCTGTGACTGTACTCTTTTAGATCATCCTTAAAATTGTTTTATATCAGTTCTGTTGTATCATTCATCTAGTTCAGACTAGGCATCAGAACAGAGGCCTTTTCTGCACTACACTCTTATAGTGTGATGATTCCACTTTCAACACCCTGTGGAATCCTGAGGTTTGCAGTTTTGAGAGTGGCTGGCTGGTCCCTCCCAAAACTGCAAACCCCAGGATTCCATAGGATGTTGAAAGTGGAATCATCGCGCTATAAGAGTGTAGTGCGGAAAAGGCCAGAAATATTTTAATAAATGAGAAAAAAGAGTTGGGATTGCCAAGTGGAAGCAATTACAAAATATATCCATGCTTGTTGGTACTAGAGATATTTGTGGTCCTGATGGACTCAGTGTTAAAAATAATACAATCCTAAGCAACAGAAGACCTATGGAGAAAAATAATGAATACTACACAGGAGAGTCCTCTTGGAATTTAGTGATATAAAAGGAGGGTTTGAAGAGCCATTTCTGCTGAAGTGAGAGACTTGATTCAAGGTATTGTATATTTAAAAACAGTATGGACAATTTCAAAAAGACATTGGAGAAAAGACTGGAAAGGGATTACCTGAATTTGTTTTCTTTAAATACTGAAGTAGAATCCAAATTGTTCCATGAACAGGTGTGTGGGCAAAAACATTTCTGAAGAATACAAGCAAAAATAGAGCAGCAGCCATTTTTCAGTCAATGACAATAAGCATTGTTCTTTTGCTGCAAGTTGTTTCTGACTTTTGGCAACTCTAAGGTGACTCTTTAGTGAAGTTTCCTTGGCAAGATTTCTTCAAAGGAGGTTTGCCATTGCCTTCCTCTGAGGCTCAGAGAGTGTGACTTGCCCAAGGTTATTTAGTGAGTTTCCATGGCTGAGAAGCGAGTTGAACCCTGGCTTTCCAGAGTTTTACTCCAACACTCAAACCACTACACTATGCTTGCCTTGTTAAAATTTGTTCTACATTCCAGCCTGGCCACTTCATGGACTGAGGCAGGGGAGGGGAGATTGTTCAGTCCACGAGCTGATGCTACCATCCAGTCTCTTCTTGTATAATTTCATAAAATGTATAAAGTTGTATAAAATTTGTAGGGGAAAAAATAAAATAAGTGGTATGTACACACACGTACACACATACCCCAGGGCATGTATACTTGGAGGTTAGGTGCAACTGTGCTGAACTGGGCACATTGTCAGGTTTGTATAATATTCCAGTTAAATGAACAAGGTTTTAAGCTTATGGCTGTTCCTGCCATTCAGGTATTTTGCATCTCTGGGGAAACTGGAAAATGTTTTGTCTGATTTTACCGCTAATAGCCATTTGTGCCTTTTTTTCCAGAATTTACTCATGCAAAGACCAAATATTAACATTTTATATTAGCAGTTTCATAGCATAGCTTCAAAGGAACTTGGTTTTCTCATTTCCTTTTTCTCTATCATGATTGTTAAAAGTGTTGGCTATCTATGGAGAGATCACATGCCTAGATAAGAACTTTCCATTATCTTAAGAAACAAAGATGGCAAGATGCCATCTTTTTGAGTTGAAAGTTACCAGCTAAGCAGATAGCTCACATATTTAAATGTTGTCATTTAGAAAGGTTTTCAACTAGATGCAGATGGCAAGGCAAAGGTGGAAAAAAGCTTGAAACCAGTTCTCAAGAAGCTATTCTCTACAGCATAATTCATAAAGACTCATGTGATAGAACTGGTGCAGTGCTAGTCAGGTTTTGTGAGAAGATCAAAAAGCAGGCTCATGTTATCCTAACTGCAGAGAAAGAAGCATATAAGTTGTCAAATGATGTATTAGGGCCCTTTCACATTACACAGTTATAGTGCTATGAATCCACTTTGACTGCCATGACAACATCCTATGGAAACCTGAGATTTACAGTTAGGGAAATGCTATTTTGAATTCTCAACCACAGAGGTCTACTGCTTCATCAAACTACAAACCCTAAGATTTCATAGGATGCTCCCATGACAGTTTAAGTGGAATCATAGTGCTTTAACTGTGTAGTGTGAAAGGGCCATTAGTTAGGATGGGTTATGTATGTTCTGTTATTCAGTTAGATTTCCTTCAACCAAAGTGAAACCTTAGTTATAGAAATCATGGCTAAATTCAGCCTATGTCTTGTATCTGTTTTGGTGAAGCATTTTATATTCAAATATAAACTACAGCAGTGGTTCCTCAGATTTTGTATGTTACATCTTGCCAGTGAAACAGGCATGGTCCCCCAACCTTACCTCTTTCAGCTGAGAGACTGAGGGTTCTTTGCCATCTGTCAGCTAATTGATATCTGTCTGGAGGTTCCTTTTACCACTACCTGGTCACCTTGGCTCTTAACTCATGAACCATGGTAAAGCCCAAATAGGCAATGTTAGCATCCACTTAAGCACTCTTAAGTCTTGGACTCACAGGTTATTTTTATGGGAGAATGAGAATACTCTCTGTTATAGGCTGTTTTATTATCCACAGTAACAGATAGACAAATATACATTCACTTCAGGGAAAACATAGATTTTCAATATCTAGGTACTTTACATTCATTACATTACCTTGCAGGTAAGGCATCATACATACATACTTAAATACTATAATCTTGTCCTCGCTCATATTCCATCTGTGGTGGAAACACACAGACATTCGTGGGAGATAATATCCCTGTGCATTGTTATATACATAGCAGTATCTATTATCTATAAACTCGTAACAGACATCTAGTGTTCATAAGGCGCATTTATCTAATTAGTTAAGAATTATATCTAATCTGTTTGAGAACAGAGATTCTCTTTCACCAATATGGTCTGGATTTTTTCAGCTAGGAATAACATTATTGGCATCTGGGGTATTATAACCTGACTCCTTTAAAGTGTATATTACTCACACAGTACTGGGCACCTAAATAAATTTTACTGTGCTGCAATCATGTAATTAATTTTTTAAAAAATTCGATTCAGATCTCTGCTTATGGGATGGTGTGCAAGGTCTGAAGAGGCCTGGGGCAAGGTGTCCCTCATCCCTCACTCCTCTATGCCTCTGTTGATCTTACCAGCAGAAAGAAGCAATAATTGGGTGGTGGAAGACAGTGCCACACTCTCAAAAGAAGCACTGGGAGAAGTGGCTGTTCCAGTGGACACCATCTTAATTTGTTCAGACTGTATTAATTTGCATTTGCCTATTCATCCTACATTCTAGCCAAGAGGCTTTCAGGGGAAATGATGTTTCACCTGTTGATTTTCTTGACAGAGCCAGGAGCTATTCTTTCTTAATTAAAAAAAGTAATAAAAACAAGATGTGGTAATGGAATAGAATAAAACAAATAAAAATGGGCAGTAGTGGATGTCTGCAGTGGTGCATTTCACCCTCATCTCCCCATGTTAGGTACAGTAGCTGTTAAAGTGTTAGACTGGAACTTGGAAGATACAAGTTCAAGTCATCACTGACCTTGCACCAGTCATTTACTATCAGTTTGATAGGATAACGAACAAGGATGAGGCCCAAATATAAGGATAACAGGAAGATGATTAGGTGGAGAGGAGAGGCATGTGTGACACCTTGAGCTCATTGGGGGAAAAGTGAGATATAAATGTGATAGATATATAGCATTCAAACAAATCAAGCTAATAATGGCAACTGGAAATTATTTTGCAGTTATATTAAGAGATTCACATTTCAAATATTTGCAACTAAGGTTTTCTGTCTCAGGAGGCAAGGAAACAGCAGGTTCCGAATCATAGAATTATAGAGTCGGAAGAGACCACAGGGGCCATCCAGTCCAACCCCCTGCTAAGCAGGAACACACATCAAAGCACTCCCAACAGATAGCCATCCAGCCTCTGCTTAAAAACCTTCAAAGAAAGAGACTCCACCACACTCCGAGGCAGCATATTCGACTGCTGGACAGCTCTGACTGTCAGGAAGTTCTTCCTGAGGTTCAGGTGGAATCCCCTTTCCTGCAGCTTGAATCCATTGCTCCTTGTCCTGATCTCTGGAGCAGCAGAAAACAAGCCCACTCCCTCCTAAACATGACATCCCTTCAAATATTTAAACATGGCTATCATGTCCCCTCTTAACCATCTCTTCTGCAGACTAAACATCTCAAGCTCCCTAAGCTGCTCCTCATAGGGCATGGCTTCCAGACCCTTCACCATTTTGGACACCCTCCTCTGGACATGTTCCAACTTGTCGATATTCTTCTTGAATTGAGGTGCCCAGAACTGGACACAGCATTCCAAATGAGATCTAATCAAAGCAGAATAGAGTGGTATCTATGAAGCCTAACAAGGATTTAGCCAGTGCTGTGCTATGGACATCAGTGCTCCCACCATCTAGCTCTGCCACCATCCAGCTCTCTTCAGAGAAGAGACTATTGATGAGCCTAGCCAGACCAGTAAAGAAGCCTTTAATAATGAACCCCTATAAAAGTTTCCAGGTCAAACTTGCTCAGATGTAGAAAGACCCGTATAATTTGGGTCCAGGCTATCTGAAGAACCATGTCCTCCTATATGAACCTGAACAGGCCCTAAGATCTATGGAAGAGGCTCTTCCTTCAGTTCCACCACCTTCTCAGGCATGTCTGATGGGAACAAAGAAAAAGGCCTTCTTCTTGTCTGCTCCCAGGCTTTAGAACGTTCTTTCTAAGGACACTAGGACGGCTGCCTCCTCAGTGTCTTTCCTTCTGCAGGTGAGAACTTTTCTATTCCAACAGACTTTTAGGGTTTGATTACAATCATCTTTTAATGGTGTGCTGTTTTGATTATTTTTGTTTTCTTTCTTTTAACGAATTTATAAATGGTTTTAATTCTATGACTATTTATTTGCATTTTTAAAATGTCAGCTGGAATTCTGTTGGTTAGTCCTATTTAGAGTAGACCCATTCAATGAATTGTTGAATGGTAACTCAACACATATATAAATCCCATTGGTTCAATGGGCCTGCCTTAGATAGCACCAGCAACAGAATTCAGGCCATATTTTATATATTTTTACTGATGTTTTTGCATTTCTTTCAATCTGTATTTAATTTTTGTAAGCCACGTTGAGTCCCTAGATAGAAGCAAAGTTTGGTGTGATGCCCCCTGAAAAACAATAGAAATTAGATTCTTTGGATTCTTGCTTCTGATGAAACAGGCCCAGCCCACAAAAGCTTATGGTACAAATGTCTTTCTCTCAGTACTGACTGCTCAAAAGTACGACAAGATCCCTTTTGCATACTGATACCGACTAATAAGGCTTTGAATAGATTATTCAGAGGGATTGAAAAGAGCCACAGAGTAGGCTGTGAAATCAAGACGCCCCCTCTTCATATTCCAACATTATACATCAAAACACAGTAACTAGCAGTAATATATTAGCCACACATGCCACTACTCACACATGTAAGTCATTATGTCTTGGCAAAAGTATCATCACCTCCCTCAAATATTTGCTGATCTAGCCTTGCACAGAGTATGTTTTTAAAGGATGTCTTGTGCATACATGCATTTCATTTGCTGAGTTTGCACTGATGTATGCTCAGCTGAAGAAACAAGCTTCCATAAAATATTTTACATTCTAGTTTTGTTGAAATCATCTCATGCCCTCTATAAAAGAAATCTGACAGTAAGCTCATGTCATAATAAATGACTAGCCTACTTAATAACAAACTACATTTTTCTCCAAAAGTTGCTGCTCTTAAAGTCACTGTATTCTATATTCAGGTTGTTGTTGTTGTTGCCGTTGTTGTGGCACACGACAACTCATTCATTCAACTCATTTCCAACTTATGGCAACCCTTGTCATGGAGTTTTCTAGGGCTATGTGTGATACACCCAAGATCACTCAGTGTGTGATGTGCCCAAGGTCACTAAGGCCATTTCTGCACTAGACTGTTACAGTGCTGTTATTCCACTTGCAACATCCTATGGAATCCTGGGGTTTGCAGTTTTGGGAGGGGCCAGGTGGCTGCAAACCGCAGGATTCCATAGGATGTTGCAAGTGGAATAATAACGCTATAACAGTCTAGTGTGGAAATGGCCAAAGACTTCCATGGCTGAGTGGGAATCGAATCTGGGTCTGCAGAGTTATAGTCCAATGCTCAAACCACTACATCATACTGGCTCCCTATTCAGCTCTTTAGGATATCAAAAATCAAATGTGTAAAAATGGAAAATATCAAGCCTTTTTTAAAAAAAAATCAGTAATGTAAAAAACTGATAAAAGACGCTCCTGACAGAAGATTGCTGAAGTCTCTTAAAGAAATCTCTGATGAAGGAGTGTGTGTGTGTGTGTGTGTGTGTGTGTGAGATTTATTCAGTACATTTTTCTCCTACCCGTCCTCCAATAAGCTTAAGTTGATGTACTGTACATGGGTCTCCACCTCCCCAATCTGTCCTCACACAATCTCCCATCACCAAGCAGAGACTGGAATGTTAGGTCTTGAAATTAATTTGCTCATGTTAAATGCTAGAAATTGGGAAAATAATTTATTCCCAGCTACACTAATAATTGGCCTCTGTCAATTTGACCAGTTAATGTTATTGATTTGTTACTTAGGCATTGGTTCAGAACAGAATGGAAGGGAGGCAACATAAACTGAACTTATGATATCCTGATTGCAGGGAATTCACATTTATGGTCATGAACAACACAACATGACCCCAAAATCGTACCTTTGCAGCCTGGCACGGCCCTGACCATAGTGTTTCTGAGGCTCTGGAGATCACACTGCTGGGGAATGATGGCTGGAATACAGTTGGGGAGTTATGTCTTTGTAAATGGACTTACATCTGTGGAAATTAGAATTGGGCAGTTCCATAATGCCCTATTGTAAGGGTGCTGAACCCTCATGAAAGTGAAAACATTGTGAACAACTACACATGCGCGCGCGCACTCACTCTCATTCCCTTCCTGCGCTCCTCCCCATTCCCTTGCCTTTTGCCTCGCTATGTGATCTCAGTGCTGGGCAAAAGGCAAGGAAATGGGAGAGGGAGCACCAGAGGGCAGAAAGAAGGGGTGCATGCTTTCCCCCACCCCTTTCCCTTGCCTTTTGCTTTCATGTGAATTCTCAGTGCCAGCCAAAAGGCAAGGGAATGGGAGGGTGGAGCACTGGAGGCAAGAAGGAAGGCACAAGTGTGCCTCCTCCCCATTCCCTTGCCTTTTCCCTTCCTTTTCTGCACCAGGCAAACTGCAAGGGGATGGGAGAAGGGGCATGAGAGGAAAGGCAAGTGTGCGCCTCACAAATAATCAAATTCACAAAGGTCAAATCCACAAATGTTGAGAGAGGATTGTACTGCATAGCAGTAAGAGTGCCCCTATATTCTATGCTGGTCAGGCCTCTTCTGGAGAACTGAGTTCAGTTATAAGCACCTCATTTTAAGAAGGATATAAACAAGTTGGAGCAAGTTTCGAGAAGGGGTGCAAGGATGATAATAAGTATGGAGAACAATACATATGTGGAGAGGTTGAAGTTGCTGGGCATGTTCAGCTTGGTGACAAGAAGATTAAGAGGTGACATGATCGGACTCTTTAAATACCTCAAAGGCTGCCACAAAGAGGAGAATGCATGCTTGTCTTCTGCTGCCTCAGAGGGTATAACAGGTCTAATGGTTTTGGGTTACAGGAGGGTTCATTTTGACTGAACATTAGAAAGAATTTCTTGATAGTGAGAGTGGTTCAGAAGTGGGACCAATTGCCTAGAGAGTTGGTGGGCTGTCTTTCTCTGAATGTCTTCCGAAAAAGGCTAGACAGCTACCTGCTTGGGGATTCTCTAGCTAGACATCCTGTATTGAGCAGGGGGTTGGTCCATAGCCCCCCCCCCTTACAACTTTGTGATTCTATGATCAGGCAACCCACACCCTAAGATTTTAGGAAGAAATATTCCTCTGTATCCCAACAATGATAGAAGAGTGACTGATGGGGACAAGAGAGGATTTTTTCTGTGGCCACATCTAAACTATGAAATCCTTTGCCCTGAGAGGCTAAACCAGCACCTTCCTTGATAGTATTCTGTTGCACAGACCTCTCTGCTTAGATAGACATTTGCTGGTACATGAGTTTAATGTTTATTGTATTCCCTGGCTGCTTTTATTGCATTATTTTAATTGTATATATTTATTAATGGTTTTCATTGCAAGTAGCTGCTCTGAATGGTGTGAAAACATTAAGCGGGATATGAGCTTTTTAAATGAAAATACATTTTAAAAAATCCCTTCCTGGTTTCCACTCAATATGTGCTATAAATCAGCCGACAAGATAAGAGCTAAAGATCACAGATATGCAAAGCACATATTGACTACTGGAGCATGAACTTTAGTAGTAAAAACAAAAATAATGAAGCCATGGTATGTACGTACGTATGTATGTATGTATTAAAAGAGGTGACACAAAACTATAGTCTGGAAATAGAAAACCTAAATTAGCTAGATAAAATTTCATTTGATGATATATATGTGGTGTGTGTGTGTGTGTGCGTGTGTGCATATTTAAGAGATAGTGTTAATATTTCATAATAAGTACCTCTTGTGCATTTTCTTCTTAAGGTTCATTTGCCCTGGTGTCTGCAGTGCTTTATTCCCCAGTACTACTACCACCATTTCAGCCAAATATAAATGCATATCTTGGCAATCTTTGAAATTTTTGGCATTCAAACTACCTGCTTCCTGCGTTTGTTACACTTAATACTTATGAGATTTTGAATGGTTTCCAGGAATGACCTGTTTTGACATGAAATAGCAGGGTGTGTTGGCCTCCTAAGAATGAGACTGGAGTAACAGATTTTGGAGGTGATGGCAAGCACCTGTTCAGGACTGGCCAAAAATAATACTGGAATAGCAGCCCACTTGCAAAAAAAGAATGGGTAGAAATGTTCCTGTGTAGCAGTCTGTCTGGAATGAGATGTTACTGTTTTGCTTCCATACCCTCCAAACATCCTGATTAGGCACAGACAACCGCAGTTAATCTTCTATCATCCCACTTTTTCAACCAATGTTAAAATATCCCAGTTTTTCTTTCCTCCTCCCATTTTCTCCTTTTGTCCTCAAATTACTTTAACTATGCAAACTGAGTTCAAGTGCAAAAGTAGTTTACACTCAGTTAACTCATGGGGAACAGAGAGGAAAGAAGGGGGCAGAGTCTTGCCCTTCCCAGTAGGCTCAAGCAAAAACAAACAGCTGCAACCTCTCCTAGATTGCGTGTTTTCTTCATTAATAACTTTATTTAATATTTATTTTATTAAAATATTCACATCCCACCCTGTATCTGAAGATTTCAGGATGGCTTACAATAAAATTGGCTTCAAGCAATAAATAATAACAATAGTTTAAAAAGGTTAAAATATGCTAAACAGTACATCAATTAAAAACCAGACAATTTAAAACTGGTTAAAACACTCCAGGCTGCATATGTCTTGTATTTGTACTTGTATTGTGTACAACTGTAAGACGTGTACAACCTGGTTAAAATCAGTTAAGCCTGAGAGCTTTAATAAGAAGCCAAGTTTTGATTTGGTGCCAAAATTATTCTAACACTGGTGCCAATCTGCCCTCTAGAGAGAATTCCACAACAGAGATGCCACCACAAAGAAGGCCGTCTCCTATGTCATCCCACAATGTATTTCCCCTACTGGTGGGACCCATATGAGGCCCCCTCTAATAGATCTCAGTTCTTAGGAAGACATATATAGAATCATAGAATCAAAGAGTTGGAAGAGACCACAGGGGCCATCCAGTCCAACCCCCTGCCATGCAAGAACATACATCAAAGCATTCCCAACAGATGGCCATCCAGCTTCTGCTTAAAAACCTGTCTATCATGTCCCCTCTTAACCTTCTCTTCTGCAGGTTAAATATACCCAGCTCCCTAAGCCGCTCCTCATAGGGCATGGCTTCCAGACCTTTCACCATTTTGGTTGCTCTCTTCCAGACATGCTCTAGCTTGTCGATATCCTTCTTCAATTGAGGTGTCCAGAACTGGACACAGTATCCCAAATGAGGTCTAACCAATGGAATGGTACTATTACCTCCCTTGATCTAGACACCATACTCCTATTGATGCAACCAAGAATTGCATTGGCTTTCTTGGCTGCCACATCACACTGCTGACTCCTGTTCAGCTTGTGATCCACTAAGACTCTTACATCCCTTTCACACGTACTGTTTTCCAGCCACGCGTCCCCCATCCTATATTTGTGGATTCCATTTTTTCTGCCTAAGTGCAAGACCTTACATTTCTCTTTGTTGAAATTCATTTTGTTAGGTTTGGCCCAGCTCTCCAATCTGTCAAGGTCAGATATACAAAGAGAGGTGCTCCGTCAGGTATTGAGACCCCAAGCTGTTTAGTGCTTTAAATGTTATTAGCAGCACCTTGAATTTAGACCAGAAGCCACACTCTCAAGTGACAAGGGGAAGCCATGCAGTGGCATCTGCCCCCATAGAATCCGATAGCTGTCACCTTGGACATTGGCCAGTGACTGAATCTGATCCCCTGACAACACGCACTTTACCGACAGATGTAATCAATAAAAGCTGTGGTCTTATTTTCTCCAGTTCTCGGAAGTCTGAGGTGCACTGGTCCCCCCTTTGGATCCACAAAGTGTCCTTCTTGGAAGTGGAATGGAGACAAGAAGGGGAGGAGCTTCTTTGGAAAAAAAACCAGTTACCTAGGAGGCATATATCTTGCTTCCAAGGAACTACACAGTGAAATTCTAGTAAAACTTAGTAAGAACTGACTCTCTCTCTTCCATTTTCAGTTTTTCCTGTTTAAACTATTGATAGATCACAAATGGTTTATGCTGGTATTCATTGGCAGGTGAAATCTTTTCTTTTTCTTTTTCTTTTTTTAATGAATTAATTGATATTGTTGTTGCTGTTATTTGCCACTCTGACTTTGACTTATGCTGACTGTATTAATGAAAAACTGCCACGATCCCCACATCAACTGCTCTGCTGAGGTATTGCAAACTCAGAGACTTGACTTTCTTGATTGAATCAATCTGCATATAAAGTGATCTCCCTCTTTTCTTACTGCCTTCTGCTTTACCAAACATTATTGTCTTTTCCAGGGAGTCATACTGTCTCATGTAGATTCCAAAGTACAACAGCATCACTTTAGTCTCTGATTTTTCTTCTAGTGAGAGCTCAGGCTTGATTTGCTCTAAGACCTGTTCATTTATCTTTTTAGCAGTTCATGGTATCTACAGAATTCTTCTCTAGCACTACATTTCAAATGAGTTGATTTTCAATGTATCAACTTTCTTCCCTGTCCAACATTCATACTGATGCATAGAAATCAACAATACTATAGCCTGGATCATCCTGACTTTGGTAGTTAATGATAAGTCTTTACATTTGAGGGTTTTATTTAGTTCCTTCATGACTGTCTTTCCACGTCTTAGTTGTCTTTTGATTTCCTGATTACAGGCTCCATTTTGGTTAATGACTGAGCCAACATGTAGGAAATAGATATTGTAGAGATGCATTGATTAATTGATTAAATTTGCATCTGTTGCTTGACTAATGTTTGCAACCATGGTAAAGAGCTATTTTCACTGAAGAAAACAGCCGAGAATGTCAGTCTGTTAGCTGTAAGGAAGAAATCTTGCAGAGCACAGTGTTTTTAATAAAGTAAAAGGCAGCTTTCTATTAGAAACATTAACATTTATACAGTGAAGCACAAAGATTAGTGAAACAGTCCACAAGTCACTCTTTATAACATATGTTTTATTAAGGTTCCAGAATACACAACAGCCCTGAAGGTCATCCAGAAGGAAAATGCTAGCAAAATACTCTTCATGTCAGCTCCTTCTCACTGGTTATCCAATATGCTGTCCTTGTGGAATCCTTTTCAGAAAGCATAATCTTATCTTTTATTTTGCAACAATATTTTATGTCGGTTTCCGAAGCTGCTTAACTTCAATATCAACAAAATGTGGTAGCAAGTTCTCAAATATTTGCACTCAGCTCAGCTGGTGAGAACAAGGGAAAGTGGCATCTGGCCAGCTTGAGTCCACACGGTACACAGACTAAATGGCAATGATTACAAGAACAATCTCACTGGACTAGATGAAAGATCCACTGAAGGACAATGTCACCTTCCCCACTCTGGTACCTTCTAGATTAGTGGACTACAACTGCTATTACCACTAGCCAGTATGGCAGATGGAAGTTGTAGGCCTGGCTAGCAGAACTCCCTTCCATGGGGAGGCTGGGCGGAATCCCTTTCTGTTGTGTTTCTGCCACCAGGCAAAACCCCTTTTATTCAAGCAACAGAGTGGCTGATGAAGAAGAGACTTTTAAGGAGGGGAAGTCTGTGCTTTCAAACTAAAATCCTCTTCAAATTACCTTACTTTGGTTTTAGGAGATGATCATCTGTTTAATTGTATTTTAACATTACAGTCCTCCCTCTATAATCATGGGTTTGGCCTTGGCAAACTTGATTATTCACAAGGTACCTGCTTGCCTTTCCCTTCTCCCCCTGCCTTGCCCTGAGGGTGCTTGCCTTCCTTCCACAAACCCAGGCAGAAAACAAGCCATCTGGCAGGGGTAGCCCCCTGTGCATAGAAGACACACATGTGCCTTTTCTGGGCACATGGCTGCTACCTCCCCAACCACTTGCCTTTTGCCTGAGCTTCTGGAAGGAAGGCAGTGTGCCTAGGCAAAACACAAGTGAATGAGGGTGGGGTAAGATATGTACACATTTTCTCCAGGCATGGGACAGCCCCCTCCCATTTGCTCGTCTTTTGCCTGGATGCCTGGAAGGAAGACAGCATGCCTGGACAAAAGGCAAGTGAATGAAGGGGGGACTTTGGAAGGGAATGGGAGGGGGAGCGCTTATTTGGGCAGCAGGGAGTAATTTGATTTTTTTTACTTTCACAAGAGTTCTGCATCCCAAACCTTCATGAAAGTCAAGGGGCCACTGTATAATGCATAATGTCTGGCATCCTGTTAGTGGCATACAGTATATAAGATCATCTGATACCTGCCTATCTGTCTATCTTTGGCCATTTCCACACGGGGTTTTTAACACGGGGAAGAGCGTCCTCCAGGGAGGACATCTGCACTTGGGAGCGGACTGGGTCGGACCTACTTAATGTAGATCCACACCCCAGCCCGCTCCGGAACGACCCCAAGTGGTCGTCCAGCGTGCTTTTGAAAGACTGCTAAAAACAGGTCTTTCAAAAGCACGGAGCACGCCACTGCGAGCCTGCTCCCTTATGTAGATTTGCAGGCTCGCATTGGTGCGAGCCTGCGATCTGCTGGGGGCGGGCTTTAGGCTGGCGAGCTTCAGCGGCTGGTCGAGACCCTCAACCAACTGGAAGCCGCCATTTTTGTCCCCGGAGCAGTGCGGAGCGGTGGCCACGCACTGCTCCAGAGAAGCGTGGACCGGACCAGGGAGCCCAAAAGTCCGGTGAGTAGCATCATGGGGCGATTCCCTTGCCCCGTGAGGAAATGGCCTGTCTGTCTGTCTGTCTGTCTGTCTGTCTGTCTGTCTGTCTGTCTGTCTGTCTGTCTTTCTTTCTTTCTTTCTTTCTTTCTTTCTTTCTTTCTTTCTTTCTTTCTCTCTCTCTCTCTCTCTCTCTCTTTCTTTCTTTCTTTCTTAATTGTGAATGTCAATATTTAGTATGACCAAAGCTTCTCCTGGATGTACTGTTACACTTCAGTGGCCACCTTCCCTGGCCCATTTGTTACTGGTAAAGGGGATCAGAGAAGCTTCTGACTGTCATCCACCTCTCATGGACCCCACTGGATCTCTGCAGAAGATGTCTTCAGTCTACATCTGGCTACAGGAGCTTGGCTAAACACTTCTCGAATGCCAATCCCCATTTTCCACCAGTCTCTGAGCAGCCTTGGCAGGGCAGGGTTTATCACAGAGTAACAGTGAGCCCTGGAAGTGATGACAGGACCACCATAGCAGAGTCCCACATATAGAACTCTTATACTACACTCAGCTATGTAGGATCTTGATAGTTTGTGTTTCCTGGTATCTTTAAATTTTTGTGAATTGCCTTAAGCACCAATTTAGGGGGAAAGGTTGGATATAGAGTGATCAAACATTTGGAGGCACCCAGTTTGGAGAAGGATGATCTGTTCTAAGCCACCATTCTAACCTCTTTCACTGAACAGATGGTTTCCTGTAAGGAAAGAAGAAGCAATGAAGCATTTGGCTGCAAGTTCTGTTTCTCAAATGAATTATTTCAGCCATTTCCCCTGTGTTAGCTCCATCTTCACTTTTCATTGATATTTTGCCTTAAAAATATTGGCCACAATTCAACACCATGTTCTACATTGTGTGATTTTAAGCATATTTGGTTATGTAGCAGAGGTGCTATGGAACCACCCTAATGAATTGCAAAGATGCATATCAGTGTGCTGCTGAGAGTGTCCCAAGGCACGTCAGGCTCAGCTGATGTGCATCAGCAGCCCTTAACTGGTATCCAGATGGGAATCAGGAGTGGCTGGTGCACATTGGTGCCCACTGAGAATTGGTCCCAATGCACATCAATCCCAATGTGCAGTGATCACCTCACTGCCTTCCCTACACAGTAATGTCATAGCAGCTCCTTTCTGAAAAAAGACATTGTGAAACTGCTCCATTGTATTTGCCATTGATGCAAGTCCACTAATGTAGCAGCAAGTCCCATACTGAATTCCACCAATATCTCAACATTTAGAAAGGATACAATTATTTCAGTTCACAAATAATACTCACATTTGAAGAGATAGAGTAATAGGTGGTGCAGCCCTCAAAGTTCTCTGTGGGGCCAATATGTTCACCTGACCTCAAATAATTTGTTTATCCGAGGTATAACTAGTGAGGTTTTTTTTTTAATTATTATCAAATATTACCTTCTTTTGGCAAGGATTTTTCAAGTTTTAAGCCCTCTTTCTAGCAATAGCAAGAACATATCCCTCAGCTTTTGTTTTTCTCATCTCTTTAAATGTGATTTACAGTCCTTTGACTTTATAGGCAGAAACAATGAAGCAGCTTTCTTGTGGGATACATATTACTTTCAAGTTTTAATCTATGTTTGTGAGTTATAGGGGATGTGGAAGAACCAAGGGAAATAAAATATGAGGGCAGCTGAACAAGCTAATCCAGTAAACTAGTGAAGCTTGCAAATATGTGTGTGCGCATTGCAAATAAAAAAAAATCAAAATTCAAGTTGTTTCTTTCATTAGTTTCACTTTTCTGTCATCTAATTACATTCTGGGTAGCAAGGCAAGGGAAACCAGCATTTGGCATGCAGTTGTTCTTCAAATCACAAGTGTTTCACAGAACTATAGTTGTAATTTTTAAATTATTTGAAAATAAGAAAACATAGTAAATGGGGGAACAAGTGCTTGCTCTTTCCCAGGGCTGCTCTAACTTATTAGGTAGAATGAGCCACCTCAGAGAACACATGTAGGGTGTCACCAAAAGGCAGTGAATTTTTGGCTATACAATTTGTTGCATTTTTACCATGATGGATGGAGAGAGGTATTGTTTGGAATTTTTGCCTCGTAGGTCAAAATATGTCAGCTTTACTGGCAGTAGTTAAATAGAGAGGAAGTGCAATTTACTGGTCCACCTCAAAGAGTAAAAAATCTTAGGCTGGGCCTGCTCCTCAATGGTTGGATTTTTGAAGAACTCCATATACGAAGGCCTTCTGTATTTCCATAGAGGAGGGGACAGATTCATCCCTCTATAGCTCAGGATGGTTGACTGGCTTTTAAGGTGGGTTTTGGCATTATAGCAATGGTAACCCGATTGTAAATGTGAATGAGAAACAGTTATATGGGTGTAAGGCCCTTTCTGCAGCTTACCTGCGTCCAGCGCAGGCGCAAGGGGATCAAGCGAGCTGCCTCTTCCATGAGGCTCTCGCGTCCCCACTGCCTCTGCTCCACAGGAGCTGCCTGCCGGCTGGCAGACAACATGAGGACTCTGCCTCTTCCTCCAGCAGCGCAGCTGGATATTTTCCCAGGCTGCGCTGGGGGAGGAAGCGCGAGGGCCATGGTTCTGGAGGCTTTGCACATATGGTAAGTGCGTGTGGGGCCCTGGAGCGATGCGCGTTCACGCACTATTTTCAGCTAAAAGCCGAAAATTATATAGTGAGCGATCGGTGCCTGATGGCCCCGGCAGCGTCGCGTGATTGCGAGGACATCGTCTGAAACGCTCCTCGCAATCACGCAACACTCCGGAGGCCCTTTTGCATGAGAAATACCATGCAAAAAGGGCCATGGTCTTTAACTCCTGCTGTATCAGGGAGGCACTTCGTGTGTAATGATGAGTGGTGCCCAGGACTTGTGCTCACTAGCATCATGGCAGTGTTTGGGCTTAAAAAACCCTGGCACAAATCATTATGAATTATGAGCTTTTTTTTTTTTAATGCAAGCTTTCAATCACATTTGGTTTGCAAGCCTCTATAGCAGTGGTTCTCAACCTTCCTAATGCCACGACCCTTTAATACAGTTTCTCATGTTGTGGTGACCTCTAACCATACAATTATTTATTTATTATTTACAATGCCTCCTCTCCCCGGCAAAGGCCGCCTCGCCAGCCAGGAACGGAAGAGGGCGGGCAGGGAGGGAAAGAGGAACCATACGTCTCCCCCAGGGAAAAAATTCCGAGAACCCCCCTGGGCTCTGCTTCTGCTTCGCTCTTGTTTCCTCTGGGGGGCAGTGTGGGAAAAGTTTCCAGAGTGTCAACCCTGGCCGGGGGGGGGGAGGAATCCCAGTGTCTTTGTCTTTTGCGCCAGGTGCAGCTCGCCCCCCCAAAAAAGCGCCGCCTTGTGGCCCCCCCAGACCTTCTGCAGCACCCCGCTCTGTGGCAAGTGGGACAGGGGCCGTGGCGAGGAGGGGCCTGCCCCCCGTGCTGCCACTGCCCCCCCAAGCTGGCCCATCAGACAGGAAGTTCTCCTGGTAGCGGAGAAGGGGAGCAATTTCAGTCCCTTCTGAACAGGAGGCAGGAGGATGCAAGCACCTGGCTCGCACTTGCACACCACCACTCCTGGGCCTTTTCTGCATGTTAACTTATCACGGAGGTGGGGGGTGCCCTCTCTTCGCTGCTCCTTCGTCCCGCAGCTGGCTTCCTGGTCGCGCGACCACCCCACCCCTTCCTCCCCCAGTGCAGCCTACAGCTCCCAGGCTGCACTGCGGAAGGAAGGGGCGGGGCGGTGGCGCAACCAGGAAGCCAGCTGCAGGACGAAGGAGCAGTGAAGAGAGTGCACCTCCCACCTCCGCGATAAGGTAACGTGCAGAAAGGCCCAGGAGTGGTGGTGCGCAAGCACGAGCCACGCGCTCGCATCCTCTTGTCCCCTTTGACAGAAGTGCATGCGGCTGCATGCACTCCTACCAAAGGAGGCAGGAAGATGCGAGCGCCTGGCTCATGCTTGCGCACCACCACCAAGGAGGGAATGGAGCCTAAGACCATCAGAAATACGTGTTTTCCAATGGTCTTAGGCGACCTCTGTGAAAGGGTTGTTCGACCCCCAAAGGAGTCGCGACCCACAGGTTGAGAACCGCTGCTCTATAGTTAGTTTACCACCTGAAATTCTGTTGAAATTGGCAGGATTTAAGGCAGCAGTTCTCAACCTGTGGGTCGCGACCCCTTTGGAGGTTGAACGACCCTTTCACAGGGGTTGCCTAAGACCATCGGAAAATATGTATTTCTGATGGTCTTAGGCTCCATTCCCTCCTCGGTAGTGGTGTGCAAGCGCGAGCCATGTGCTCGCGTCCTCCTGCCCCCTTTGGCCAAAGAAGGCAGGAGGATGCAAGCACGTGGCTCACACTTGTGCACCACCGCTACTGGACCTTTTCCGCACATTACCTTATTGTGGAGGTGGGGGGTGCCCTCTCTTCGCTGCTCCTTCGTCCCGCAGCTGGCTTCCTGGTCGCGCGACCGCCCCGCCCCTTCCTTCCGCAGTGCAGCCTGGGAGCTGTAGGCTGCGCTGGGGGAGGAAGGGGCGGGGCAGTCGCATGACCAGGAAGCCAGCTGCGGGACGAGGAGCAGCGAAGAGAGCGCCTCGTGCAAGAACCCTGCTTGCGCTAATGGCACCCCCCCACCTCTGTAAGAAGGTAACAGGCAGAAAAGCCCAGGAGTGGTGGTGTGCAAGTGCGAGCCACATGCTCGCGTCCTCCTGCCCCCTGTTCAGAAGGAACTGAAATCGCTCCCCTTCTCCGCTACCGGGAGAACCTCCTGTCTGACGGGCCAGCTTGAGGAGGCGGTGGCAGCACGGGGGGCAGGTCCCCTCTTCACCACGGCCCCTGCCCCACTCGCCATGGAGGGGGGTGCTGCGGAAGGGCCGGGGGGCCTCAAGGCGGCACGTTTCCGGGGGGCGAGCTGTGCCTGACACAAAAGACAAAGGTGCTGGGATTCCTTCCCCCCTGGCCAGGGTCGACACTCTGGAAACTTTTCCCACACTGCCCCCCCCAGCAGAAACAAGAGCAAAGCTGAAGCAGAGCCCGGGGGGGTTCTCCAAGTTTTTCCCCAGGGGAGATGCGCAGCTCCTCTTTCCCTCCCTGCCCCCCCCGTCCTGGCCAGCAAGGCGGCCTTTGCCGGGGGGGAGGCATTGTAAATAATAAATAAATAATTTTATGGTTGGGGGTCACCACAACATGAGGAACTGTATTAAAGGGTCGTGGCATTAGGAAGGTTGAGGACCACTGATTTAAGGGGTCTAACTATGCTCAGGTTTGATTTGGTGCTTTGGTTTCCTCTAGGACCACTATTTAGCAGTGTAATGATTTGAGCATTGAACTATGCCCCTGGAAACCAGGGTTTGATTCCCCGGACTCAGCCATGGAAATCCACTGGGTGACTCTGGGCACATCACAAACTCTCAGCCCCAGAAAACCCCTAAGGCAAACCTAAGTGTTGGCGTAAGTTGGAAACTATTTAAATGCACACAACAACAACAACAACAACAAAATTATATCCCTTCAAAGCAGTTGATTTCTTTCTTTCTTTCTTTCTTTCTTTCTTTCTTTCTTTCCGTCATCTGCCTGTGTTTTGATAATATTTTGTTTATTATTTTGAACTCAGAAAATCTTCCTGTCTGGTCCAGTTAACTAGCACAGTAGTGTGGAGAACAGATCTTTAAAAAGCACTTAATCCATGTCCACTTCTTATTTTTGGTTTGGGGAAATGGTTGCTCTGGTTCCAAAGTGTTTGTATATTACAGCCACAGCTATGCTGTGTGTTAATGATTCCTGGAACTCTAGCATGGTTGAAGCAAAGCAAGTCTGTTGCTACAGTGAATCATCTTCCATGAACAAATGAATATATTCAACAACTACAAAAATATTAGGATGATGGAAAACAAGGGATTTTTGTGGCATTGCTACAATTCTACATTGAAAAATAAATACCAAACAGTATTCTGTTTACTCTTATATATACAGCAGTGCTTATACTCTTGGCCAGCAAAAGGCAAAAATCTGGATTTCAGTATTTATATAAGGCCTGGCCAATCTAGAGGTTCTATGCTGCCTGCCAATACCTGGGGCCAAAGTTACACATTCCTTTTCCCTTCTGTGTCTGCAAAGCATTCAGAGGTAAGGATGAACAAATATGTCAGCTTTGCTTTTCTCCCACATTCAGTTTATAGTTAAATCTTAAGTACATGGTAAGAAAGTCAGTGACAGGCATCCCCCAGGCTCTCCTGGAGTCCTCTGAAGGATGGTATCATTGCTCTGTGTCCAGTTATAAGAAAATAGCTCAGGTGAGCAGATATGAAATTAAAATGGAATAACAAGATGGTTCTTCCAAGCATGACTTTAACCCAGAAATTTATGATTCGTACTAATCTAGGTCAACACTCACAAGTCCTTTCACACACACACACACACACATTCCCCCAGCCCTAGCATTACTTTTAAGGAACCTAGGCCATTTCCACACTACATTCTTATAGTTCTACTATTCCACTTACAACGTCCTATGGAATCTTGGGGGCTGCAGTTTACGGAGGGGCCTTAGAGTGTAGTGTAGAGTAGAATAGAGTGTAGTGTGGAAATGGTCCTAGTTTGGAGGGAGAAAGGTTGTTTTTGGTGGAAGAGGCTGGCTTCCAGGCTCCAAAACTCCCTTCACAGAGAAAGTGGATTGGAACCTTCTTTACTGTCTTTTCACAATCAGGTTAAAAGCCATTTTTTTAAAAAAAAAAATTGTGGCAGGCAATAAAAATTGAGAATTTTAGGAGAAACAGCCTTTGATGTGCTGAACTTTTATTTGTTGGGTTTTTAAAATGGTTTATTATTTTTGACTGGTTTTAATGTTGGTTTAATTGCTTTTTAAGTTTTGCGTTCATTAGTTTTAACTGATAAAGCTGCCTTGAGCCCCAAGCTAGGGCAATAGTGGGGTATAATAATAATTATAGCTGTTGTTATGCTATTATTAGACAAGTGGGGGTCAAAAACTCTTGCTTGGTCCTGATCCAACTCCTGCCTATAGGCCCAACATAGCCCATGATAATTTTAGACAAGTGCCCAAGCACTCCTATAAGGCCCATCACTAATGTCTAATCTGGATTAGCCTTTAAGTAAAGTTCTTCTTGTCATGCTGGGTGGCTCCCAGTGAGAGTCAGGGAGCTTTAATTTTTTGAAATTGCTCTTGGATTGCTAATTTCTAAAATTGAGCTGCAGTGGAGAGGGGATTTTAAGTTCCCACAAAGGCGTGATGTGATGCTGTATTGCAGGCATTGTGGAAAATTAAACGTGGCAGCTCCATTATACCATTATAAACCAAGGCTTATGAGGAATGACTTAGGGAACTGGATATGTTTAGCCTGGAGAAGAGAAGACTGAGAAGTTACATGATAGCCATCTTTAAATGCAGGTATACGCCAGTTAACAAAGTAGATGTGTTCCCAAGCTTTACTTCTTTAATGGAAACATTGCTACCAGAGGTAGAGATGACTTGGAAAGGTTCCTACACCACAGAAAAGAAGAGCAGTTCAACAAGTTTCAGCAAAAATTTTTAGAACTAATATTATGCACATGTGGAATGAAACTTCCAGCTCAGGTATACTTTGCGTAAGCAAACGAAGAAAGAAAGAATGGAAACCACTTGAAAACTTCTTCCAGAATGCATCCTGGGATGATTTTTTTTTCTTTCAACAGCCTCTGCTTTTCTTAGTATTTCCATTTGGTGGTGAAATTTACAGAGCTATGCTTTTAAAATTAGCTGGTAGGTTAGCTGGTAAAGCAGGCTAATCTGCTTTCCCCTTTTTCTTGCTGTTTTGCTCTTCATACATGTTCAGTAAATGCTTCTGGAGGCAATTGTTTATCTTGCCCATTATATATAAGCACACATAGCTACAGTACGGTAATTGAGAGCACAATTCCATTCTTTCCCAGGTCAAGCTTTATTGAATTGTCTGTTGCAAATAGACTGTTGCAACCCAAGATTAAACACACCTCCAGAGCCGTTCTGGGATTACACCATCCACTTGCACTAAAACCATATCACATGCAGCATTTTGGATTCCACACCCACTAAGTCCCCCAAGACATTATGCACATCCCTTTTCCTTGTTTGACACACACATACACACATCCAGACCCCCCCCAATAAATATAAATGAAAACCGTCTTATATTTAAAAAGACCTTTTTTCTTTATCGGGGGGGGCTGGGGATATTTTCCTGATTGAAATAGATCAGAGTTCCCAGACAACTATTTGCTGGCAAAGGAAAGTCAACAGCCTGATCTATCTATCTAATCTATCCCTGGCTTTCATGTGGCTGCAATTAGTATGTCTGAAGGAAGAAACAGCAAATGAGAATCAGAGGGTTAGTAAAATAAATGCTTTTTTAAACTGTAAGCCTTTCCTCTTACATTTCCAGGAATGAGTATCTGTGTGTGTGTGTGTGTGAGTGAGAGAGACAAACAGACAGACAGACAGACAGACAGACAGACAGAAACATAGACCATTTCCACACTAGACTATTATTCCACTTTCAACATGCTATGGAATCTTGGGGTTTGCAGTTCAGGGAGGGGCCTCTGGAAATTGCCAGATTGGCCTCAAGGGCCCCTCCCTAAACTGCAAACCCCAGGATTCCATAGGATGTTGAAAGTGGAATAATAGTGCGGAAATGGCCTATGTGTATGATTCCAGTTAGGATCATGGTTGAGACAACGGTTTAAAGCCCCCTTTCCCCTTGTGCCACGTTTCTGATCTGGATCTCCCCCTTTCTCTTTAGCTATTGGTTAGAAAATATGCAACTACACAGGCTCACACTACGAGGCTAAAGTGATAGCTGTGGTTTTCATTTCTATTGTCAGATATCCTACACTATGATTTTGAATCCATGAAAATGACAGGATTTAGTAAGAAAAGGATTTAGTAAGGATTTAGTAAGAAAAGGAATGCACCTTTAAATGCTATAATTCACACCTTTAATAATTATGAGGACTGAAATGCATTTACTAAAGTACCTGTATGGGATTAATTTAAATGAGATCTTTTTTCCAGTAACCTTTCAGCACCAGTAACCTTTCAGCACCTCTTCCGGCCTCTAACGATGGGTTCTTCTTTTCCCAACAGTCAACCAGCCTTGGTGGCTGCAACTGCTACCACTCTGTCAAGCATTTTTCTAAGCTCCCATTGTTGCTCTTAGCAGAAATGACATCATCCTGGCCACAACCCAGAACCACAGAGCTGCTTGAATTTCTTTCGCAGCATTCTCAACAGACTCAACCTCTGCACTGGAAATGTAGCGAGTGATTATTCGATGAAGCATGGTAAATGCCGAATGGGTAACCCGTACTGGGAGAAGTGATTTTTAACTACATTAAGAAAAGCTGCCTAGAATGATAGGGAGATCATTGATCTACAAAACAGAGCAAGACTAGCAGATGAAGGCCAGTAAATCTGCACATGTTTTAAAATCAGTTGCTGCTGAAGATTTCTTTCGTATAGTCTGTCACTCCAGTTAGAACAGGCTCTCTTTCCCCCTAAGGGTGTTTGCCCATTAGAACTCTCTGCCAAAAGAACTCCAGCTGGCCTCTTCTCTGGATTGATAATTAAAACCATTTTCTTTTTTTGTGGGATTTGCTGGTTTTGTTACATCCTATTTGTGTTTTAGGGCCTAACTAAGTGAGGACGGAAGCATAGCATGTGGTGTGATTAAGGAGCAAAAGACTGGATTGGGAAAAATAAAGGAAATAAACATCATTTTAGGAACTCCGTCCTTTGATAGTGTAGTTACCTGGTAGGGACAAAATGAGGCCACTAACCTCTAGATAAGAATTCTGCCCCCGCCAAATGAAAATTTCCTTCAGTTTAGCATTGCAGACAGGGAGATGCTGAAGATCGTGCAAACTTAGAATTCTTACATTCCCATTTCATTGGTAACTTTACTTGCCACTTTGTTTGCTTAAGCAGTATTTCAAAATGTTCATCTAAAATTATAAGTTAATAATGTTAGAAATTTGGAGAGTGAAGGAAAATGTCATGGTGGGACAGAATTCATATTGGGGAAGCAATGCCCTCATCCCTCCCCCAGCTATACCTTTGGTTACTTTGGATGCTATGCTAAGCTACAGCCCTCAGGAGAGTACTGGCAGTGGGGTGACTCAGGAAAAACTGTAGCCCTCCCTGAGAATATCAGTCTGTGACACAGAGTGGAGGAAACAACAGGTGAACAAGAAGGAAAACACCCAGGCCACTTCCAAAATGCAACAATCAGCAATGCCAAAAATGCACAAAACAAATGATGCAAGCTTTTAATGCTCCCCTGGCCTTCTCATCAGGCAAAGGTGTTAAAAATCATACAGAAGAAAAAAAAATGATAACATTACAGTCCAAAGCCACTGTAACTGACTTCATCACTACTGCCACCTGTAGGCTTTTGTGGTTCTTTAAGCAAAAAGTTGTGGCTCTGTTCTCCACTTCCAGGGCTACAGTTTATAAACTAGTCTTGGTTTATGAAGCAAACTTTTTAAAACAGTAAAATGCAGACCAACAAAAGGAACATTCAAAAGAACATGATAAAAAAAATCACATTAATCAAACTGAAATGGACATACATTCATTTAAAAGCAGACTAGAAAATCCAGTTCTTTAAAGATTGTTTTAACAGATAGGGAGCCCTCATCCATTGCAAGGGAAGAGTTTTGCTCTTTCAGCCTCAGTTGTTTCCCATCTGCAACGGGCAGTAGTAGCACTGGTCTTCCTTCCAGGGTTGTCAAAACATGACAAGATAATGGCTGATATCCTATTAGAGTCACGTGTGTGTATGCATGCATGGATGCATCTTCAAGCCCCCTGCTGACTTATGGTGAGGTCATGAATTTCATAGGATTTTCTTAGGCAAGGAATACTAATCAGAAGTGGTAATGCTAGTTCCTTCCTCTGACATATAGCCTGCAGCACCTGGTATTAATTGGCAGTCTCCCATCCAAGTATTAACCAGGGCTGCCCCTGCTTAGATTCCAAGATCAGATGGGATCTGCTGCCTTTAGGGTGTTCAGGCCACTGGTAGAGACATACACAAGCATAAATTGAATGTACTGTACATCTACGTATGCTTTTTTTGGTCATTGCAGAGGTTAGTATTCTCTTCTTCCCTCTGCAATAACCATGCTCTTCTCCATTCTCATTGTTTCTTTACCATAGCCTTCTCCACCAGTGGCTGGTGGAGAGCTGGGGTGTGTGTTGGAGAGCATCTTACTTTGTTCCCGTAGCTGGACACGGAAGGATCACATCAGCAGTGGACAAATTGTACCCAAGGGCTGCAGACAACCTCTGAATACCATTTATGAGTCTCTTTAAGCTTCTAAAGTTCCCTGAGGCCTCCTCTGAAAATTAAAAAAAATCTTTGTGATTTTCATGATTTTTTTGCATGCAGAAAGCCCCCAAAACATGCAAACCCCCCACAAGCACTCTAGAACTCTGTATTGCCCCAAACACCTCTTTTTTCTTTTGCAGTCTCCCTCAAAATGGTGACAGCAAGTTGTCATTTTGAGGGGGACTGCAAATGAAAGCGGACTCATTTTGGCTTGCTGGGGGAGGTAACTCACAAGGGAGTCTGAGTGCGGAATTGACTGCAGCCCCCATGCAGTTGCCCCATCCCTGGATTATATCATTCACCAAGACCTTAGGACAGTGGTTCTCAACCTGTGGGTCCCCAGATGTTTGTGGACTTCAGCTCCCAGAAGCCCCAGCCACTATGGTCAATGCTCAGAGCTTCTGGGAGCTGAAGTCCAAAAACATCTGGGGACCCACAGGTTGAGAACCACTGCCTTAGGAGAACTTAAGAAGATCTCCACAAATGATGTCATAGGCCTGCATGTGGTTATGGGACATATCCAGATGCTTCTCCATCCTCCCCACACTCTCCATAAGCTACTGAATGGCTTTTTGGTGGAGGCTGTCACAGTGAAACAGTGAGTCCTGTGGGTGGTAAGAGGAGAGCTGTAGCATAGTTCTGCCTGTGGAACTTTTATGCCCTTTTCAGTGATGTAGGGTGTCAGTCAATGTAGGTGAAATCCTTTCAACGCTCAGAAATAATGTATAAATAACTAAGAGCTAAATCCAGTTGTTACCCTGACTTCTGGGGTCCCGTGAGGAACACCTCAATGTGCTCCAAATAATGGGGAATGGGAATTAGCAAGAGCACAAGCTAAGCAATGCAAGAGGCAGGGCAACCTAGCGAGATCTTGGACCCAATGTTTACGGGGTCAGGCTGAGTCAATAATCAAGCAGAAGTAAATAATAATAGTTTTTTCTTTATTTTGAAATACAGTCAATACGTATGTATGCAATCACTCACACAGACCTAATGAAAGAAAGGTAGGAGTTGGATAGTGGATTTTAAGAGGGATTTTTCAGGGGAAATACTACACCTGATCCTGTAGCCTGGGTAGTCAAAAGAAAAGTCTGTTGGAGCAGAGATTCTCAGCACATGGAAGCTGAGGCAAACTCGGCAAATGCTCAGCAAACGGAGTGGCAGCAAGGTGGGATGGAAGCCAGGAGCAATCCAAAGAAGCACTCAAAATCAGGGGTCCTATAGGGGAAAATGTGCCTGTAGCCTAGTCCGTTCCCGGGGAAGACAATGGGTTTTGGGCTGGAGACAAAGCCTCCGAAAGGTCAGTATTTAGCATGATTGAATTATGACAGAGTTATCAATAGTGCAGACAGTATGCAAACGAGGAGTGCTTGACAGTTGGATATTCGGCTTGTCAAGCTGCCTGCTCGGGGCAGGGGATCTTTTGTACACTACGCGCATACATAATGTGACTTTAAAGTGTACTTGCCTGGAGTTCTCCTGAAGCGGCATTCCGGCAACTGCTGGCCTGCCTGGATTTATTTTGTATTGTTCAGCTATTTTCAGCCGTGCCTGTGTGCGTGCTTGTCCAGGGGCCTCGCAAGAACGTGGAGAGGAACAGTTTGTGATAGCCAAATTCTTGATATCAAATGATATCTAATATACCACAGGTCCAGACTAGAAACTACAGTAACACAGTTATTAGTCCAATTACCTCAGACCCACTGAATCAATTTTTGTTATTATTGTTGCGTCTTCAAGTCTTTTCTGCCTTTTGTTGATCCTAAGGCAGATCTATCAAGGGCTTTTTCTGGGGCTGAGAGTGTGTGACATGCCCAAGATCACCCAACAGGTTTCCATGACCAAGCAGTGAATCAGAATCAGTTACTGAATAGTAAACAAGCATTTTTCTGAATCGCATTGATCAAATAGGATAAATAGTTTGATTTAAGCCTAAATATTACCATGACGAGTCTGCAAAAGAAAATGATATCCTTTTGCCCCTGTAAGTTTGTGTAATCCTTGTGGTTCAACCCATTTTGCTTTCCTGACTAATGTGTGAGTCAATTTTTGGCACAGCATTGAAGGCTGAACTTTTGGTCATTGGAATATTCATTAGAACTCTGTACAGCGAGGATCTTTATTCTCTTTGACCCATTGTTTTCATGGATATTAAGCCTCTGTCAGAAAAAAAAAGCATGATGCGCTTTGCAAATACACTTGATTCTAAATAACACAGAATCCTCTTGCTATAGACCCGTGCCACTCAAAATGGGGTTCCCTTGGCCAGAGCCAGTTTCTAGCAAATTTCCAGAAAAGAAAGAAACAAGTGTTGTCAATGGGCACAATGAGCCCCAGGCTCATTGGAATAAAAAAAATCATTGCCACTCCTCCGCATTTGATGGCCTGAGAGGCATTGCTGCAGATTACCCCAATTTCCAGTATCCAGTCCAGCCTAACTCACATTGTTTTAACTTAATGTCACAGGCATCTTTGTCAAAGAGAATGACATTTTGGTTCCTTGGAAGCATGCCACCTCTTCCTTTCTTTATTGCTCTTTGACTAACAATGGCTGAAGCAGTTCTTATTTTTGAGAGAAATCTCTAATGCAGAGAAGGGCACACTTCAGAAATTACTTTTCTTTTTCTTTGTCTAAGAATCCCAGGATCCACTAACTGGAGCCAGAAGTCAAAGTCATACACTTAGAATTAAATAATTCTGTGCCCAGAATTTTGTTTTGAGTTCCAGAAGTGAGCAGAGTCCTTCCACACAAAAATCTACATCTTGTTTTGTCAAGCTTTCTTCACTTAAGCAGCACAAATGAGGGCACAGGGAGACAATTGTTTTATTGATGCTGTTGTTAAGCTCCGTGTTAACACTGGAGAGACAGAAACACATGCAAAGTATCCAGAATGCTTGCAATATATTAGGGGTGGGCAACATGTAACCATAGTCCAAATGTAACTTCCACCTGGTTTTTAAGGCTGCTAGACCTCCATATACCTCTAGCTCTGAAAATAATTTTCATTAAAGTATGGAGAATTGTGCTCCATAAATCACCATGCTCCATAAAGCACTATTCTTCTTGAAATCTGTATACCTTGTTTTGATGTGAACAGTTGAAAAATCAGCTCTTTCCAAAACCAGAAGTGGCTTCTAGTTCCTTCCAGTTGTGACAGAAAGGCAACAAGTCACATCTGCCAGAGTTTCACAAAGTTATTTTCTTAAACTATAATTCCCATAATGCCCCCAGGAAGTATGAGAAGTGGCCATGCTAGCTAGAAGGAGAATTCTTACAGTTGCAGTCCAACAAATTAATTTTTCCAAGCTCTGTGGTCTACTTTCTTCCTGTCCATGCTCAGTTGCACCTGTTGTTTTGACTGCTACTCTGATGTTATCCGTGCATTTCTGCATGAGTGATCTTTAGATAAAGTACACTGCACTTTTTTAATGTAAGGAGCATCTAAGCTATGGTGAGGAATGCAAACAAACTTGCAAAGTCATTACAAGCCTGGAACTATGACCTTCAGCCTGTGACTCTCAAGGAAAGGCATGCAAGTGAAGAAGTAAGCAATTGCTCAGCTGAATTAGTGTCAAAGGAATATAGAAAAAACATGGTTCCTAATGAAGGTGCATACAATCTGAGTCCTAAGGGAATATCATTAAGGCTACAATCCTAAACTCATTTACCTGAGAGTAATCCTTGAACTCAAGGGAATTGCCTATGAATACACACACATATGTATTCTTACTGTGTAAGTAGCTATACAGACAAAATAAAAATGTTGGACTGTGTTCTTCCTGTGTTGTGGATCTGCTTGAATAGTCAGTACCACAAGTAAAAAATCCTGGACTGCTCAAGATAGAAAGAGATGTACATCCATCTGTATGCATCATGGTAGAACACTAAACTAATGAAATACACTGAGAAGAAACCATGACAATGATACAATACACAACCATGCTAGAGAATTATGACCATGCATAACAGGGCACTGTATAAGATGTCCCTTTGCACAATGGTTTTCATTGTACAATAGGATACACTCTGTATTAGGGCACCTTGTGCATCACAACATTTTATGTACCAGGACACATTGTGCACTGTGCAATTGCCACACTGCTGGCTCTACATGTGCAGGGGTCCCAATGTCATGACAACATCTTTACTCTCCTCCTGAGAATACAAACATTGTGTTATGGCGCAATTAAAATATATGCAATGGTAAGGTAGTATATGACAACATAATTTCCCAACAGGATCCCAACCATAATTAAACTACAAATAAAATTAAAAGCAATTATAAGCAAGCCATTAAAAAGAAGAGCAACAAATATAAACAAATATAGCACACGAAAGGACTTATGTATCTATTGTCAGGGTTGTGTGCTATTTTTTGGAGCCAATCAGAATTAATGTCAGAGGAACCTCAATCAACATTCTGGAATGCTGGACTCCTGCATCCAGTCTAAGACTTTTCTGTGCAATAAAGAGAGTGTGCTTGTGCACATAAACTAGGGCTGTGTGAAACAGGGAGATTTGCTTTTCGCTATTTCACATGATTTGTCATATCAAGAACTATAATTGCTAGAGTTGTATGGCAGGAGGATCGGAAAGAAAAAGCTAAGCTTTGAAAGTAGGGTTGTGTCATGTACTGGATAACCAACACTCCATAGAACTCACTCTGAGGTAGGCAGAAGTTTATTGTTTATGGATGTCATAAGGGACAGAGCACACTTCCACAGAAGTTGCCACAACTAGAGGTCACATACAGAATACAGTTTATATAGGTTATCCATCAGTGTTTAAGCACACAAAGCATTCATTGGGCAAAGCATAAATCCCTTCATGCATCTACCTCCCCTTTTCTTTCCCAGGCCTGTGCGTGCCACCCCCTCTTAAGCTCTTGGCCAAGGTGAACCCCGCAAGGACATTTCAGCTCTGTTCTCAAAACATCCTTGCTTTTGCTTTTCCCCAGCTTTCCCTAACATCAAACACACCATAGTGACAAGTGGCTTTTGAATTACAGTGAAGCAGCAGTTAGCAGTAATTAAGCCTGGATACAATTAGCGAGGCAAAGTAA
This sequence comes from Iguana delicatissima, assembly GCA_948472985.1. Taxonomy (NCBI): domain Eukaryota; kingdom Metazoa; phylum Chordata; class Lepidosauria; order Squamata; family Iguanidae; genus Iguana; species Iguana delicatissima. The sequence continues at coordinate 438,765 of CAOKZL010000724.1, read as the reverse complement.
CCCCTTTTTTCAATAGTAAATACAAAGTAGCAGTTAGCAAAGAATACACATTCAACAAGTTAGTATTTTAGTGGCAGGGAGCTTAGCTTAGTTTAGTGACATGACTGGTTGCAAGTTTAGGATCATCCCAGGATGCATAAAGGAATAGAGGGCATTCTTATCAAATCTGCAGATGACACCAAATTCGGAGGGGCAACTAACACTCCAGAGGACAGGATCAGAATTCAAAATGACCTTAAGAGATTAGAGATCTGAGCCAAAACTAAAAAAATGAATTTCAACAGGGAGAAGTGTAAGGAACTACATTAGGCAGAAAGAAAAGAAATGCACATATAGAGGATGGATGACACTTGGCTTGATCACAGTATACATGAAAAGGAGCTAGGAGTCTTAACACTTTTTCACATGCAGTTTTTCTTGTGCGAGAGCCCCTTGGCCGTCGCGTGAATGGGAGTGTCGCTCCATATGATGCACTCCCACTCGTGCGATGCTCACGAGGCTAAAGGAATGTGCGAGCGCATATTTTTATTTTCGGCTGTAAGCCAAAAATACTGCGCGCTCGCACAGTGCTCACGGCGCCCTCGCGCATTTACCTGCGTGCAGTGCTTTAGGGAGCCGGGCGGGTCGCACTTCCTTCCCCCAGTGCAGCCTACAGCTCCCAGACTGCGCTGCAGAAGGAAGGGGCGGGGCACTAGAGCAACGGTTGCACTAGCAGGAAGCGACCTGCGGTAGGAAGGAGGGGGAAGCGGCCACGTTTCGAATGAGGCTTCTCGCGTGAGCCGTCCTCCCCCATCACGCAAACAGGTAAGGTGAGAAAGGGGCCTATGTAAACCACAAGCCGAACATGAGTTAGCAGTGTGATGGCGGCAGCTAAAAAAGCCAACGTGATTTTGGGCTGCATCAATAGGTATATAGTCAAGGGAAGTTATGGTACCATTCTATTCTGCTTTGGTCAGACCCCACCTGGAATACTGTGTCCAGTTCTGGGCACTACAGTTCAGGAAGGATATGGACAAACTGGAATGTGTCCAGAGGAGAGCCACCAAAATGGTAGAAGGCCTGGAAACCATGCTCAGTGAGGAACAACATAGAGAGGTCGGTATGTTTAGCCTGGAGAAGAGAAGGTTAAGAGGCGACACAATAGCCATATCTAAATATTTGACGGGATGTCATATGTAGGATGGAGCAAGCCTGTTTTCTACTGCTCTAGAGACTAGGACATGAAGCAATGGCCTCAAACTTCAGGAAAAGAGATTCCATCTAAACATTAGGAAGAACTTCATGATGAGCAGTTTGATAGTGGAATGTGCTGTCTTTGAGTGTGGTGGAGTCTCCTTCTTTGGAGGTTTTTAAGCAGAGGCTGGATGGCCATCTGTTGAGAATGTTTGATGGTGTATTTCTTCATGACAGGGGGTTGGATTCAATGGCCCATGTGGTCTCTTCCATCTCTATGATTCTATAATTCAGGCTCTGAGGTTTCCAGGCCAAACCTGAGACTTTGAGATGGTCCCTGGTGATGTCATTAAGCATTGTGCATTCAGTGCCTGTCACAGTTGTTTACAGCTTGTCATTCAAACACATTCAAAACAGAGAGTATGTATTTTCCTACTTGGAAATGAAGAAAGAAATCTTAGCTAAAGTAGCCAGTCCCATGGCAGCGTGAAATGGAGGGATTATTTCTTCTCATTTATGTAGGAAAATGGGATAAGGAACCTTTACTCTGGCCTACTTCTTTACAGGCAAATGTGGATGAGCAGAATGGAGGGTGAACTCTGGTGCCACAACAACCAGGGGTGGTGGTAGAAGGAAGAAGGTACCCAAGCAGAGAGACCCTTTGGACAGTCTTCACAAGTTGCAGCAACAAATGAATGAAGTCTTGCATGTTGTATTGAGCAGCTGCTCTGCTAAGTGAGTTGGAGATTTACAACATGTCCCTTTCCTCTTACCTAGAGCTGAGCCAAGGAAATATTATGCGTAAGCGTTGGAAACTGTCCTACTGTGATGTATATTATGGCTGATGCAAAACATATATTTCCAGGAATATATGTGTACATATAAATTCATGGAGATTTAGTATCTACAAGAAAGGTAAATATTTCCTGAAAACACTGTGCTTTTTCTCAATTGTCCAGGTTCTTGGATGGATAGGAACTCCATTGTTGTAGACTTCAAAATTAGACTCAACATTTTTATGGTTGTTGGGTAGCTTCAATTTTTTTTCTGAATTACTGCAACCCTGAGGAAAACGTATTGTGGGGTTAATTTTGGCAAGACTCATTCAGAGGCAGTTTGCCATTGCCTTCCTCTGAGGCTGAGAAAATGTGATTCACTCAAGGTCATCCAGTGGGTTTCCATAGCTCCTGAAGTCCTCGTGCAACATTCAGACCTCTCCACACCATGTCCCCATGCTCAACGTTATTGGAAACTATTACAATATTAAAACATAGGCCCCCAAAGAAAAACTCTTCAAAGGAGAATGGTCTTATTTTTTTATTTCCCTGGCTCCATAACATCAGTTAAATCAGTACAGAAGTGTTCCAGGAAAAAGCTAATGTATGAAGTAGCATCCCTCAAATGCACACACGAGTAAATATGAATATTGAACATTGCCAGCTCACCCCAACCACTATGTTCTCGGAGTTCATGAATCCCTCACAGGAAGTCCTGCTGCTGGACACCCACAGCAGCAGCAGCAGGGATGTAGCAGTGGGAGTTGGGTGGGTGCTGAAACTGCTCCTGATGAAAGGAACATGGTGGCAGCTGTGTGCATGCATCCAAACTGCTCATTTGAAAATGAGGGAGCTGTTTGGGCATGTGCACATATCTGCCACCATGTCCCTCAGCACCCACACTTCCTGCTGCTATGTTCCTGGTAAAAAAAAACATGGCGATAAGTATGTGCGTGCACCCAAACTATGATGCTGGAGACCAGGGTTTGAATCCCCACTCAGCCATGGAAACTCACCAGTGAGCTTAGGCAAGTCACATTCTCTCAGCCTCAGAGAAAGGCAAAGGCAACAAATCTTGCTAAGAAAATCCCTATGAAAGGTTTGCCTTAGGGTCACCATAAGTCAGTTTTCAAAGGGGAGAAACATGACGGCTACAAAGAACCTCCCCCTCTCAGTGGCACTTTGTTGTTGTGTGTCTTCAGGTCACTTCTGACTTACAGCAACCCATGGTGAACCTATCACCAGTTATGTAGGGATGGGGGGGCGATGGGGATGATTCGCCCCGGGCAGCAATGTTTTTGGGGCAGCCAAACCCATAGCCATGCCTCCGTGTACTCTGGCCACACCCACACGCACCCTGGCTACACCCCCACATACTGCAGCCATGCCCCCACGCACCACAGCCATCACCCCTTCTCGTCTCCCCTCCACCCACTCCAAGCTCTGCCATTGCCTATCACAGGGGGTTTGTTGTTTGTTTAGCAAGATTTGTTCAGAGGGAGTTTGCCTTTGCCTTCCACTGAGGCTGAGAGAATTTGACTTGCCCAAAATCACACTGTTTCTAAGCAGGGATTTGAATCCTAGTCCCCAGAAGCCTCCAATCAATCAATCAATCAATCAATCAATATTTGGATATTTCAGTCTAAAATTAAATATTTGAGTTTTGAGTTTAGTCTTGGGTGTCTCAAGCAGTAAATCATATTTACAAGGGGTCTCTGGTAAAGCAAAGATTAAGAACCACTGTTTTACACCATTGGGGGACAAGATTATCTCTGTTTTACACCATTGGGGGACAAGATTATCTCTGACAAGGGCCCTACAGCTTCTGTCTTAGATGTACAACAAACTGCTACTTCGCAGATCGAGACTGGAGAAATTCTACTCCCCAGGGAAACCTGCTATTGGAGAATTAACAGTAGTTGCTCCTACTTCTATGCACACCATTCAAATGGCAGTTGCCTCCTCCCTTCCCTTCCTGTCACTTCAGGAAGAAATGTAGACATTCTGTCCTATGGTTTTCTGAGGTTCTACGGTGGAGGCTTTAGCACTCTCCTGCATCAAAAAGAACCACCACAGTTGTTGCTGAATTTTAGCAACAGTTGCCAAATTTGGGTGGGCAGTGGTACATCTGGCAGAGGTACATTCTTTAGGGATTCACTGGGATCCTTTGAACACAGGAAGCTTTTCATCCCAGATCTAATTGGTGCCATTTGTTCATGTGCAGAGTAGTAAATATAGACTTTAAAAGTCAAAATTCCTGTTTAATGTCTTTTGCAAAAAGGAATGAAAATGGTTATAATCCCCTGAATATCCTTTTCCCATTTTGATGAGTCTTATTTTTTTAACATGATTCTCCCATTCTTCTCCACTGTTTTCTTCTTTCCCCTCCATTAAGATAAGAGGCTTTGAGATTTGAAACAGGAAATTCCAAACTGTATTTCAGCAGTAAATTACAGCATGTTTGTCATTCAATACCATCCACCTCCACAGTGGAAGGCACATTGCACAACCATGAATAAGTCTTTGCTGAAGAGGGAAGCAAATCTTTTGCAACCTAAAAATGTTGGCATAATCTGGCTGCTAACAAAGAAGCCTGAGTTAATCACTTTCTGCACTGACTTGACAGAGACTAAGTGACTTCATACTAAATTAGGTCAGGTCAGGTGTTGCATGTCTGAAAAAGGTCAGCACAACACTTTTGACCTATCCTTCCACCTGCTATAAATAAGTTATAAACAAGCATACATTGGTGGAGTGGGGGAGTGTTTCAGATCTATAGTCTTACCAAGATGCGTTTGCTTTTGATGAAGCTCTTTAAAGAAAATACCAGAATAGTTCAGTTGCAAAGCAAGCTAAAAGAATAATTTTCAGGATTTACTGAATTAAAGCAATCACTATACCCTGGAGGAAAAGAAAACAAAACGGGATTTCCTGCCATTCTACTTAAATTGCCCAACTTCCCTGCCAGCAAAGAACTAAAGTACAGCCAACCAGGGTTAGGATGCAATAAGTTATAAATAACTGTTACTCAGAACTAGTTACTTTTTAGGTAACATTAACAAAAGTAATGCCATGAGTTAGAACAACATGATTTTTATTGGTATAATAAGTAACAGCTTCTTTTCCCTTTCAGAAGTTACATTTAAAGGGCATTTTCAGGGACATTTGGAAAGAGATGTTTCAAGTTTTATGCTATTCCTTTATCAACCCTAAGGTATATTTTCTCCAAAAAAAAAAAAAAGCAAGAAGGAAAAAAACAGGAGCAGCACAAGTAACCTATTAGTCAGTTTGTCAGATTCACTCACTAACTAAACTTACTGACTTGCTTTTCTCAACACTGTTGACAAGTAACATCAACAAGTTACCTTCCAAATTGTACAGAGAATATATTACTTTCGAAAAGTAATGTATCCTCCGACTCCAGAGTATTGGGGACACACAGCAACTGAGTATGGAAAGTCTCATAATCATCAACGTTCAAGGGAGTGGCCAGAGAGTAGTATGAGGACATGGACTGTCTGAGAATGACACAACATCCCCTACAATTCACAAGGGCCTTAAGGGGGATGTACACAGGTCAAAGCCTGATCTAGCCTAGTCATTCAGTGGTGACTCACAAGCCAGCTTGTTACACGTGACCAACAACTACTACAGTATTGCAGTAAAGGAAGTGGAACGTTCCCACCCATGCCTTTCAATGCTGTGAACAGCAGTACTAAAATACTATTATACCCACTAAGATAAAAGCTTTCATGGATGTCCCAGCACCCTCCAGAGATAAGCTTAGCTCAAATTAGAAGGAGAATTTTCCAAAAAAATTGCACGTTTTCACAATTGTATCTCACTATGTGATGTATAGAGCACTTGGAGCAGGACAACCCTATTATTAGTGGGAATGGAGAAGCTGTCTCATGGAGAAAGTGCTGAAGAATGGACAGGAAAAAAGTGAGGGGATCAGGACAAACCACAGTGTCCCATACACAGTGGCCATTTCTGCACTGCACTGTTATAGTGCTATTATTCCACTTTCAACATCCTGCAGACTCCGGGGGTTATAGTTTACTGAAGCCAAAAAACTCCCCTCCCTGAACTGCAAACCCCAGGATTCCATAGGATATTGAAAATGGAATAATAGCAGTATAACAGTGCAGTGTGGAAATGGCCAGTGATAGGAATTAACTAATTAAAAGCACATTATCAATTAAGCTTGAGCATTAATCATGAGCAAATTAAACTTATTTTTAACGAAAGTTATTTAATGAAGCTGGAATTTCAACATTATCATTTCTTGAGAATTTTATTATTAATGAAGTTATCAATAAGATGATAAATGAGCCAGATATTAAAATGAGCCAGAATGCTAAAGAGCCATCAGTTTTTACATTATCCAGTTGTTTCTTTAACCAAATCGTAGTTCTCTTGGATTTTTGCAAAGCTGCTTCTTGTTGTTGTGTGCCTTCAAGTAATTTCTGACTTACAGCGACCTTAATGCAACTCTAACATGGGGTTTTCTGGCAGAATATCTTCAGAGCAGGCTTGCCCTTGCTTTCTTTTGAGGCTGAGAAAGTGTGATTTGCCCAAGGTCACCCAGTGGTTTTCCATGGCTGAGAGGGGATTTGAACTCTGGTATCCCAGGGTCCTAGTCTTAACATTCGAACCACTACAGCATACTGGTTCTATAAACTATTTCTAACTGTTCTTAACTCCTTAACATTGGAGATTTACAATAGGTCACAAGCCTCAGTCTTTTCATTCAAAAGTAGTTCTAGTAGGACAAACTGTACCTAAGTAGCTTTTAAGGTTAGCAGTTTTGGTAACTGATTTTTCCTCATCCCCTCCTTACTGATACTGCAAAGTTTTTACTCTGAAAAATATACTGTACATTCCTTATTTCTCTCCAGAAAAAAGATGACTAAGTCTTTAAACATTCCAGAAATAACAGTTCATCTTCTAAGCTGTTGGATCTAAGTACAAATTCCTAATGTTTTTGCACCCCCCTGGAGTAAAATCAAGGATGGTGTTTTTTAAAATTAAAAAATAAAGTTTATTAGCTCAAGGAGTTAACTCTTTCCAAATAATGTTGCCATCACTTTCCATGCAGTGATGTCTTAAGTCACCCTGCTGACTTTAAAGGTATTTGGAATATACTGCCTCACTGCCAGTGTTGAAGTAAGATTCATTTGGCTTCTATATGTGAAATGGAATAGTGCATAATTTGTTCGGAAGGCTACTGGGCAAAATACAGTAGAGTCCCGGTTATCCAACATGCGATTATCCGACCTTCCGGATTGACCGACGTTGCGGCTGCCTGGGGGCGTGGCTGTAGGCATTTCCGCGCCCCCAGACACAGCCAGACACGCCCCCAGACACGCCCAGACACACTCCCAAAATGGTGACCGCCACAGGGCTCCGGCTAATCTGACATTTCGGTTATCCAACCCTCCGCCCACCCATTTAGGTCGGATAACCAAGACTCTACTGTACAAACAAACCTGGGCACTCTTTAAAATGTGCCTCATGTTTAAATAGCACACCTGAGCTCAAATTGAATAAAAAAATAGAAATTTGAATCATAGAACTGTAGAGTTGGAAAAGACCACAAGGACCACTAAGTCCAACCCCTTGCCATGCAGGAATACACCATCAAAGCATTCCCAACAGATGGTCATCCAGCCTCTGTTTAAAAACCTCCAAAGAAAGAGACTCCACCACAGCACAGTCCACTGTCAAACTGCTCTTACTGTCAGGAAGTTCTTCCTAATGTTTAGACAGAATCTCTTTTCCTGAAGTCTGATCACAGCTCCATGTCTGAGTCTCTGGAGCAGCAGAAAACAGACTTGCTCCATCTTCCATATGACATCCCTTCACATATTTAAACATAGCTATCATGTTATCTCTTAACCTTCTGTTTTCTGGGCTGAACATACTCAGCTCCTTAAGTTGTTCCTAATAGGGCAGGGTTTCCAGACCTTCTACTATTTTGGTGGCCCTGCTCTGGACACGTTCCAACTTGTCAATATCCTTCTTGAACTATGGTGGCCAGAACTGGACACAATATTCCAGGTGGGGTAGAACAGAATAATGTCATGATGCGATGATGCTATGACACTTGAGGGAAAGATAACCTGGCCACACCCAAACCACATCAATGGACCATTGGCAGAAGAAAATGCTATGAGACATCTGTACCTGAACTGGTCATTGAATTGTTGTGGGAAAGGGGGTCATTAACAGATTGTTTTCCCTGTGAAAACCAAACACATTTTCAATGACCCTGCAACACAGTAGTGCCTGGAGAGCAACAATGTGGTGCAATAAGGGTGAGGCAAAAGCAGGACTAATGCATTGCTATCACAGTATAACACCATGGCATGATAAAGCTCCAGTAATGAATGCTGATAAGGGCAGAAAAGTGTTTCTCCTACAGAGTTCTCAATTCTCTGATTTCTGTTAACCTTTGTGGTCTATCGTTTTAGGTCTAACACTTAACAGTAAGAGGAACAGTTTGAAAAAAGAAAGAACCTGATGGCTGAAATCCTGTCAGTGCCATACAAACTTGTAAATGAGGTTTATGCATTTGTTTGCCTCTTTTTGGATGGAGCAAAAGGTTCTTTAGTCCTTTGCACACTTTCCCAAACTCCTCCTCCCGCAAGCCACCAGAGAGCCTGCTGCCGTTTACCAAGGAGAAGAGGAGAAAGCTCAGTGGTAATTCATCTAACATAGCTCTGAGGCGAAGGTACATTAGGGTGCACTCATTCTGTGAGTACACTCTCATTTCCTTCTCTCTCTGAGCCAAGACAAGCTGGTTCTGTAACTGTCTGCCTTGCCTCCCACTTCTTTCCCTCCCTACTGGTAGGCAGCCATGGTGGCAGCCCTTCTGGGGCTTGACAGCTGTGGAGAGGAAAGGCTTTGAGCAGAGCACAAAGAGCTAAAAGATAGCCCCTTGCACCTTGTCCTCAAAACAAGACATATATGAGGCCAGACATAGAACTTTGCAAACAGAATTCTCAGCTCTGCCCACTTGATGTAGGATCTTGGTCTATGACTGGTAAGGAAAGAATTCTGGAATACGCCTATGTGTGATTTAAGTAGCTTTTGACAGTAAGAAAATTCATTCCCATATGTGATTTAAGTTGCTTTAGCCACTAAGAAAATTTCTGGATGCTTTAGTCCATCAGCAAATGTCTGATGTTGGAGATAATCAGCCAATTATTTGAAACTGCTTATGTGTTAAACAAACAAAAAGAAAGAATTATAAACAGTATATACGTTACTGAAGAGAAACATAGCCCTCGGAAATCGGTACTGTTGTTCTACACTTGCCTATACTTCTGGTCACACTGTTTGACCCCCATCTCTACATATTCTTGTGTGACTTTTGGTTTTGGACTATAACTCCAGAACTCCCCAGCCAACTGGAGAATTCAGTGAGCTATGACTCTACCACCTGCAGTGACTTCTGCATAATGGAATTTTCTCACCTCTTCATTATTTTTATTTGTCTTTTTAAGGCAGGGTGTCTATGTGTGTGTGTATAGGTATGAAACACACAAACATACCTATAAATGCTCATGAACATGTAAGTTGGCCACATGTCCTGCTTGCAGGGGACAGTCCTCAATCTGAAGGGGTGAGAAGGAGTAACCCTTTATTTAAGATCCTTCTTGCCGAAGACTGGCCCTGATTTTAAGGGCTGTTCGGTCCAAGTTTTGGGCCATTTCTGCACTACACTGTTATAGTGCTATTATTCCACTTTCAACATCCTATGGAATCCTGGGGTCTGCAGTTTAGGGAGGGGCCTTTAGAATTCTCAGCCAGAGAACTCTTTAGCCTCAGTAAACTACAAACCCCAGAACTCCGTAGGATGTTGAAAGTAGAATAATAGCACTATAACAGTGTAGAGCGGAAATGGCCTTGCCTATATAAGACAAAGAACCTTAAGAATGGACACCATGAGCAGTATCCACTAGGTCAGGAAACTGAATAGGCTGTGGTATGATTTACTGTATTTCTTTTTAAGTTATAGTCACTGTTTCTGCAATTCTAAACAATTCTTTCACAACAAAATATACTGATTTTTATGCAAATATGTGACCTATTTTGTTCTCTCTTTGCCAGTAGTGCATTTTCTCTTTTCGGGCAAGGCCAAAGTGGCCACCCAACACATATAATGTACACAACTCATGTTGGATTACTGTGTGGTGTACATGGAGTTTAACATCAATCATGCCGCAAATTCCACACATTTCATCTAGCCTTTCAGTCATTTGTTTCCTTTCCAAGAAGTTTTGAAAAACACCCAGTAAAGCTCCATTCCAATACTTAATCTTTTCTGTTCCCCTTCCTCCAGCCTTGCATGAGACTTAAGTCTGTCATACTGTGCAAGGTCAAGTAAACTGTTACTCAGCTTAAACCTTTCAACTGACATACAAACAGCTTAATCACTGGTTAGTGTGGGCTTTTTTTCTCTCTCTCTCTTTCCAGTAGATATAATGTAATACAACAAAGGAAGAAGGAAGCAACTCTCTTGAGGTGGAAGAAATGTGATTTCACCACAAAGCTGTTTCTCACAAACAGTTTCATAGCCAGGAGTTCTTGAGACTGCACTGAAAGAAAGCTTTGTGCTGTAAGTGAACTTTATTGGCTGTTCTGGCAGGAACTGCCTATTTCATTTCATTTTGAAACCCTGTTTTGATTAATACGGTATCCATTACATGTGTTCAAACAATCATTTTCAGCAAGTTGAAAACATGCCTTAACTGAGCCTCAGTTTAACAGAAGATAGTGATGGATGGGGGAGATGCATGTTTTGTTCAAGGAATTGCTGTGCATCTCTTTCGCAAAGCAAGTTTACTGTGAAGCACGATCCACCAAGTTCAGTGGAATGTACTTTTTTTATAAGCATGCTTAAGAGTTAAACATTTCACAGGACTGTAGTAATGATCCCAAATTGTTCCTGGCTGGGTTCTGGAGCCAAAATGGAAAATTCCACTATGAACCTATGATATTCCTTTGCCTTGAAACAGCTATACAATGTGCAGATGGGTTAGCAATTTGGCCAGACAAGAAAGAGAGGAAACTGTTATGAGTTGTGATGTCAGCCCATTGTATCATCCAGCCCAGGAAACACTGTGGGACAATATGAATTCCTACTCTACCCCACCCCACATTATTCTGGACTTCTAGTCTAAATATCCACCTCCAGAACTGAATTAAGAAAGAGAAATTTACCTAAGTTCTGGCATACAATGAACGAAGTGGAGCTGTCTGTTTCAGTGATGGCCATTTCTTCATCCCTGTTTTACCTAAACACCCACTTCCACTTTAGTTTCTCCTTATATACTTGTTTCTACACCAGGCATAGGAATCAGGCAGCTCTCCAGAAGATATTGGACTGAATTCCCCAGTATTCCTCACCACTGGCTATACTGGCCAGGGCTTATGGGATCTGTAGTCCAATAATCTCTGGAGAGCCACATAATTTCTACCCCTGATCTGTAATAAGGTTCCCTTATTCAAAAAGGGTGACTCATAATAATGGAAGTCTGGATAAACAGCCATCTAGAAGAACCCTCATCCTGAGCTAGCCTTCTTTTACAGAAATAAGTTTTCCCAATTACAGTCTTATTCTAAGCAAGGCTATGCCTGCCTACCTATATCAGTGGTGGGAGTCATGCAACCCTAAAAATGTTGTTAGATTACAAAACCCAGCAGCTGTAGTTAGCATAGCCAATATAAGAAATACTGGGAGTTGTAGTCCATCATCTGGAGGGCTGCATGGTTCCTTTCTCTGACAAAGATGTAAGCAGCATTGAGTTTTAAGCATGTGTAAGATGGCACAGGAGCAATAAGTATGAGAGAGGAAGACATATCACTTCTCTTCTGGGTCAATGGAAGGTAAGACAATTGTATGTTCATACAAAGGCAACCAGCATGAATTTAAACATTCAATAACACACATATAACATAAAAGACATCATATAACTGCTTTTAAGTATGCATAATATTCAAAAAAGACAAAACAGCATTAGATTTTACCTGTAAAATCAGACTGCATTTCTGCATTACAGTTTTATCTTCCATAAATTATTTAACAACAGTTATTTTCATGATAAAAAAAATATTTTTAAAACCTCTGCAATCACAGTTCAGTGCTGTAAATTCAGTAGTATTTGTAAAGCAAATGCTATTTGTAAAGCAAATCCCATTTTTGTAAAAAAATATATGGCAAAGTTTAGAAAAGTGAAAGCACAATCCCTCCAGAGTGAGGCAACTTTTGACTTCATTTATCTCGGACAGTTTATTTCCCATCCACCCTTGGAAATGAAAAGTGAATACAGTAACATTGTTTTGATTCTGCCAATAACACAGTAGCTTTCCATCATTTTTCTACACACAAGTTCTATCTTACAGAGAGAGGAAGCTGCTAGTCTTAAAAGAAACCACAGAAGCCCAATGCCCTGCATGTTTGTTATCACAGAATGATAACTATTAACTACAAAATGTTACTTCTTAAAATCAGAATTATAACTACCTAAGCAGATGGCTATCCAAGAATTATCCTGTCTTTATATGTTCTGGTGTTTTATCAGAAGACAGGTCTCTATGTAACTGACTAGTTAAAATGAAATAGATTTATTTGAAACTGATTATTTTTGCAATAATTTTCATACTATATTTTTATCCATATGTCACTGTTTTTCAACTGTACACCACTTTGATTAAATTCCTTTTGCTAAATAGTATATAGATTTGTAAACTACAAAGGTATATATGCAGATATATTTTTGTGCCTTTTAAAGGTCCTAAACCAATTTTTAATTGTCCAAGAAAGAACAGAAGGTTGGAGCCTTCAGATGAACTGTGAGAAGCATTCCCCAGAACAATCTTTAGAAAAGATACCTTGTAAATCTGCAACAGTGCAATTCCAACCAAATTAGAATGAAATAATGTACAGACTGGTCTGTTTTTAACAGTATTTTAAGGCTGACTCAGCTTTTGACTCACCAAGCTGAAAACAACCAAATAGCCCTCCAAATGAGAGTGTCTCAAACATGAAAATAAATTAATAAACCTATTGCCCCTCTCCCCTTCCCCTTACAAGGACAAACTGGAAGTCTGTCAAGTGCTTGACAGATCCCAATATGAGTAACTAGGTTGATAGCTGATACTTGGGTTTGTTGATTTTGCAGAGGTGTAATAAGTTGTGATGTTTATTCACAGTGGGGTGGGTCTGGCGGTGAGGCTGGTAGTGTGAACACATGTTGTGATGGGGCAGTTTTTCCTCCTTGGTTGCACAGACCTTCTGCTGAATCTGGTGCCTTCCAAATGAATCAGTTCTCTCTGGGCTAGTTGGATGGAATTTGGGCCTTACTTGACACTGTACAAGTTATGTTTCTCTAGACAAAACCATAAACATGAAGATATTGCTGTAGACTGGCCGGCAGCCACATAGCTTTGCTCTATGGATGAGAGCTGAAGCACAGCTTTTAGAAAAACACACAGCATGATGTCTAAGTCTTACAGTTCACAGTGATAAAACATGAAAAAAAAAACCTTAATGCTCAAAGTAGCAACAGTCCTATGTCATCTATTTCAACTGCTCAAGAGAATAATGGATTTCTTGCTCATTGACCTAGACAAATATCTGTCAAAATAATCGCAGCTTTGTTTGTCTTAACATTTGCCTTCCAACTGTGCAAAGGTCAAAATAATATGGTAGAGATTAGCACCTTTCCCATTATTTTTGGAGGAAAAAAGCATCCACATCTTTTTGAGAGCATGTAGGTTCACAGTCCAAGATAAGACGTAAAATTTACAGGTATTAAGTCCAATTATTTTTTAAAAAAATAATTGCACAGATACATTTACATACATTCCCAGCTCATTGCAGAAGTAATAAAAACTTGTATAATTACAGTGTTTTGAGTCAAAAATTGCATAATTATCCATGGAACTCTCTAAGCTTAAAAATATACTTAGAAGAAGGGTACAAAGGAGCAAGCACTTACCACAGGGTTAGTTAAGATGTGAACCAAAGCTTGTAAAAGTTTTTTATAGGGAGTGTAGTTCCCAGAATCCCTCAGCTAGCATGGCTACTACAATACTCTCTCAACAGAGACACTGTGAGAGTTATGGTCCAAAACTGTAAGCTCAGTGTAAATAAAAGTCTTTTTTAGACTTTCCTTTAATGCAGCAAGGGCAAGTGTAGAAAGAGAAGCTGACGTGCATCAGGATATCAGGGTGGGGCAACTGTGCATTGTTCTGCACCCTTTACTCAAGTAAAAATGCCCCCCTTAGGCAGAAAGGCTGAATAGGGCTGAATGTTTCAAGATTTGTTGCACAAGAAGAGCAGTGTCCAGTCTGGAAGCTTTTGATTATCAGTCAGTGGCAAGGACTGTGGCTGTATCAGTTCTCTGGCTGAGTTTAAGACAGAGCCCAAAACACACGGTCTTCTAGCCTTGAGTCGTCACACTTTCATTCCAATTTGTGAGTTCTTGGCACAGTGGCATCCAAGGGTCAAAGCACATGTTAAGGGGAAAGCACATTCCCTATGATTAACCTCTTTTCCCTCCCACAACCATGATTTCCTCAGAGATATATCCTTTAGCATTAAAACTTGCTCATTAGGCTTGTACAGTATTTACTTTTCAATGACTTACCGCACAAGAAAGCATGCTGAAATGCAAGATTAGGGCATCTTTGCAAAAAATGTGCTAATTATATTGTCTAATTTGACTCCTACACAAAGCAACTGCAGGTAAAGTCCAGGGCTCACTGTGTGTGTGTGTGTGTGTGTGTGTGTGTGTGCCTTCAAATCACCTGTCAATTTCATAGGGTTTCTTAAGCAAGAAATACTCAGAGATGGTGTTGCAGTTCTTTCCTCTGAAATATAGACTATAGCACCTGGTATTCACTGGTGGTTTCCCATCCAAATATTAACCAGAGCTGACCCTGCTTAGCTTCCAAAATCCTGGAGCCATTAGAGCAGTGGTTCTCAACCTGTGGGTCCCCAGATGTTCATGGACTTCAGCTCCCAGAAGCCCTGAGCATTGACCATAGTGGCTGGGGCTTCTGGGAGCTGAAGTCCACGAACATCTGGGGACCCACAGGTTGAGAACCACTGCATTAGAGTATTTAGACCCCAGTATTTGCTGTGCCTCTCTATATTTATTTTGCTCCTACAGTGACTGCCAAAGTTGGATATCAGTGGACTTGGTGGAAAACCCATCAAGTTATTAGTTTCTCTGAGCTTTGAACTGTGCAACAATTAAAGCAAGGGTCAGTACAATCTAGCCCTTGGGCTGCATCCAGGGCTGAAGACTACTTTGCAGCCCATATTCCACCCCCAGTCCCTCCCCCGCCCAGACAGCCTCTTGTCTAGCAAAGTGGATAAACTGCATCCCCTAGAAGCTCCCACAAGCAGTGATTTCCCTTCTAAATAGATTGCATCATCCCTCTGCATTGTTTAACATTGTAAAAATTCCAATTTTTCAAAACCAGAAATGGACTACTGACCACTTCCAGGTTTCTCTTGTGTTCTCCTCATTTTGTGGCATTTTTTAGCAGTCCATGTGACCCCACCTCCCAGATTCCATGGGCAGAAAATTGGAACCACCGAAGTTGCCCACTCTTGAATTAGGGAATGCATATGTTAACTCAAAAATGCATAAACTTCATAAACAATTGCCAAGTGAAATTGTAGCCTGCACATTCACCACTGGCAACACTATACCCAGTACTGATTGGGTTTCAAAGTCGGATTGGTTGTTCGACAGTGCTGGATCATTTCTGGGTCAAATTTGGACCAGCTGCTTTGCAGGAATCCTTCTGCAGCTAGAGAAACTGGACTTGGAGCAATGGGTCCTGGCTGAAGCTGCTCTTGTCTGAAGGCTGAGAATGGGACAGCTGTTGCTTTGCCTGCACCTTTTAACAGGGGTGTCACTGTGACTGTAGGAACAGTTAGGCTCCTTTCAGGAGAAAAGCCAGGGCTACTAAGAGCTGTTGGTGGCTGTTCTCCAATGACAGGTTTGGTCTTCTTTGGTTTGCGACACATTAGGAAGATGCAAACAGCAATAGCAGTCACAATAAACAAAACAGCTACACAGGTAAGTGGTATAATGATGAACAGCCGGTCGTTGCTATGCAGGGACTGATCCCTCGTGCTTCTGTCACTTGTTTTCATTGTGGTCTCAGCCCAAACAGATTTGTCTCTTGCAAATTCCTCTGTGTGTATTGTTTCTCCGCTGTTCAGGTGCACCCAGTGGTTTTGGTTGTGCCACTGTGTCTGTGCTGATGCTTCAGTATATGTGTCCTTCCTTGGAAAGATGTGAGGTTCATTTTTTGTAATGGTATAACTCTTTAAAACACTTGTGTTAGTTAAGAGAGGCACTTCTGAAGTAAGCATCTGGACCATTGAAGGATCATGTGGCACTATGACGTAGTGAAATCGACCTATAGCAGGCTGTACACTGTCTGCTCGAAGGATAAAGATGAAGGAATCATTTAGCATATCCAAACCCGACATATTGGCGTGTGCTTTAAGAAACACAACACCACTGTCAAGGTCACTCTGAGTGAACACAGTTGATCTTTCAGCTTTAGCACTCCCCAATGATTTCCTCAACACTCTTCCATAAATGGGAGAAACAATTATTTCAAATTCAGGATTACTGTCTGTTAGGTTTGCCAATTCTGTAGCATTCAAGTCACTCGCTTTCAGTTTATAGGCCACACTATTTGGAATGTTCAAGGCAAGCACCATTCGCACAAGGGGTTGTACTGTAATATTCAAAACCTGTCCTGTTAGATTGCTGTCCAAGGTGAATACCATGAATTCCGCTGTATCTCCAACTGCAGTGAGGTCTGTCATACAATATGACAGTCTCTCTGCATCTATGTCTGCTTGCTGAAACGTGGTTACCTGTTCACTGCCAATCTGTAGATGTCCGTATCCGAAGGGGTCCGTTACTTCAAACGTGATCTCAGTATTTTTCCCATTTGTGGTTGCTGAAAGCTGTATGTTGGTAATAGCAACAGTGTTCTGTCCCTGTGGAAGCAACACCTCTGTTAGGTTGACCAAGGTGACTGATGTGGGTGTCACTTCAAGGCTAAAGAGTTTGTATAATGGACGGTGTTTTCCATCTGTCACACTGAAATAAAAAACCCCAGATAAAGAACTTCCATCTTGAACAAACAAAATTCTGCCATTATCAATATCCGCTTGTGTGAAATCTTTGATGGATTCATTGAGATGACTCCAGAATGCTAAATAACCATTTTGAGGATTACTTATGATGGTATATTTGATCTCTTCTGGTGTGTTATCTATGTCTTCCACTTTCAGGTATTCTGGTCCTAGAACTGCTCTATCTCCTTGTAAAACATTCAAATGTAGTCTTTTTGTCTTTAGTTCTGGAGCTTGGTCATTCACTGGCACAACTGTGATATTAAATAACTCTTCTAAAACATCAGAATCAGGTTTTGCTGTAGACTTGCCCTTCTGATTTAACCATACGGCAAATACAAACTGATCACTGAGTGATTCGGAATCATCATGCACATAGGTGATCCCAAATTTGTTAATGATGTACTGGGAGAAATTAGGTTTCTCTCTTGTAATGTTTCTTTCTCCAACAACAATTGTCCCATGTTGGGGCAATTCTACAACTTCATACCATACTTCAAATGCAGAACGCTGTGCCTCAGGTAATTTGAAAAGCAAGTTTGAACCATCCAAGGTAGTTTTGTCAATTAAAACTTTACCTCCTTCCTGTACAATAGCACCTGTAAAAAGTGGACAAGAAGCATTAATTGGCAGTAGCAACAAGTTGTGACTCAAAAAAAATCAGAGGGCTGACCCAAGACATTTTCTTGTCTGAAGAAAGGACAAGGTGACATCCCCCTTCCTCATAACAGAATTCAATCATATTGGTAGTTGATTATTGGCAATTGATGAAACAATATCTCAGTGTACTTCTGTGTAGCCAGCTAGTCTAGGGGACACAGACAGCACTAGCTTAAGGATTCTGGGGAAACAAATGGAGAGGGTGGTGAGACTGTGCTATTGTTACCTGAGGCAGCTGCCTCAGTTAACTTCAGAGGTGGGGAGCCTTTGGCTTTCAGATATTTGGACTCCAATCCCACAATCTCTTCTTATTGTCCATGCCAACTGGGGCTTCTGAACTTTTGCTGTGGTTTAGAAACATGGAGAGAACCAAATTTTACCCACTGCTGCTCTAACTAATGGTAGAGCCAGTCCTGGCTGACTCAGAGTATAATATTGTAAAGAATAGGAAAACACAACCTTCCCCTGAGTTCTCACTACCCAAGTCAAAATCTACTGGTTTCTCAGAACATCCCCAGTGAATTGTGTAGGTTTTTCTAAAAAGAAACTAGAGGAAAAGAAAGCTAAATAAGGGAACAGAGAAAGGAGCTGAGTTCTGTGTAATGTTGGGAATTCAGGGATATAAAGAAAATAGCTAGTTTGCCAATGGAATGTAAGGGGGAAAACATTTTTACATATAGGTACATAGGAGCAGTTGAGAAAAAGAGTAAAGAAGAGAGCCAGTGTCACTGAATGGGCAAATACCCAGTTGAATTCAGACCCGTGGCCCATTCACACTACAGATTTATAGCAGTATTGCTGAACTTTCAGCACCATGGTTCTGTCCTGTGGAATCCTGGGTTTTGTAGTTTGGTGAAGCTCTAGAGCAGTTTGGCTGAGGATTCCAAATGCGCTCTCTAAACTGCCAGTCCCAGGATTCCATAAGCTGGAACTGAGGCAGTTAAAGTGCAATAAAAGTGCTGTAATTCTGAAGTGTGAATGGGCCCCAGGAAATGTTATGTTCCAGCTACTGTGTCCCTATGAAATAACATTGAGAAACCACTTTCTTTCAACCTAGTTGAAAGAGTTGCTGTGTGATAAAAAAAGGATAGCTCCACGTGGGCAGCCTTGAAGAGGGATAGATAACAAAGTGACCAAAAAGGGTTATATGTTTTACCTGTGTTCGCCAGCAGCTGGCTGCTTTGACCATGTCCTTTAATTCCATAAGATATATTAATGTGAAACACTTGAGGGCCCAGGACAGCTGGTGGGGAGGAGACGGTAAACGTAAAATAATCTTGGGCATCCCAATCAACTGTTTCTTTATTTGCATGCTCATAGATGACCATTCCTTTATCTACCTTTTCAAAGGAGAACATAAATGAACACTCAGGTATGACAGCAAAATGAGCCCTGGGCACAGTTTCAGTTAAATCTTTGGCCTACTGAAAAGAATTACTTCATATATGGACTTTGGCCAAACCTCAGGGTTAAAACCTATAATCCTGTAAAAGTGCTGTGGGAACTCCATAACCACAGAACCTTAATTCTGTGTGTAAAACAAGAGATTTACCCTCAAGCTAGTTAACACTTTCACTGGGTCACAGAAAAAATCATTTGGAGGTGAATTCAAAGGTTACTTAACAAGTGACCATTTGAAAGCCTTTTAATCTAGTCTTATGAATACTGCCAGTGGTTCTTAATCTTTTCTTTACCATGGACCTCCTTTAAAATATCTTTTGTTGCTGCGGACCACCAAGACTTAAGGCAGCTTCAGGATGTATGTTCAGTAACAAGAAATGTCACATGCTTTCTCTCAGCCACTCAGTGTTATTTATGCATGTTCTCACCATGTGCAGAAGTAGTAAGTGCTGAGTACATTTTTTGCTTTCAAACAATTTCATAATTTTTGAACTGCTTAAATTATTGTAATATAATGTCTGTCAGCAGCAACAGATGCCTGCTCTTTGAGATCAATGTATTACTGTCTGTCTACCTGTCTGTCTGTCCTTCCTTCCTTCCTTCCTTCCTTCCTTCCTTCCTTCCTTCCTTCCTTCCTTCCTTCCTTCCTTCGTTCCTTCCTTCCTTCCATTTTCGTTCTGTTTTAACTGTAAAAGCTCATAACATTTCTTCAAGCTTCATGGACTTCCTATGACACATGTGTCAAACACAAGTACCGCAGGCCGAATCTAGCCCGCCAGGCCATTTCATGTGACCCTCACGCCTCTCCTGCAGCTGTGGCACCCCCCCCCGCTTGGCGAGCCCAGGGGCAGAAAGAGGCACAGAGAGGGTCTGGGGAGCAGAAAGTGGCACACTTTGGATATACTGACCAACTCTGCCACTTTAGAGAGGTGTGAGGACCATAAACTACGATCATATAGCCCCAAAGCATCCAAGAAAAGAAAGGTTGGTGCAGAGGGAAGGCAATTTAAAAACCACTAATAATCGAATGCAATTATTTTATATGATAAAAGAGTAGATACATTTATATAATCTTACAGATACAGCCAGCCCTTTGAGGGCAACCATAATGCTGATGCTGCCCAAGATGAAATTGAGTTTGACACCCTTGCCCTATGAGGACTTCATGGCCCCCCAGGCGTCCATGTACCCCAGGTTAAGAACCACTGAACACTGCTAATGAGGGAGAAAATTCAGAAGTGATTGTGTTTTTCATTTTCAGATCACAGTTTCATCATGTAACTCAAGCTTTACAATTTTTAACCATGTACCAACCATAACAATCTAAACAGACTGGAATTGATGTTGGTGCTGAGTTCCTTCTACTATCTTCAACATGAATGTGGAAACATGATAATATTTTGTAAAGTGAAAAGGGGTATATAAGTACAATAAAACTGTGTTTTGATTAAAACTAGAGCTAATAATAATGCATGTGCCCAGATGCAATTACTCATCCCAACCAGAGTAGAACCTTTATATCAATGAGATGTATCTATGTACTTATTTACTAACCAGCAATTAATTCATTTGATCCTCTGTATTTAGGACTAGAAAGTGAATTTAGACCAGGGTGGGAATTGTGTGGTCCTCAAGATATTGTTGTACCAAAGTTTCCAGCAGCCCAGAAGAAGAATGCTGGGAGTTTCAGTTCAGCAACGTCTGGAGGGGCTCACATTCCATACCCTTTAAATAGGACTTCGCATTTCCATATTGCTTTACAATATTTAAAGAATACGACAAACATTGCCCCATTCAGTCTCAAATCTTGGGCCTAGACGCTATGACTCAGAGCTAACTACAACTCCCAGAGTTCTATTTAGAGGAATTCTGGGTTAGTTTTAAAAAATTCCCCCAATAACTGCTCTGCTGTCACACCACCCCTTGTTTCCCTTGTTCTTCCCCATTCTCAGCACAATAGGATTTGACATTCTCTGGGTTCAATTAACCATACCCTCCAGTTAGAAACTAAATCCAACACTATGTTAAGTAGATGCTAGCTAGCATGATAAGGCCATCTTTTCCTTCTCCCTGCAGCCCTCCATTGCCCCTACAAACCTGCTCTGGAGAATCTCTAAAGAAAATTTTAAGAGAGGGGGGCTTAGGAAAAAAGAGAAAGAGAAGCCTCCAGGAGTGGTAGAATTTCAAGACACATTGCCAGCACTTTTTAACATTGCTGAAACAAGCAGTCAGTTTCTAATCACTTAGAAAGCAAGGCAATAATCACGAGAAGTCAACATGGATTTCTCAAAAATAAGTCACGCCAGACTAATCTTATCTCTTTTTATGATAGAGTTACTAGCTTGATAGATGAAGGGAATGCTGTGGATGTAGCATACCTCGATTTCAGTAAGCCCTTTAACAAAGTTCCCCATGACATTCTTGCAAAGAAACTAGTAAAATGCGGGCTGGACAGGGCTACTGTTAGTTGGATTTATAATTGGTTGACCGACCGAACCCAAAGAGTGATCATGAATGGCTGCTTCTCATCCTGGAGAGAAGTGACTAGCGGGGTGCCACAGGGTTCTGTCCTGGGCCCAGTGCTGTTCAATATATTCATCAACGACTTGGATGAAGGAATAGAGGGCATGCTCATCAAATTTGCAGATGACACCAAATTGGGAGGGGTTGCTAATACGCCAGAGGACAGGATCAAAATTCAAGATGACCTGGATAGATTGGAGAGCTGGGCCAAGGCTAACAAAATGAAATTCAACAGAGAGAAGTGTAAGGTTCTACACTTAGGTAGAAAAAATGGAATACAGAAATATAGGATGGGGGACACGTGGCTGGATAGCAGTACGTGTGAAAGGGATCTAGGAGTCGTCATCGACCACAAGCTGAACATGAGTCAGCAGTGTGATGCGGCAGCCAAGAAAGCCAATGCAATTCTCGGCTGCATCAATAGGAGTATGGTGTCTAGATCGAGGGAGGTACTGGTACCACTCTACTCTGCTTTGGTTAGACCTCATCTTGAATACTGTGTTCAGTTCTGGGCACCCCAATTCAAGAAGGACACGGTCAAGCTGGAGCAAGTCCAGAGAAGGGCGACCAAAATGGTGAGAGGCCTGGAAGACATGCCCTATGAGGATAGACTTAGAGAGCTGGGTACGTTTAGTCTGCAGAAGAGAAGGTTAAGAGGGGACATGATAGCCATGTTTAAATATTTGAAGGGATGCCATGTAGAGGAAGGAGAGGGCTTGTTTTCTGCTGCTCCAGAGACCAGGACAAGGAGCAATGGATTCAAGCTGCAGGAAAGGAGATTCCGCCTGAACCTCAGGAAGAACTTCCTGACGGTCAGGGCTGTCCGGCAGTGGAATATGCTGCCTCGGAGTGTAGTGGAGTCTCCTTCCTTGGAGGTTTATAAGCAGCAATAGCAATAGCATTTATTTCTATACCGCCTATCAACTAGTGTTATCTATGCAGTTTACAATGTATTTTAGCTAATTGCCCCCAACAAGCTGGGTACTCATTTTACCGACCTGCGAAAGGATGGAAGGCTGAGTCAACCTTGGAGGCTGGCAGGATCAAACTCACAACCTTGTGGTTGCAGTACTGGCATTTAACCACTGCGCACCAGGGCGCAGAGGCTAGATGGCTATCTCTCGGGAATGCTTTGAGGGTGTTCCTGCATAGCAGGGGGTTGGACTGGATGGCCCGTGTGGTCTCTTCCAACTCTACATTTCTATGATTCTATGATTCTATGAAACCCCATTTTTCAAAACCAAAAGTGGACATCTAGCTATATTTTTTTTCTGGCATTTTTGCCACCTCCTTGAGCATCCTGGGGCAGAAAATTGCCCCCTGTCCCACTATAGTTGCCCATATGAGTGCTAACGGAAGCAGTTTCATACATGGCATGATGCCCTCTGGATTCCATCCTACTTCCAAACCAGACAGCTATGGTTACAAGTCAAGTTATATGTGAGCAGTCTAATAATGCCATTATCTCAGTCACCTTTACAATTGCCCTGTCATAATTACTATTATTATTGGCTGTGACATCTAGTGGATTGATCAAGTAAAGCTGCTTAACCAGCTTTGATCAAAAGCTTTGTTCAAAGCAGATTTGTAATTGTTTTTACAAATATTTTTAGCATAGCTACTTATACAAACTGGTGATGACAAGATGCCTTCCTGCAAGAAAGAAAGCAGATAGACGCTTCTCAAGGTTATCTTGAATTCTATTATTGGGAAAAGGTGAAACATAAATGAATGAAATAATAAACAAATAAAACAAATCGTGAACCAACACATTAAAAAAATAAAATTACCAGCACTGTTTTTAAGTGTTAAGAATTACAGCTTTTCCTGAAAATTTTACTCACTGAATAAAACTTGTATCATGAATAAATGTTATCTTTAATATGACAACATCCTAAGTTTTAGAAATGGGGTGCAGAAGATAGACAGAATTTTTTTGAAAGAATGGCTTGGCTAAGATCACTTAGGCTGCACTCCTATGTATGTTTGAGAGTAAGGCCATTTCTGCACTATACTATTATAGTGCTATTATCCCACATTCAACATCCTATGGAATCCTGGGGTTTGCAGTTTAGGGAGGACCCTTTAGAACTCTCAGCCAGAGAGGTCTTTGCCCTCAGTAAACTACAAACCCCAGAATTCCACAGGATGTTGAAAGTGGAATAATAGCATTTTAACAGTGTAGTGAGGAAATAGCCTAAGTCTACTGAAAACAGTGAGCCTTACTTCTACATAAACTTGCCTAGGAGTGTGTTACTAGTGAAGTCGAGAGGCAAGATCTGAAGTAGGGACTATACACATACACATTTGTAAGGGTGTTTCATAACAAACACAAACCTGTTTTTATATCTTTGCTGACTTAATTTCTCAGGATCTTCCACTCCTTTTTCTTTCTTAGTTTTAGTAAATGTTGACATTAACCCAGCCCATGCCATATTATGCACATAGCACAATGTATAATATGACTGATAGCTCACTTCTGTCCATATTTATCAAAGCTGTACAAACTCTCTCTCTCTCTCCCACAAATTCTGTCACATTGCCCTCCCACATGTTTGTAGCAGGGAGAGACAAGACACATTTCGTAATAAAGGCATGTTACCAACACCCATAGTAAAATGGACTCTTACCATCAGTTGTGTAAAACTTGAAATATCCTGTGTGCTGTTATGAGAGTGCACACTGATGAGTCTTCCAAATTTCGGGGAATTCGTAACAGTAAAAAAAATTGTTCTGTTTTCTGCCTCAACCACATCATTGGTGACAGCTTTCAGATTGTGGGAGGTAATTATCTTCCTGGAACCTGAGTAATCATGACAACAAGGCAATGTTGCATTAATATCGTCTCTAAAGCTGGTATTACCTTTCTTTTACTCAGTTCTTCCCTCTCAGTCCTGTCCTTGACCACACAATTGCTTAACATGCAACATCACATTCAAGTCATTCATGTGCAATGCAGTCTTAATCTCTCTTCACTAGAAATAATTTCCACCGAGTCCAATGGGATTTACATACCTCCAAATAAATATGTGTAGGATGGCAGCCTTAAGCACTTTAAAAGCAAAATGTCATGTCTTGGATAACTTATGGTCACAAACTTTACTCAGAGTTTTAACAGAAGCATTTATTTAGAGCAAAGCTAGCAACACAGCAACTTTCCTGAGAAGTTGCTGAGACTACCACATGCTGGATGGTTACAGATTTTATACCTTGTCAGACAAATTTAGGTGCACGTTACAATGACTGGTGAAAGTCATAAATGTCACACCATGCCACCAGCACCAGCACTTTTTCAGACCCTAGGTTATTTATGTATCTTTCATCCTGGGAGCTAGTACAAATTCCTGTCTCCTTATCTTTGCACTGCCCATTCCCATAACACTTTCCCACTACTTTTGTGTTCCCCCTTCTGATCTTGTCCTCCTTGCCAGATACAAAGTGATATCAAACAGTACAGCGATTAACCATATGGTACCTTGGGATACTTTAGAACTTCCAACCTGATACAAGATTGCAAGTAGCAATTGGCAATTGATATTCTCCAGTGCTTAGTAAACTATAGCCCCGTTCAGTCCAGTAAACCTATTCTATTATATATATACTAACACACATCCAGTATACTTATGACAGGAGCCATTCATTCTGACACACAAATAGGCAAGGTTATAGCTTCAGAATAATTGCTGATGCCATTGCCATAGGCCACTCTCACAGTATTTTCCTATAATAGTGAAAAAGTCTCTTTTTTTTCCATTTCCATTTACATCCATAACATAAATGCAATACATGCAGTGAACAGCATATGCTTTCAAAGTAATAAGGAGTGGGAAAAGGGAAATGGTATGTTCATAACCTCTTTCTTCAAAATTGTCATCCATGCAATCATTGCAGGAATGTGTCTTCCACTACTTTCTTCAGGAGTTAGCATTTTTGGACTCTTGCCAAGCCCATACCCAATGGGGAGCCTACTGGCAATCTCAGGTAACCTCTAGGTCCTATGGTTTTTCTTCCTTGTTCTTGTGACCTGTGCACCTGCACTCTTGAAGCAAACAAGCAAGTTGTGACAGGAAGGAGAAGACACAACATCCTCTGAGCATCCTTGTTCCCTCTGGTTAACAATACAGAGTGGGCCCAGAGGGAAAAGGCTAAACAAATGGCAAAAGACAACGTAGGCAGGGAGATGACAGTCACACTCAATAAGGATGGTCACTACCAGGGTCTTGTCCAAGCTCCCCTCCCCCCATGATGTAGGTTTTCTGGAAAAAGTGTAATTAGATAATTGTCCTGAAATTTTCCACTGCTTTTAATGATATTTGATTTAACACTTTTGCAAAATGTTATATTCAAATACATGCAAAGCTTTATGTGGAAACTATTTTATTGGTACTCTGTTTTCTTCTAGGACACAGACCTAAAGAAAGCTGTGCCTGATATATCTTATATCAACAGTTTAACTTTCTTTGTTTCTGAGCTAAAATGGTAGTACCTCAGCTTTACTCATGCACTTGCTGCACTGCTTATCCATTCTATTACAAGCTGAGAAAAATCAGTTTCAATGCCACTAGTTGAGCATTCTGTTTCAATAAAGGATATCTGGTCTGCACCCAGCCAGAGTCAGCTGCACTGCACTATGCACAGGAAGAGGTTGGATTTTTCAACTCCCCTATGAACAAGTGAGCACAAGGGGCTATCAATGCTTATCTCCTTAGAAGAATAACTTGCAGAAGTTCATATTCCATATTTAGCCTGTGTAACATTATTGAAAGCCACCATGGTGTACTTTGCACATTGGACTAGAATTCTTAGTGACCAGGGTTTGAATACCCATTCAGTCATGGAAAGCCAGTGGATGACTTTAGGCAAGTCACATTCTCTCAGCCTAACAGGAAGGCCCTCACAAACCTCCTCTGAACAGAGCTTGTTAAAAGAAATCTATGATAAGGTTGTCGTAAGTTGGAGTCGAAGGCACGTAGCAACAATAGTAGGATTGATTGCACTACACAAGCCAGATAACTATGGATGAACTGAGAGAGAGAGAGAGAGATAGTATAGAAAATTTTCCACAGGAAAAAAAAATGCAGCCTAAAAATTTTACTTTAGAAAAATTTCTATACCTGAAAGATTTTTCACATCACTGAGCAAGCCCAATACATGGACCTAATATACTGATTCTCTTGAGTGCTCTCAGAGCAGAGATGGACAATCTGAGTTCCTATAGTCATATGAGACCTTCTATCTGATTTCAAAAGCTCTCTACAAATGATCAGTTCAGGCCTCTGGCAGGAATGGTTTTTCTCTTTCCCAGCAATCTGCCATGTGGGAAGAAAAAGGAAATAAGAGAGAGGGATGGAAGGGGCATCAGAAGAGAAAAGGGGAATGACCATGACCACTCTTGGCCCTGCCCCCTCCCAGCAGCACCACATAGCTCTCCACAGTTTACTCCAATGAAAATTTGGCCCATGACCAAAAAAAAAAAAAGCTCCTACCCCCTGCTCTAAAGTATGCTGTTTTGTTTTTACTTGCCTAAGTTTTAAGAGGAGGATAACAACACAAGCTGAATAGTCTCAGTTTTGTTTGGTGTGTTTTTTTTCAAAAACAAATCTTGTCTAAACCTGCAGAAAATAGGATCCAGTAAATCAAAGTGTGCAACTTCAAATGGGAGATTGCATATCTGAATGTTCCATTGTGTCAAAAGCACATGGAAAGTCAGCATGTCAGAGGGAACAGTTTTAATTTAGTTCTAGCTTCAGTGAACTAGCTGTTCCCAAAAGGCTTATTGTTTCATGTTTCAAGTGGGAAAATAACCAGAATTCAATTTCCCCAATTTCTCTTTCCATCTAAAGTAGTAAAATCCAGAAAGGACAGAACAATATGCAATTCTGCATGTTTGAATCAGCGCTTTCTTACTGATCAAGCCACGCTCTGCCTTCAGTTGCAGAAGACTATGGTGGCCATCATTTAAAGAACGAAACAAACAAGCGCTATTAAGTAACTTATTGCTAATTAACCAGTGATTATAAAGCAGCAATGTCTCACATACTCTATAAATGAGAGAATAGGATAGTCGGATCAAAATATCATCATCAACAACAACAACAACACTGAGGTATGTTTCCAGCAATGCTGGTGCAGTAGAATGTAATCTACAGTCCATAATGATCTATTTCACCAATAATAAAATCTACAGTTAAGAAATAAAAGTTATTTGCTGCTATCTCATATGCTCAACAGATGGCAATTATGCAATGGGTCAAAGAGTCCAAAGAGGAACTCATCCAAAATTACAGAAAAAGACAGTTAAGAATAAAGAAAGTCAAAAGAAAAATATTTTTAAAAACTAGGTCAATGTTTGGGATGAAGCGGGGGGGAAGGCCAATCATTTTCTTGTCTTCAAATATCTAGTAGGGCCTTTTAGCAGCAATATCTAATCTTGATGAGTTAAATGCATTTTTTTGGACACTTGAAAAACTGCTGACATTTGTTCACCAGTTTTGTTCTCTCAGTTTAACCTAACCATCTCCCTAGAGTTTGGAAATGTTACATTTCTGGACTATAATTCCCAGAACTATTGACTATGCTGGTTATGGGTTTTGGAAGTTGTAATCTGTAAACAACTTTTCAAAGTTCTGCATCTGTTTCCAGGATTGCTGTGAAGATAAAGCAGAAGGAATATATATATACTAGCCTGAGCAGAATGAAGACCTCTCCCCTTGTTAATGCCCACTATTTAAGACAGCATGAATGTTAATAAAGGGAAAAAAGCTTCACAGTTGTCCAGTATTCCTGGCTCATAATGACAGTTACTAGGCTTTGATTTCAAAAATGCTGTGTTTCCGCAGGTTCATAGGACTGAGGGTCAGGGAACCATGAGTTATGGGAAGACCTAGAAACTATTCACGCTAATTATAGTGCTACATTTCACTTTAACTGCCATGACAACATCCCTTTGAATCCTGGGATTTGCAGTTTAGGGAATGGCATTTAGAATTAACTCTAGTGCCTCACCAGACTACAAACTTTACAGTTCTACAGAATGGAACCACGGTAATTAAAGTGGAATAATAGTGCTATAATTTTGTGGGGCCCTGAACAGAATCTGGAATCTGAAGACTCCCAAGAACCAAATATTAGGATGCCTGGCAACCCTACATCATGATGTGGTTGGAATCTCAACATCTGCAGTTCTAAGAGAAACAATACAATGTGGGCACCTGGACTGCCATCTTATTCAGCTATGTGTGTGTGTCTTCAAGTCACCTGTTGACTTATGGTGATACCATGAATTTCACAGAGTTTTCTTAGACAAAGAGTATTCAGAGGCAGTTTTGCCAGTTCCTTGCTCTGAAATATATCCCACAGCACCTGGCATTCGTTGGTAGTCTACCATCCAACTAGGACTAACTAGGACTGAATTAGAAAGCCTTTAATAATTGTATCATTGAAAGACATTCAGAGGGTGAAGCTTTTTTAGTCACAGACATGCAGAGGAAGGGAAAGCAGAACTCTCTGAGTTTCTTGTGCTATTAAAACCACAAGACTTTTGGGGTAACCCAAACAAAAATTTGTAGAAGATCAGTGGCACATTCACTGACTGCACAGACTACCAAAAAACAAACTTTTGATATCCCATGCTGTCAAAAAGCTATCCCTCACACTTTCAAAGAGAGAAACCAAGTTCTAATCTAGAGCTGAATGCCATAAGTTCCAAAAGAGCTTTCACATTATTAGTACTATAATAGTTTCTGTTTGCACATCTTAGTAAGGGTGCTTGCAGACAAAGCTTCTGTTGTGCAACGGCCCTTCCTCATTTACAGACCTACAGGGAACCCAGATGTTGCCATCTTCCATTTGTAACCCTCATGTGTTTTCCTACCACTTCTCACTTTTTGCTTACCACAAAAATTAAAAAAAAATCTGTTCAGGAAGACACAAATGGTATAGCCACACAGTGTCCTTGAATAGTAGCACTATGTGCATTTGGAAGCACCCTCTAACAGGACTTGCCCTACTATTAGGCAGAGTGAGGAAACTATTTGAGGTAGCAGATTTGGAGTGTCAGGAAAAAGAAGCACACTGCTACTTATATTACCTTTGTAATTGTTGTTGTTGTATTTTTACTATTAGAGGTGGGGAAAGTGCTTTTCTGCCTCATGGTCCACTGTAATTTGTCTGACTTTGGTGCTATGCACCATGGCATTGTTCAAGGGGAGCAGAAAAGCCACTTGCTACTCTGCCTCAGGCAGCAAAATGTCTTGAGTGAGTCCCACATCCTATAATCCCATCCATTGCCAGCAAGGAGAAACATCTCCACGTGTAACATGCAAGATCAAGATTGGTGACTCTGGTGTAATATTTAAAGCAGGTGTGACAATAAGCAAATTTAAACTAAAACACTATGATACACTGGTTTCAACATTTTTGAGTGAAACTTCTACATCTTTTTACCAAGGAGAAAATGAAGATCCCAAGAAAGCCTAAAGAATCTAGGGTAACCAGTAGATGAATCCAACCAGACAAAGCTGTGCAAAACAATTTCTAATTCAAAGGGAGAGAAAAAAGCTTAGCCATTATTGCAAGCCAAGCAGAGCATAGTTGAAAAACAATGGGAGAAATATTACTCCTTTAATGTGGGAGAAATGGCAGAAAGCAGAGCAACTCCTCCTTCAAAAATGCATCAGAGACAGTTTGCTTATAATTATCTCTGGCTTACTATAGAAAATTCCTATAAAAGCTCATGCCTGGAGCTATCTTGCATACAAAACGCAACTGTGGGGATAGCGGTTTGGAATGAAAACCTCTGCCAATGCATTGTATTAAGATCACATTTATTCAAACTGAAATTGGTGGACTTCCTGCCTCTTTTGTTTAATCATCTTATTATGGGTAGTGCTGCTATGAAGCAAACTAAAACATTACAAACAAAATGTAATTATACACATTATGCATGTTTTTCACATGTCTGTTTTTCACCTTTCCCCCTGCTTTCCAGGTTTAAAGATCCATTCTCCAATTCCATTAAAAAAACAATCGAAATGGACTTTGCTGACAGAAGAGTACACTCTGAGCACTGCTTATGGGAAATGCATCTTCCACTATGTCTGAAGGCAGCTGACAAATTTAGAGGGCACATGGCAGCTGTGTAGTGCACAACTATCTCCTTCACCATCACTCAGCATCTGCTGCCTGAGGCAACCACTTCAATCTACCAAAGAGTCATGCTGGCCCTGACAATGGGGAAATCCCATAGGTTAGCGGCAGAAAACATCCTATGCATGCAGAATGTCTTGTGCTCTCCTCAGCATCCAGCTACTTAGCAGTTGAAGATCTACGGCCTACACTTCCAACTCTGTGACTGGAAGCCCAGGTGGACTCCATCGCTCAGAGTGCTTGGCACCAGCTTCAAACGTTCTGCCAGCTACAGCTTTTGCTGGACAGGGATAGCTTAGTCACCATAGTCCACGTGCTGATAATTTGCCAATTAGACAACTGCGTACTGTTCAGGGGCTGACCTTGAAGATAACTCAGAAGTTGCAAGTACAGTAGAACAAACTGCAGCAATTGGACTGCTGACTGGAATATCATACAAAAACCACGTAATATCAGTTTTAAGGAATTGCACTGACTACAAATATACTTCTGGTTTAAATACAGGGTGCTGATAATGACATTCAAAGCCCTAAATGGCTTTAGGCTTCAATTTTTGAAGGATCACCTCTCTTTATATGCATCCATCCAAGGCTTGTGGTCTACTGGAAGAGGCCTCCTCTGTATCCCATAAAGGAAGACTGTACAACTATGGGAGAATGTGGGACTGGGTCTTCTTTGTTGTGGCACCACAATTATTGAATACTTAGAGGCCAGACTGACATCAATGCTGCTGTCATTCCAGTGGCAAGCAAAATCATACATTTTCAGCCATTAAGCTATTTTTACAGTTTTAAAGTGTTTTAAACTGTTCAAACAAAACATATTGTAAGCTTCTGTGAGATCTTTGGATATAGGAAAAAAGGAGATAGATAGATATATATAAAAAAATATTCAGCCAAAAAGTCTGCCCTCCATATCCATGGATTCTGTTTCCACAGAATTTAAAAACCATTGCCTTGAAAATATTGTTTTAAAAATCCAAAAAGAAAAATTTTATTTTGCCATTCTATATAAGGGATGCCATTTTACTACACCATTGTACATAATGAGATTTGAGCATCTATGAATTTTGGCATCCACGGGCAGCGGGCAGGAGGTCCTGGAACCAAATCCTAGTGGATACCAAGGAAGGGCTCACTGTAATTACTATTGGTTAGTTATGACTAACTACGCATGGAAGCTCCATCTCCTGCCCCCCCCAACATCTTTTTCTTCCTCAGAAAGAAAGAGCCGGTTCAGAATTGTTTTGATCAGGCTGTCTGGGGGATATTGGGGGTTGTAGTCCAAAATTTAAATTTGCTAAATCTCTAAGTTGAGTATTGATCAGATTCTATTTCACAGTTCAGTTTATTTGCATTACATAAAAATCAAATCACACAATGGCAGCTTCACCTGGAAAAACAGCCAGTCCATTGTTCTTTTCTAGTTGAATAACCAAGGTTCGAGCTGTGATGCTAAATATTTGCCGAGGTGAAAAGTTCAAACCATCTGTAACCTGAAAATTGAAGCCTCCAGACATAGCACCTACAAAAAGAGTGTGACAACAAAGTTTACTCAAAATTTTCAGAATGTAGTGAAATTAGATAAATAAACCTGTCATTCTGCAATGGATAAAAGGCACTTCAGTGTGGTCTGTTTATTATTTGCGTACATGGAACTGTGAATTCAAATTGATTTGTTTTGAAAG
The DNA here is from genome assembly GCA_948472985.1 of Iguana delicatissima. Taxonomy (NCBI): domain Eukaryota; kingdom Metazoa; phylum Chordata; class Lepidosauria; order Squamata; family Iguanidae; genus Iguana; species Iguana delicatissima. The sequence continues at coordinate 406,211 of CAOKZL010000724.1, read as the reverse complement.
TGAATTGAGATAACATCTTTCTCTATTGAACTACAATATTTTCAGTCTCTGTGTTCTGGTATCTACATTGAACTGAGTGTTCTGAGTTCATTGCCTCATTCTCCTACTCACATGGAATCAGCAATGCAGAGTATTTGCATTAAATAATGTCAAATACTTGCCTCACTTGTATTTACTTGTGAGTCACAAGCAACAGGGTTTGAACACTTTTCACTCAGGGCCATCCCTACCATTAGGCAGAATGAAGCAGCCATTTTAGGTAGCAGATGTTGGAGGGACACAGCTACAGAGACAAAGTTGTGTGCATCTAGTGCGCAATCCACAGAATTAGTCTGTTGTCTCTAAACGTGGTGCAAGGCACTGTTCTTTCATCAGTATTAAACTAAAGTTTAACAGGCAGTCCACTTGGTTTCTCTCCACAGAATTTTGCTCAATTGTAAGACAGGTGTCATCACCTCTATTTTGTTTCACTGGACAACCCCAAGTCCCAGTGTTGTGAGAGAGAGAGAAAAATATCTTCCTCTCCACTTTTCTACAATATGAATAATTGTATACACCTCTCTCATGACATGGTCAGAGATGAAAGGCAAGTCTGAAGCTGCACAACACATATTACAGGAACAAGGAACATGAGAATGGCAAACTAGACATTGAGAATGGCAAACTAGACATAGCAAAACAAGAAATGGAACATATAAACATTGTAAGCTGGGTTCAGGAAAGCGGGGGGTCATATTGCAAAAACAGGATGGATAACAGAAGGCACCAAAGAATTAGCCTGTGCATTACAGACAATAGCAAAACTTTTGATTGTGTTGATCATGAAAAACTTTGGCTCACTCGTCAAGAAATGGGTGTGCCACAACATTTGAATGTCCTAATGTGTAAGGTATATTCAGGGCAAGAGGCTACCATCAGGACAGAATACAGAGAAACAGAATGGTTTCCAGTTGGCAAAGGGGTCAGGCAAGACTGTATTTTATTATCCTATCTATTTATCTTATATGCTGAACACATCATACATAAAGCAGTACAGCACAATTCTGCAAGGCTTTGTCCACTTTGAACAGTCAGTTTTCAAGCACCTTCCAAAATTTAAAAAAAAAAGTCTTCACCTACCTATGAAAGTAAGGAGGGTGCAAGTCTAAAAAAAAAAAGAATGGAACAGGTTTCATCTCAGACATTTTGGGTTTTAGTCTATTAAAACAAAAGTATACATGGCAAGTGGCTGAAACCGGGGGCACTGTTTACAACTCTACAGGTAAGAGTATCACAGAATGCTTACAGTGTAGATCTAATTCTATATAGATTCTGAAAGAAAATGTAATCCTGGAGAAGCAAGATTGCCCAACCTAGTGAACAAGAGTTAACAGAGTGACATCATTAAAACTGACATGAATATTCCATGGACAGAATGACATACCCGTGTGAACAAACACTAATTGTCCTTCCTCAATGTGAGCTTGGGTAAAATTAAGGATACTTTTGTTTGGAGAAGACTTGAGAGCCAAGTGACCATTGTTTGGAGGAGAAACAGAATACACAAGTTCTGCAGGAATGGAATCTTTATCTTCTGTGCAGAGATCGTTCATTGTTATTTCAGTGACTGAACCCACCCAGACCTATAAAAGGAAAAATAAAGTATTACACAAAAATCCAATTCTGCTTTTCTGAAGTTGTTAAATTATAAGGCATAGCAGCTAAATGGACTTATAAGACAACCAAGGGTCAAGCATAGAGTAAGGTAGACGATGGAACGCTTCGAGTAACCACAAATGGACTTCTGGATGAAAGAACAGTAAGCTCAGTTCAGTTCTGATACTGAAAACAAATTCCTAGGCACAGAATGTGCAAAGAAGCACCCTATTCTTTAAATCTTGTGTGGGTGGTGGATCCTTTGCTTCTAGTAAAGAAGCAAAGTAGACCAAACAAGCTTGAAGTCTGCTCAGGCCTGGTTTAACACTGAAAATCATGTAGAGCTACAAAGACTTCAAACAGACTTCAAAAAACATCCTGCATGAATTAATATTTGAAGAAATAGGACAAGACACTGTATAGCCTGGAAGCATATGAATGCTTATGAAAGCATTCTGTTTGACTAATTCTAGGGGCAACTAAAAAGCTGTCTCATCTCAATAGCTATTCCAACAGTAGCAGTGTTTCATTGTTGTCTTGAACTGCAGACAGATCTGTGACTGCAATGAATGGGGCAATAAATGTGCTCAGCTGATGCTGATGCTCAGTACCTCACAGACTGGGTCAAAAGAAAGACGCCAGGCTAAATGGTTTGGAAGGATTCCAAAACCAACAATACCTTGGATATCCTATTGTAACTTGCAGATGGCTGCAGGATACATATTAAAAACACACTTACATTCTAATAAAACTGTTGGTCTTAAAGGTACCACAGGACTCTGTTGTTTTTGTGGTAATGGACTAACATGGCTATCCCACTGGGTCAGAATTTTATGGTAGTTCTGTAGGCTCTCCTTACTCAAAACCAGAAAAACTGTTTTGAGCTGATTCACTCAATACATTCATTCAAGCACATGAGCATTTCTCATGAACAGGGCTAATGTCTCCCTCTTATGTCAATTGTTTGTATGTTTATCATTTCCAATTTTTGTTATTTACTAGCCACCAAGTTCAGATTTTAAACTACTGCAGTAGTAGCATAGCAGTATTAACACTAATATTTAAAGAGCATATAATGTTTGACCAAAGATATTTTAACTAATTTATTAAAATAAGACCATTTATATCTGATCATGATTTTGCTAAGGGAAAACAGATAATTTAATGATGATGTTTGATCTCTTAAGTATATATTTACAGAAGACAGTAAAGTAAGCAGAAAATAATTTCAGGCTGTTGCACATGAAGGCAGAAAGCTACAGAGCTCATTTTGACTTTGCATTATCAGCTGATAGATCAGGCAAAGGAGGTACATTCAGCTTCCAATCAGGGCACAAGAAGGAAAATGTTTCCACCCTCTCTCTCCGGAAACAACTGTGCAACAATCAGAAGCAGGACCCCTGTTATACGTCCTTGCACAAACTTGCTGGCTGGTGGGAGGGGAATGAAAATAGTTGTTCTCCCTGCACCCAGACTGGAAGCTTAATAGACCTCCTTCACACAATCCAGCAGCTGACTCTTTTAGGAGGACTGGAAGGGGGAAGGTTGAGCCAGGAGATGTTATTTAGTTACATGGACATAGCTACATAGGCGATCTGGGATTCTGGTGAGTTTTCTACTAAAAAATATGAGGTTGGTTTCTGGTCTAGGCACATACCATTGGGGTGGCTAATCTGGTCTTCTCTGACTCAACCTCTGCACTCCAGTACCTCCAGCCACTGAAAATGTTAAAAGAAGGCCACAAATTCTGCTGAAAGGAATAAGCTACGGGTACAAGGTGCTTCCCCATCCATCTACGAAAGTAGACCTTCGATCCATCCCATAATTCCTTTGAACGGTTTACATCTCTCTCTCTACACACACACACACATCTCTTCATATTCCCCACCCCACCCTCCAGGATAAATTATTATCACTACACTGGAGTTCTGCATTAGTATTCAGGAGAAGTTAGTCATGGTTTATTTCTGCTGAAATCAGACAGACAGTTTTTTCCCTGAATTTCAGTGGAACTGAACAAGTAGCTTTGCCAGTGGCCCAAAACCTTCTGAAAAAGATGGTAATCTGTAGAAAAACCCACTGACCTCCTATTCTCAGAAATTTCAATCCATGTGAGGGGTTCTGTTAGTAGATGTGAGACTCTTGTCTTTTTAAAATTAAACATAAGTTATGTAGCAGTGCTTTCTTGTGCTTTACCAAATTTAGGTAATTCTCACAACAAATCACTGTTGTGAAATTATTTTGATAGATTAAACAGCTAGAACTGGATTTGATTAAATGTCAGCCAAGAGCTTAACATCTACATCAGAGTATTTATCTCTTTAAACTTGTAGGATCTGAGACAAGAGAAAATCTTAGTAAATTACTACGAAAAAATGCATAAAATAATATATTAGTACATGCACAGAATCATTACATGCTGAGTCCTAGCTAAAACCAAAAACAACCCCGTTCCAGAGTTTATGTGGCAGAAGATCTGTAAAGGAACAGAGGGAGCAGATAATTTAGCAGCTTTGAAATACAAGAAACACTTTCTCCCCATATGGCATGTCCTACATTTATTATCTAGGATAGTGCTGAAACTTCTGTGTTTTTTTTAAAAAAATTTATTAGAATAAAACAACATAAAACATAAGATACAGAAAAGAAAAAATTCCAAATTATACATACATAAAACAAAACAATAGACAAGGCAATAACTAAATTAAATCATTAAACTAAAAAATATTATCTAACACAAATTAAAAAGGAGGTTCCCACCCGTGGAGCGTACAGCTTTTAGTAGAATAACAGTTACACTTTTAAAAGTAAAATAATATATATTGTTAGTTATTAATGTTTAATGTTAAACATTTAAACTAAAGAATCAATAATGTAAGAGCAATATAACTGCATTCCAAATCAGGTTAATTACTATTATGGACTACACCATTTATAAAAGAAATACAAGATTACATGTCTAATACAAAATCTTAAATGTAGTGTAATGGGGATAACTTCCTTTCTCACTATTACCACATTCTTATAGATCCTCATACATTTCATACTTCCATATCTTAATCAATATAGCTAAAAACAGATTTTTTTCCTTCCTTAAATCTTTTCATAATTCTAAGTATAGCTCTCATTAAATATTGTTAGATCAAATCCAGTATGCATAGTCATTTTTCCCTTAAAATAATATGAACAAAAGTCTCAATAAAAATTAATAGTATCATCGTTTGCCAATAGTTCTTATTAGTGTTCCCTTATTCATATTATTTCTTCTCATATTTTAGAAAAATTACCTTACTGAGAATCTTATTTACAGGTCATCTTAACTTTGCCATAAGATGGCAAAGTTAAGAAACTTCTGATTTAACAACAGAGAAACAACAAAACACACCGTTTCCAGTTGCTTTCGTTCTTATCCTTGCTGTGACTCACACATTCCACAAGTACAATATGCGAATTAGTTTACAATTTTATACATAGGGAATCCAAGGGGGAAAAATGAACATGTATTATAGCGGCTTTCAGAAAGAGAATTCCTAACTTATCTGATTAAAACACACTGTGCAGCCATTGTGTTTTCCTTCTTAACATGAGGTGGAGGGGACGGCATTGAGACACACAGGGGAAGAAAATTCAGAAGGTTACAAAAGAAAGATGCATTTCCCCCTCTACTGGACAATTACATTAACTATACAAAAATCTGAACCATTTTTGGTGAATGGAGAAGCTTCCACAAAAATGAAAACATGGCCCCCTGGTGGTTATATTCCTGTAATACAAGGCAAACTGCTGTTACCTATGTTTAAAATAATAAGCCTTAACAGAAAAAATGGCATTTTTGCTAACTTAATTTCACTGGGAAAGTATTCAAAGGCTTCATAATACAAAATTCAAGACGCAGACATCTCATGTGTCGAGACACTAATTCATATTACTTGCAGTAACATGATCAAGTAATGCTAGATGTCTAGGAAAGCTGACTAGAGCTGACTAGAGCTGACTAGAGATGACAACAAGTTCAGTTGCAGTTTTATTGGTCAGACAGGTATAGCTGATCATTCAGGTGCTGCATGCAAAGGGATCTTGTACCATCTTTGACACTCAGAGAAAGAAGTTGGTAGTGTAAGCTTTCTTAGACTTAAACCTACTTCATCAGATGCTGATGAGTAGATTTCACTGAGGCCATTTCTGCACTGAACTGTGATAGTGCTATTACTCCACTTTGAACATCCTGTAGAATTCTGAGGTTTGTAGTTTACTGAAGCCAAAAGTCTCTTTGGCTAAGAATTCTAAATGCCTCTCCCTAAACTGCAAACTCCAGAATTTTACAGGATGTAGCACTATAACAGTATAGTGTGGAAATGGCCTCAGCTATACTCTTCCAATCATACAGTTGTTTCATCTCAGTCCTGCATCAGTTGTGCATTTTATTTATTAAAAGATTTCATGAACATTTCTATGTACATCTTTCATGTACCTTTCCCCTAATATGTGCATTTTTGTATGAATTTTTACCTACTATATGAATTTTGCAAGCTATATCCCCCAATATGAATATAATTTCCATTCATTTACACCTCTTTCTGTCCAATTATCCACAGCATATGCACTTCTACATTCATAATTTGATTGAAGAAAGTAGCCACCAGACTTACCTGCCAGGTATGTTGCAAGTTGGGGCAAACTGAGCAGCCATGCCAGCAACATGTTTCCCCTTCCCAGAAGGCTGTATGCTCTTGCACAGTCTCCTGGGAAGGGGAACACCAGCATCCAATGAATTCAAACCTGTGGGTTGAATTCACTGGCTGGCAGAGCTGGGGCCCAACCAGAGCTGCCCAGATAGATAATCTTCCTTCTGGTCTAGTATTTGGCTATAAATTCCCCTTGGCTCCCAGCTCCCAGTCAGTTCATTGTTGGATGTTGCCTGCTCTTCTTCCTCTGTTTTCCTTTGGCTGGTGGACACTGCGTGCAATTTCTGCAGTCTGGCTGTGGTGCAGGGCTACCTGGTAGGTGCTGGTATTATGTTATCTGGGAGTATTACCTGTATTCCAATTCATGTATTTGCTGTTAACTTGTCAGAACTCGTAATAGGAGGTAGCATGGGTTCTGGATCTGGGACTGTGGTTACCAGGGTTTCCCCAGCATCAGTATGGTAGGAGAGTCCCCTTGTGGGGATTCAGGGGTGTGGGGCAGAAGCAGTTGTGCACAGCTCTGGTGGGGCATGACTCTCCCACTCTCTCTGGCAACAGGAGAGGCCACCAGGGGATCTACTCCTGTGGGTAGGCCATTCCTCTCTTCCCAGCTGTTCTAGCAGTGGGCTGGAATGACGGCCTTATCACTCAATAGGTGGGATCCGGTCCCATGCACGTGCCAACCTTTCAACAACTGTAGCCAATAAAGTTGTGGCCTTTGTTTTTCCAGTTCTGGGTTTGTGTCTTTGGTGACTGTGCCACTCAGTTCTGAGCACGCAACGGGATTTCAAAATGTGAAAAAGTGTGAACGTTCAAGAATAATTGAATTTCAATTTGTACCATAGCTCAGGAAGTACACATTGAATACATTTATTCTAAGAACTAAGCCAACCTTGACTGAGTCAGAAATTCTACATTATCTTTTTTTAGGGACTCAAGAGAATTCTATTAATAATTGATAATGTAATAACATATTATTAACAATAACATGTTATTACATGCTATTTCTAAACATTTGGAAAAGTATTTACAGGGTTTTTCTTACCCTGAGCCTACTTGAAAACTCACCTAACAAGTGCCACCCTTCACTGTGGATAAGCTAAAAACATGCAGTAACTGGGTACGACACTTAGAAGATACACATCTGGTAGATTGCTTAGCTTTGGTAAAAAGCTGAGATGTATGTTTATTTTTAAAACTTCTTTGTTTTCAGCACAGAATCTTCTGAGCTACTTTTTTTGTTACTTTCCCAGCTGATTAATCTGAAATATGTTCTCCCAGAATGAGACAGTTGCATTTCTTTAAAAGGCCATGTTATAGAAAATCATGCTCTAAACAAAACCAGGATTTGTGGGAGAAATAGGGTTAGATGCAGATCACAAAAAAAATTAGTGGTAGCTAAGACATTTGTTTAATTTTAATGAATAAATTATAAGCACAAATGGAGACATTTACCATTGAAAAAAGATGAAGATAAATATTTATGAGATGGATGGGAAAAGTATGTCGCCCCAAGCCTCTGGAGCACCCCACAAAAAATGGAGAGATTCTCAATATTTTAAACAGCTACTAACACTTGCCATGCCTTGGCTTGCTGCAAGTCAAATGTCATGCAAAAGCTCCTTCCCTCCCTTCCTCCCTTTCATTCACTATCCCAGCTTAAAATCTAATCCCTGGCTTGCAAATGCTCCCTCTTCCTCCTTTCATCCACACCACTCACTTCTCACCCCACATAAATGCTCCCACCATCTGTGTCCATCCACTTCATGTGACTTAAAATCTCATCCTCAGTTTGCAAATGCTCCCTCCTTCTTCTATCCACCGCACTTCAGTCTCTCACTTCTCAAATCCAGATGGCTGACAAACTGAACTACTAAGATGGGGAAGACAAAGTTGCTGCTTAACAGCTAAGATGTTCAGGATAGAATTATGCTATAGCCAATTAAGAGTTCATGTTCTGCAAATAGCATTTCTTTATTGCTCTATTAATTAATTGGATTATTGCCAATTTGCACTGTAAAGACATGTGTTACAGCAGTATTTACTATACATATGCATTTTTAAAAGTCATATTCCCAAATAAATTTGCCCTAGTTTTGAATTAAAAAGCACATACGCACTTGTCTGAGCCCCTGCAGATCAGTGTAGAAAGATCGTATTCATGCAATGTAGATAAACCCATAGACAACAAGTATTTTTCACACACATATGAAAAATTGTTAAGGAACAGATGATCATCTCTAAGAATTGCACATGCTCCCCTTCATTAAGAAGAAGATGATCACAAAATTTAGAGTTTGAGAATACACACAACTTACCCGAAGTATTTTGTTTCTCCTTATAACAGGAGCTTCATCATTTACTGGTGTAACAATCACATATATCTTTTGAGGCAGGCTCTGTTTCCACAGTTCTGTGCTGTTTGCTACAATAGTGAAACTGTCAAGAAGCTGTTCACTGTCATCATGAATATACAAGACTAACCCTTGTTCCACCTAAAAAGAAGAAAGTAACCAAGATAAGAATGCACAGTATTCCAACAATTAAGGAATTCAACAGTCACGCTCATTCTGCAACAAGCATCATTTTATCCTATCACAGCCCTCTGGGCCTGTTTCATTTGCATTATTATATGCAATTAGGGAAAATAATTAGAAATTTTAAAATGGGAGAGTCTTATAATCAGAGGCAAGGTATTGAGAAAAGTGGCATCCTGACAAAATTTGTTACATGATTTCCAAACAATAATTGTTATTTCTGTTTAAAATCTAGGCAGAATACTAAGCAGAATAAACCATGGAACATCCTTACCTGTTTCCTTGTAAATTTAGTTAGTGCCACTCCAGGAGAGTGGGAAGTTGAAATGCGCCCGTATTTTGGTGCCTCAATTACATTAAATTCACAATTGAGTCCCGCAAAATGGCTATTGGCAATTTTTAGAAAATCTTCCTCCAAAGTTATTGATCCCCCTTCGGCAACTGTGAAGTTGTGTACTTCTAATGGGATAAGCTTTGGGATGATGTCTACCATAATTTTTATTCCACTGACTCCCTGGATGCCATTGGACGCATCCAAGGAAAACTGGTCCTGGAGCTGGTTGGAAATAGTCTGTACATACTGGATGTTACCATCATTGATATCTTGCTGGGTAAAGGATAAAACTGGATTTTCTTCCACTCCAAAATAGCCTTCATCTGATGAAAATTTCCGAAGGTACCCACAGAGTGGAGGTGATGTTACTTTGAACTCTACCTCCGATGGCAAACTGTTTTCATGTACAACCTTAAAAAAAAGATGCACAATCCATTAAAAACACATGATAGGAAAAGAAAGGGGAAGGGAAAGAAATCTATAATAGTAAGTACTTATTTATGTATATTATATATACTAAAAGTACTTGATGATTGGGCAGAAAAGGATATTTTACATAAAATAGGTGTAGATAAAGATTTTGGAAAAAAGTATGTAATATAGGGAAAACATGAAATAAGGAAGAAATAAGAACATCAACTGGAAAGGAAAGCTAGGGTAGTGGGGGTGGGTTGTTCTACCTGAACTCTTTCCAACTTACAGTATCAGTCAGCATCTAGCATGGTTGACACCATCAGACTCATACCTGCATTGTACTATAATTTAACCATCACTTCACCTATGTGTGCATGAGACATTAAGCTGATGAAACAAGAAGCCCTGCACAGGTACAATGAACACAATCTTCCCCTGCCCCACATTCCTGTGTTCTCCTGCAGTGTAGGTTAATGTTAGATAAGGAGAAAGAAGGTACTGGTCACTGCAGAATCACTTCTGCAAATGCTTCTAGCACCAGGTCCTTGCTTAAAGGGCATAGTACAACATGTGGACCATCCTTATATCTGGAATGTGCTTATAATTATTAGACTACTTCAGCTTACCAGCAATTTTCCTTTACTGATTTTAACAGGTTTTCCTTCTTCAACCAACAGGCTGCTGTTATGTACAATCACTGGTGGACGCTGATGGCTTTCTAAGTATACACGAACATTCATTTCAGCATCCAGCTGGACCCCCTCAGCATAAACTGAAAAGTTAAACATGTCAACCAAATTGTTAGTACCATCGTGCCTGTAAGTCACGTGTCCCATTTTGAGATCATGCTGAGTGAATGTGCCCAATGCTAAATTATTTACAAAGACTTGTCCGTACTTTGGAGACGAAAAAATCTCAAATGCAATTTCATGATCACTTCTAATATCTTGGTTTGTGGTAACACTCAAGTTAGCTGTGGTGATTGTTTCAGCTCTCCCTTTCTGAATCAATAATCCTGTATTGTTTCCTAGGTGGATGTAAGGGTCTGAAGCACTTACTTCTAGCAGTGATGATGTATAGTGCTTTCCATCAGTGACAAAGAGCACGAAGCGGCCATAGCTTGCTCCATGGTGTACAAACAGGACTCGTTTTTGTGCCAGGTCTTCTTGCTTGAATTGATACAGTCTGTGAGAGGTTTCATTGACAAGAACCAAATCTCCATTTGGAATGCCACGCCTGGTATACAACAATTGCATGTCATCAAAATCAGTATCAGCGTCGTGGTAACAGAGATCAGCTAATGTCAACAGTTTTCTTCCATTCTTGACAACATGAAACACCTTATCTACTACACGTACTGGTTTCTCATCATTTTTCAGCTGAATAGAAATGTTAAATTTGATCTCTGTTGATAAAGATGGTTCTGTTCCCATGCCAGAGCTTGCCCATCCCCAGAGTTTATGGCAGTAGCTGTGACATCAATTTCATCATGCTGTGTCTCAGAGTCATCATGCACATACATAAGACGTTTGTCAATGATATCCTGATTTGTAAAACTGGTAAGATTATTGTTACTTTCAGGAGAATCAGAAAAATTAATAAGTGATAATTTTCCATGGGAAGGACTCTTGGTAACTTTATACTGGAAGGACTTATTATCAGTGGTTTGTGCAAATAATTCCAATTCTGTTATCAGTTTTCCTTCACCCTCAGTAACAGTGAGAATATTGTTTGTCAACAGAATGTTCCAGGGGTCTGTTTTAATGTTGATTTTGAAATCATAACTATTTGAAACCACATATTTTGTAGATATTAGAAACTGAAATGAATCCTGGGTTTCCCCATGGGGCCAACTGATCAATTGGTATTCTACTTTATTATCAGAAATGTTCTTCTGGCTAAAGCTTGAATTTATTTGCAATGGGACATTATTAAGCAGAATGTTTCCTTTCTCAGGTAAAGAATGTAACTTATAATACAATTCACTTTCTGGTACTTCAACATCTGCCAGGACAGCAAGAAGATTACTGGAGTTAAGGTACTCTTGCTTTGATTTATCAATTACTAATGGCACATATTTCAGGAAGTTATACCTTAACCATTTTACTATGATAGGAAACAGAAACTCTTTACTTATTTGGCTGCCAATGCTAACTTTAAATTTAAATTGTTCAAGGATATTATCTAGCTGTACAGTGTTGAAGGTAGAAGCGTATCTTACACGGCCACGTTCAATGGAGCGTTGAGAAAAAGAGTTTGTTTTCTTCCAATCTCCACTACCATGGCGCCTCTGGATTTCTCCAAAGCAGGGTGGCTCTGTGATCTCATATCGTATCTCCAGCTCCTGTTGGACAACATTTGTCTCAGTGGCCAAATGACTGAGACTGATCAAGGCCACACTGCCCTGAAGCACCTCAACTCCTGTGTTGTTGACCAACTTATAATCCAAGGGTACAGCAACGACCCGCAACACAGCTGTGTTGCTGACTTTCTCGCCATCACTTGCTCGTAGAACAATCCTGGAATTCTTAACTCCAGTGTGGACAAAGAAAACATTGCCATCTTGTAAGTCCTTGTAAGAAAAATCAGTGATAGCCTTTCCAGGAATTTTGGAATTTTCTAGGAATCCTGCATCTGCATTCAAATTTCCAAGGACTGTAACACTGAGATCTGCTGCACTTGTGTCACTGTCTAAAACAGTTATTGTGTCTACAGTCAGGCATTTCTTGGAATATTCTATGAGAAATAACAAGTTTCCATCTGGGAGTATGAGTGCTGGAGGATCATTTATTGGTCTTATTGTAATGGTAAACATGTAATCCTTGTTTCCTCTCAGATATGGAGGCATCTCTTTTTTACTGCTCGTAGAAATGGTGAAGGTGAAATAATCATAGTTTTCCTCAGAGCCATCATGGATATACAAAACTCTGCCTTGCCACAAGTCTAGCATGGTAAATGTGGACTCCTCTTGCTCTGCTTCAACATCCAACCTCAAATGGCCATGGGAAGGTGGGTTTTTAATTTTAAAAACAATCTGTGACTGGCGAATGCCTAGTTTCTTGAATTCCAGATTGACTTTAATGTGCTTAGATTCAAGAGCTGCCTGCCCACCTTCAGGAACAATCAAGTTGTTCACAATCAAAAAGTGATCATGACTCTCTTTCCCATGAAATTGGGAGATTGCACTGCCAATGGCAGGTAGAGGAGCTGCTGTTCCAAGGGGTGCTGCAACAGGATTTGTTGTGAAGTCGTGCTCTGTTTTGCATCCTACTGAAATATCCTTAGTGACAAGAACATTCTTCAAGGACTTCCTTTGGGAGTCCATTTTCAAATCTTTCAAGCAGCCTCTAAATGATCCTCCCTGAGCATATCTCCCAGAAACTGAGGCTAACCCTAGTTTCAGCAGTTCTGCCCGGACGGCATCATTTACTCCACCTATATAAAGGGCCCTCTTAAGAACAGGAAGTTTCCTCTGTGATGACAGAGATGTTTTCACTGTTTCCTTTCCTAGTGTGAGTTCAATATGTTTTGCAGAAAATTTCAGTTCAACAGAGTGCCAGTGGTTATCATTGACTGGGCTGAGAGAAGAAAGCTGAATTCTGTCCTTCCCTGTTCCAACATGGATTTTAATGAGACCATTCTCAATTTCCATTGCAACAAAGTCTCCATCCGGACCAGAACTGTAGAACAACAAGCCTCTCTGAGCTGCGGTTTGCACCATACACTCCAGGATTCCTCCTGCCCCGACATTCCACACAGGAAAAGAAATGTATGACTTTGAGCTAAAGAAACTAATGGGTTCCTCTTCACTTGCAAAAAATTCATCACTGCAGCCCAGTGACACTTCATGAATATTTTTAAATCTAGGAGATGGTCTCAGGGATCTTAGGATGTCATAGCTGTTAAATATCACATCATTAATGCATCCCCTGAAATTAGTATCAGCACCATCGAGGTAAGGGGCATCAAGGTTTCCGCTTCCACCAACATAGAGACCATGTTCAAGGTTTAGTTTAGGCAGAACTCCTAGCAATTTTGCACTGGCTTGGTGCTTTTTGTCAATAACTAGATCAATCTTATCTCTTTCAGGATGTACTTCTATAAAGTGCCACACTAAATCATTCATTTGGGAACTCCACTGGGAAAGAAGAACTTGTTCACCTGTTCCAAAATTGATTCTGATCTGCAAAAACAGACACACAGTAATTCAAATCATTCAAATGAGGCAAGATACAAATTAACAAAATAATTAAATGAAGTGCACTCATAGAACACTGCCCCCCCACACATACATACACCACTGTATCTGGGAATGGGGGAACTGTAAATTCAAACTATACAGGTCTGAGTGACAATGACTGGAATATGCATGTATAGTTCTAATACAGGGGCAAATCACGGGTTAGCATTATGAGAAAAAGGCATGGTGATACTGGGGCTCCTGTATCCCCATGTGACTCTTCTCATTTGCATATAAAGGACTGAGAAAACTGCAGTCCCCCATGTGCCACCCAGTTGTTGTTGTTGTTTGCCACTCCCCTCCAGGATCAACAGTCCATAGTTCCCCACTCTCTCCAAACTTTCATTTTGCCCCCAAAGGGCCAACAGTGTTCCCTAAGCTTCTGGACATGCTCCTTACTGCTTGGATGTGTTATGAGGGCCTTTTGTTCCTATCTCCATCTTTTTTAGTTCTAAATGGGGCTTTCTGTCAAGCAGCAAGTCCATCATCACTCACCAGGCAGGCCCTCCAACCCTAGAATGTTCCTGAGAAATGCTGTAGCCATCAGCACTCAAAGGGACGAATGTTAGACTGAAAACAAGGCCCACTTGGGCTTGGAACTAGTGAGAAGGGATTGAGTTTAAAAGTACATGAAACACAGAAAAATGGATGCCTTTTCAGTGGCTTCTGAGAGTGTTTTTGGCCATTCTGAATGCAAAATAACAACTGAATCCCCCTCACACACTTTGGTTGTATATGATAAGGGGTCGATGCAGCCCTCCAGGGTTCTGCAGGGAGCCAATGTAGCCCCCAATCTCTATCAGTTGCCCATCAGTAACATAAGAGGAGGTTAATGAAGGCTTTCATTCACACATTTGACTAAACCACAGTTTCCCATTGTATTTGCATTTGACAAACTGCTCCAACAGCTCCTACTGCTTGGACTGGACACCTCTGGAAAACTTTTATTCTAACTATAGCCATTTCAAACAATGTTGGATCAAACCTAGTGTGTTAACTAGCTATGGCTGACTCAACTACAATTCTTGAGTTTAGACATGATGGGAAAATGTGGTTTATTCAATACCAAAAGAGGAATTTTTCAGTCTCCTCCCTTTGCATGCAAAGGAGACAAACAGCGAAAAGGAGAGGAAGAGAAGCTGGGACTAGCCATGGTTCATTCTTCTAATACTAGACCACAGTTTAGCATTTGGTTTGAACCACTTGGTGTCAGAAAGGCATATACTACTTTAAAAAGCTTTTAAAACTTGACAGCTTTAAAAAAGTAGAATGGTGAAATATAAATATTTCATATCAATCAATAATAAAGATATAAATAATAAAGAAAGAATGTTTCAAATTGCATTTATAGTAGCTTTAGACTAAGTGATCAGGTCTACAATCTAGATTATTATGCACTTAAAACACTACATGACAGATGCTTCTAGGGCTTAGTCCTCATAACTTAATCCACAACTCTACTAATTGAAAACTGAAGATTGTTTTATTATTTATGCATGTTTTCATATAGTGCCATCCATTTTACTATCCTTGACATATTATAACCATATGTATTAGCACTGGTAAAACTCAAAGTTCTGTATGTTTTTGGGGTTTTTTTAAATGTCACCTTTTGTTTAAAAAATGCTTTGGAATGCACTACTGAGCTGAAAAAACAAACCTTTCAATTCATTTCAGTACATGGTATCTTTGTATGTTCATAACCTTACATGGACATTTCCAGAATGTAATTCCACCAGAAAATAAACTTCTTTTCCTGCTGCAAGAAAAAGCAATCCATCTGGTTTACTGGTCAGAAAACGTAATCTCAGTGATGCTGTAGAGGAGGGTTCAGCAACTTTTAACTGCACATAGCTTTCACCATAAAATGATGCTAAAAAGCAAAGAACAAAACAAATTACTATACACTTGCATGTGTAAAATGGCTTTCTAACATTATGTGTAGATGGTGTCTCTAGCATTAAGAATGTGCAGGCATAAGAATTTATTTTCCTAAAAGGGCCAACAGGATTTACTATGGGCTAAATCCAATGTTCCATCAGTGGAACTTTCAAAATTTCTTTTCCCCCCACTTCCCTCCTAAAACTCTCTTTGCTTTCCCTAAAGTTCTCAAGGTGTTGCATATTTACTTTCGTAGAAATTTAGGAAAATTTTCTTGTTCAGAATTTTTAATCAAATAAATATATTTTACATTCTATCAGTCTAAGTAGTCTGATTATTCATGTGTGGAGACGAAATGCCTTGTGCTACCATTTTACTAGAGTAAATTTATGAAGGACAGTAGAAAAATGAGGCTTCAGGGTCAAAGATCTGGGATACCAACTCCACAGCTCTAGCAGGAATGCTGAAACCTCCTCAGATAGGAAACAAAATATGCCAGGAATAATGTTCTTGAGATTTATGTATGTATGTGTATACCAACACTGGGCCATGGGATAGTTGTTGCATTAGCTGCCACACCATTGGTACTTATTAGTTCCAGCAGAGAGAGATGTTCTGTTTGTATAAGCTGCATTCACAAATTCTGTAAAACTCCTATTTAAACAAGTGAAGAGGGGAATATGCCAGCTCTAGCCTCCCTCTATCTTCAGTTTGAGCTTGTGAAAAGTGACAAATCTGGAAAGTTTTTGGTATGCACTGAGGCTCCCCATGGGAATTTCAACTACTTTCCAGAGTTTGCTTCATGGGAAGAATCTCCACAAGTAGAAGAAACTCTCCTTTTTATACTCATTGCTTTTCCTGTGATTGTAATGACTAGGGCGGGAGGCAGGATTAGTATACTCTCTTTATGAATTTAGTAAGCACTTCTGTGGAATGCCTAGATTATTTCGTGTGTATTTTTGAATCAAACATACAAAGATAATGAAATGTCACCAGGCCTGACTGATTAGAAGCCTACAATAGTGTTAATTAATGGAGGTAGGGAAGAAGGTGGCAGGATCCTTAATGAAAATTCAGAAATGCATGTATATGCACTTAATTCCCCCCCCCACTCTGCATTCTTGCTTTGGGTGTGTGTAGAATGATTTAGACTGCTGAGAAGGAACAACATGAGCACTTTTTACCAAGCAATTGTAACACTGCTAATAAAGATGGGACCACACCTCTCTTCACACATACCATTTCTAATAAATAATTATAGAACATTTTCTTTGGCCCTCACAGTCTACTTGTGTAGCAGTGCTCTGCATTTCTAAAGATACAGGCAGAGTCTGATGCTGTTCATAAACTACTTTCACTCACCAGGAAAACACACTTTTAAAAAACAGCATGAAATATTTTTTTAAGGATAAGCAGTATCAGAACCTTACATAAAAGCACTGTTTATTCAAAAAAACAGCACAGCTAGAGTATGCAGAATGCCACATTCGAGCCTATAATTATTAGAGACAGAGAGAGAGAGCGCAGATGTAGAATGTTAAAGATATGAAATAAATTGTGTCTTTTTTTTTTTTACAAGAACAGTTAATGATGCAGCTGGAGCTCTGTGCTGATTTCCTTGCAGTTTGACAGCAATCAGGACAACCATCCATTTCTGAATACACTGAAAGGAAAAGTTATTCACAAATTTCCAGAACACTGTTGTGATAACAATAATTAATGCCTACAGAGAGTTTATCCACCTGCACATAGAGCTCCCTAGAGCAGTAGTTCTCAGTCCTTAAACCTCCAACTGCTTTGCTGGAAGAATGCTCGATGATCAAGGATTCTAGGAGCTGAAGTTCAAACCAGCTGGAGAATCAAAGGTTGAAAACTGGTGCTCTAGGGACTTTTTCTATTTAGCAGCAACCGATTTAGCAGCAACCCCATTTTTCAAATTTCCAGTAACTTCCACCGAACAAGAAGCACAGACTACTCCAGAGGTGGTCATCCAGATGTGACTGAACTGCAACTTCCATCACCTCTGGCAGCATAGCCAATCCTAGGGGGTCATGAGAGTTTTAGTCTAGAACTCAAAGTGGTGGCCTGTCAACCACTCCACAAGTTATGCCTGGCAGTCAGCATGCATGCCTGCTCTCTCTACGAATCCAACATATTCTTATTAGGTTTATAGACCTTGTATAATTTACTTTTTAAGCTATACCATCCAGAATCCCCCAACCAGCAGGCCACTGACCATGAAAGCTGAGGGAAATTGGGGAGTTGGATGCCAGAACTGAAAAAACACACACTTAAGACTAAAGAATTCTAAGTCCAGGAATTTGTTTTGAGTGCCAGAGCTCAGAGTCCTTCAACACAAAAATCCACTTATGCTTATTTAAAGCTTTACTCACTCCTCTAGTACAATTTGGTGACAGGGGACTGGGGAAAGACTCATTTTGCTGCTTTCTGTTGTTGTTGTTAACTGCCATCAAGTCAACTTTGACTTATGACTTCCAAGTTACCCTGTCATTTAACTGTCCTGCTCAGGTCTTGCAGATTCAGGGATGTGTCTTCATTGATTGTGTCTATCCATCTGTAATGTGGTCTTTCTCTTTTTCTACTGCCTTCCACCTTACCAAGCATTATTGTCTTTTCTAGTGAGTCATGTCCTCTCATGATATGACCAAAGTACCACAGCCTCAGTTTAGTCATCTTGACTTCTAGGAAAAGTTCGGACTTCATTTGTCTTTCTAGCACTCAAGGGTACCCATAGAACTCTTCCCCAGCACCACATTTTGAATGAGTTGATTTTCTTCTTACCAGCTTATTTCACCATCCAGCTTTCACAACCACACATAGAAGTTGGAAATACATTGGCATTTTGCTATTACTATTGTTTTAAAAATTGGGAACCAGAAATTCTTGCTGATCCATTGTAAACTGCCCAGAGATCTATAAGGAGAACTTGATCTACCTTCTGTCCATTCTTGAGTTAAAATATGATAATTGTTATTTAACTTGACTGTTCCAATGAAAATGAACTGTGACCATGGCATGATCCAAAGTTGGAGAGATGCCAGACAAGTCTTCTAAATGCAGCAGAACTGATTTCAGCTTTGGACATTCATTGGCCCTTTCTGCACGAGGCACTTAAAATGGGCCAAGGTGTCCTGGCACGGAGGTTGTCCGCACCTTGGATCGGACTAGGTGAGGACTATTTAACTTAGTTCCGCACCTCAGTCCAATCCAACCCGCCCCCAAGTGGTCCTCCCCTGTGCTAAGTAAAGACCGGAAAAATCAGGTCTTTACATTTTCTGGAACGCACCATTGCGTTCCTACTTACCTGTGCAGATGCGCAGGCTCGCACCAATGCGAGCCAGCGATCAGTGGAGGGCAGGCTATGCGCGTGGCCAGCCTTAGCGGTTGGTCCACTCCCACGAAGACACTGGAAGCCGCCATTTTGAGCTGGAGTAGTGTGGATCTACAGACCTCGCACTGCTCCAGTTCGCCTTGCACCAATGGAGGAGCTCTGCAGAAGGGCTCAAGGGACAGCGTGCATTACTTCGGACCCAAGAAGAGCCGGTAAGTAATGGCACAGAGCGATTCACTCGCCTCGTGTGGAAAGGGCCATTCTGTGCTGCAAAAATAAACACCCCAAAAAGCATCTAATGTATGGTCAAACCGCCTCCACCACCACTTTTAACAACAGGTGTCTTCGTAAAACAGACAAAAATAATTCCAGAAGATCCTGACTTACTATTCACAAGCAGCATGTTTTTGCATAATCCTTTATCACTCCTCCTTGGTCCATCCCACCAGAAAGAGTTGCTAAACAAACCAGGAACTTACTGGCAAGAACAGTAGGTTTGTTGCTTCCAAACAAGCTAGGAACCACAAACCAAGAACAAGTCCTAGTTTGTGATTCTGGCTTACTGGGAGGCACAATAAACCAGAAGCTTCTGTTGGATGTAAACTAGTGGTTCCTAACCTTTTCTTTACCACAGACCCACTTTATCTTTAATTGCCACGGACCACCAGGACTTAACTCAAGTTGGCTTCTGGCTGTATGCGAAGTAGCAAGAAATGTCATGTGCTTTCTCTCAGACACTCATAGTCATTCACTTGCACGTGCTCACTGCATGCAGAAGTAGCAAGTGCTGAGTTTCATAACTTTTGAATGGCTTGAGATATTGTAATAAAACTTTGCACAAATAATGACTGTCGCTGGCAAAAAGACTCCTAGTCTTTGAGGTGAATGTATGACAATCTCTTTCTTATTTTCTTCTTTTAACAGTAAAAGCACCTAACATTTCTTTCAAAAGCCTGTGCAAACCCCCTGTGAAGACATCCTGGCCCTCTGGGGTTTCCCAGATCCCCAGTTAAGAATGGTTGGTGTAAACACTAGGGTTTTTCTGGCTGGTGATATCCTGGTTTGTTTAGCTGTTCTGATCGGTGTAACCCATGATTTATGATCCCCATCCTCTGACAGCACGAGTGAGACATTTATTGACTGGTAACAGACCCTATCTCGGGGAAGAGAATCATTTGATATCCGTTGAGCCGGAGGTTAGCCAGATAGAAACGTAGATATTCAGGTCTAAAAGACCTGAAAGTGTAGGTCTGACCAAGTGGCTCCAGTAACGTATCCAGAGGAAGACCTCAGAAAAGGTACGTATCCATTTCAAATGGGCCAACTGCAACTTTGACACCTTGAGAGACTATGTGTCTCCTGATTGAACTTTGTGGGAACTACAAAGCTGAGGTCCATCTGCATAACCCAGTTTTTGTCCTTCCCAGGAAATGGGTCTGCCCTGCCCCATAATTGGGTTCCAGTTTGAGGTTTGCCGGCTTTCTCTCTCTCTGGGCCCGTTCATTTGTTCTCTCGCTCTGTCTCTTTGTCTGCCAAGCAGTCCCTTGTTTTCCCAAAACAGCAGCCTTCAGGATCAGGTGCAGTATATTTGCTTTGTCCTCTCAATCTTTCCCTATCTTAAGATTCTCAAACTCAGTAGCCCTTGTGTGCTTGTGTGAGTGAATGCTCTGTGCATGTATATGTGAGGAATTTTGCCAATTCTGCCCAAAAAAAGCCCATTTAAAAGGACACTTGACTTCTCTCTTTTTCATGCAGTCTGACCTCATGAACATAGGATAAAAGATCTCGCTGCATTGCCTTGCCCTCTGTTTTGCCAAGTTGTGCTCTGCTAATTTCCCCAACCTTAGTAAAATCTGGGTGCTCCCCAGGGACCTCAGTAGCCAGGGTAACACTGGCAGCAGGAAAAAGGCAAGCCAGAGAACACTGTTCAGCATGAAAAGAGTAGTATTCCTCAAATTCTTTGTGTAAATATGGCCAATGCTGGTCTGTTTCACTGAGGTGGGAAAAACATGCCCCCAGTTGTGTAGTTTTTTCTGTTGCTTTTTGCAGCAACAGAATTCAATGTTGCTATCATCACCTCAGGATGTACAACATAATTAGTATTTGGGAAAGGACATCTTTTCTTCCTTCCTTTCTGGACAGGAGGGCGGTACTCTAAGGCAGGGGTGTCAAACTCAATTTTATCTTGGGCTGCATCAACATTATGGTTGCCCTCAAATGGCTGGTTGTATCTATAAGACTATATAAAGGTATCTACTTCTTTATCATATTAAATAATTGCCTCTGCATTTGATTATTACTGGTTTTTAAATTGCCTTCCCTCTGTATCAACTTTTCTTTTCTTGGACATTTTGGGGCTATTTGATCATAGTTTATGATTCCTATACTCTGTAAAGCGGCATAGAATTGCTCAGTATATCCACAGTGTGCTACTTTCTGCTCCCCAGACCCTCTCTGTGCCTCTTTCTGCCTCCCAGACCTTCTCTGTGCCTCTTTCAGCCTCAGACCCTCTCTGTGCCTCTTTCTGCTCCCCCTCCAGATTGCGGCCCCCCAGTTGCTGATATTATGGAGAGAGGACTAGCAGCCAGCACTCACAATGTACTTCCACTTCTGACTGCTCCTCTGTGTGATAGATGATGGCTCTGAGGTTGAGGAACAACTGATTGTGCCAGGAACAGAGCCAATGATTGACCAAACCAACTTGCAAACATTCCCAGCAGTTGAAGGACAAATGGAGGCAGAGTCGCCCCAACCAGCTCCAGAGGGAGAAGGAACCAGCAGTGATTTGGAAGAATTACAGTCACCTGAGCCCCTTAGCTCCCAGTCATGAAGAAGGCTGAAACAGGCAGTTCAAAGGAAAGCTGCGTTGGCTAGATTAAGGAAGCAATAACAAGTAACACTTGTCTCTGTGGTTATTTAGGTCTGTCAGCGTGGCTTGCTCTTCGCTTGTAGCAAATTACTTGCAAGCCTCACGACCCTTGTGTTTTGGCTCCCTTGACCCTTCTGGACGGACCTCTGCTTTCTAGACTATTGGACTGGACTTCAACCTGGCTCGGCTCTCTGGTGTCCTTAATAGCTGTTGTATCGGACATTCCTCACTGCCGCCTCCTCCTCGCAGCATGTATTCTCGCCTCCTCCCCTTTGCTGGCAGTGAGGCACAGGCAGGGAGTTGGACTCTGACACTCTGTCCAACTCTCGCGAGTTCCATGGAGCATTGCTCTGGTAACTCATGGCAACGCTCTGACGGCGAGACTTGAACAGAGGAGCAGTCAGAAGTAGAAGTAGATCATCAGTGCTGGCTGCTGGGCCCTTCTTCAGAATGCCAGCACCCAGAGGGCTGCAATCTGGGGATTGGGCTTGCCAGGCGAGGGGAAGTGCTGCAGCTGCAGAGGAGGTGCGAGGGCTATATAAAATGGCCTGGTGAGCTGGATTCGGCCCATGGGCCTTGTGATTGATATATGGGCTCTAAGGTGTAGGAGGAGGCAGTTGATGCTGTTTGAGGGTACTCTGGCATCCTCCTGAACTATACAGAACCCCTGCAGGTGCAGCTAAATTTCAGTGGGTAGGTTCGGAAGCATCTAAATGTAGCACCCTACTCCCGAGAAACTATGTACTCCAGTTTTCATGATGACATCTCCAACACAGAGTTATGTCTCATATTAACAATTTCTTCCACTAAAATTCTGTAATCTCTTCAATCCATCTTTTTTGTTTTTGATTTGGAAGTCCTATTTAAATTAGGAATTTGCAGAAGTGTGGTTGGGAACTATCAAGACAACAATTCACTAGCAAAACAAAACAAAAATAAACACCCATGTTGTTGCCCATTTCAGTGGTTAGCTTTTTTAACAGCAACCATCACAAGTCCACAATCCTCTTTTTGGGGGTTTTAGAGATTGAAGGCTTGCTTTGGGAGATGCGGGCGGGGGGAGACATACAGCATAAACACAGATTAATATTCTACAGTTCAACTTCAAAGAGGCAATAAATCTTCTGTCCCATGCAGGCAATTTATACTGAACTCCATCTGTAATACTGTAAGGCCTGTCATTAAATTTAGAATCTCATTATTCAGAAATCTGATCTTGCACATTCTTTTCCCAGAATGGAGAAATGCCACACAATCATCTCAGTCCACCAACCAGTTCAGACAGGGTTTCAAACTAATGTTATCATCTTGAAGATCACTCTGAAGTATTTTCACAATAACCAGATGAGTTCACTGATTATACTTTTACAGGATCATCTGCACTGGTGGGAGTGGTAAACTTTCAAGGTCCATAAAACTCTTCATCAGACAGAGTCAGGCAGAATTTGAAGGCTTTCTAACTTTGCTAAGGTAGCTTCTCCAGTAGAACAGTACTGATTGAGAAAACTGAAGTTGAAAATTGTATATTGGAAACTTATGCCTAGCTGGGCATAATGACACCTGTAATTCTACATATCTGAAGAGTGGTGCTTTGCAGGGAGATTGTTCAAAACCTCTTCTGTTGCATGACCCAGTTGGGAGACTTTTGTTCTAAATTAAGAATACTTCCAGTTTCAACCACACTGTAAAACAACCAAAAATACTAAAGATCTTCAGTTCCCTCATCCTTATTTTATAGTTCCATGAATGGAGAGGGTGGGATTTTGAGATCAAAAACAGTTGGAAGAGAGACTCAGATTTCCCACAACTGCATACAGTGGTTCTGATCCAGATCTGTAGCCCTATGCACACTCACGGTTATTTATCCATAAGAATAGAAATTTATCCTAAACTATTGCTGTCGTGGTGGTGTGTCTTCAAGTCATTTCTGACTTATAGTAAATCTACGATGATCATATTGCAGGGTTTTCTTGGCAAGATTTGTTCAGAGGGGTTCACCTTTGTCTTCCTCTGAGGTTGAGAGAGTGTGACTTTCCTTATGGCTATGTGGGGACTCAAACCTTGGTCTCCAGAGTCATAGTCCATTGCTCACACCACTACACCACACTGGCTCATCAATCTGAGATTTTGCAGAGTGCATGTCTCACACTACACCACTGAATTTGCTCTCAGATATCATTAAGTTTTGCAACTTAAGTGGGATTTCCAAGCTCTTATATATCTAAAGAAATTACCATTAATACATATTTGCAGCCTAAAATGAAGTAGTAAATGGTACCCATCACCCACTCAAATGAGGGTACAGCAGCACTGGGGGTTTTCAGGGGTCCCTTATTATAAGGGATTTCTCTTCGAGGCCCAAAATATGCATGCCTCCTGTTAGACTGGCAGGTGTCTCTTACCAAAAGAAATATTCTCTACCTTGGACTACAGCCCTGGAGACTAGGGTTTGATACCCTGCTTGGCCATGGAAATCCACTAGGTCACCTTGGGAGCATCACACACTCTCAGTCACAGAAAACCCATGATAGGTTTGCCTTAGGATCACCGTAAGTGGGAAGTGACTTAAAGGCAAACAACAACAACAACAGGTTGGAAAACTTTTTCTTTTATACAAGCTGAACAAAATGCCAGAAAAACCCGTATTTGGGCGTTTGGGGCCTTCAAAAAGACGGAAACGTGTGCATCACATAATTTATGAATGTGGACAATATTTTAATTTCACAGAGAAGCATAAGGCTAACTGAACTGAAATCAGTATTTTCATTTGATATTTTGGTAGAACACAGACTTCTTAATAGCTGTTTCGTGATTCTCAGCCTTTCACGTTGTCAATTTCTACTGTCCCTTACTGCTATTTCAACAGCCTGGGAACACTAAACATTATCCAAAAGCCAACTCTGACACTGTTGGCAGATAATTAACAAGGTAAAGAACTAACCCTTTGTTAGCCTTTCACTGATGCCCAAAATTGGCTGAGGTGCTGCCTCATCCTGTCTAATGGCAGGGCAGGCTCTGAGCCAAACCTATTCAAGCGCAGTGCTTGGATAACTGTTGTAATCCAAAGTCTCCTGGTTCAGTCCCCTGGGCTGACCTATATACTCCCCTCTCATGGAAGTACGTTTTGAGTAAAATGAAAGAATTCAGGATGTATTTGTGTGTGTGTCGACTTACAGAGATCCCATACATTTCACAGGGGTTTCTTAGGCAAAGCATTCACAGAGGTGATTTTGCTAGTTTCTTTCTCTGAAATATAGCCTAGGGCACCTGGGGATTTTGGGTGGGCTCCCATCCAAGTGCTAACCAGGGCTGACCCTGCTGGGCTTCCAAGATCAGGCAGACTCTGGTGCCTTTAGGGTATTTGGGTGGACCATCCTTAACTTCCCACATACACACACAAACACACACTGATGACCAGATTGAAGCCTGAGCTTCCTCCACCACACCTGCCACAGGAGGCGCCAGGAGAAACGCGTGTTTACTGCACCCCTCTCTCCCCGCAAACCACTCATTTTGCTCCCCTGTCCTTCCCTCAGCGCCCAAGCGCCTTGTTGCCAGGCTACAGCCGCTGGCACAAGCCACGGAGGCCACCACCCATGCGTGGCTTCCCTTCTTGCGAGTCTCCAAGAATGCACGGGCTGGACGATCGCCTCGACGAAGCCGACGAGAGACCCGCACGGCCGGGGAAGCCAAGGGAGGCGGAGCCGAGAAAGCCCAAGCTACGAGCCGCCGGAGCAGCGTCCGGAACCCCCTCCCTCCTTCGTTTGCAGGCGAGGAAGGCGCCTCCCGCCCTCCCCCCACCCCACAACAGGGCGTGCGAGTGTTAGAACCCCCGGCCGCCCGGCCGCCATTTCACCAAGTTTAATTTTGAGCTCTACCTGCGAGAACCTCTCGGTGCACCGCGAGCAGCAGGAGCAACAGGGCGCTTCTTGGGCACCGCCAGCCCGAGGCCATGCCTCCAAACCCACCCCCACCGGACCCCAGCCCTCTGCGGGGAAAGGCAGGAAGGCGGGCGGGCGACGGGCGACCCCTGGGGAGGGCAGCCAGCCCGCAGCGCCAGGGGGACGGGAGCTCCGCCCGCCGACAGCTGCTGCTGGCGCGCTGGTTGCTCAGGTCAGGTTTCACGGCGGCGGGGCGAGGGGAGGGGAGAGGAGGGAAGGGAAGGGAAGGGGGGAAAGTACCGGCCGGTGGAGCCTCAGTGCTCTTCGACCAAGTTTTTCTCTCAGGAGAAAGAGGACTCCCGTTTGGTCCCAGTGGAGCCCTGAACCCGGTCGGGAAGCTTTGCTCGTCTGCTTTTAACGCCTGGGCTCAATGTCATAGAATCATTGAAATGTAGAGTTGGAAGAGACCCCGGGGCCATCCAGTCCAACCCCCTGCCAGGCAGGAGCACCCTCAAAGTACTTCCGACAGATGGCCATCCAGCCTCTGCTTAAAAACCTCCAAGGAAGGAGACTCCACTACACTCGGAGGCAGCAGATTCCACTGCCAGACAACCCTGACCGTCAGGAAGTTCTTCCTGAGGTTCAGGTGGAATCTCCTTTCCTGCAGCTTGAATCCATTGCTCCTTGTCCTGGTCTCTGGAGCAGGGGTAAACAATCCCTCTCCCTCCTCTATATGGTATTCCTTCAGATATTTAAACATGGCTATCATGTCCCCTCTTAACCTTCTCTTCTGCAGGCTAAACATACCCAGCTCTCTAAGTCTGTCTTCATAGGGCATGGCTTCCAGGCCCCTCACCATTGTAGTCGCCCTCCTCTGGACTTGCTCCAGCTTGACCATGTCCTTCTTGAATTGGGGTGCCCAGAATTGGACACAGTATTCAAGATGAGGTCTAACCAAAGCAGAGTAGAGTGGTACCAGTACCTCCCTCGATCTAGACACCATACTTCTATTGATGCAGCTGAGAGTTGCATTGGCTTTCTTGGCTGCCGCATCACACTGCTGACTCATGTTCAGCTTGTGATCTATTAGGACTCCTAGAACCCTTTCGCACGTACTGCTATCCAGCCACGTGTCCCCCATCCTATATTTCTGTATTCCATTTTTTCTACCTAAGTGTAGGACCTTACACTTCTCTCTGTTGAATTTCATTTTGTTAGCCGTGGCCCAGCTCTCCAATCTGTCCAGGTCATTTTGAATTTTGATCCTGTCCTCTGGCGTAGTAGGAACCCCTCCCAATTTGGTGTCATCTGCAAATTTGATGAGCATGCCCTCTATTCCTTCATCCAAGTCATTGATAAAAATATTGAACAGCACTGGGCCCAGGACAGAACCCTGTGGCATCCCGCTAGTCACTTCTTTCCAGGATGAAAAGCAGCCATTGGTGAGCACCCTTTGCATTCGGTCAGTTAACCAATTACAAATCCAACTAACAGTAGCCCTGTCCAGCCCGCATTTTACTAGCTTCTTTGCAAGGATGTCATGGGGAACTTTGTCAAAGGCCTTACTGAAACCTTACATCCATAGCATTCCCTTCGTCTATCAAACTAGTAACTCTATCATAAAAAGAGATAAGATTAGTCTGGCGTGACTTATTTTTGAGAAATCCATGTTGACTTCTCGTGATTACCATGTTGCTTTCTAAGTGATTAGAAACTGACTGCTTAATGATCTGCTCCAGGATCTTTCCGGGTACTGATGTCAGGCTGACTGGGCGATAATTATTTGGGTCCTCTTTTTTTCCCTTGTTGAAGATGGGGACAACATTTGCTCTCTTCCAGTCTGCTGGAACTTCTCCTGTCCTCCAAGATTTCTCAAAGATTATAGCAAGCGGTTCCGAAATGACCTCTGCTAGTTCTTTTGATATCCTAGGATGCAATTCATCTGGCCCTGGAGAATTGAATTCATCCAGTGTGGACAGGTATTCCTGTACCATCTCTCTGCCTATTATGTGCCTCATTTCCCCTGCTTCCTCACCTGCTCCCCAACTGCCAGGATGAGTGCTTGTATCCTTCTGGAAAAAAACTGAGGCAAAGAAGGTGTAAAGTAGTTCTGCCATTTCTCTTCCCCCTGCTAGTTAATTCGCCATCTTCTCTGCGCAGCGACCCTATTGTCTCCTTCTTTTTCCTTTTGCAGCGGACATATTTTAAAAAGCCCTTTTTATTGTTTTTAATGTCTCTGGCCAGCCTAAGTTCTTTTTGTGCTTTAGCCTTTCTGACCTCCTCCCTACATCTCCCAGCTACCTGCTTAAATTCTTCTTTGGTGGTTTCCCCTTCTTCCATTTCCTGTACATGTTTCTCTTAACACTTAGCTCAGCTGAGAGTTCTTTGGTCAACCATTCTGGTTTCTTCAGATGCCTTCCATTTTTCTTCCTTATTGGCGCAGTTTTAGACTGTGCCTTCTGTATCTCCCTTTTAAGGAACTGCCATGCCTCCTGAACTCCTTTCTCATTGACTGTTCTTGACCACGGAATTCCAGCCAGCAGCTCCTTAAGTTTACAGAAGTGTCCATGGAAGGGCTTGAGCGAAGAGGCAGAAGAGGCCTGAGAGAGCATCTGGTTGAGATCCCAGGTCCACAGAAGATGTCCACTGTAGGGGCGGCCCAGTGTATATAGTTCTGCCAGAGGCCAGTTGGATGACAGTTCCCAGATTCCCACTCCCCCCCAAGGTCTGCCTGAGGAAGAGAACAAGATGGCACTTCCTCCATTTTCCAGTACAATTGTGAGTATGATAGAGGCAACAGGCTAAAGTTCAGAACAGAAATGGCGCTCACTCCTCCAAGAGGTAGACATCTAGGGGTATCACCGTTACTTTCCCAGCATTTGCTGCTTAAGGCAGCTATTTCATTCTTCCTAATGGCAGGCCTGTCCTTGTCCTTGATAGATGAGCTTCTACTCTGCTGAAATTCCTCCTATAAAGGAGAGCCCACCAGGTCCAAAGACAAGCTGTCCCAGTAATGAAGGAATTGACAGCCTTCCCCATCCAGTGGTTCTTTGGATGCTATTGACTGAGGTACCCATCACCTCCAGCTAGCAGGTCATTCGTCCATCTCACCCAGTATATATTTGTCCTGAGTGGGAGTGGCTCTCCAAGGTCTTGGAGAACAGAAAGAAGCTTTTCTAGCCCGCCCTTTCTAAGAGGAAGGGCAGAGAACTCAACCTTCTGTGTGTAGTGTGTGCTTCTGACCACTAAGGTGCAGACTGACAAAGTGTTAGCTCATTTCTGCGATAGGGTGGGGAGTTTGCTGAGCACTGAAAAATCACTTTGGAAACATGAGCTGAGGTTGTTAGTTATAATAAGTGCAAGGGCCTCAAATATACATGCATCTTCTACATCATGAAACAACAAATGTAAAAGCTAATGTTTTTTAAAAAAGTTGAAACTTTGTATAAAACAACTCACATTAGGCATTAGGGATACTCTACAATCTGTTGCTGTGGGACTCCACTTGTTGCATTTAATGTAAATATAAGCAGTTCTGGAACTTTCTGGAAACCTTCCTTACCCCTGTCCTGTGGATGTCTTGAAATACAACTCCCAACAGTATGCTTAGTGGGCATACTCGGAAGAACATCAAGGCAATATACTAGAGTCTTTCTCTTAAAGGTTTTACTAGATGTGAAGAGGAAACAGGGAAACAGATTGAGAGTTTGATTACTGACTTGATTCTGCACCAATGCTACATCATTTTCTTCCAAGTTTCACTACATAAAGATTCTTGGCATAAATGGCAATAGACTACTGATGAAGCCAGTCCATTCTACTTCAAAGACATTAGAAAGTCTGTAAAAGAGGGGTCCTTTTTTGCATTCCTTGACATTTCAGCCGTATTCTGCTGGAATTAAAAATAAAAGTGGTAGAGGCAAAGTTTTGAAGCCCTTGTGATGAAAGATGCTTCTATAAAGAGATCCACTGTCCATGTTTTTTTTTGACATTCTCATATTATTTCTACTGTATGGCCTGCTGAAATCCCATCAGTGCTAGCTTGCATGTACAGGTCTTTGAAGAACATGAGAAGCAGATTCCACATACAGAGCCTTCAAGCAAGGTGTGGTAGTATTAAGAATATCCTAGTTTATACTAGTTAGGTTGTATTACACTTTGAAGCTCTGGGGCATCTTAAATATCAGCTCATATCATGACCTGTTTATAGTTCATGAGGATTCTATACTGATTTGGAGATTGGTTGCTAATTTCTAATTAATCTGGCAACTGAGCTAAAAGCAGATTGGTATTGGCTGGTTCCATCCAGTCCTTTTTTAGCTCCAGCTCTCTCTTATTAATAAATCACCAAGTATATATAGGGAGAGGAAGAGAGACTGAGGTTGCAGTTCTATAATCACATGCCCAGGAAGGAGCCAGGGATATAGCTATGGGGAGTGGGGGGAGGAATGGAATAAATTACCATGTTAAGGGGCTATTTGCAAATGGATTTTGGGAATATACTTCATTCTAATCTCAAAATGTGTACCTTTGGACTTCCTTCCTCATAAAAATTGACTAGATGCAAAACCTAGATCAGTGCTACTCAAAGTGGTGGTCCATAGACCAGTGCTGGTCCGTGAACCATCAGCTGCCAGTTCCTTGGGAGTTTCTAGGAAAGAAACAATTGTAAACAATGGACACAAATTTGGTACCTGTCAGAGGTGTAGCTATGGGACGAGGAGGATATGATGGAATTGCCTCTTCTAACAAAAAAAAAAAATTGCTCCTCCATAAAATGTTTCTTCAGACTCCAATTTTCAAACATCATAGAGAGTGAAACATGGAAAATTGTTCACACCTAGAACTCGTATTTGTGTAGCCTTTAACACAGGGGTGGGAACTTCCAGATGTTGAACTGCAGTTCCCAGTATTCTTCACCACTGGCTAGGGCCGATAAGACCTGTAGTTCTACAACATCTAGAGATCTAGGTGATTTGCACTACTTATCCAATTATATATCCAGTACAGTTGGTGTTAGTATCAGAAGTTAGCTTGAAGAGAATTATTAACAAAATATCTTGGTGTTCCAAGATGAGATGAAGAGATCTGTTATCTCCAAACACCTGTCTTTAGAGGGCTCCAAACGCTTAATTATCACAGAGAAATGGTTTGAGAGTCACTGGGAAGAAACCATGAAAAGGATCACCTAGTTACATATGAACAGTTTCATAAAATCATAGAGTAGTGATCCAAGAATCATATAATCCAACCCTTGCCAGTGTAGGAAGCCACAACTAAGATGGTCAGCTGGCCATCTAACCTCTGTATAAAAACCCACAATGAAGGAGATTCCACCACCTTCTGGGGCAGTTGGTTCTACTGACCAACAACTATTATCATCAGAAGGTCTGATGTTTAGTGGGATCTCAGAGTCTTAGTAGACCACAAGCTGAACATGAGTGAGCAGTGAGATGCGGCAGCTAAGAAGGCCAATCCAATTTAGAGCTGCATCAATAGGAGTATACTGTCTAGGTTGAGGGAAGTGATAGTATCACTTTGTTCTGCTTTGGTCAGGCCCCACCTGGAATACTGTGTCCACAACTGGAAGGAAGGATATAGACAAGCTGGAACACATCCAGAGGAGATCATGTTAGAAAGCTGGAAACTATGCCCTATGAGGAGCAACTTAGGGCGCTGGGTATGTTTAGCCTAGAGGAGAGAAGATTAAGAGGTGACGTGATAGCTTTGTTTAAATATTTAAATATTTGAATGGATGTCATATGGAGCAAGCCTGTATTCTGCTTAAACATTAGGAAGAAGTTCTGAACAATAAGAGCAGTTTCACAGTGGAATACACTGCTTCAGAGTGTGGTGGAGTCTCTCCTTGGAGACTAGATAGCCATCTGTTGGGAGTGCTTTGATTATGTGTTCCTGCATGGCAGGGGGTTGGACTGGATGGTTCTTTTAGTTTCTTCCAACTCTATATGATTCTTTGCTTGTAGTTAGACCTCATTAATTTGACTCCTAACCTCTAGAGCAAAAAAAAAAAAATTGTCCCCTCCTGAACATGTTCCTGCTAGTCAGTATCAGTTCTCTAGTGCACTCTCCTAACTATAACAATAAAGCTCTTTCTTAGGCACAGGATTTTAACTGTCTCCTTAAACTATGAATTCTAGAATTTCATAAGACAGAACTGTGATAGTGTTACCCTAAGAGATGGGGGACATTGGGGTCCAGCCACAATGCCAGCATCTCTTTAGAATTTTGGACATTATAGCTCAAAGGAGGCCTGCAAGAGGAGGGTAACGGCAGGACCTTTCACCTGTGTATACAAGTCCTGATTGCAGAGAGTACTCCAGTTAAAAGTCTAAGAACCATACAAGACTATTGGAAAGTGAGGGGAAAAAAGATTGGATAGAGAGAGATTGGGTGGAAAGGGTGATAGTTACCGGTCCTGAGGCAGAGGGCAAAAGTGGAGTGGCTCAGATAGCGTCTGAGGCAGCACAGAGAAACGGAGGTCTGAAGCACCACGTGCAGCATAACACACCAAATGTGCTATGTCCAACGTACTACAATTTGATGGGGCAGAAGCTAGAATTTATATACCAATTTCCTACCCTGAAGGGGGTGCACAGACAAAGCTGTAATGGCTTTCTCGCAGGATTGACAAAGGAGTCCAGAATGAGATGATTGACTTAACTGTAGATCACAAACATTGATGGGAGTCATGACAATCTCTTAATGTCAGGTCAGGCAGGGGGTCTATGGAGGATTTCTATAGGGCAGGATCACAGGATGGTGCTTGCTTGCTTGCTTCACCTGGGCAGTTTCACCCTCCATTGTTTCCGGGTGTGCATGGAACCTGAAGTGCTGAAAGGATCAGCATAAATCCATTAGTGTTGGGTTTTCCCACCGAATCCCCTCTGAATTTTTGATCTGGCCAAGTCTAAGATCATCCTGACCTGACAAAATGCTTTCTGGCCAGCATGCTTTTAAACCAGTTTTCCAGCCAGAAATATTTTCAATTATGAAAATAGCACATCCCACAGAATGGGGGTGTATGGTATGGTAACAACAGTTAAAGTGGCATCAAAGTGCTATAACTGTGCAGTGTGACTACCCCCAGTGAAATTTAAAACACGCGTAGAGGTTGGATCTACCAGAGCCATTTCTTCACTATTCAGTTATAGTGCTATCATTCCACTTTCAACATCCTATGGAATCCTGGAGTTTGCAGTTTAGGGAGGGCCCTTTAGAATTCTCAGCCTGAGAGCTCTTTGGTCTCAGTAAACTACAAATCTCAGAATCCCACAGGATGTTGAAAATGGAATAATAACACAGTGTAGTGTGGAAAGGCCCCAGATCCAACTGATGTGAACATCCTCAATTGGAAAGGGAGGCAGATTTCTTATTATCTCCACTTCCTTTTATAGTACCTTCTTTTACTTTTTAGGAGGGCCTCCCACAACTCTCTGGAGCATATCTTTAGGGATCATAATTTTTAGAGATCTTCTGTTCATGAGAGGATTTTGCTGGATCCAGTTCAGTATTAACCAATAAAGTTCCACCACTGGCAAGGTATGCGTATTTTACTCCATAAAATATGGATAAATCTTATTCAGTTCTCACTTTCTACCTCTCACACAGTCTGTCAGAATGACAATGTTTAAACTTGATACATAGAAAAAGTTAATACTACACATAAACCTTGTGTGTCTTTATTTTCCTTCAAGTTGTGTCAAGTTATGGCAACCCCATTAGTTACAGTTTCCTTAGGCAAGGAATACTCAGAGGTTTTGCCAGTTTCTTTCCTCTGAAATTTAGACTACAGTGGTCTCCTATCCAAATACTAACTAGGGCTTATTCTGCTTAGCTTATAAGATCAGACAGAATTTGTGCCTTTTGGGTGTTTAGGCCCTTCATAAACATTATCCCATAGCAAACAGCTTTATTTTATTTGAAAGTTAAAACCAATTTCTACCGACATAAGACAGAATGACCACTGGGAGGCAATGTAAGGCTGAATACAAAGTGAGGTGGCAACAACTAGTTCTGTGGGTAAAAGGAAAAGAAAAAATAATGTGAACAAGTTGATCCATAGGAACATCTCAGTTGGATTATGTTGCATTTCGCTTTTGTACAGTGAAATTGTACAGCAGAATACATGCTATTCAAAGTCAGTTGTATGAAGGGTGCTGAAAGGAGAAGTGAAGGGACTTTTTGATTGTCACACATCACAACTTTACAGTAGAAAGTATAGCTAAGAATATTGCATAGTAAATATTATATTTTATTAAATACAGGAAATGCAATAATATGTCAGCAACCATGAATAGCAGCTTTTTAATCTTAATCCCATAATACATACTACTCCAAAGACATAGCCATGTTAGTCTGGAAAGGGGTCTTTTAGGACTTTTGAGACTAAGGGCCTTTCAGCATGATGATGGTGTCCCAGCATGGGGATCAGTGGCGGAGCTCGGAGTGTGTGGAGGGGAGGCGGGAGGGGAGGGGCCACAACACAGGGGGCATGGTCACAGTGCATGTGGGCATGGCCAGGGCTCACAGGGGTGTGGCTACGGGGCAGGATGCCCTGAAAACATTGCTGCCTGGGGCAATCCGCCCACATCGTCCCCCTTTCCCTACACGACTGATGAGCTGGACCATGATGATGTTTCTGCATGAAATCATCATAGTCCAGCCCTTCTTGCATTGCCAGCCAGCAATAGAAGACTCAGCAATAGAAGGGGTCATTGATGAAAAACTCCATCATAACCTCTGATCACATGAGCCTTCTGTTGCAGCCAGCCATGCGGAAGGGCCAGAAGCACAATCTACGCACTTCCTCCCCTACTTCAACATAGGAAGAAAGCCAGCTGCATCCAGAAGGACAGAGTGTGTCCCTTGCGCTCCTTTCAGCAGGCAGCTGGTCACATGCAGAGAGGAAGCATTGCGAACATGCTCCCATCCCAGCAGAGACACTGCTGGTTTTGTGATGGGTCCTGCGTTGTCATTGGGAAAAGGCCTAATTGAGAAAAAGAAGTTGGCAGCATAAACTTTTATGGACTTAAATCTGTTTCATTAGATGCCTGCTACTCCATTAAGGTTTCCATCTGGATAAACTGAACTATATGAAAATTCCTATACTTATCAATACTTATCAATACTTATCAATGTCCATATCTATTACAATATAATGTGTACTCAAGTGGATGTTCCATATAGGTAATGGGGCTTATTCCTTTGTAGAATAGAATAGAATAGAATAGAATAGAATAGAATAGAATAGAATAGAATAGAATAGAATCTTTATTATGGTCATAGACTAGCACATATTCCTTTGTAAATAGGTATAAGATTTCAGCCTTTAATAGGCTGAAATTGTCAAATATACCTCTCATTTGACCATGGAAGAACTGACAGTGGATATACAGTTGTCCCTCCATATTTGTAAGTTTGACCTTTGCAAAGTTGGTTATTTGCAGATTATTTGCTGCTGCTTCTGCTTCCCTCGAGCACTTGCTCACATGTGCAGGTGGCCAGAGGTGCAGGAGGAGAGAAGGCATGCGCATGTGTTCCCTCGTTCACTCATTCATGAGGCATAGGAAGATGTTCACATTTTTTTCAGTTTTGGCCCCTAATCCTTGTGAATTTTACAATTTTAATTTCAACCATGGGGTATCTTCTTTCCTTTTCCTTTCTTTTGAATGCATTAGACCGGACAACACCCACACCATACTTGCTGTTCAGTCATTCTCATGATGAAGCAGAATGAGATGTTCATATTCAAACAGGCTCCTGAGCCATAGTAGGAATGGGGGTCATTAACAGATTATTTCGAGCATGAAAAAAATTGAATTCCTAATGGTTCTCCAGCACAACACTGAGAGAGGGAAAGGCAGGACTAATCCACTGCTATAATGGTATAACAGCATTGGGTTGGTGAGCACCTATGTTAAAATATCCTGTGCAGTGATAAATTGCAGCTTCACTCCTACCTTTGAACTTGGTACCTAGGCATCATGGGAGAGAGCAATTTGTTTTCAAAAATCAGGCTCATAATGGCATGGCCCGCATTGGCCCACTAGGGGACCTTGAGAGACCACCCCATGCCATTTTGACCCTGGGGGCCCACTAGCCCCCAAATGTTGCCCATCCCTGCTTTAATGAATGAATCCCAAAAGAACCTCCAGAACCCTCTTTTATGAGGAAAAATACTGGGATATTTGAAGGCAGATTTTGGTATAGCATTAGCTCTAACTGTTCATCAGAATGAACACAACTATGCCTCACACAATAAAGACTGTGGGAAAAGATTGCTATTACCACTTCATCAGAGTCAAGATCCATCTACAGTCAGTGATCAGAATATAAAATTCAGAATATCTTGGAGACAAATCAAATCCTGAAGAATGATAACCAAGATATTTTTTTTCCCTGATTAATGTTTCTTATGCTCCTGAAAATAGAAGGTCACTTTGCAGAATTTTCTCCAAATTTTTCACTGGAATGTTTTCCTTGCATGTGCACGCACGTGTGTGTGAGAGAGACAGAGAGAGAGACAGAGAGAGGCCATTTCCACATTACACTGTTATAATGCTATTATTCCACTTTCAACGTCCTATGGAATGCTGGGGTTTGCACTTTAGGGAGGGGCCTTTAGAATTCTCAGCCAGAGAGCTCTTTGGCCTCAGTAAACTACAAACCCCAGACTTCCACAAGATGTTGAAAGTGGCATAATAGCACTATAACAGCGTGAGGCAGAAAGGCCTGAGGGAGAGAGATCACTGTCCCTCCCCTGCTCTGCAATGCTATAGAATACCGCTAAGGCTGAGGTACTTGTGGAAGATCGAAAATGGTAGCCAGATTGCAATCACAATTATTTGCAGTGGCAGACCCAGGTTTAAAAACTCTGAAGGGGAAAAAGAAAGGTTGTGCTACCATCAGTAACACTGAGCCTGTCTACAGGAAACTGTCGAAGAATTTCATCTGTCCCTGGAAAAATTCAGTAAAATTATCACACACGCACCCTGCCACCTCCCACAATTTCTCCAGCCAGAAATAAGGTGGAAAGGCTGTTTCTGTACAACTATAGTTCAAACCAATATTTTTAACTAAACTTCTTTCATTGCTGAGTAATAGTAATATGTCTTTTTTGAAAAAAAAAAAATCTGTCATAGCAAATAGTGGTGATGCATTAATCGGTGTGATATTTGGAACACAGTCATATAGAAATGTGGGTTTTAAGTAGTTTCAGTCTTAGTATTTTTGCATTTGCTGTTTTCCTTCATGTTCATCTCTGGAGGGAAACCTCAGAGCTAATAGATGCTGTTTCCTGAATCTTGTTTAAACTCCTTTTTATTTCATTGTACTAGGCTTTTAGCCTTCATTTCGGTACAATAGGCATTTCTGTTTCATCCTATTAAAACTGTTCTCTGCTAGAATAACCTCATTGCATTTGGCAGGAAATTGCTCATAAAAGAAAAATTAGCTGCTTGGGTAAAAAAAAATCATGTGAATTGGATTGTCTCAATGATTTATATTAAATTACCTTTGAAGTGTTACTTCATTTCCTTTTAATAGACATGTGGGTGCCTAGCCATGAAAATAAAATGGCCTCATTAAGCTAATTTTTAAATTAGCTTTGAGTATGATGATAATTTGAATTTGAGGTGGGCTTGTGTGAAATCCACATGAGGAATTCCGTTGGAGAAAGGATGCAGCAAAGGGCCTTTTTACACTACACTATTATAGTGCTATTATTCCATTTTCAACATCCTATGGAATCCTGGGGTTTGTAGCCAGAGAGCTCTTTTGGCCTCAGTAAACTAGAAGTCCCAGAATTCCATAGGATGTTGAAAGTGGAATAATAGTACTATAACAGTGTGGAAAAGCCCATAGTTGCAGAACACATCCTTTGCACTGAAAAGGTCTGAGGTTCAAACTGGTTACTTGAGGTAGTAGGTGTCTCTGAAACCGTTGGCCACCACTGCCAATCAGCATAGATTATATTGGTCTAGATGGTCTGGTGGTCTGACTCAGTATAAAGCAGCACCTCGTGACCTCAGTCTTTCTTTTTGCAGAGAGGCTCTAATCCATTCAAGTTGCACTTTTTCTTGTTCACAGTGTCTGCCCAGGCCTGTTGGCAGTTAAGCCTGGGCTGTAAACAGTCCCCTGGAAGGGTCAGCTGTAAATAGGTTGTCCATGACAGACCAAGAGCAAGGTCATGAGCAGCACAGAAAAGTCAAAGTGACCAGAGGCAGGTTCATATTCAAGATCAGGTAAGTCAGGTTCTAAAAGATGGTTGGTTGAGCAACGAGTCATCAGACTAGAAGCCAACCTAGATCATAAGTTAGTTTATTAAGTCATGCAGACTAGTGAAGAATCCCTCACTGGCCATTACCTGGATAGTTTTGCAAGCACAGGCCAATTGCTGTCTCTAGAAGTAACTTCTACTCATGATCTTTAAAAAAAGGTGTGATCTGAAAGTCTTTATTAAAAGTGTGGATACAAATAAAACACAAATTTTATAGAAGACTTCCACTGTGGACCTCACCCCAAGAAGCATTTAATATTGCTCCAACAAAACAGGGAAAATTATTGACATATCAAGAGTTGCTGAAAAAAAGACAGTACAAAGTTAAGAATGAGTACAGAAGAGGAATTAAAAGAGCAAGACCATGAATTTAACTGGTTCCCATGGAGACAATTAAAAGAGAGATTTAAAATGGATCAAAAATTATATGGGTTTGAAAGAAATGAAAATGAACTGGATGTATTGATGAAAGGAGACCAGAAAAAGAGAATTTCCAGATTTTATAAAATATTGCTACGAAGAGAGATGGAACAAGAAATTGTTAAAAATAACATGGTTAGATGGCCTCAAAATATAGGACATCCAATTGAGTTGGATATATGGGTGAGGGCATGGAAGACAGATGTAAAATTTATACCAAGTTTGAATTTAAGAGAAAATTTTTATAAAATGTTATATAGACGGTACATGACACCTGTAAAACTGAAAAAAATAACAAGAAATGGGAATGGAAAATGTTGGAAATGTGATGAGAAAGAGGGATCTTTTTTCCATATGTGGTGGACCTGTAAAATAGCAAAAAAGTTTTGGAAAGAAATACATGATGAAATTCAAAGATTGTATGGTTTTAACTTTGAAATGAAGCCAGAACTCTATTTGTTGAATATGTTAGGGCAACAAAGAGAAATAAGATCTCATCAAAAGACATTGTTATATAGAATAACTGCAGCAAGACTGACTTATGCTCAGCACTGGAAAGAAAGAAAATATATTGATATAAGAGAATGGAAATTCAAAGTCCTGGATATGGTAGTGACAGAAAAGTTAACTTTTTCACTCAAAAATAAGCCAATCCAGGGCTTTGAAAGAGAATGGCGAGAGGTATTGAATTGGATAAAAGAATAAGATAGGGGAAAAGAAAGAAAGATTGTTAGAGAGGTGAAAGATAAAATGAGGTGGTAAAAGATAAAATGTAAATAGTTAAATACAAGTTAAAAGTAATAGTTTATGATTGTTGTAAAACAGAGATAATGCATGGAATGGAATGTTTATACGGAATGGAATGTTAAACTCAGATTCGACTGGGAAAATTGAAATCTGGAAGCGGGGAGGGTTTTTTTTAATTCTTTTTCAAATTTTAATAAAAATTACTTATAAAAAAATGTGTGGCATCATCATTCCTTTTAGTGTTATACCAAAAAATGGTTAATATTTTGACAACATTATTCACTCCTTTGGCATATTACAGTATTGGGGGGAGGGGAATCTAGGGGCATTTTTGGTACTTAGACTCTTTTGGGGAAATTTTTAAAAGCAATTGCATTATAAATACACTGCTGATGAGTCATGTACTATGTTGCTTTTTTAAGTGGTGAAAATGAGTCACAGCAACAACATTATTTTTCACAAAATGACAATAGTATGTTTGCCTTTAAAAATAACATTTCAAACTCTGCTCTGGCAGGGCAAGTAAAACTCTCTGATGCCTTACTATGGGGATGTCTTGCTGTATGTGTACTTTAACAGAATATATTCCACTTTTCCTCCAAGGGGTTTGGGGCATTCATCTTCCCTTCTTTTAGTGTCACAAAAACAAACAAACAAACAAACAAACAAACAAACAAACAAACCTGAGACACCTGAGGCTAAAATTAACCCAAAGGTACCCAGTGGGCTGTATGGCTAAATGAAAATTAAAATTCTGGTTCTCACCAAGCCAATATGACATTAGCTATCATTATTTTATTCATATCAAAACTAGGTCACACAAATCTACTCGTGAGAATTTAACGTGATAATACAATACAAAATCATCAATTTTAATGATACAACAAAAAAACAGAGGCAGACACCACATTAGCATACTAAGAGCATGATTAATCAGCTACGCTGTATTGTCCATCTTGTAGTTTTAAAACCACACTGCTTAAAAAAAACAAGACTAGGCGTATGTCCAAAAATGTTAAAATAATCACGCACCAATGAAACACAAGAAACTTGTGTGGCAGATTCAATGTCCATTTGCTGGTTCAGCACACTTGCCAGCTGTTTTAAAGCATTGTTCCACAATGCTTCAATGATTCTTCCGTGTTGATAGATGTAAGTGGATAGCTCCTACCTAGGTCTTTTTAGACCACTACTGTCAACCCTCACAGGAAACAGAGACATTTCCTCTGACTTTTGAACTGTTCTGCATTTGCCATAGCAAATCCAGGTGCTTACAGTAATACCTAATGTTTGAAATGCCTCCATGGCAAATGCATAATTTAGGAAAGGCTGAAATAGTGGTGAGAATTTGTGTAAACTCCTTCACAGGACAATGTAAAATCTGGTAAAGGTCTTGACTTGATGTCAAATAGAAAGCAAAGTTGATGCCTGTGAAGGCCTCACATGGTAGGGCATTCCTCAGGTGGGATGCCACAGCCTAAAAGGCCCTCTCCCATGTCCTCCCCCCTCATCTTGGCTTCACCAGTGGCACGACCCCTCTGTCAGTATTGTGGCCCCAAGCCATGTTTAGGGTTTTGAATTTTATCACTAGCACCTTGAATTCAGACCAGAAGTGATTTGGCAGCTGTGTAGTTCCTTTAAGGGAGGTATAATGTGTCATCCATGTGATATCTCAGTCAGAAATCTTGCTTCTTAATTTTGCACTATCTGTCATCTTCAAATCTTCTTCAAGGATAATCCCACACTGAGCATATTACAGTAATCTAATCAAGAAGTTGAGAGCCACCATATTATAGTGGTTTGAGCATCAGACTGTGATCCTGGAGATCAGGGTTTGATTCACCACACAGCCATGGAAACCCACTGGATGACTTTGGGTGCATCACACATTCTAAGCCCCCAGAAAACCCTGTGATAGATTTGTTGTAAGTGAGAAACAACTTGAAGGCTACAGCAGCAGCAACAACAACAAATCAAGAAGTTACTGGCATGTGGACTCTGTCCAGAAAAGGCCAGAGTCTGTGTACCAGTTGGCACTGACACTAAGCACTCTGAGTCACAGAGTCCACTTGGGTCTCCAGTGAAATGATGGATCTAGGAGTACTCCCATGTTACATACCTGCTCCTTTTGAGTACAACTCCAGTCAGGGCAAGTTGCTTATCCAGTTCCCAGAAACACCAATTCACAGAGCCTTCATCTTATTCAGAACCAGTTTGTAAGCCTACACCCAGGCCATTACAGCATCTAGGCACTAATCCAGCACCTGTATGATTCCAATTGACTCTGATGAGAAGATGAAAAAGACCTAAATGACATCAGCGTACTGACGGCACTCCACCCTTTTCGGTGGCCTCATCTACATGTTAATCAAAATGGAGGACAAAACTGATCTTGCATACCCCAAACTGATCTTGCGCACCCCATGGAGCTAAGCAGGAACCTCCCAATGCTTATTGTCTGGAACTGATCCTGCAAATAGGAGCAAAACCACCATAACACAATACTTCCCATTCCCATTCAGTGGAGCTGGTCCAGTAAGATACCATGATCAATGGTATCAAAACCCATTGAGGTATCCAGGAGTATGCTGCTCTTGGGTACTAGGAACGGGCCTTTTCCTTCAGGTCTGAACTCTGCACAAGCTTGCACAGTTTTAACAGGGCAAGAGGATATGTCTGAGACTACTTTGAGGTAAACATGCACCTGTTCAAAATTGGCTAATCTTTGAACATAAAAGATCAGGTGGGTATGCTTTCTGACATTAAATGTCCAGAAGGCAAACCCATATGAGAAAAGCCTACCAGCATTCTGCTTCCCAGTCTCCGCACCCATCAGAAGCTGAGAGCTAAAGCTGATTGGCTGGTGCAGCATCCCAGAACCCTTTGCAAGTGGCATAACCAATCACCTGCCAAGAACAGCCTTTGAAAGGCCTGGGAAGACACCATACCTTCCCTAAATAACTAGCGTTACCAGACTGAAAACAAGAAGGCCTCTGTACCTTTAATCATTGTATGTAAGGGGGGAATTTCTTGTAGAAGTAGGTGTTGCGTGTTACCCGGTTGTGTGACAAGCAACACAGCCTGCAATTCCCATTTCTGTACAACCATTAAAGGTACAGGAAACCTCTCTAGTTTTCAGTCAGGCAATTTCATCTAACCTTATACTGCTGCAGAAGATAAAACAGGGGCCCTAGAAAGTAGAGGGTTGAGGCTAGTAATTACAGACCTCATCAGTGAATATTTGTTGTCCAGATACTTATACTTGGCATTCTTTCACAGAGTGTTGACTCATGGCTTCAATATTGAGAGGAAAATTTTACTCTGGGCACTTTTTCCCCTTGCCAAAGCTGGGAATAAAATACTTCTCATCCAACTACGACCTGACCCTAACCGAATTAGCTTTAAACTCTGACAGACCCAGCTGAGATTATATTTTTTTCACAGGTTATTTTTTTCCCAGACTTCTTCATAAAGACTGCATTGTTCCAAGTGGCATTTACATAACAACTTGCCTAATTATCTCCAAAATATTTTGGGAGAGAAGCTGGATAAAGTGATGATGCAAGTCCCCACAGATATTTTTTAAATACTTTGTTTTGGTATGTAGGCTCTTGTGGGAACAAAATGACACAGTAAAATGCTGGAAAAATGTGTCTTTAGTTATTAAAGCATTCTACGAGACCTCAGTAGGATCCTTTTGTTTAGGTCAATAAAGTAGAGCTTTCTTTTTACAGAAATTGCTTTTCCAGCAATTGTCACTTAAAGAAAGCAACAGAATATTTCTACAGTCAGCTCTCTGTATCCATGGATTCTGTGTCTACAGATGCAACCAACCACTGCTTGAAAATATTGGGGGAAACAATCCAAATATCAAACCTTGATTTTGCCACATGACAAATGATACACTGATGTGCAGGCTTATCTTGTTGTAGCCTGCCACCATTTCACAGATCGTCAGGCTCTCTCTGGCACTTATTTGAGTTGTTTGCCATTTTATAAGGGACACCATTTTACTACATCATTGTAGAGTTGCTGCATGTAGAAGATGGCAAAGTAGTAACATGGGGCACAGGAAAGGCAAAACTACTCAACAGCTTCTTTGCATCAGTTTTCTCTCAAAAGGAAAAAAGTAGTCAACTTGGGAGGTGCAGAGCAGGTGGGAAAGTGGGGAAAGTGCAGCACAGAATAGGTAGAGAAGTAGTACAGGAATACCTGGCTACTCTAAATGAATTCAAGTCTCCAGGGCCAGATGAACTACATCCAAGGATACTAAAAGAACTAACAGAAATAATTTCAGGATCACTGGCAATAATCTTTGAAAATTCTTGGAGAACAAGAGAAGTCCCAGCAGACTGGAGGAGAGCAAATATTGTCTCCATCTTCAAAAGAAGAAGAAAAGAAGACCCAAATAATTATTGCCCAGTCAGCTGGATGTCAATACCCGGAAAGATTCTAGAATAGATCATTAAACAAACAGTTTGTAATTACTTAGACAGCAATGCTGTGATCATTAAAAGTCAACAAAAGTCAACAAAAACAAGTCATGCCAGACTAATCTTATGATAGAGTTACAAGTGTGATGGATGAAGGGAATGCTGTGGATGTAGCATATCTTGACTTCATCTCAGCCTTTGACAAAGTTCCCCATGATATTCTTGCAAAGAAGTTAGTAAAATGTTGCTAGATAGTACTACTGTTAGATGGATTTGCAATTGGTTAACTGACCAAACCCAAAGAGTGCTCACCAATGGCTTTTCTTCTTCCTGGAGAGAAGTAACCAGTGGGTTCTTTCTTGGGCCAAGTGCTAGTCAACATCTTTATCAATGACTTGAATGAAGGAATAGAAAGCATGCTGATCAAATTTGCAGATGACACCAAATTCGGAGGGGTAGCTAATACCCTAGAGGACAGGATCAAAATTCAAAATGACCTTAATAGATTGGAGAGCTGGGCCAAAGCTAACAAAATGAATTTCAACAGAGAAAAATGTAAGGTCCTACACTTCGGCAGAAAGAATGACATGCACAAATATAGGATGGAAGACACCTGGCTGGACAACAGAACATGTGAAAGGGATCTAGGAGTCTTAGGAGACCACAAGCTGAATATAAGTCAGCAGTGTGATATGGCAGCCAAGAAATCCAATGCAATTCTTAGTTGCATCAATAAGAGTATGGTGTCAAGATAAATGAAAGTAATAGTACCACTCTATTCTGCTTTGGTCAGACCTCATCTTGAATACTGTGTTCACTTCTGGGTACCTTATTTCAAGAAGGATATTGACAAGCTGAAACATGTCCAGAGGAGGAGTGGCTTAGGGAGCTGGGA
Organism: Iguana delicatissima; assembly: GCA_948472985.1. Classification (NCBI taxonomy): domain Eukaryota; kingdom Metazoa; phylum Chordata; class Lepidosauria; order Squamata; family Iguanidae; genus Iguana; species Iguana delicatissima. The sequence goes on along the minus strand of CAOKZL010000724.1, from coordinate 361,590 downwards.
ATGTTTAGTCTGCAGAAGAGAATGTTAAGAGGGGACCTGATAGCTATGTTTAAATATTTGAAAGCATGTCATATTGAAGAGGGATCAGGCTTGTTTTCCACTGTTTCAGAGACTATGACAAGGAGTAATTCAAACTACAGGAAAAGAGATCCCACCTTAACCTCAGGAAGAACTGTCAGAGCTGTTCAGGAGTGGAATATGCTGCTTCGTAGTATGATGGAGTCTCCTTCTTTCAAGGTTTTTAAACAGAGGCTGGACGTCCATCTGTTGGGAATGCTTTGATGTGTGTTCCTGCATGGCAGGGGGTTGGATTGGATGGCCCTTATGGTCTCTTCCAACTCTATTATTCTGCGATTTTGTATATAAAGGGACTTGAGCATCCACAGATTTTGGTATCCACAGGGAGTCCTGGAATCAAACTCCAATGGATACTGAGGGCCCTTTGTGTGTAGATGAGAATGTATATGTTTTCCAGACTATCAAGTTGCCAGCCTGCTCAAGGGTCCTACAAGGGCACCTTAACATTGGTCAGCCTGTAGCCTTGGCCCAATGCCAAATTTTCTCATCGTGAGAAAGACCAGCAGGGTAAACTACCATCTGGACACCACTAGTGTCTACTACTTTCCTGTAGGTACCACCTCTTAAGTTTTTCTCAGGATCATTGCTTTTTAAATGATGGGGCCACCACTGGAAAAGCTCTATCTGTCATAGATCTCACCTCAATGTTATAAAAAAAAAAGGTGGGTGTCCAATGTTTAGAGCAAAAGGGACATGTCACTAAGAGTAAAGGAATCCTCCCTGCAGTTCTGTGTTAATTTACCATAGCACAAACCCCCCACCCCAGTACCTTTCTTCCAGCCAAGCCCATTTCCAACATCAGAGCATGACTGAAAAGAAAGGCCTCTAAAGAGACAAACTCTGGCTAGATAGGTTCGAGCCCACTCCCATCAGCCACTTTTGCTATAGAAACAGCATCACCCCTCTCTTCCTCCAACAGTTGCCAAGTGTTTGGGCAGAAGGTGTCATTGCTACAGCATTATATGACTGAGTAAGGAAGAGGAACTGTTTTTCTTCCTTTCTGTCTGTGGAGAACTACAGCATGGATGGGAAGCAGTCCCCACTGCTTGGTTGCATCCCTCCCTCTCCTCTTCCCACCTGGTTAATAGCTGTAGCAATGCCTGCCAGGAACTGGCAGCTGCTAGAAGGGAAGGAGAGATTTGGACACACCATGAAGGAATAGTGAAGAAGGAGCTTACTTCTATCAGAACGAGACATATATTTGAGTAACCTGCAGTCTAAGCACTAAGATTCCAGCCTTCCTCCTAGGAGGCGATTGAACTTCATTTTTGTCACAGACTCTACTTCTTTAATTCAAAACAGTAGCACCAAGTGACTATATTCAGCACCCTGGATACTTCCTTTAGAGCTGAGGCTAAAATCTGAAATGGATTTGCTCTTCCACTGACATGGAAGCTGCCAGCTACCATTGCTGCTAACACTGTTAACGGCAATAGACAACCATACTTACTAAAGCTGTCTGCTCAGGATCTACTTCTCACTCCAAACCTATGACCTAGTAATTCTTCCCAGCAGCTACTCTTTGCCCAACATTTTCTCCAGCAATCAAACCACAAAATTTCCACAATGCATTCAACAAAAAAATAAGTGACACAGTCACTGAAAAATTTGGAATTCATATTCCACATAAACACGGCAAATGTCCTGAGGGACAATGATGCAATTTTCCTTGCACCATTTGCACTTGTGTGCAGTTCAATAACTCAGTGCGCGCAAAAGAACAGTGAGTCACCTGATAATGCAGCATCCCACATCTAACCATCCCAGCTTTCTAACATTGATCTTTCTGTTTGGATGCAGGCATGTAGCTATCTGCTTGATATGCTGATGGGTTACAATCTATATTCAGCAGCTGACCCAGACGTAACATCATTGTTTCCTGATTACATTGATATGGGTTTCTATTATTTGCTCTTTTCGCTCTTTGAGGAACAATTCTTTTTTGTTGCTTTACGGTAAACAACATTGCAAGGCCCATATTAAATCATAATTATTTACCATGCTGTTTACGCACCTTTGTCTCTGAGGACTGTGATGACGTGAATTTACAGGAAGATCGGGGTATTTCTCACCAACAGCTTCCTGTTATTGATATGCTTTTGTTTGGTTGTGATACTTTTTTTAAGCCTTTCGGATTCCCAAGGGAAAAATAAACAAGCACATTCCATTAATCATAGTAATGGAGAGGCCATAGTTAGGTGTCCTAGCAGAATAGTTTTAATTCTGGGCACTGGATTCCACACAATATTATGTCAAGATTTAAAAATAAATTAACAGATTTTTTAAACATTAGTGTTTAGTTCACAAAACTCAAGTCTCATAGTGGAATCCAGATTCACTGAGGTCACTTGGAATGCCCCAGAAAAAAGTTGTGAATATGAATATCCCAACTTAAAAAGGATTCCTTTGAAAATTTAGCACATTCAAGTAATTATCTTTAAATAGGAGGTTCCCACACAAGCAGGAATCCTGGTCATATGAAGGTAGAGGTGGAGAGTTCCCTGACTGTGCAGAAGTTCATGCACAAACAGTTAATCCTACACAAGGTTTTGAACACATAAATACCTGCATTCACATTCCAAACCACTGTGTCTCTTTTTCTCCCACACAAATATATACCATCTCTAATCCTTATTCCCAAGATGTATATATTATGTGACAGGGAGAGAAAGAATGAAAGAGGGGGGAGAAGAAAACGTGGTATTAACACAAACACCAATTTAGCCATAGAATCATAGAATCATAGAAATGTAGAGTTTGAAGAGACCACACGGGCCATCCAGTCCAACCCCCTGCCATGCAGGAACACCCTCAAAGCACTCCCAACAGATGGCCATCCAGCCTCTGCTTAAAAGCCTCCAAAGAAGGAGACTCCACTACGAGGCAGCATATTCCACTGCCGGACAGACCTGACCGTCAGGAAGTTCTTCCTGAGGTTCAGGTGGAATCTCCTTTCCTGCAGCTTGAATCCATTGCTCCTTGTCCTGGTCTCTGAAGCAGCAGAAAACAAGCCAACTCCCTCCTCTACATGGCATCTCTTCAAATATTTAAACATGGCTATCATGTCCCCTCTTAACCTTCTCTTCTGCAGACTAAGCACACCCAGCTCTCCAAGTCTATCCTTATAGAGCATGGCTTCCAGGCCCCTCACCATTTTGGTTGGCCTCCTCTGGATTTGCTCCAGCTTGACCATGTCCTTCTTGATTTGGGGTGCCCAGAACTGGACACAGTATTCAAGATGAGGTCTAACCAAAGCAGAATAGAGTGGTACCAGTACCTCCCTCAATCTAGATACCATACTCCTATTGATGCAACTGAGAATTGCATTGGCTTTCTTGGCTGCCGCATCACACTGCTGACTCATGTTCAGTTTGTGGTCTATTAAGACTCCTAGATCCCTTTCACATGTACTGCTATCCAGCCACGTGTCTCCCATCCTATATTTCTGTATTCCATTTTTTTCTACCTAAGTGTAGGACCTTACACTTCTCTCTGTTGCATTTCATTTTGTTAGCCTTGGCCCAGCTCTCCAATCTGTCTAGGTCATTTTGAATTTTGATCCTGTCCTCCGGCATATTAGCAACCCCTCCCAATTTGGTGTCATCTGCAAATTTGATGAGCATGCCCTCTATTCCTTCATCCAAGTCGTTGATGAAGATATTGAACAGCACTGGGCCCAGGACAGAACCCTGTGGCACCCCACTAGTCACTTCTCTCCAGGATGTAAAGCAGCCATTGGTGAGCACCCTTTGGGAACAGTCAGTCAACCAGTTAAGCCATCTTGGTCTCCTTCCCACTACACAATTATAGTGCCATTATTCCACTTTAACTTTAGCCTTTACTGCACTATGCCATGATCCCATGTCCTCCCATTGCAGTCCCAACAATGCCATTGCCGGAATTGGACAGGACATGAATGCTCCCCACCGCACTTGTTGGTTGCCAGCGGATGGATAACATTTGGGACATGCTCCTTTCTTTCACAGTACAGCCCTTAGAGGCAGGGTAATAAAATTGTTGATGATAAATATACCAGGAGAGCAGTTTTCATTCAGAGCATTCTTTGGCAAAGCTGTACATCCACTGAGGTAGAGAAAGCAAGGCCATGAATTGCGTGCATCCTCAAGCCCTACTTTTGTGGCTTCTGAAGCCCTTTGGCAGTTCCACAAAGCCCTCTCAATTTTTTAATTTTTTTGCCCCAGTATGATTTTTGGGCAACTTTTTGTCCCCAAATGGCCAAAATGTAAGGAAACCAAAGTGCTTTTTATTGACATTAGTTGGAACCCATGAACAGTAGAGATCTCTGCTGGGTATCACTTTAGGAGGATCCTTGTGAAGCTCTAAATCTACTTAGGGTTTAACTCGCTATGTTTTGCATATTTTGAAAAGAGGTACACTCTCAAGCAGTGAAAGAGGTCAGTTTGTCTTAGCAAGTGATTTTCCTCAATTGCATATCAGGCCTTTAGCATGCTTGGTTTGTTGATTGAGCATTTTGGGTGAACATAGGCTTAATTTTCAACTCTGATAGCTGATATATATATGAAGAAGTCCTGCTGTAGCAGGGAGGGAAATTAATTGGGAAAACTACTCTGCTTAACATCTAGTTTGAGCCTCAGAGAGGCAAAATATTTTGTTGGTGTTAGAATCCAGCTCTTATTCTATTGGCATACTATATGAAGATTTTCATACGCAAACTGTTTGTGAACTTTCAGCCTCTCTGTGGCTGTAAAGCAAACCATATATGGTTGGATTGTATCTCCCATCAGCCTGGCCCACATAGCCAAATAGTGAAACAAATTGTGTGTGTGTGTGTGTGTGTGTGTGTGTGTGTGTGTTTGTCCTCAAGGTGCCTGTCAACTTACAATGACCTCATGAGTTTCACAGGGCTTTCTTAGGCAAAAAATACTCAGAGGCAGTTTTGTCAGTTCTTTCCTCTGAAATACAGCCTGCCTCACTCACTATTCATTGGCATTCTCCTATCCAAGTACTAACCAGGGCTGACTCTGCTTAGCTTGCAAGATTAGACAGGATCTGTGCCCTTTGGGATATAATCGGCCCTCCGTAGCCACGGAGTCTATATCCATGGATTTAACCAACCAAGGCTTGAATTTTTTTTTAAAAAGTCCTGCCAAACATCAGACTTTTATTTTGCCATTATATCTAAGGGACAGCATTTTTACTACACCATTGTACATAATGAGATTTGAGCATCCATAAATTTTGGTATTGGGGGGCGGTCCTGGATCCAAACTCTCGTGTATACCAAGGGCCCACTGTATTTAGGTATACACACTGGATGTCAGAGTCCAACAGTTACTGAAGGGTTTTGCTTTGCCCATGGCTGCTATAAAGCAATGAATATTAGAAAGTGGAAAAATCTGAACAGATTTCCCAAACAGAATTGACTGAGAATTTTTACTCAGCCAAGACAAATGTGTACTTCTAAAGCTGGCAAACAGTAGTTGGGTTTCCTTGGAAGAAAAGAAAAGAATGTTTGAAACGCATTCTATAAGGAAGAACTATAAAGGAGTTAGGGGAAGCGGAATGGGAAGCCAAGTGAAATTCAAAATAAAAATCAGGAATAGAAAACTAAAAATAGCCCAGAGGAAAATGTGTCACAGCTGCAAGGACCTCTTGTATTCTCTTCTTTTCCATTGTATTTCAGTCTTCAGGAACATGCTAATATTGGTGTTTTTTTTAAAAAAAAAATCAATGGCTCTTCAGCTTGGATTTTCTTGTTGCCAGTGTCTGTCCAAAACAGATCTTTCCCACCTGAGTGGATTAGAAAGCTTTGTTATTTGTTTCAGTCCATTTGTCCGTTCTGAAAGTTGATTTCCTGTAAGGCTGAGGAGGATGAAATTCCTCAAGAATCACACCATTTTGAAAATAAGAAGGAAATGGAAGTCTGTTTTCTTGACAATGTTAGTGTTACTCATCAATGAAAGTCAAAGGCAAAATATTTTGTTGGTGCTGGAATCCAGCTCACAATTCTGGTTTTATGCTATTGGCATAGTATAAGTAGAATTTCAACCTGAACTGTCTACGTACTTTCAGCCTCTTTATGACTATAAAGCAATTTATGTGTTCTAGGACAGCTTGCACATGTGTAAGACAGCAAGATTCCAGCCACAGTGTTTATATCTTTTTTAATTTTGTGTGTGTGTGTGTGTGTGTATTTTTAAGATACTTTTGAGTCAGGTTTCCAGGATAGTACACAATTACAGTACTTTTATTCCTCCTAGAACTGCCATGGCTACCTTCTATAGCATCCTGGGATTTATACTTCTGTGGGACATTTCTGGGGCTCTGGCAAAGAATGCCAAGTACCTCAAGAAACTACAAGCCCCATGATTCCATAGGATGGATCTGTGGTAGTCCTAGTGCTAATTAGGGATGGGCCAACCAAATCCTCGAATCCTCGAATCCTGGGTAAGAATTCAAGATTCCTGAATCCAAATCCCTGTGCCAAAATAGGCAAACCAAATCTTTCAAATCCGTCAACTAAATAGATTGTTGGAGACTGGGACGCCTGAAAACCAGGGAGACCAGGATGCTTGAAAACCTGGGAGATTAGCATGCCTGAAAACCTGGGAAACCATACATACAAGGGAAGATAGTAAGTAGGTGAGGTTTTCCCTTGGAGTAATAATGGCCTTTGCTAACAATTTCACAAATTACGTCTGGGCTTGTATTCTAAGATATTTAAACTGAACATTTCATATGTAAGTTCAGTACTTGACTGGAAGCTGGCTTGAGATTTCAAGGACAGCTGAAACATTCCTTTGCACATCTCCCTTGCAAACCTCTTTCAGACACAGTTCTGGGGTTTGGAGTTTTACAATATGTCACAGCCTTCTCTGACAAAGTGTACTGGTGCATCATCAAACTACAAACCCCAGGATGCCAGAAGGGGCTATGCAAAGAAAAGCCAGTTTTGACCTGGATTATCTCTGTACTTGAGTATGTGGCCCTGTTTACACAGGCAGGAAAATGTGGGATTAATCCACATTTTCCTGCCTGTGTAGAAAGACATTTTCAATCTGGGGAGATCCTGAGGCAAAACTAGGACAATTGTCTTGGCCAGATTTCTTCAGAGGGAGGTTTGCCTTTGCCTAGGCTTTTGCTAAGGCTGAGAGAGTGTGTCTTGCCCAAGATTATCCTTCTTTCCCTTCCTTTTTAAACTCTTTTTTAAAAAAGAATTTGAAAGATTCAAGATTCATGAGATTCGTGGATTCCCAGAACCTTCCAGTGATTCAGATCCAGATTCGGATTCAGAAAATTCTGGATTCATCCCATCCCTAGTGCTAATAAAACACTATACTTGTATATCCAAAATAAGAAAGTGAAAGAGTTTGAGGGCTGGATGAATCAATGAAGGCTCATCATGGGCACTGCTTTTCTGCATTGGCAGGATTGCATTCTCCTGTGCAGCAAGAGGCTATGCTGATGGCAGCACTGCTGCTAGTAGGATCTCCCATGTGAGACAGGTTTTAGCTGAGGAGTCAGGCTAAATGTGCCAAACAGCTACTGGGCGGTAGCAATAGTGGGGAATGACACAGATGGAGGATCTCTCAGAGACAAGGGCATTAGTACCATAGGTAACACTTGTTAGTACTGTGCAGAAGGAGGCACAGTAAATATCTTTTTAATGTCTTTTACCACAAAAATCCTATGACAAGACAATCCAAAATGAAACAAGAAAGAGCACTGTTCAGCGTTTCATATTCCCTGGACCTTGGACTGGCTGCTAGTTATGACTTTACTCCTTGCTGGCTTTGGGCTTCATCACACACTGGTTTGTTGCACAATTGCATTGGCTTAGTTCTGTGATTGATCTCTCTTTATCACGTGGCATCGTCACTCTCCCATTGTTGGAGATTCCTGTCATTATTAGGTCATCTCTTTTCATTCACAGGAAATACCCACAAATGGTTCCAACAACACTGCTTTTCTACTATTGCTCATTCATGCAATCCTGTCATTCCACTGCAGTTTGGTGGCAGTCATGTGGTGTCAGCAAGCGTCATTCTCCTCTTTCCCTCTCCCTATACCCAAGCAAGGGGAAATCATTGCACTTCTGGTGTCTGGACAAAGAGGACATTGTGGTGCAGATGAATAATGTTGCTTTTACTCTGTTCCCCAGTATGTGTGTATGTATGTATGTATGTATGTATGTATATATGTATTTTATTTTGGGGGTAATTGAGCACTTGCACCAGCATGCCACAATTACACCATTACAGCAAAAGAGAAAACTAACCATGACTTTAGAAGGGTGAAATACTGAAATGGTGGCATGACAGGAAAACACAATGTCAAAATTATGATGAGGAAATCCTCTGACATGCTGAAATTGTTCCAGATAGCACAAACAGGGGAATGAAGGCAAGGTCTGGCATGGAAGACAGATTGCAGAAATGTGCATCACCAAACCAGCAGCATAATGTTATTGCAGAGACAGTTTGACAGTGATTATTTTTATATCAGCATGGTTTCGTTTCCTTAAATAATGCAATTGTTGGAAAACAACAGGCTGGTGTGATGAAGCTGTTTATTTGGACTTCGGACTTAGGCCCTTTCCGCACCTTATCTTCTTCCGGCGCTGGGTTGCGGGGATCGTGCGAGCAGCCTCCGGTGAGAGGCTCTCGTGTCCAGGGTCCTTCGGGAGCCCCCCTCTTCCTTCTGCAGCGCAGCCTGGGAGTTTCTCAGGCTGTGCTGGGGCAGGAAGCGCAACCGGCGCGGCTCTGGAGGCTCCACACACCAGGTAAGTGTGGGTGGGGCCCAGGAGCAATGCTCAATCACGCACCATTTTCAGCTTCTAGCCAAAAATGAAAAGGTGCACAGTCGGAGTCTGCCCTACCCTGGAGCATTGTGCAATTGTGAGTGCATCGTGCAGATTGCTCCTCACAATCGCGTGATGCTCCAGATGCCCTTACACATGGAAAGTGCCATGCGAAAAGGACCTTACTGAATGACTTCTGGGCTGGCTGATTAACAAATCTCTTGCTTCTCCCTTCATTCAGCTGGATAACCTGTGACTGACCTGGGATGGTTTAACTACCTGACAGGCCTGGCATGCCAGCCATCTACTTCCTGGGACCCTTGCTGATTAGAGCACAGGACAGAAAAGGAAAGAGGAAAGGGAGACTGAGGCCATTTCCACACTAGCCTGTTATAGTGCAATGATTCCACTTTCAACATCCTCTGGAATCCTGGGGTTTGCAGTTTTGGGAGGGGCCGCCAGCCGACCCCTCCCAAAACTGCAAACCCCAGGATTCCAAAGGATGTTGAAAGTGGAATCATTGCACTATAACAGGCTAGTGCGGAAATGGCCTGAGAAGTGCAGTGTCCACATGCATGGAGCAAGAGGTAGGCATAATAGGGTCAAGGTGCAAGAGGGAGACAAGTGGTGTCACAAGGGGAAGAAATGAGTGAAGGGCTGGAACTGTAAAAAGGGGTATGAAGTTTGAAACACTATGAGAGAAATAACCGCAACAATTAATGTGCTTCATTTGCGTAATCAGAATGGTTTGCATGATATTTGAACCATGGGATACATATTTATATAGCTATGGATCATAACAGGATACTGGACAGTTTGAAAGCCCAGTAACTATGCTCCTCACTGGTCTTCTGCAAGCACAATCAACTGAAAGCTCTCTATGTTCAGTAGAGTTAGGGGTGCAGGAACCTGCAAAAGTGGAAACATTGCAAATATTAAAATGTGTATGTGTGTGTCTATGGGAAGGGGGCTTAGGCACGGTGGGGAAAATAGGCACCCAGGGTCCAAACATGGCCAAAGAAAGGAGAGGCAAAGGGGCTGGGTCTGCATGGCAGTCCTATACTTCCTGTTTCTTGCCCAGCTCTTTTCTTGGATGGTGGGGGGGCATCGAGCAAGGGTTTCTGGTGCTGAAAAATTGGGCTGCAAGTCATCTTTAGCTGGCCAGGCAGTGCTAGTTGAGGAGGAGAAGGACCAGAAGTGGAGTTTTAAAGGGCTGCATGGCCTGATCAAAGCTGCTGAGAGGGAAGATTCTCACAGAAAAGAAGTGGAGTAGGGGGGCATGTTGGAACTGGAGATAGTCGGATCCATGAAAATGAAACCCACAAATGTAGAAGGCTGACTGTACACTGGCCTGTTCCAAAAGCAGAGTACAGACAGGAGTGACAGAACACAGGAGTTACTGGGGAGGAGGGAATGTGGAGAACTGAAAAGGTCATACCATTACAGCTGTTGTCTTCTGTTAAATAAACCATACAACCCTGTGCTCAGTTACTCAAACGGAAGGCCATTTCTGCACTAACCTGTTATAGTGGTATTATTCTACTTTCAACATCCTATGGAATCCTGAGTTTTGCAGTTTACAGAAGGGCCTCAAAGACCCCTCTGGAAAGTGCAAACCCCAAGATTCCATAGGATGTTGAAAATAGAATAATAGCACTATAGCAGGCTAGTGCAGGAGTGGCCAAAGTCCCACTGAGTTCATTGAGGCTAATCGCAAGGGTAAAATTATATAGCACTGTATCCTGAATCTCAGTGATCTCCATCTGTGAATGGGGGACATTTACAGCTCTGTTTTATTTGTGTGGCTGGTGCAGGCATCATGAGAGTAACAGCAAAACTCTATAAATTTTTATGTAGAAGTCCATATCAAAATAGGTTGAGTTTATTCCCTAGTAAATGTGTTTAGGAGCATAGCCATGCAGCAAGGGTGGGCTGGTTGCAACCCTCCAGCTATTGTTGGTCTACAAATCCCATCATCCCCAGTTAACTTACCAAATGGCGAGGAATGCTGGAAATTGCCATCCAATAATATCGGGGGGTGCACTTTGCCCACTCCATCACAGAGAGTAAATAAATGGTGGGAATCATGAGCCTCTCTGGATATTGTTGGATGGCAAGTCCAAGCAAAAGCAATTGGTGAGGAACGCTGGAAGCTGTAGTCCAACAATATCAAGAAGGCTTCATGATTCCCACTCTTGCAATATATGGTGTGTTTGTGAAACTGTGTACATGCGTGGTTTTTCCTACATGAATGGTTACTTGATAACATTGGATGAGATCCTGTATCAGAGGTACATATCCTGATCCAGCTCTTGAAACCCACTTTAAAAGCAAGTCAGTCATCCCACGCAACAGAGCCTGAAGCACAAGGAAGTGTGATGCTGCAGGAAGACATCACCAGCCCCCCTGGTTAGGGACATTTATGATCAGGGCAATGGTATGAAGACTATAAATGTGAAAAAAATAGAAAATACCTGGTCATAAGTCTAACTTATGACATTGTAACTCACTAACAGGATGTTAGGCAAAATATTTCATGTTAAAGTATGTTTCCATTGTTGCAGGTCACAATTTTAAAATATCTTTTGATTATTCTGAAAGGTTAATATTTAGTATGCACATATCACTCAATAGCTATTATCTTTCAATAGAGCATTTAATCCAAGGGTCCCTAAGTGTGGATCAAAACCACATGTTTATGTCTTGATATCCAAACTTAGCTTGACATTTTTTAAAAAAATGAAAATTCAACTGTAGGTCATCCAAGAGTCTGTCAAGGAACCAGTTTCAGCTTGGAAAAATCCTGTTTTTTCCAGACACAATAAAAACAGGAAATATTTACCAAATTCCCAGGTGTCAGGAAATACTTTCAAAACATCGTGGTGATCAAAACAGACCATTTACAGAGATAGGATGCTGTGTGCAGGTGTTAATAATGGTATTTTCATTCAAAATATATGCTTTGGCACCCAAGGGATGGGTTAAGCCGTGTTCTTTAGCACCCTATAAAAAGTGCTATTCATGCCCATATTCCAGTGACAGTGGGGTTTTTTGGGGGGGATGAATAATACCTGTGTTCCTGAACTTTTGAATTATTATATTTAGAATGAACCACAATTGCAGCAGTTTTGTATCTTAAAACTTTATTGCAATAGTTTCATTATTACATTTTTACATTTGTGTCTTCCAAGGAGATCAGTGTATGTACAGTGGTTTTCTCCCACCACTACACGCATAATAATCTTGTAAAGCAGATGGTACCTGAGATAGTGTGTGTCATAGAACTTGGGGAAATGGTTGGACTATAACGTCTAAAGTCCTCCAGCCAGCATGGGTTCCTGGCCATCTCTACTGGAAAATTCTAGGAACAGTCCAAAAAAAAAAGGAACTTTCCCAAACTCTGGCATGACCTTATGGCTGACGAAGGATTTGATCCCACATTAATCCAATACTCTAACCATTAGACCATGGAACTAACTAGTGACAAATTACTAAATACTTGTAATTCATTCCTTTCTATAGAATAATTATAACTACATTACATTATGTTTGTAACTTTTTGGGAGACTATATCTTTCTCTGATATCTATCACTGGTGAAAAACTCCTGTTCTTTCAAATCAGTGTATGGTCTGACTGTCCACTCACCGTCCTCCCTCCCTCCCTCCCTCCCTCCTTTCTTTCCTTCCTTCTGTTCTGTTTTAACTGTAAAAACTTATAACATTTCTGCAAGCCCCTTGTGAGGACATCACCCCCCCCCCGGGATGTCCATGGGCCTGTCCATCTTTCCTTCCTTCCTTCCTTCCTTCCTTCCTTCCTTCCTTCCTTCCTTCCTTCCTTCCTTCCTTCCTTTCTTTCCTGTAAAAATTCATAACATTTCTTCAAGGGCATCATGAACCCCCAGGGGTCCTCAGACCCCAGGTTAAGAGTCACTGTATCAGATTATAAACCAGTGAGGGATGGACTTCATTGTTGCTATTGTTTTAATTTTTGCATTTTGTAAAAAGCGAAAGATTTATACAATCTGAAGAAAAACCAGAGCATTTTGGAGGTAATATTTTAGGCAAGAAAAAAAAGAGAAAGAAGGAAAGAAACCTCAATGATCATTTGTTGTCTTTCTTTTCAGAGAGTGGAGCCTATTTAGGGAAAATGGATATGTGCCTTTTCCCAAGTCCAGACCACACCTCTCAAACAGATTTCCCCCTTGTTACCCCACGGGTCAACCCCCATCCCAAGAAGAAGAATTTTATATTAAAAATACATTTAAACCAGAGGTGACCGGGTTGGCACATCAACCGTCAGGCTAGCAGTCGGACAAAAGATCAAGACTCGAAACTTCCTCCTGTAACGTCTCCATAGGAAACCTTGGAAAGGCACGTAGGAACAGGTAATGGGCCATCAGCATGACAATACTTTGGGGCGATTGCTTGATTCCCTCCCCCCCCCCGAATACCTGGAACAAAGCAAAGCATATCAAAGCAAGGTCTAGTTACCTGGTGCATCCATCATGCAGCCATCAGGTGGCTATCACACCTGCATCATCCTTCTGTTTTGGCCATTGTTCTCTCCGGGAAGAAGGTCTGTCCCCAGGACATGTTTGGCCCTATAACTAGACCCTCTTCTGCCTCCATTTCGGAGGTCTCCCAGGCTGGACTGGCAGGCTGTCACTCTGTCTGTTGAGGCTCCCCTCAGCCCCTCCTCTACGCTGAGCTCCACTTCCTGTTTGTCTTCTTCCAGCCAAGGACTTTGGGACAGTATTACCTTTTCCTCTAATTCCCTCCACTTTTCCCCTGTCAGTTTTCACTGCTTTCCATTTCAATAGCCCTTGTGTGCTTGCATGAGTGCTTGAGATTGAGTGAGTGTGTCACACATCTAGTTCAATAAAACATCTTGAATGAATTTATAGTCTGGTTCTTTCTCAATCTGACTCTGTAGAAATTAGGTTATGAGGTCTCGCTTGAACTTGCCCTGCCCTCTGCTGTTAGAAGCCAGTGCTCTGCTAATTTCCCCTAATTCTGGCATTTTAGAGAAAATCAGGGTGTCCTCCAAAGGTACCCCTAGAAATCAGGGTAACACCCTCCCCGGAAGTACAGGTATGCCTCAGTAAACAAAGTAGATATGTTCCTGGGAATTACTTCTTTAATAGAAAATATGGTACCAGAGGCAGAAATAATATGGAAAGAACAGAGATAGGTTCCCATACAGCAGCAGCAGCAGTTCACCATGTTTTTTAAAATTCAAAACAATATTCACGTGTGAAATGAAACAACCATGTCAGATATGCCTTGAATAAGTAAGTCTAGAAGCCTTCTTCCAAAAGGCACTCAGGAATGACTTCTTGTTTCCCCATCCTCCATTTTTCTGATGCTTTCCATTTTGGTGGCCAAACTTGCAGATCTATGCTTTTTTAACATGCTGGGGGGAGCTATCAGCTTATCTGCTCTCCTCTTGTCTCTCTGTTTTGCTATTCATGCATGCTCAGTAAGAGATTCTGGAGGCAGCTGCTGTTTATCTTGCCTGCTGGAGGCAAGAACACACAACCACAGTAAGATTGACTAGAGTAGAATCCCATTTTTCCCAGGTCAAGCTTTATTGTACTGCTTATTGCAGATACAATGCTGCAAACTGACAACAAAAGTCTGTGTTCCCCTAACATTGCTTTACCATACTTCCAATTCCAATGCTGGGGGAAGAAAACCCTATCCATCCCCTCCTAGCTAGATAGAAGACATGGAAAATGGGGGCTATGTAGGTGTAAAATGACAATATAAAAAAGAGCTTCTTTGTTGGAAGGTCTGTTAACTGAGGTATGCCTCTATTCTTAACACAGGTTGTGACAGTGAACACTCAGCTTCTGCCTACAGAAGGAAAAACAGGTGAAGCAGTGGCCAGAGCAAACTGGAACGAAGTAACAGCAAGAGGGAGAAGGGCCAAGTTTTTCTGTGCAATGTTCTCTTAGGCTCTCATGACATATAACACAAAGATGATGTCATTGCTGTGCATCCAGCTATGGGAACAAAGTTAGACACTTCTCTACTGCCCCCTGATTCTGCACCAGCCAGTGAATCGCCGTTTAAGGTGACTTAATCAGATTTAAGGATGTATTGGGAGCAGGAGGTTTGGTCATTATGCAGTCAGTAGAGAATTCTGATCCATGCAACAGCCAAAGAAATGAGTTATGCAGATATAAGTTGGAATGGTACCTTTCTAGGGCCCTTTGTGCACAATACCTCAATAACGTGTTCTTCCATTACAATCCCAGTATTGCTATTTCTGTCATGGTGTCAAGTTAGGAATGCTCTCTTCCACACCCTTCTGCCTTAAGAAGGTGAGTATTGCCACCAATGTTCCTTCTGCACTACAGCATCACTGGCCAGTCTCATTCCTTGCTTTCACCATGTCCCACAGCTCCTGTTTGGTCAGGTTTTTTGTTTTTGGAAGCTGTACTAGTGTACTAGGTTGGATGGCGACCATGGGTGAGCACCAGCTTTCAATTCTTGTCACAGTTTCTCAAAGTGAGGACTGAGGCTTGGCTGGGCCGTTCTAAGACACTGAGGTCTTTCTTTTTAAACTACTCCAGGGTTATTTTGATTGTGTTTTTAGGCTTATTTTCTTGCTGGAAAGTGACACTGCCCATTCCCAGGTTCCTAGGGTTTTCACTAGAAATAGGTTTTCCTCAGAAATTGCCCCATATCTGGCTCCATTCAACTTGCCCTCAGTCATAATCTGTTTGTCAGTCCCTGCTGAGAAAAAAACATCCTGCAACAGAATACTGCCAGTATCATGCTTCATAGGGGGCATAGTGTTCTTAGGGCAATGAGCACTTTTGCGTTTGCGCTATAGATAATGTTTTTTCAGTAAGGCCAAAAGAGTCAGTCTCAGTCTCATTAGACCAAAAAACTTTTGTGTCTCCCACATACCTTTCTGCAAATTCCAAATGTGGTCTTATAATGGATCTGTTTGGGCAATGGCTTTCATAGAATCACAGAGCTGGAAGAGACCATAGGGGCCATCCAGTCCAACCCCCTGCTATGCAGGAACACACATCAAAGCACTTCCAACAGATGGCCATCCAGCCTCTACTTAAAAACCTCCAAAGAAGGAGACTCCACCTCAGAGGCAGCATATTCCACTGCCAAACAGCTTTGACCATCAGGAAGTTCTTCCTGAGGTTTAGGTGGAATCTCTTTTCTTGTAGTTTGAATCCATTGCTCCCTGTCCTAGTCTCAGGAGCAGTGGAAAACAAACCTGTTCCCTCTTCAATATTTCTTCTCACCGCTTTCCATGAAGCCCAGCTTTGTGGAGTGTTCAAGTGAGAGTTGTCCCATGGACAGATGTAGATCTCTCCAGCAACTTCAACAAGTTGCCATTGGCCTCTTGTTTCTTGCACTAAGGCCCCCCTTATTTGTCACTGAGTGTTAATTAGATGGTCTCCTCTATGCAGAGTTGTGAGTGAGCTATATCCTTTCCATAATGTAAGAATGGATTTAATGATGCTCCAGAGATGCTCACTATGCATTGTTTTATCACCCAGTCCTATTGTTGCTGCTACACAACTTTATCCTAGATTTGTTTTAATAACTCTTGGGTCTTCTTGAAGCTGTTTGTTTAAATGTGCTCTCCAACAAACCCTGAAGCCTTCTGAAAAGAAATATATTTAATCTGACGTCACATGGCACTGGTGGATTCCATTCCAACTGCTTATGAGACTTCTGAAGGCAATGAGTTGTGCAAGGCTTATTTAAGTGTGCCACAGTAAAGCAGGTAAATATTTATGCAGCCAGCCAGCATTAGTTTGTTTTTGTTTACTTAATGTTTGTGCTACAATAAATATAATTAGCACCTTCACAGTATTGAGTATCTTATATACATCAAATGGTTAACAATTTCAATTGAATCCATTTTCATTGCAGGATGTAACATATCAAAATATGGAAAAGTCAAAGGAGGGGACTGAATATTCCTGCAAAGCACTGTATCTCATCAAACTATGTAAGATCTAAGAGCTCCATTAATTTTGTATTAACTATGAGTACATCTACATTATGCTATTACCAGCTTGATAGCACTTTAATTGTCATTGCTCCATCTTATGGAAACCTTGGAATTTCAGTCTGGTGAGGCACTTAGAATCTCCTTCCAAGAGATTTAGTGGTGTAGCTTAGTGAAGTGGACTGGAGTTCTCTAGCACAGAATTATGGCAGCTTGAATCCAAAGAAAAGCTAGTGAAAAAAGATAGAATGCAGGTGGTTTCTTCACCCTCTCTTCATCCAAAAGCCCCCAAGCCTCACCAAATATTTCTCCTGAAAGCAATAAAGTCACCATCCATCCCTCACCTTCTCTGCTTCCAAACAATTCTACACTTGCATCGATTACATTTTGCTTCTACAGTCTGATTTTGGCATAGACAACAAATATTTACTTGTTGCATTCATAAAAAATGAGAGTGTAGAAGCATAAGCAATGCACACTAATGCTGTATTAAATCTAACTATAAGAACAAAATTCAGAAAGCAGATGCAACAGTTTTTTTCTGTTTTATTGAGCAATCATCATCATCATCATCATCTCTTACAATAGCAGTTAGTTTATTCCATGCACATTTAAGGATCTAGCATAGTCATGAATATTTGACAGAGGACAGTAACAAAAGAATTCAATTCATGTACATATTCACAGCACTATTTAAATAAACTCACTCATTCTGCCTGCCAAACCACATGAGCGGCTTGCTCCCTTTTCTTCCACTCAAAATTTCCTGGAGAAGCATCAAAACTTACTTATTTTTAAATGATCCATTTACTTAACAAGGAGATTGTTTGCACTTCTGTAATGTTGATTGTACTGGCACTCTCATTGTGAACTCCTCAGATTCCTAACTCAGCTTACATATTCAAGCTAGCCTAAATTGTGGTGCTACTGGCAAGGGGAAAAATTGATTTTACCCCAATAAATACATTATGAAAGACTGAGGCATTTCTAATTTTAATGCTTATTCTTAATTACCTGTAAAACAGACCATTCCAATCTGAGACATTGTAAAGCATTTAAAATCTTATTAATTTCAACAGAAGAGAATTAATCTATACAAGTGGCAATCCTAGAACAGTGACAAAATTACACAGAGATGAAGGTCAACCTCTGTGCATTTGTGTTGGAATAGCCACATTTGGAGTGATTATTGTTTCTTTTCTCCTTCTTTTCAAAGGAGCCCACCCTCATGGTTTCTGCATAAGCCAAAATTCTCTTAATGGTAGCAATATTTGGACAGAGACTCATGCAGAGCTTCAACAGCCAGTCTTCTCATAGAACTCTACTTCTGCATCAAGAAGGAAGAAACGACCCAGTCAAAGCTGACACAGAGGCAACCCTACATTATATAACACCAGCAGAGGGTTAATTAGAAGGAAACAAGCCAGAGCAGTAAGCATGTGGAGAGACAATGAACATCATCTTCTGTACATAGGTCTTTTATGCTGATTGTTATTTTGCTTAGCTTTGGATATAACTGATTAGTAATATCACCATGAGGATGAGAAATATTTAATAGCTGGTATTTTCACATAGCATGCTGTCTTTGATCCAAAATAGACATAACAGTGACAGACAGATTTTTCTGTTCCCAACTTTTGTCCCATTAGCATATAAAGCAGAGTGGTAGAAAGGGTCTCACTTTAACCATAAAAAGAGCCTTACATTGCCCACTAGATGCATGCATGTATATATATTAGCTACAGTCATCATTTCATAAAACCTAGCATTTTGTCAGGTGTTCTTCAGTGGTATCACTGCAGTGGTAAGGGGGTTGGATGAGATGGCCCTTCAGATACCTTCCAGCTCTATCATCTTGTGAGTCTTTGTTGTTTCATAGGATATAACACATGCATTATTGAGCATTTTTTCTCCCTTCATCAGCTTTATATTGATGACAGCAAGGTTTCATCTTCCATTCCCTCAACAGTCTGGGCAAAGCTCCTTTAGTTCCATATCCTTTCATTCTGGTAAAAGCATGCATTATTCACAATGAGTATTGACTATAGTAGTTATACATGATCAACAACCACCATAAGTATTTTGTATGAAAATCACTTTTTAAAAAAAAAAAACAGCTGCAGCTACCTGGGGACTCGTTGGATTGTAGTCTTTGTTTTCAAAATTAAAACTGACTTTGATCCCTTCTGTTATATCCATCCGTTCTCTACAATGTTATAAATCAGGGATGGAAATCAAGTCACCTTCCAGATGCTGTTGGACTGTAGCTCCCACGATTCTTTGCCACTGGCTTTGCTGGTTACAGGTGCTGCACATCTGGAAGGCTACATGATTCCCACTGCTGATTTAAGTAAATTCCTGAATTTAACCAAGGATATTAGTTATAAACTTTGCATTTCCTAACTTTGATTACCATACATTTCCCATTTTTAGACCAATGGATATTTTATGTAGGACTTTCAGGTTTTAAATTCTTGCATTTAAAAAAAAATTCTAACATTATTTCACATTAAACAATTCAAAAAGTATTTACTATCATTGTGCACTTAGTATTCAAATGATTATCAAAACACCTTCTAAAAATCATATACACTGTACAGAGTTTTTTTCTTGAAGATATACAGTTTGGATTTTATTACACATTACCAGTTCCTTTGCTGGAGATCTATGGTCTTTAAAGTGGGTTGTTGAATATTAATTACAAATCTGAAGAAAGCATTGGCTTAACAGTCCGACCCATATAGGTTAATATCAGCGAGGGTTTAGCCATTTCATTATTGGAGAGTGAATGGCTTTTTCTTTGACAAAATCCTCTTTTACAGAATTATCATCACCAGATCCCATGTCATTTTCTGCAAATAAAAAGAAAGAGAAAGATTTTTATGAAATTATTTTGTCCCATATATGCGTGCCTTTTGTCTCTATCAGTGTTCCCAACTTTTTTTCGCTTATGTACCTCTTGGCAGCCCATTTCCATGAATGTTACCCTTCATATTAGCATAACGTTTGTAATTAATATAGTTGATGTTATTTCAAAATTATATGTTGTAACTGTAAATAAATAGCCCAATAATGTGATTAAAAAGCAATGGGATAATAAAGTGAATGGACAGTGCATGTAGAGCTATACTACACAAATTGTAAAATTAATTTAAAACCTAAAACTATGACAAAGAGAAGAGATGTTCAGAAGACCCAGAAGAACTCACTCATTGAGCACTGCTCATAGGGCTGACTGAGGTGTCTGCTCATATATATATACCGGTACTGGTGTGACAGCACTCAAATGTTCATGAAGGAGAGGGGAACAAAAGCTGAGACTATGAGGGGCACATCACTGAGCGTGTACAGTGTAGTGGCATGTGCACAGTACATTGTTTATGGAGGGACTCTCCACCATTCACCAAAATAACAAAGTGAGGGAATGGGGCTTTTCTCAAGGTTAATAACAAAGGAAACACACACCACCACTTGTCAAATGTTCAACTAATTTCACAATTTCTGACTTCCATCTTACGC
This sequence comes from Iguana delicatissima, assembly GCA_948472985.1. Lineage (NCBI taxonomy): Eukaryota > Metazoa > Chordata > Lepidosauria > Squamata > Iguanidae > Iguana > Iguana delicatissima. Next base: position 341,220 of record CAOKZL010000724.1, on the reverse strand, counting down.
TGTTGACATAAGGTGCCTTTTCCTGCCATTATTCAATTTTTTTCCACATATCCCTAAATGTCCTGGTTCATACCCCTGGGAGTATGCATGCCCCATTTGGGAATCACTGGTCTATATGATCTTTAAGTATCCTGTCCATGATCAGTGGAAACTGATGGCACCACTATCAATGGGGGAGGTGATTCCACTCTCAGTTTTAATCCAAATGTTAAAGGCAATATCCAAGATGCCAAACCCTATCCACAAAATACATTCATCACTATGGATAGCTCCTTTAAAGTTCCACCAGAGTGGATTTATACCTCACTAACATCTGAGCCACCAGCTTCCATTGGCCATGATCCAGCAAGAATATGCTCCTCCATCTGCTCCTGGCCTTTTGCTGGATGTCAGCTATTTCAGTGGTACCAGAACATTACCTGGTATGAGAGGCCTGTTTATACCTACCAATTGTAGATCTAAACAGCTTGGTCTTCCTACTCAGAGGACAAGTAATCTGCAAATTCAGCCCAGGAGAAGACAGACAGCTGGACAGCAGGTTCACAAGGTCTTATTGCAGATAATTATTTATTCCTGGTTACTGGCACCCAAATGAAGGCTGGGTAAAAGGATTGACTGAATCCTTGGAGGTTCCACATCTCCAAATGCCATGGGAAGTACGCAGGAAGATGAATCATGCCCCAAACTTTTCTGTCTTCCAACTTATAGCCATTTTGCCATGCATTTCTTTCTTTTAATTATGTGAACTTGGACCCAGTTATATCTCCCATTAGGCTTCACTACAAATGAACTAATGCACTTTGACAAGATAAGAAACACTTGAAAATCATCCAAAATTACTTTTCTGACCCAGATCTCCTACTTAAACTCTCATGTGTATATCCAACTGTTGACCATCATTACTATCCCTTTGAGTTCAGAAGGAAAGCACAGCCAACTAAACAAGAGCATTAGTCAGGGGTGAGGAAAGTGTGGCTTGCAGGTCACATACAGCTTCCAAACTTCACTGTCATGCCCCTAAGGCACCCTGGCAACCCTTTGAAGTCCAGTAAACCCATCTAATTCTTTTTATTTTTCCCCCCAGATAATATTTGGGTGGTTTTCCACCTTAAAACTGCCCCAAGGGCACCAAAACGGCATTTTGACCCTTTTGTTGCGGCTGAAAATGGTGACTAGAAATGATATGATATTACTTCTGGCTTGGACAAGGCAGAAGTATAAGACAGAAAAGAAGAGGGATCTGGTGCAAATTACTAAGGCCTGACTATGTAACATTGGCCCTTTTCGCATGTATTTTTTGTGTGTGAGCACCTCTTGAGCACCGCATGAATGGGAGCGTCGCTCCGTACGACGCACTCCCACTCGTGCGACGCTCACAAGGCTAAAGCGGGGCGCGCATGCATTTTTTTATTTTCGGCTGTAAGCTGAAAATACTGCGCGCGCAATGCTCATGGCACCCTCGCGCATTTACCTGCGTGCGGTGCTTCGCCGGGCCGAGCGGGTCGCGCTTCCTTCCCCCAGCGCACCCTACAGCTCCCAGACTGCACTGCAGAAGGAAGGGCGGGGCGCTAGTGCGACGATCACACTACCAGGAAGCTGATGCAGGAGGCAGAAGGGCTGTCGCGAGCAGCGAGTGTGAGCGGCTGCTCGCGCGCGCGCCACTCCCCACTGCCGCGACGAAGGTAAGGTGCGAAAAGGGCCCTTGGTTTTGTCTCTGCAAAGCAGTCCCAAATCCCATATGTTTTTTTTGTCTGGTGAGAGCAGGAAGAGTAGGATTCAGCAGTGTACCCAACAAACTCACCTCAAAGCATTTTGTGCCCAGCAAAAATTGCCACTATTTTTTTTCACTGCTCTAGGCAGTCCTGATATAGCCTGCAAGTAGTATGGAGGCAAAAGTTGGACCTTATGCCACATACAGTTGCCTACCCTGGCATAAACAGAGTTAATGGCCATTGCTCCTCTCCCTTGCCTTCAGCAGATGGGATGAAAGAAGAAGTTAAGTGAAAAAGAAAGGGGAAAGAGTAAGGTGGCAACAGTGGCCTGAATCCCAATTAGTGTAGAACTGTTGAATCAATTGAATTTACCTGCGTGATGATTCACCATTCAAGAATTGATTTAATAGGTCAAACCAACAGAAGAAAAGGGGAAAAGTTTATAACCACCAGAGCTAGTTCAATGATTAGTTGCAGTGCAGCAGTTGCCTCAGAAAGCCAATATAGGCCAAGATCCAATCAGGTCAATATAGGCCAAGATCCAATCAGGTGGCAGAGCCTAAGTCTCCTCCAGCACACTGAACAGCAGAAACTTAAGAGGATGATGTTGATCCTTCTTCTCTGCTTCTCTCCTGAACAACAGCCAATCATCCGCTACCAGGCTATGCCTGGGCACAGTCACAGGTACCATCCTTGCACACTTGGGGAAGAAAGGGTAGCCTCCGTTCTCGGGCAGTGCCACACATGCAGGGATGATGGTGTTCCAGAAGGAGATACTAGGTATTTCCCTAAAAATACTTATGGTGGTGTAACCCTTGACATATCACCAACAGAATTATAGCCATGGAGTGTCCTGGAAGGACAGCAAATTTTAATCATTTGGTTTAATATTTTTACTTCCAAGAATTCTTTTTTTAGATATTCAGCCTCAGACACCGACCTAACTTAACTAGACATAGATCCCATGCACCTTAGCTTTAAAAAGTGTCTCAAATGTTACAGACCAGGCTGACAGCCACTGGATGCTATCATTATGGGATGGTCTGGTAGGCAGATGTGGTTGAAAGACCATTAGCTTTGTCAGGCATTTGTTGTACGTGTAGCTTTTGTTCTTGTTTTTGTGTTTAGTGACACTCTTTTAAAAGGATTTAATTTTTTTGAAAGCTACCTTGAGTTTTCAAGAAGTAAAATAGGTAGGTTATAAGTGCTTTAAAACTAAATGAGGTAAGTCTCAAAACCAAACAGATAAATTAAAAACAAGCCCTGAACTTGTCTCTTTCAAGAAGCCACTCTTTCCATTTGCAAGGCAGTTGTATAGGTGTGATGACTGATTCCAGACAACAAATGACTCTCCTGGGACAAAAACAATACACGTTCAAGAACATCAGGTTCATCCTATTGCAAACTGTTTTGCATTAAATTCCACAATGATACATCATGCATTTGATAAAGTGGGCATTACTCGTTTATTCAGGCTTACGCCACAGTGAATCTACTAGTCATTAAGGTGCCTGCCACAAGTCTGTGTTGCCTTCAGTGATGCCTGAGTCATGGAACACCTTCAATATTTTCATGGAGCATATTCGTATGCTACATCTAATCCTCTAAGTATGTAAGCCACTTTTTGCCCTTGTGGTAGGTTTTATCACACACACCCCAAAATGGCTGAAAAATCAGCTGGAAAAAAAACCAGAATTACCAACTTAGGTTTCTCAATATTTTGCATTTCTGTTTCATTTTTTTTCAGGGATGTATTTTAGTGATCTGCCACTCTTGGCCTTCAGGAATGACAATTACGGATATCATTCTTTCTTTTCCTGAAGAAAACAATGAGTAACTTTAGCCATTTTCTTCCCATTGTAAAAAGCTTTCAACAATTCTCAGCATTTTCTGCACAAAAAAACAGTATTTTTGCACAGAAATACTTTTTTCTGCACAGAAAATGCTGTTTTCTCTGCAAAAAAAAAATGTGCTAATTCTGCACAGAATAAATTTCAAATGATAACAATTCTCTTCGGTTGGATCTTCCTCATTAGTTTCCCAATACTTGAAAAATATTTTTTTGTTTACCATTTTTAGAATATTATAAAATATTCTTTATAAAACATCCCTAGTCACAACACACAAATTTGGGGTGATTTTTCCCCAAAGGAAAAAAAATTGGGTATGGGGGTTCCACAGTGTCTGACAGTATCTGGGTGGCATCAGAAAACAGTCCCTGAGAACTGTATGCAGCTATGGGCTGCAGCTGCTGAATTCCTATTTTATGTAATGTAAATAGACACAAGTCCTTGATTTGGGGGATTAAGATCACTCTTGCTAGGAAAGGATCAAGATCATAACACTGTATTATCAGCTCAGAATCAATAAATGTACATTCATTTCAAGTTCTCCTACAAGTAAGGTACATGCAATAATCCATCAGAAAACTCTCCTAAACAAGTATAGTGGTATGGTACTTGGGACTGGCTCTGCCATTGGGCAGAGTGAAGCTGTCTCCTCAGGCAGCATATGTCAGAGTGAGGCAACAATCAGTTGAGCTTTCTGGTTATTCTTCTCTGTTGGAGGGAAAAGCTATTTGTGCCATGTGCCCTGTTCCAAACCCTGTAAACTAGCCTGCCCTTTCAAGTGCTGTGAAGGATGTAACTCATCCCCAGTGTTTTTGTAGCATTATGTTGTCAATCAATAGAATTGGAGTTGGGGGCATCATTCTGTGCTTTGCCTCAGAAAGTGAAATATCTTGAGACAACCTTGATGGTAGTGTTCTTACACATATCCCCAAAGCAACCCACACATGGGAATGTCCAAATGCATCGTGTCTTCAAGAATTAGCACTCAGATTTACCTGCATGTGGAATTAATTTTCGTCGGTTGGGAGGTTTTGAGGCAGCCAGCTGGAAAAATGAAAATTTTAAACACTTCCCAGTCACTCTGTCACATATGCCAGATGGGCAATTGCATGTTCTTCGGCATTCTAATCCATACGTGCCATATGGACACTCTGCAAGACAAGAAATGACATGACAATGTGTATAATGAATACAGTTCCTAAGTCAAGAACTTTGTGGCTATTATTCTGCTTCAGGCTACTTAACTTAGGCTGTAGTTCAATTCTAAATTACCTGAGAGTGAATTCCATTGAACAAAGAGGGGCTTACTTCAGAGTAAACTGCACAAGCATGTACTGTTTAAGTTGTAAAAAATTATTTAAAAAAGCAATTGTCTACTGCGAAATAAATCCATTGAACTCATTCCAAGGTAAGAGAGCACAGGGCCTAAAGTTTCTTGGTTAGCCCCAACTAGAGCAGACCCATTGAAGCAACTGTTGAAGGGAGTGTCAGCATGTAAGTAAATCCCACTGATTTACTGTATCTGCTTTAGTTAACATTAAGAGTGAGATTCACTTTTAGGATTGTATCGTCAGTGATTAAGATCTTCCTAATCAAAAAATTTGAAAGCTATGTGTGTGTATTTTCTGTGGTTGCTAGCAAAGAGCTTGTTTGAACAAAACTGAAAAAGTGTTTTTCAATCTGCTATTCTCTGATGCTGATTAAACTCAGCAGTACCTACATGCAATGTGACTTACAGTCCTTTGATATGTTGGGAATGCTCATAGCATTAGATGGCGGAGGTCAGCAGTTCCAGCCCTATCGTTAGGCAAAGTAACTCAACTACCTCAGACATTTTGGTTGTGAAAGGCAGAAAATTGTTAAATGATATTATTATCCTGGAGAGAGGGGTAGCTTTCAGGCAGTAAAATTGCCTTTGCCCCTGTCTAAGGCTAGTGCTCATTAACCAACAAAGCACTCCTCTAATATATTTTTCCCTCTACATTTTGACAGATGGCTTAGGTCGGTGCTTCCCAAACTTTGGTCTTCCAAGTGTTTTGGACTTTAGCTTCCAGAATGCTTGACTGTTGGCCAAGTTGGCTGGACCTTCTGGGAGCTGAAGTCCAAACCACCTGGAGGATCAAAGTTTGGGAACTACTGGAATATAGGTCATCTCAAAATCTTTTAATCTAATATTATGGCTATTGCTTTAGTCTTCTCTAAGAGTTTCATCTGTATTTTTTATTTTCAGAGGTCTTTTACATGGATTTAAATGGCAAAGTCAACAGAACTGCTGCAGCATTTAAGCAGTAGATTAGAGCTAGCTATTATAAGCACACTAGTTTACTTTCTGAGGTCGTCTTGGTACCGGCATGTGACAGAAACAGGAAATCAACAGGCAAATATTAAAAGCAGCCTTTTTCTCCTACCACAAATTATAGGGTTTGGTTAAAACTTTGTGTTGTCTCACACTTTGGTCAATATCTCAAAAAGTCAACTGTTTATTCATTACAGTTTCATCTCCCCTCCCATCCATGGAGTTTAGGCAGGTTGAAAAGAGACAATAGTTTCCTGGCAGACTATACATATTATAACACTAGTTAACACCCCAGCTTCATGAGATGTCTCTTGGCCAGTTTATCACATCTTCTTTCTAGTTTCAAGCTAGCACCAACCACATTCCGATAATGCCCTCCACCATTCATATGGGCATCTACTTATCTCGGCTTTAGGTAACATCTTTCCTCTTGCTTTTATCCCCCAACAGTCATAGTTTAAACTGAACTTCTCACCACATCACCATTCTCACAAGTTTTACATTTTTTTTGCTATTCACAGATAACCACCTGCTCATTCATAGCTACAAAGATCTGTTTCTAGGCACTTCATGCATCTGATGAAATAGGCTTAAGTCTTCGAAAAGTTTATGCTACCAAATTCTTTCTCTCAGTTAATCTCAAAGGTACTACTAGATCCTTTTGCATACTGATCCAGACTAATATGGCTGTGTCTTTCAATTCTGACTATCCCAAGGTTACCCAGTTAGCTTCTAAGGCCATTTCAACACTACACTGTTATAGTGCTATTATTCCACCTCAACATCCTGCAGAATTCTGGGGTTTGTAGTTCACTGAGGCCAAAGAGCTCTCTGGCTGAGAATTCTAAATGCTCCCGAAACTGCAAACCCCAGGATTCCACAGGATGTTGAAAGTAGAATGATAGCACTATAGCAGCATAGGGCAGAAACGGCCTAATATTCAGTTAACTATCTAACCTTGACTCGTAGTTACTCAGATAATTTCTGTTAGCTTCTGATACTCTGAGAGTCCAGCGCTTTAACCACCACTCCACATGTAGAGAGTCTGGTTAGATACAAATTTATTTAAGACAGATGAATAAAACCTCAGGCCAACTGCTAGGTACTGGATGTTACTTTAGATCAGGGGTGCAAGAGGTGGAGGCCATTTTTTCACCTGCTGAGTGGATTACACCAGAGTGTTTCAGCATACTTAAAGTGACTTGATGTCATTTCCAGCTGCCATTACTGGCAGATTTTGGTGAATTTTTCATGTGTGTGTGTGTTGGTGCGTGCATGTGTGTGTATGTTTGTTTGGGAGATGAGGGCTCTTGGTGGATTAAGAGAAGCAACCTGCTGTAGTTCTGGAACATTTTAGCTGTTTGGGGGGCAAAATAGTGCCCCAAAATTGGCCTGATTTTTTTTAAAATTAGGAGGTCTGGAGATGAGGGAGGTCCTGGGAAACTTCAGGGGCCACTGTTAGGGGTCCCAAGGGCCACACATGGCTCACACCTGGTTTAGATGCAGCATCTGAGGTAAAAACAAGTTGTCAAGGCCTGCTCATATACGGGGCCTTAAAACAGATTTCCATGTATAACCACTTTTATTAATTTATTATATATATTTGTATACTGCCTTTCCACAAATGTCACCAATGTACAACATTTCAAACGAACAGTGGTGGACTGTGGCTCAATGTCAATGGGCTAGTGAACTGTCTTTCAGCCCAAGCACTGAAAGAGCCATCCAAAGTACAGAGCTCTAATCTCAAAATAAATTTAATACCTTAGAGAGTTCCTTTGAAGGTCCAAATAAAACTTAGAATGGATTTATCATCTAATTGTCACCAACCACCAACCACCACTACAGACAGAAGCAATACTATATAAAACCATAAAACAAATCATATTAAAACACTGACCTATGTCAACGCACATACAAACCCTAGACTACTCAGACCTACACTGATCACAAAACTCAGCTGAGTTATAGAAGCTTCTGTTTCTACCCCCACCCCAAAAATTACTGTCAGTTAGGAATAACTATATAATAATGTACCTTGTGCAAGAAAAACAGCCAGGGTCCCTTCACACTATGCAGTTATAGCACTATGACTCCACTTTAATTCCATGGTTCCATCCCATGGAATCCTGGGGTTTGTAGCTTTGAGAGGCACTAGAGCTTCCTGGCAGAATATTCCAAATACTTCATAAAACTACAGATCCCATGATTCCATGGGATGGAACCATGGCAATTAAAATGGAGCCATAGTGCTATAATAGCATAGTGTGAAAGGGCCCATAAGCTTTTTAAGCCTATCCTGTAAAAGGACCTGTTGTATTCTGTTAACCATGCTCTTCTGAGAAGTTAGTCCTAGGTAAGACCCAGTGAGAAGGTGGGCAAGAGAGAGGGGGGAAAGAAGACAGAATAGAAACAGCTGTGAATGAGATAGGAGAGCCTCAATAATGTATTGTCTGAGGAATTCTGGATTTCTTTCTTATGGAGGAAAGAGCAGCCACAAATTCACTCAAATGCCACAGTGCAGCCAAGGGCCTATATCCTCTAGCAGAGGCCAGCTTCTGCAGCCACAGTCATAATACTGTGTCTGTGTAATGTAAATCTCTGCATGCGGAAGCAGGTGTTGATTATACTAAGCAATCCTTGGGATGAATGGCAACATTATGCAACTAAATGCAGAAGAGAATGCACAACCATATGTTCACTAAATGCACAATCAAATGTACTAAAGAAAGCACAACCAAAAGAGTGAAGTTATCACTTTAATGGGAGCACATGAATATTGATCAACAGGGAATGCATACTTGCATGTGCTATGGCATAACATGTGCAGCCCTACTTCCGGGACCTTGAACTGAATGCAGACATCTCATATCAGAAACAAGTGTCCAACTGCTTCTGCAGGGGAACTTACATTTGCAAAAGCCACCAACAGTATTCCAGCTTGTGCATGTATCCTAAGTATATGCGGAATCATGCATTTCCTTTCACAGTCATCCACAATTTCTTTTCATGGTCTATCAGCTTGTTTCAGAGTCCAGTCTTTGCTCATACATAATTGTGCAAATGAGAAGCAGTTTGGGAACTGATCTGAGGAACTCCATTTATTCCTCCACTCCCAGCTTTCTGCTTTCTCCTGGAAATTAGGACTGCTGATTAGGCAGAGCTTGGAAATGTCACTTTTTGGACCATAGCTCTCAAAATGTTCCAGGCAGTATGGTTACTCTCATGCTGTCCTGGGAGATTCTGGAAGCTATAGTCTAAGAAAGTAGTATTTCCAGGCGCCAATTCAGGACTTGCAGCATATTTTATAGAGCTATTCATAAATATTATTTAAGTTTGTGCCTAAACCTGCAATTTGGTGCATGCTAACTATGAAGTAAACACCCATCATCAGGACTTGTAGTCCAATGCATTCAGTGTGCACCTGATAAGTGAAGGCTGGACTAGAACATGGTCCTAAATAAGTACACATAGGATTGAAGCCTCTGGCAGATGCATTTTATAACTCAACAACTTGCATGAACTGTGTCATTTGTCTGATGGGTATAAAGGTGGAGACATCTAACTATGTGAGCATGCATGCATGTTTGTTAACCTGAGCTTTAAATCATTGGGATCATTGGGATCCCATTACTAGTCATTTCTCAGAAATCCAGTTCTCTTGTCTTCTACTGTCAGGAGCTCTTAAGAGCATGTACAGTGTTGAGCTTGTCAACTCTAATTCACCAAATAATTCACCAAATAAACTGTTAGACTGGACTGGACTCAGCTGCTTTTGACTACAGATGAGACAGAATGTTACATTAGTAATTCTGAAATATGTAAAGATCATGCTACATGTGTCAAATTCGTTAGCAAGTTCATTAGACAAAAAATCTGAATACAGCTTTCTATGTGACAGGTTAATTTACCATAAGCAGGAGAGTTATGTATATGGGACAATATATATATATTTTAAAAAACCCTTCAGCCTTGAAGTGGTACAATCTAGAATTCTACCATCTACCACCTGCCATCATCTGCATAACATGTAGATTGCTTCAACCAGTGGCCTATAAAGCTGTATACAGTACCAGTCCAGGTTACTGGAAAGGACCATACTGTCCTATAAGAACCAGATCCCATCTTTTGAGATCTTCGGTGGAGGCCCTTCTCTCTGTCCCATCACCTCAGAGATACATCTGGTGGAAGCACAGGAAAGGGTGTTCTCTGTGGCTGCTCCCATACTCTGAAATACCTTTTTAGAGAGGCTACCCTGACATCTTCCTTACTATATCACTGCAAGCAGGTAAAACCCTTTTTATTCTGGCAGGCAAAACTGGCCTTGAACAAGGTGCTAGATTTTTATTTGCTGCTGCCATTGTTTTAATTTGTTTTAACTGATTTCAGATTTTATGATGGCTTAATTGCTTTTTAATTTTTATATACTATTAATTTTTAACTATGTTTGTTCTAACTGTTGTAAGCTGCCTTGAGTCTCAAATTGAGGAAAAGGCAGGATGATATTAAAGTTGATACTAATGCTAATATTAATAATATCAGACTTCTGGGGTGCTGGGAAGGAGCGAGCAGGCAAAGAAGCACTTGCCATGAAGTCATTCATCATCCATCTTGAACTGGTATGGGAGAGAAGCTACTGCAGGTGCATCTCTGAGATAATTTGCTTGGTGTGAGAACACAGTGTCTACATCTGTGCTGGTGGATATGGGTTTCTGTTTGCACAGATCTTTTGTACAGCTGACTCTGGACAAGTAGGTATCTATCATAATACCTACTCCTGGTCAGAAATGTTAGCTTAAATCCATGCTTCTGAGATTTTTCTTCATGTACCTCCCACCCAACAGCTATGTATTTTATTTTAACAGAAAGGATCTTTTTCTCTGTTGATGAAGCTGCAGTAGATACAATGCTAATAGTTTAAATCCTCAGCCACAACTTTCTTGGAGTGTTAAGTGACACTCTCAAAGTCCTCTCTTTCCATTTAAAAAACATAAAAACACAAAAACAGATACGTGGAATAATGACCCATCTAGTCCAACATTCTGATCACACAGTGGTCAAGCAGTTGCTTTTAGTAAAGTCACCAGCAGAATATGTGTGCAAGTATATCCTCCCACACATTTTCTGCTGTTGTGCATCAGATGAATTGATATACAGAAGCATACAGCCTCAGAAAATGAAGGTAATATATAGCTATCCTGACTTACATCAGCACAAAAAATATGACCTACCTTACAGAATTGCTGGCTGAAGGTATTATGCATGTTATTGATATAAATAATCACATTAGGGTGTTTTTCCCCACTTCTGAGGAATTTTGCCATCCTAAAAATCATAGGGTGACAATTATCTTTAAAAGAAATTACAACTGGGTATTTCTTGAAAGTACGAGATCCCATCTCATCTTGGAAGCTAAGCAAGTTCAGTTCTGCTTGGATGGCAGACCACCAAAGAATATGAGGTGCTATGGGCTATATTTCAAAGAAAGACAATGGCAAACCATCTCAGTGCATTCCATGCCTAGGAAAACCTTATGAAATTCATGGGGTCACCACAAATGAAAAGGCAAATTGAAGGCACACACACACACACACACATTTTTAGGAGCCGTCCCCACTCTCTCTAGATGCATCATCAACATTATCACCACCACCAGCAGCACTGCCATTGTCATGACAGATGTTTTATCCAGTGACCATTCTTTACCTTTGCAGATACCAAACTCATCACCAAAATCATCCTCTTCGGGGAAAAATTGGCACTTCAGTCCAGGGCCGCATTTGACGCCGTCCATACCTGCAACAGTCCGGTAGCAAGTCTCCCCCAAAGCTGCAGCACAGACCCTGCAGCAGCCGCAGTCATCCAGCACCGTTCGCTTACAGTGCAGAGGATTTTTACATTCATTGTTGTTGCAAGACTCAGGGCAGTCTACTGCATATTTCGCACTCCAGGTAGCTCCAACATACATGGGTATCAGAAATAAAGTGAAGACCAGAACACCATTCATGTCTTTTAGTGATAAAGGCACAATTCACTGAACAGGTTGGGGAAAAAATCAGTCCTCAGGTCTTCTGCTCTGGGATGCAGCAATAAAGAACCCAAAGTAGTAGCTGAAGATCAGCATACAGGTTTTGGAGCTTTATACAGCCTATTGCCCACAAGGCCTGCAGTCGTCAATTTCCTCAATCTGTCCTCTTGCCAGCCTCCCTTGTTTTACTTTGCGAAATCCAGGATGAAGGTTGGATTAGCACTGCTACTGCCATCCAGGAATTGAAAAGCCTGAGCTGATGTAATCTGTTATGTTTAGTTGGGTTGTTTTCCAATAGACTGAAAATTCTCTCACATCCGTCTCTCAAATGCTCAAGGGCGTCTGCCAGAAAAGTGCACATGGGGGTGGGCTGGGGGGAAAGAGCAGTAGTAGGTTACACATACCTTTCTTCAGGACAAGAGTTGTTCTGACATTGGCTTTATCCCTTTTTGGAAATCACAGTTGCCTCCCGCAAAAGCAGCTCTTTAAAAAAAAAAATCAGGAAGAGAGATCATATGTTTTCAATATATAGTTTCTGTGTTTTTATCCCATTTTTTCCCTAATTCTTGATAATAGGGAAATACATAGTTACAGAAAGAAAGAAAGAAAGAAAGAAAGAAAGAAAGAAAGAAAGAAAGAAAGAAAGAAAGAAAGAACAATGCATTGTCTTTTATAGTTAAAGGAGAGTATTCTTAGAAACAAATAAGAATAATCCTGTCAATATTTGCTTAGTTAGTTAACCATGGTATTACATTGAAAGACAAATGCCAAAGATAACAGAGTAAGACAGATGACAAGGACTTGTGATTTCAGAAAATTATCAGTTCACTATCTTTCAACTGACTCGTCCTTCCTAGAGGTAGAGTTTGAAATAATCCATGATTCCATTGCTTTCTACCGAGGCTTGATAAAATAAGCCTTTCTCAATAACCCAATCTCTCTTCTGTTCATCTCCACTGACTGCGCTGGAGACATTTCCAGCCTTCTGCTGAAGAAAGAACCAACACTAAAGGTTCACACATTTCCCTCTGCTTCAATGGGCTGCACTCAACACTATCAAAGCCATTACAAGTTAAAACTGATAGAGTGGTTGCATAGAAAACTCAGGAGACAGTAAAAGTGCAGTGACATTTCCCCTTGTTGGAAACAGATCTTGAAAGAAATAACTCACAGGGAGAACAACCTTGGCCATTTCTAATCAGGAATTTAAATAGTTTTCTACTCTTTAATGCCACTACGAGTAGTTCTGAGCAGGGTAGTGATAGGAAGAGATCCAGAAATATGAGTAGTTTGGCCACAGTCCTGCTTTTGCAGAAGACAGTCCTCTACCTCTGCTTGCAAAGCACTTGCATTTATTTGAAGTCCTTTATGTGACTGAACACTTGAATTTCAAGTTGGAAAATCTGACTTAAAGATGAACTGCAAAAAGCCAAAATAGGGATCTTGAACCATCAACAGTTAGCACTTGGACAACAGACTGAATGAGCTAGGTTGGTCATAGTCTTGTCTACAGTGCTGAGACATTTCATGTGTTTGTATGTGCCATCGAGTCATCTTATGTTAATCCCATGAATTTCATAGGGTTTTTTTAGGCAAGGGATACTCCGGTGGTCTTCACTCTTCCTCTGAAATATAGGCCATTTCCACACTGTACTGTTATAGTGCTATTATCCCACTTTCAACATCCTGTGGAATTCTGGGGTTTGCAGTTTCCTGAGGCCAAAGAGCTCTCTGACTGAGAATTCTAAAGGCCACTTCCTAAACTGCAAACCCCAGGATTCCATAGGGCAGAGCTTTCTAGACTTTTCATGTTGGTGACACACTTTTTAGACTTGTATCAGTTCATGACACAGTAGTTCAGTTTTACTTGCAAACTAGAGGTAACCCCTGATAAGCAGACACATATATACACTGTAATAACAAAATGTATGGGGACACAACATATCTCATGAAAACCTTTGCTATATTTTTAAAAATATCTGATTTATAAATAAATGCAGGTGACACACCTACACACTTCAGGCAATGCACTAATGTGTTGCGGCACACCATTTGGAAAGCCTTGCCATAGGATGTTGAAAGTAGAATAATAGCACTATAACAGTGTAGCGCAGAAATCTTCAGCACCTGATATTCCTTGATGGTCTCCTGTCCAAGTACTGACCAGGGCTAACTCTGCTTAGGTTCCAAGATCAGACAGAATCTAGTGCCTTTTGGGTATTTCTTTCTCTTTAAATTATATCAATCATTTCCCAAGTTGCTCATTTTATGCATTTCTGTGGCTGCTTTTGCCTTCTTTTGATAATACATTCTCTTTCTTTCCTACTTTCTTTCTTTGGCAATAATAAGCGTCCACCCTAAAAGCAAATGTCTTGTACTTCATGCTTCCATGCTTCTCCATTGCCTTCCAAAGAAAACTTTTGTGTCTCCCCATTCTGGGAATTGGTGGATCTGTTCAAGGAGGTCAGTACTAAAGATTTATTGTGAAGAAAATGAAGACTTTAAAAGAAAGAAATAGAGGACCCTTGGTATATTTTCTTTTCCTGTATCATACAGACCCACACAACAGCAGCTTTAGATTTTCTAGAAAGGGGCAGGAGAGGAAGCATGAGTGATTTGTGCTTCCTCTTCCTAATCTCTCCCCTTCCAGTTCTCATCCAAAGAGAGGACATGTTTGTTGTTTGTCGTTGTTGAACATGAGAACAGACTGTGCTCCACAAGAAGTACATCCTCTTTCTCTCGTTCTCTAGAACTTCTGAAGGAATTCTTATGCTATAGTTAGCATTTGACTGAGGCTGATTAATGAAATTTAACTGAGAACAAGCTGCCACCACATTTCAGTTTCCAAAGGGCCCTACTGGTGGCCATCCCATAGCCTCAGTCCAATCTATTGCCATGCTTTGATTTCAACTTTGCAGCTGGGGAAGATGAATATGACACCCTTTCCAGGGCCAGATTTGTCCTGGGGCCACTTGTTGCAAAACCCTAAATACCACACACTGAGTGTGTCCTGCCCTGTTTAACTTTTAAAAATAAGCAACCATTTTTCAAAACTAGAAGTGGGCATGCAGTAGCCTCTTTTTTTCATTTTTAGGGGCATTTTTAACAGTAAAGGAAGGTCCGAAGGCCAGATCATTGTCTCCTGGACCCACTAAATTTTCCCATCCTTGCTATAAATGACCCCTACAAAGCATGCATAGTTCCTTTACAGAAGCGATGAGAATTATTCAGCCCTCTAAATGTTGTTGGACTAGAGGGCTGTTTACCAATGGCTATGCAAGGTATTGCAGTTCAGCAACTCTGAAGATCCACATATATCTTTCTCCTGCTTTACAGCCAGCTTTACTCAACATACGGACATCAAGGGTAAAGGATTTGCTCAGGCATATGACTTGGTGGAGAGGGGCCATTATGGCATCCCTGTTCCTGTGAGTGCCCTGTACACTTGTGTAACAAGTAAACAAGGCTAGTATCAATTATCTATCTATTAGCTACTAGCATATATAGCTGGCATTGCCCAAGATTTTATTTTCTCATAGGTAATACTTGTTGGAAAGATTTGAGATCTTGTGGTCTATAATTCTCCAAACTGTCTTGTTACAGTACCAGTAACTTTTGCCCATATTCCCCAATCGAATCTGTATTCAGAGTTATTAACATACAGAGGTTGGGTTCCTGAGAGAATACACTGCCCTCCTCCTTGCTGCTAGGCATCATCTCCATAGCAACTGGCCAGGCCCAAGAGCAATCTGGCTGAGAATTCTAAAGGCCCTCCCTAAACCATAAATCCCAGGATTCCATAGAATCTTCACAGCCAGCAGTCATATGAGGTCTTCACCTGACAAAGACAAACAAACAAACATACAAACTTTGACTTTTATATAATAGATTATTTATCATAAAATTCCAACTTCACTTCCATCAGTACTACAGATTCTTAATTTTAAATTCTGGTGTTGAGGAAGAGTCTGGCAAGAGGAACAAGTGGATTCTGATAGGTTAGAAAGCTGCGTTTTAGTGAAGAATGTCCACAATGATAAATGGGAGAAAGGATGTGAATCATTCCAAGTCAAAAACATTTCAGAGGCCCAATGCATGATCAGAGTCTGGGCTATGGGTATTTCAAATTTCTGCAGATTTACTCCAGAAGTGCAAAAGTTGTTAGCTATTCAAGAAGGTGGTATTATTATTATTATTATTACTATTTCCCATCATAGCAGTAAGGAAAAGCAAAAGAAGCTTGGAAATATTTAGGAATGTTAGTGATGACTCAGAAAAATATGACTCACTCTACTCTCCCTTGGTTACTTTTCTCTGCTAATCCTGCTTGCCGACCCAGCCTCCACACCCTTCCTTTCGTTCTGTTCTACACTGCCGTGTTTCTCCTTGCCAAAATTTCTCAAAATATTTAAATATCTGAACAGTGGGATACTGCCCAACTAGGGCTATTTCTGCACTATACTATTATAGTGCTACTATTCCACTTTCAACATCCTATGGAATTCTGGGGTTTGTACTTTACTGAGGCCAAAAAGCTCTTTGCCTGAGAATTCCAAATGTCCCTCCCTAAATTGCAAACCCCAGGATTCCTTAGAATGTTGACAGTGGAATAATGGCATTATGTGGCATGGAAATGGCCTAAGAGAATACAAATGTGTGCTTGTGTATGTGTTTGTGTGCCTTCAAGCTGCCTGTCGACTAATGACCAAACCATGACTTTCATAGGGGTTTCTTAAGCAAGGAATACTCAGAGATGGTTTTGCCAGTTCAGGGAATATAGGTGTACCACATTTGACAAAGTCAATATGTTCCAAAGCATTACTTCTTTAACAGAAAATTTGGTACCAGAGTCAGAAATAACATAGAAAGAATAGGGATAGGTTTCTGTTCCATGAAAAACAAGAGCAGCTCAGCATGTTTCAGAAAACTTTTTTATCCAAAACTAGCAGTCTGCACATGTGAAATGGAACAACCAGGTCAGATAAGCCTTGCATAACTAAGCCAAAACATTTTGAATCTTCTAGAGACCACTTCAAGTCTTCTTCCAAAATGAATCCAAGCATGACTTTTTCTGTCACCAGTCTCCACTTTTCTTGTCATTTCCATTTTGGTGATCAGATTTATAGATCTATATTCTTCTTTTAACATGCTGGGGTAGCTGGTGAGGCAGACTCATCTGCTCTTCTCTTTCTCTCTACTTTGCTGTTTGCGCATGTTTATTAAGGGACTCTGAAAGCAACTGGTGTTTACTTACCAGTTGTAGACAGGCACACACCATTGGGGTAGAACTGACTAGAGCAGAATCCTACTCTTTCTCAGCTCAGGTTTTGTTTATTGCATTGTTTAGTGTGGACACGCAGCTGGAATTGAGCATCAAAATCTGTATTTCTCCATCCCTCCTTCACCATCTTCCCAGCATGAAGCTACTGAAAATCCTCTAGCTAGACACAGGAAAAGAAGGAAAAGGGAAGCTGGGCAGACCTAAAAATACTTTGTAAAAAGGTGCTTCTTTAAGAAAGGCTTTGGTAACTGAGGTCTGCCTGTATATAACAAAATGGATTTTGTTCTTATTTTATTCTGATAACAGAATGTATACTTCTGCACTTTGGATGTGATTGTGCTTGGCGCAAAAACTACATCAATGCTACTTAAAGTGGTGGTTCATGGACTGGTGCTGGTCCACAAACCATCAGCTGCCAGTCCCTTGAGAATTACGAGGAAAAAAAGACAGACAGACAGACAGACAGAAAAAGGAAGGAAGGATTGTAGCCAATAGTACCTGCAGAGAGGTGTCAGTCTGGGGTGGGGGAATGACCTCCAAATGTGAATTTTGCCCCCACCCATGAAATTTTCCTTCATTCCCCAAACTTCCACCACTGCAGAGAGTAGGACACTGAAAATCATTCATGCAAAGGATTTGTATTTGTTGTGCTTGCATTGCCGTCATCACTTTGCCTGCCCCTTTTCTTTGGATGTCTGAAGGGTATTTCTCAATGCTCAACTAAAGTTTTAAGTTATTGTAAGACTATACATTTGAAAACTGAAGGAAAATTTCAAGGTGGGGAAGACAAAATTCTTATTTTGGGGAGCAAAACTGTCTCTCTCTCCACCAGCTACATCTCTGGCACCAGTCCTTGACACACAGTGGAAAAAAATTGCCAATCTCCCACATAAAATAGCTTAAGGAGTACTGATCTATATGGTCTGGGATATAGATTACTAGAATCTCAGAGTTGTAAGAGATCACAAGAGCCATTCAGTATTACCCCGTGTCACGCAGGAATAAACGATCAAAGCAGACAACTGTCCAGCCTCCAAAGGAGACTTCACCACACTCCGAGGCAGCATCGTCCAGTCATATTGCTTTTACCATCATGCAGGTCTTCCTAATATTTAGACGGAATCTCTTTTTCTGAAGTTTGAAGCCATTTCTCCATGTCCTAGTCTCTGAAGCAGAAAAAAAAAGCTCCATGTAATATCCTTTCAAATATTTAAACAGGGTTATCACGTCACTTCTTAACTTTCTCTTCTCCAGCATAAACATATCCACGTCCTGAAGCCACTCTTCATAAGGCATGGTTTCTAGGGTTCTACCATTTTTATACAGACTGGTTTTTGTTCATTTGTTTGTTTGTTTTTTGCAATGCATGGCACAACTGATATAAAGATTCACATGGAAAAGTATTTTCAAAGACCTTTCATATACCATTCAAATTGCATTTTAAAATGTACCTTTAAAAGTATAGTTTAGAGACAAATGCAAAATGTTAAAATGTTAGCAATAAATTTCCATTCCTTCTCACTATATTGCTTTTGAAATGTAACTTTGGTACACTCTCTTTACGAACATGGTAACTTGTTAGAAGGAATTATGTTATTTACAACTCATTACTTCCAGCCTTTGATTCATATGCTTCATGTGGGATACAGATAAGGAATCCAGTGTCCTAGATATTCTGGGCTACCACTACCTTAATCTCTGACCATAGCTTTTTCTGACTAGGGATGGCAGGAGCTGAAGTCTAAAACATTTGGCAGGTACTAGTTTGCCCACCAAGAGCCAGAGAAGTGAACTGACCCCATCAGCTATGCAGCCTCAGCAATTTAGCAAAGAGTTCTATGGTTGTACCTTTCAACAGTTACAATCTGGTTGCTAAGTCACCATGAAGTTAGAAAAGTTTTGAATTACAATCCCCAGAATCCACCAATAGCCATGCTGGCTGCAGTGTTCTGGAAATTTTGGTCCAAAACCAAATTCCCCCCACCCACCTTGCAACACCACCACCTGCAAAGTCACATTTTCTCACTGCTTAGGACAGGTAGGAGATTTAGACCTAAATCCTGGTGATATCCTAACTAGAGTAAACCCACTGAAAGAATTAAGATTTAAACATTCACCATTTAACAACTGATTCAAGTGTAGAAGTAATGTTCCCTGTTTCAGTTAGCCCCAAGACCATGTCAGACCCAAAACAGTGCAACAACTTGCACAGTTGTTCTATTCTGAAGCCTGCCTTTTGAAAGATAATGGGCACTCAGGCTGCCTGAAATTTGCTGCTAGGTGTGGCCAGTGATGTATAGCAGTCTGAACTTTAAAGGCACTATCTAAGGTGCTGAACTCCAATCTCCAAACAGGTATAGCACCTTGGATAGTTTGAAGTTCAGACTAAAACCCAGAGCAGATTCACCATCTCACTGACTGAAGACCACCAGCTGCCATTACAGCTGCCCATTGAGTCCTTCAGGAGGTTATAGCCACCAGTCACAGTCTCACAGACTCACTGTTGAGCCATGCTAAGAGGGTTTGTGTTAACAACCACCTCCAGGGGAGGAGGAGGCATGTACGTAACTTATTAATATTTCTCATAGGGTCTATATGCAATGTTCTGATAAAAAATACTACCATTTGCATCCAGGAAATGGCACATCTCTGTGTGGGTCACATAATTGTACCTCCATGTGAATCTGGTACAGCTTCATGGGTAATGGAGATAATATATGTTCCCAGGCATAGCTCAAGATATTTTATTTCCTGACGTAGCGGGTAATGGCATGTCTCCCTCAGCCATCCCCATTCTGCCAAGTGAATCAACAAGGCAGCTGATTTTTAGTTATACACTGATGACTGGACAATATATTCCATCTCATCAGAGGATAGCAGCCTGTCTAAGGGAATTAGTAGTTTAGCCTCTGTGGCTATACCATTGTGTCTTCCATTAGAGGGGAATGATCAGAGAATTCTCGTGTCCTGCCTCCCAAACCCTGGTGGCGCAGTGGTTAAATGCCAGTACTGCAACCACAAGGTTGTGAGTTCGATCCTGCCAGGCTCCAAGGTTGACTCAGCCTTCCGTCCTTTCGCAGGTCGGTAAAATGAGTACCCAGCTTGTTGGGGGCAATTAGCTAAAATACGTTGTAAACCGCTTAGATAACACTAGTTGATAGGCGGTATAGAAATAAATGCTATTGCTATTGATATTGCTATTGCTTATCATCTGCACTCTCAGATGGCTCCTTCATGCCTGTGAACTGGCCTTCATGCCCCAAATACTCCTCTCCTAGAGTATAGCAGGAACCCGCAAAATGTAATGCACTGAGTGTTGAACTAAGACTCCAGGGCCATTTCTGCACTAGACTGTTATAGTGCTATTCCACTTTCAACATCCTATGGAACCCTGGGGTTTGCAGTTTAGAGAGGGGCCTCAAAGGCTCTTCCCCAAACTGCAAACGCCAGGATTCCACAGGATGTTGAAAGTGGAATAATAGCGCTATAACAGTCTAGTGCTGAAATGACCCAGGAGACGAGGGTCTGAATCCTTGCTCTTCCATGCAGACTCACTGGAGGACCTCCAGCAAGGCACACTCTCTCAGTCTTAGAGGAATAAATCATGATAGGGTTGGCATAAGTTTGAGTGAACTTGAAGGCATATAATAGCAACAACAGAAAGGTAAAATAGCAGCATATAGAAAGAAGGTGTGTGTGTGTGTGTGTGTGTAAAAGAACATCTTCTGTTTACTCATGAGCATGCTGTTCCAGGCGTCTTTTGTAAATATATATAGGAAGTACTCATTGTGTAAAATACCAAACAATATCTAATAGGATAAAAGAGATTGCCAGCACTTTCGAGTTTCCTTGAGGAAAATACCCTAACGAGGTGATAAAAACAGAAGTATTTACATAAATGTGGAGGGAAAAAGAAAAAACACTTTTTATTTAAAAAATAAAACTGTGGCAACCCTGGTGAGAAAGATCCAAGAGTATTTAAAGCAGAAAATTTCCTGCATTCGAAGCTTCTAGTAAGGAAAAAACATTTGTCTGCATCAGGATAGCATAACGTAAGTCTCTACATAGAATCGTAGAATCATAGAAATGTAGAGTTGGAAGAGACCACATGGGCCATTTAGTCCAACCCCCTGCCATGCAGGAACACCCTCAAAGCACTCCCAACAGATGGCCATCTAGCCTCTGCTTAAAAACCTCCAAAGAAGGAGAGTCCACTACACTCCGAGGCAGCAGATTCCACTGCCAGACAGACCTGACTGTCAGAAAGTTCTTCCTGAGGTTCAGGTGGAATCTCCTTTCCTGCAGCTTGAATCCATTGCTCCTTGTCCTGGTCTCTGGAGCAGCAGAAAACAAGCCCTCTCCTTCCTCTACATGGCATCCCTTCACATGTGACATTAGGCTCTGGTTGTGCTGTGCACTCCTTGTGTTAAATGGCTACATTGTACAACTGAAGGCACAAATGGGCACAACTTTACTATACAACAGGTACAGATGTGTGGTACAATGTGTGAGCAACGGTAGTCTGTGTGTCCAAAAATACAATTTTTATTGGGGAGAGATGCCCAACTTGTTTGATGATTTCTCCCATAGCAAGATACACATCATTGAAGCACCACAATAATTTGGAACAAAAATGCCACTCCAAGTGTGGTTTCTTAAAAAGTTAACACCCACCAAATTCAAGTAGTCCGAATATACGTGCTGAAAATTACAGCCTTCAAGCTGCAGCTAACTGAATATATTCTGCTTAAGCAAGTTTGAACTAATTTCTGATGACATGACTTTCACATTTGGTCAAAGGAATATTTAATAAAGGCATGTAATATTTATACCATAGTGTTTGTATAGTATATTTAATATTCTCCCTATGGAGTATAAGTAAGCCATAAGACATTCATCTGGACATCTGAAAATCATATTAACTGATTCCTAAACTTAGACATATTTGAAGAAACCATTCTTCACATTCCAGAAGTAGCTAACCCTTCCTGTGGCTTCTTCTACACAAAGCTATAAGCACAATTCTATATATAAAATGAACAAGACTCCCAGGGAAGCCACAATAGGAAGCCAAGCTGTGAATTCCAGAGTTAGCTACCAATAATAGGAAGCTAAAACAACAAAAACAGGGAAGTTACAACAATCCCTTCTTATTTTCTCCTGTTATTTCTTTTCTTGTATCTTTTCAGGGAGCCATTAATTGTGCTTTGTTTCATACAATGTTGTGGCTCAAGATTATTTGTTAAAAATAGATGTCAGAGGTAAAGAGGGGTTACTTCCTCTATAGACATTAGATGCCTTGTTGATTACTGTAACATTACTGACACTTGTCCAAAGGTTTCAGGTTTTATTTCAGGTATTTCAGGTTTGTTGGTGAAGAACAGATAGATTTCACAGTGTGGGAAGACAAGAAATCCAGCAAAACTTAGGACCCTTTCATACAACACAGTTATAGTGCTTTGATTTCACTTTAATAGCCATGGTTCCATTCTGTGAAAGGCTGGTATTGGCAATGCAGGAAAGGACATATAGAATTCTCAGCCAGAGGACTCTAGTGTCTCACCACTTTTTTATTTTCTTTTTCATTTTATTTATTTTCAGTTTTTTTTGTTTTATTTTCTTTCTTCTTTCCCTTTTTTTTTTTTATAACCAGACTATATAACTCTCCTTTATCTCCAAAATAATGATCATTGGAATCATAATAATGCCACTAACAATCACCAAATATCTGGGTGGAGAGATGATAGTTGTGACAATAATTACGATTGTAGAAACAGGGCAATAGAAATCCATAGGGCAATATTATATATTGTTGTTGCTGCTGCTGCTACTGTTGGTGCCATCACCGGGTGCCTACAACATGGAATTCCTAAGGAATCCCTAAGGCAGACCCAGAGCCCCAAAATGAGACCCAGTTATAAAGCAAACCATGCCTGGGGCTGGACACTTTTCCTGGGAAAGGACAGGAACTAAGTTATGCAGATGGACCTCAGTGAGTCTGAGAGCACTTAGCTAGCATGAGTTTCTGAAGAATAAGCCATACCAGACTAATTTTATGTCTCTTGTTTTTTGGTTTTCTTCTTTTGGTAAATCTGGGAATGCTATGAGTGTAGTATATCTTTATTAAAGTAAGGAGATCTTAACTAGTCATCCAACCTCTGTTAAGAACTCCTTACTCTAATCCTTACTCTCCTTACTCTAATCCTGGGGTTTGCAGATTAGTACAGAAATGACCTCATTCTCAAGAGTGCTTTAGTTTTGTATTCCTCCATGGCAGAGGATTAGATTAGAGATAGCTTTTGCAGTGTCTTCCAGGTCTGTGATTGGAGTTGAAAGGCAGGGACAAGTGGGAAAAACCACAAACAGCAACCCTGTAATACAATATTTAGCAATTCCTGAGATGGAAAATTCTGGGGCAATCCAGTATTTCCCAATGCTGATCACTCCCTTCCACTGAGTCCTGGTTCTGGCCATGGTTTCAGAAGTTTTGAGGTGAGGAACAGAAAGGAAAGAAGGAGAGACATGGGCTTTTTCTCAGAGTATCAGCAACCACTCCAGTGCAGCCTACAACAGCAAATGGTGGCCATGGTGGGAGGGAGATTTAAAAACAAAAAGCATTTCTGACAAGTCTGTTTTGTATCCAAAAGGATATAGTTAATCACTTACAATATATATTTATTAGTATGATTAACTAACAGAACTACTTAAGACATTGGAGTTTCATCAGCTCCTTGGATATAACCCACTTTTATTTTAAGCAGCTGAAGAAGCCAGAAACTGAAATGTCTTTCTGCAACATTTAATATAGTTCTGTTTATTAATGACTCTAACATATACTCTCACCCTGAGATTTCTTCACCTCATTCCAAGAAGAGGAGAACATGCAGGTCTTAAGATCTGGCAAGCCCTAAATGATGTTATGTGTTACTATCCTATCACTCAGAGGGGCATTATGTGCAAAATTGAATTGGAGCAGTGATGCCCTGCATGGCATTGAAATAAGGATGATGGTGAACAGTGTAGGCCAATTGCATATCCAATTGCACCTCAGAAATTGCCCAGATGTTTTGGACTGCTTCCAATACATTTAAATGACTCATTATCCCAGAATGGGGACGTTAAGGAACATATGAATATGCATCCCACTGAAAAACACAGGGACAGACAATATTCACATTGAGATGTGCATACCACTGTAAGCTGGAATATTGACAGGCAATCTTCTCGCTATTTGATTTAGAGTGAGCAGAGCTTTGCAAAGTGACATTTTGGACTACAGCTTTCAGAATTCCCCTGTCAGCATGGCAACTACTTTTGGAACATTTGGAGCAAAATTCTTTTCCTCAGCAAATTCCAATTGATTCATTTTTGGTTGCAGCTTGCCTTATGTGAAAGTGTCTCACAATCTCATCTATTTTTAGTTCAAATACTGAACACCACATTGCTATTTACTCAGAAATATGTCAACATCCCATGAAGGATTCTTCAGACTCTAAAGGGGAAAAGGGGGAGGGAGTAGTTGTGAAATCCTGGTGTTTATCTGGTCAAGTTCTGGGAAATTTCCTAACCTCGCCCATAACATAACTAAAGGAGTTTTTTTTTAAAAAAAATACCTACAGCTAGCTAACCTCCCATCTCTGTTTTCTTGACCTCTTTAGCATCTGATGACACTTAAAGGGGGAGGGAGACCAGTTTTAGATGCTTGACTATTCTGTGCAAGTTTTGCAATTTATGAATAGTGTCAATAACAGAAAGCCTTTAATAAGCTGCAGTTCTCGAACTCTGCAATCCTGTGCATGTTTATTCAGAAGTTTCACCATGTTCAGTGGGCACTCCTTGGTAGGTATGAAAAGGATTCAAACACAAATGTTGGACAAGTTATAGACTGGCAGCTACATATAGCCCCTAACCACTTTTTTTAGGTAAATGTTTATTTTTATGCTATTTCATTTTGTTTTCCTCTATTTTATTGAAAATTCCCTCGTGCCGTCTAAGGGTGCCACAGGGGGCGGTAATTTTCCCATGTTTTGAGCCCAGATATAAGAAATTTGGTAATAGAAAGCAGCTAATGTGTTTAGTTAAACTTTGGATTCAGTTAAAGCTTCAAAATCTAATTCAATTACATTTATATTATAGCTAAATGCATGCACTAAACATCTTACAAGACTGAAGCTGAAAAAGAGATATTCATGGTGTTACACCTCATTGCCATCCTTGTTTTGTGGTTGGGAGAGAAGGAAACAGGTGCATGAATTTTTCAAAACCTCTGGGTTCTCACCCAGCCTTCCAGAAACCCTTCCCCTTTTTCCCCTTTCTCCCCTTACTTTCCCTCTTTCTGTAGCTTACTGATTCTAATGTGGATCCCAGAAAAAAAAATCCACAGGTCAAGAGCTTTGAAAATCCTTTGCATTTATCAAACCATTAGTAAAACTGATAGGCATAGATACATATGTGGGTTCTTAACTGGATCTGTTAGTATTTTTAGTTTCCATTTTGATATAAAGGGGCTGTATCTGCAGTTATTGTTGTACTGCAATCCTCCTCAAGTTGCTTTGTAGAAGAAAAATATTTACTCCGAGAAAAATATATGTTTACTTACACTAGAATCCTATATCACCTTTTTCTTAACCTCATTCTATATATACTAAGCTAAGTAGCAAAGTCACTATGGTCATTTCTGCACTAGACTGTTATAGTGCTATTATTCCACTTTCAACATCCTATGGAATCCTGCCCCTCTCTAAACTGCAAAGGCCAGGATTCCAGAGGATGTTGGATGTGGAATAATAGCACTATAACAGTCTAGTGCAGAAATGGCCTATGAAACCTTGTTAGCGAGTTGCAAAGGTGCATATTGGGACAATGGCAAGCGTAACCAATGTGCAATGATGCACAATGAGACTGATGCAGATTTATGCTCCATATTCATGAGTCGCATTGCACATTGCTTCCATTGTACAATGCCATAGCTGACTGTACAATGCAGCAATGTAATAGCAGCCCTTTACTGAATATGGACATTATGAAACTGCCCAATTCTAATTTTCACATATATAAGTCAACTAACAAAAAATGTTATTAAGATACCAATGAGATTAAGATGGCACACTGCTCTTTCATCCTCCCCAGTTTATCCTTACAACAACCCTGTGAGGTTGATGAAGCTGAGAGACAAAGCCCAACATCATAGAGAATTTCATGATTCAAGACCCTGGCTCTCTAATCACATTTTAATTTTACATCAAATAAATATGTTTCAAAAATCATATTCACATCTCATTGTTTTATGCCTTGATAAATTAGGTTTGTGATTATTTTTTTATTGCAAGGTAAAAGGTTAAAATACCTTAACAGTTTCATACAGATATTTCTTGGTAAATATTGATACAACTTTGGTAAAACTGAAGGTGTTCTTGCATTAGTGGAGTTTTAGTGATTCAGGTTAGAGTGCTGAGACTGTGGCCTAAATCCAATTGTCCACTTGCATTGAGAATAGAGGTGAAGTTTAGGCCCAAAAGTGTTTTGTAAAATAGAAGAAAGTCATGGGAGATTATGTTCTTAGGGTGTTTCTTTTTCTTTTTTTCTCCCCTCCCCTTTATTTTGGTCTTTACTTCATAAGGATTTCAAGTGTTTCTATAACTGTAGAAGACAGAATTACCTTGAATTACACAGCCTGCCCTGTATCTCTTACAGTGCCTTGCCCTTAGCTACATATGATGGAAGATGCAAGCCTACCTCCAGGACAGAAGTAAGAGTCAGCTGTCAGTCTAATCATCATGTAACAATTAGGGAAGGACCTGCCATACTGACCTCACTGTGGGGGCCATTTTGATCTCAGGAAGCAAAATGCAAGAAAAAAATGGAAACATGAATTGATAGATATAGTTCCTCTATGATGACCTTGGTCTTCTCCAGTCTGGAAACAGATATTGGACTACAGCTCCCATCAGCCACAACCAGCATGGCCATTAGTTAGGAGAGATTAAGTTTATAATAAAGCAGCAACTAGATTACAGATTCAGAAAGGCTGGCTTCCATATTGTAGAAAAGTGAACTAGCATGCAGACCTCATGATAAAACTTGAGGAAGAAGGTAGTCTTATAGATAAATTATTTTTGTGTTTTTAAAAAGACTGGAATCGACATGGGGGGACGGAATTCAGCAGTGCTAATTTGACTGTACTGTTTCATTTTGCATCTGTGTTCTGAGTGGTAGAATGTCTCTGCAACTGCATCTTCTTCAATGCCATCAGATGAGTCTTAGAAAAATGATCTTTAACAATGTAGGAATGCTTCTTGATTCCCTGCTCTGTAAACATCTAGTGCTACCCCCAGATCACATTACCAAAGAGGAAGCATCCTTTGACAGAACATTTACATGGATAAATGACCCTTGCTTGGAAGATAAAACCAGAGATTTGTTCCAGCTGGAGTAGACAGGTTCCATTCTCAAAACATCCCCCTTCCGGGAAACAACATTTCCAGTAACTCTTCATTGTCTATTGAAAACCAGAAGTGAACTTTCAGGAGCAAAACCCACCACCACAGCAAGAAAGAAATAAAGGGGGGGGGCGGAATCCAGCAGGAAATACAGCTAGTTTTATATAGAACCAAAGGGAGTTTGAGAAACCGTGTCATTACCACCTTGTTTGTAAAGTGCAGGACAAAACATCTCTGTGTACATTCAATAGTAACTTTTCCGTGTCCTAATTCCCACATTCCCCTTCAAACTGGTAAAGTAATTAAAAGATTATTTAAAAGAACTAGGCTACTTAAATCTCACCGAAATTAATGGGATTTAGGTAGGTTTGGGCAGAATAACCGCCAAGGAAATAAAAGAAGTTTAAATGGGTGGATTTCCTTTGTTGTGTTCATGTGATGAATATTTGTAATGAATGCTCTCCACTCAAGTGGGGAGGGGGGGCAAGGAGGTTTCACTGTTGCATAGAAAAGGTTTGGAACCAATAGAAACTTCAGCTAGTTAAATACTGGGGAGGGGGTTCATAAGAGACATTCACTGTGCAAAATTAAGAAGCCTGTGTGTGTTTTAAACCAGACTTTTCCAAGCTGATGTTTTGCAGGTATGTTGGACCACAGCTCCTATCATCCCCAGCTAGCGTGCCTAGTAGCCATACTCATTGCCAGATAATGAGGAGTGTAGTCTCATTGATCTAGAGGCCATCTGCTTAGAGAGGCCTGACTTCCATCTTGGGTCAAATTTCAGGACCTAAAGACATAGCCGAATTTGCAACTTAATTCCATGCCTAAGAAAATCCTATGAAATTCATGGGGTCACCATAAGTTGACAGGCTACCTGAAGGCACATGCATACATATTCCATAAATGGTATTTAAGTGGTGATATCATATTAGAGCCAACGTGGTGTAATGATTTGAACACTGAACTATGACTCTGGAGACCATAGTTCGACTCCCAAATTGCCCATGGAAACCCACTGGGTGAACTTGGGTACATCACACACTCTCAACTCCAGAAAATCTTGTGATAGATTCACTTTATAGGATCACCATAAGTCAGAATTGACATGAAGGCACACAACCACAACAAATCATATTAGATCCCTGCCCTGTTACCCAGATCCAACTTTACCTTGGCACAATATATTCAACAAAAAAGATCATTTATGGTGATATGACAGAATGGAAACATGAAACCATGGAGTGTGGCCAGGAAATTTGAACCTAGAATCTTGTTTCACTATTAGGAAAGATCGAGGAACGCTCTGAAATAATGATGGGGGCGAATAAAACTTGCACATGTGTTGAAAGTTCCTTTCACTCTATACTGTCTTAACATAACTAGGCTTCACACTTCTACACTATAGTATGGGATATGAAGTGTGGGCCACATAACTTTTTAAACTGCTTTAAGGTGAAGACTTCTGCTTTCAGAAATTATCCATTGCTGCAAGCTTCCCCTCAGTCTCTTAGAAGACTGCAAGTGTGCATGTGAAAAGGTTAACAAAATGACACAATTGCAGAGGTATTGAGGTAATAAGGCATATTCTGGGGATAAAAAAATAGCAAATTTTTATATATACCAGAACTATTTAGAAATACGATTACAGCAATAAAGGAAAACTTTAGTATAGAAGGACTACAGAAAAATAATGAAACAAATTGTCTTTCTGCTAGGAGACAAACTACTAAATTGAATATATTCAAGTTATTTACATAGTGTAGATGTGAGTTTCGGAGCCCTCTAGTGGACTCTGAGGAACATTTGATTTCTCAAAGTTTAAAGGTTACAGGTGATTTCTTTGTGCCGCAGCCCACATGAGGAGCCTCTACTACCAGCTATCACCTTGGTTGCTGAGAGTGGTCTGGAGCTCCACATGATTGCCTATCATTTTGAAAATCAGCAAAATGATCTCCCCAGTTTACCCCTTGAAAATGCAGAAGTAAATTGGGAGAAACTGGACAAATACTTGTCACTACAGCCATAAAAAGAAGCCCAATAGGTCCAGGCAGATGATGGTATCAAAAGCCACTGAGAGATGCTGGAAAGTAAGCAAGGATTGTAAATTCCAGCTCATGGAGTGTTGTGAAGTGGGGCTACAGGGGAGAAAGGATACAAAACTGAGGCTTGTTTCTGACAGAAGGCAGATAGGAAAAAGATGGCATAGAGATAGGGAAAAGCTGTAAAAGTGATAGGATGGTCATCCGGGGTAGAGAACTGAATAGGATTTAGGAGAGCTGTCACTGATTAAATAGTTCAGGGGTTAATGTGTCATCAAATTGTGTATTAATAGATTTCTACTTGTTCATTTATTTATTTTTTTACAACTGTATCTGGCTGTTCCTGGTGAGTTTTGATAGAAAGTCTGGTCATGCTTACCACAGTGAACCAAAAGAACAGAACATCCACTGGCCCATGTTAGGATCACCTAGAGGCTCAAGAACCTGAGTCAGGGAGGGATCTTGGGTTGGGTAACAGCAGTCCAAGGGACTGGGGCTGCAGGGCCAGCAAGGGGACGTGATCCATCACAGGAAGCTTACATAAAGGATGATGGGACATATTCAAAGAAATCTGTCCAAGCAGCTGCACAGCCAGTACTGTACTGGTCCTGCACAGACAAGTTTAATCTTGTGAACCATCAAAAATTGATGTAAGATTAAACACATGATTTACTGTCTTGCCTATCTTTAAATGTGCATTGTGGGTCCCCACTGGGGATGAGACCCATCAGATGCAGGAAAGAGGAGTGTGAACATTTTCCATAGCAGCTGTCTGCAAAAGTATCACCCCATTAAGCTGCTATCCACGTCAAGGGGAAGTTCCCACTGAAGCTAACATTCCACCTATGTAGAAATAATACATAAAATTACAACAGCACAAAGCAGTAGAGTTTGCAGATTTAATGCTTTGATTTCTCTCTCCATCATGTTTTTCTGTGCATGGTTCTCCTCACTACTTCTCCATTCCCACTATTTGTAACTTTCACTACCTCAGTCTTCTTTAGGGCTACAACAGCCGTAAATATGCCTGCACAAGGACTAGGGAAAAAAACTTCAAAGTCTGGAATCTGGGACAGATTATGGTTTAACTTGGCAATAGAATGCCTAGAATACAGATAATATTCAGGTAAACGAATGGAATGGCAACCCTACAAGGGCTGGTCCCTGCCAGGATGGGAGCATGTTCCCAACGCAGCTGGCCAACGTGAGGAACACGCCTCTTCCTTCTGCACTGCAGTCAGCCTTCTTCCCATGCTGCAGTAGGGAAGGAAGTGTGTTTTCTGGCCCTTCTGCATGGCCAGCTGTGACGGAAGCCTCACGTGATCCATCAATGATATACCCCATGATTGCACCAGCTGGGGACACAAGAAGGGTGGGACCACAATGATGTCATGCAGAAGCATGCCCACGGTCCCACTCCTCTCATGTCTCCATGCCTGGAAGGTGCAGTCCTGCAGAAAGGGCTTTCGTTTAGTTCTTAGCATGGGTCAGTATCTTATTTCAGAAACAAAAGGAGATTCACAGCTTCCAGGAAACAATCTTATCATTAGTTCTAGGAATGGAAAGGTGTGGTAATACAAAGAGAAACACTTTTCAGAACTAAAGCAAGCAGCTTAAACAGAGTCTTGCATGACTTGAATCTGCAAAGGTTACTATCACTACCCCAAGGCCAGATAAAATAGTATGAGGAATAGGAAAGAAACAGAGAAAATTGATGGTAGTGAACGTAAATACTTCCAGAGTCTTGGTAGAGCATCTTTGAGAATTACAAGTCCTAGAACACTAGGAGGAAATTACAGAAAACTAGGAGGTATCCCAGAATATTAGGAGGAAACTACTGGGAGGAAACTGAGATTCAGTACATGCCCAAGACCCAAGAAAGGAAGGACCATGACAATGTTTTGAGGAAGCATTGTCACAGGCCCGCTCTTCTCACATCCCCATGCTGAGAGGATGCAGTCCTGAAGAAAGGGCCTTAGTTTAAGGATGTCCTCTCCTCCAAGCTCTGTTCAGTATCTCATTTCAGAAACAAAAGGAGATTCACAGCTCCCAGGAAACAATCTTACCATTAGTTCTAGGGCTGGAAAAGTTTGGTAATAAAAAGAGAATCACTTTTCAGAACTGAAGCAAGCAGCTTAAACAGGGTCTTGTATGACTTGAACTTGCAAAGAGTACCATCACTGCCCCCAAGGCCAGATAAAATAGCATGAGGAACAAGAAAGAGACAGAGAGAACTGATGGGAGTGACAGTAAATATTTCCAGAGTCTTGGTAGAGTATCTTTCCCTATCAGTGATAAGTTGAGAATTACATGTCCCAGAATCTAGGAGGAAACTGAGGTTCAGTACATGCACCCCATTGGAAAACAGTCCCCCATGTGACCTCAAACCCGCTCCACGGAGCTGGGTACACTCTTAAATAAAACATGAGAAGACATGGGGTTGCTCAAGCATAAAGACAGGTCATTAAATACCAAAGTTAGAATAATCCAAGCCATAGTACAGTAGAGTCTCAATTATCCGACATAAACGGGCGGGCTGATAGTCAGATAGCCGAAAATGTCGGATAATCCAGAGGGCTATCCTTACCTGTAGCGTCCACCATGTTTGGGGGCATGTCTGGGGCGTGGAAATGCCTACAGCCACGCCCCGAAGCAGCCGCGACATCAGATAATCCGGAACGTCGGATGACCGAAGGACGGATAATCAAGACTCTACTGTATCTCCAAGTTCTCTGTATGGTTGTGAAAGTTGAACAGTTAAGTAAGCTAAGGCGGAAAGGAGTCACTCATAGAAAATGTAGCGCTGGAGAAGAGTTCTGTGGATATGATGGATTGCCAAAAAAATAAATATATGAGTCTTAAATCAAATGAAGCCTGAACTGTCACTAGTAGCCAAAATGACCAAACTGAGGCTTTGTTATTTTGGGGATATCATGAAACAAGATGACTTATTAGACTTATTGGAAAAGATAATGCGTGGTAAAGCTGAAAAAAAAAAGGCATGATCAGATTCCACTCCTGACAGGCAGCTGCGCCAGCGCCTGCCATTTTCTGCCGCTCATAAGATCCCATGCTGAATGATGCAAATGAAAAAGAAGCCACAAAGGGGAAAATAAAATGAATGGGATTCTGTCAGTTCAGTTTTTTCATTCATTCTGAAACAAAATGCACAACCAAAAGGGATAATACCATCACTTCAGCTCTATATCTCTTGAAAATCTCTAGTGTCTGTACCTCAGTGTTGAAACAATGAGCATAAACTGTCTCTTGTATTTAAACTAGGAAAACTAGGAAAAACAAACACTGATTCTTCTTTAACTCAAAGCCCTATCACACTACACTGTTATAGTGCTATAGTGCATTGTTATAGTGCTATCATTCCACTTTAACCACTATGGCAACATTCTGTGGAATTCTGCAGTTTGCAGTTTAGTAAGGCCCAAGAGCTCTCTGGTTGAGAATTCTAAATGCTCCTCCCTAAACTGCAAATCCTAGGATTCCATGCTATGAGTTAAAGTGGAATAATAGCACTATAATAGTGCAGTGTGATAGGGCCCTCTGTCCTTATACCTTCGGGCAAACACAGGCAAAGGGTGGCCAGCAGCCCTCATTTTTCTGGTTACATATAGGAGTGAATTGCACACCTTCCAACAGTCTATGGCAGTGGTTCTCAACCTGTGGGTCCCCAGATGTTTGTGGACTTCAGCTCCCAGAAGCCCCAGCCACTATGGTCAATGCTCAGGGCTTCTGGGAGCTGAAGTCCAAAAACATCTGGGGACCCACAGGTTGAGAACCACTGGTCTATGGTCTTATTTGTTGAGCTGCTTTTAAAACCTCCCAGTTTTTCTCACCTCCTCCCACTTCCCCCCTTTGTCTTCAGCTTAAATCCAATTGCTGCAAACCACATTCAAACTGCAAAAGTAGTTTGCACTTAACTGACTGCAGGTAAAGGAGAGAATGGGGCAGAATCTTGACCTTCCCAGTAGGCTCAGGCAAAAGCAAATTGTTGTTGCCTGCCCTACCTTGTGCATTCTTCCTTATTAATAACTTTTACCATCTTAACCACACTCTAAAGTTGGTTGGCCACATGTGCCCCTGTTTTCATCTGTGACATGTTGAAGAACATGGACTTGTACGTCTTGGAATCCTCCTGGAATGGCAATGTACCTTTTAAATAGGCTGCAGGCCCCCTGCATCATTAAAACATTCCCAGTTTGGCTGGTGTGGGCCTGGGAGGCATTTTGATATTTTTGGCAGTGTGTACATGTCCAAAGGGTCCTATGGGCAACAAATTGGCCCTCACAGTTGCCCACCTCCGACTTAGGGCACAACTTCTCTGAACATATTTTTTTCTGGTATCAGAATTAAGTCTTTCTTTTAATCCTGAATTTTATAGTTTTTGTGTTCAGAACATGATAATTTGGGAAATGTTCTCTTCTTCCAATGATACTGACAATGAGATGGGAAAGGAGTTGGATAGTGAATCTTTGTTTCTATTCATTTCTTTATTACAAGTGTTGCTTCTTTTCATGGATTTCTTACCCTATTTTTCTAATTTATACAAAGCTTTCTTCTGACTCAGCAGGAAATTATCATCTACTGAAATGTTCCACTTGGACCCATTCATGCTAATAACATTTTTGCACAACAATCTTAAATGCAAAGATATAACAGGAAAAATTTTCTATATGTCAGACCACACATTGCATAAAGAGATGTCACCCATGAGAACTCATATCTGAATCTCTTTCTCTTTTGTTTCGTATTCCCTTGGCTAAATTATTTAATGAATATGGCGTAACCATTTCATGCCTGGAAATGAACAGGAGATGACTTTCAGAGGTCACATTGGGCTGTTTCAGGTTTCTTGGTTTCTGAAAGAATGCACGTATGAAAAAAGCCACTTCCTTTGTATACCAAATGTATATTAGATGCATGTTGTGGAGGAAAACATAAAGGAACAATAATGGGGCTCCTCTCTGCCATGTGGCTTTCTATGGCCATTTTGCTCTTCAGAATTCCCAGAGGTAAGAGTGCTGCTATGCTTTATCTTTATTTTCTGTCTGCCATATATCAACTATATATATTTATTACAGAAATAGTGTGATGTTATGTAATGAAACAAAGTAGACTTGTGTTCTGTTTGTTTCTTCGCTTGTTGCAAACATAGAGATTGTCAGTCTTTGCAAAATGAGAGAAACTACAATGAGATGAAAGTGATATCCACAAGGTGAATCTAAACATCATGCATGCTGTTTCAATCCAAATGAGATTAAAAAACTGTGTTTTCACCACATCATTTGTTCTTAATTTTTCTCTTTAAATAATCAAGCAGTACTTTGTAACTTACAGCTTCTGCTGACCGGTATCACTTTTATCCTAGTGCCCACATTGCAAAGAAAACTAACGTTTCAGATGTGTTTGCAATTTGACTGAGAACTTCTAGAGTCCTGGTACTCCCATTGCACAATGTTCATGATCTTAAAAATTGAAATACCTTCCCTTTCCTCAAAATGCACTTGGGATTTTAGTACACATGTTTCCAATGAAATGTGTAGCATCAAATTTGGGTCTGAAATGTCATGAAATGAAAGATCAACAAAAAGGGAGAAAAAGAGAGATTAAAAAGCATGATCCAGAGAACATTAAGCATACTGTTCATACATTCTGTTTCTGCATTTATAAAGCAGTTATAATTCTTTGTTGCATCAATATATAAATAAATCACATTTAAATGGAATGCTTAATTGGTGCTTAATTTTTATGCTGCTTAATGTATTTAAATTCCATGGGAATCAGGCATGCTCAGCCGCCACTGGATGGCAATCAGGATTTATAACACTTTAAAATTGGTTTACCAAGCTTGGTTAGCACATCATATGCTAACTTCTGATTTCTGTGTAGCAACTGTGCACCTGACCACGTAGCTGGGATGACAAAATTTTGACACAGAATTTCAAGACACACACCATTTTTCTACCTTTTGGCATCAGCTGAGAACCTTCACATAAGCTCCTATACAGAGGAGGCCTATGTAACGTGTGGTCTCTCAAGCCCACTGGCCATCTATGACAGCTCAACAATGGCATAATAAAACCTATTTTGCCTGGAGCAGCAAAAATTGGACAGTTGTGAAACAGCTAAGCCGGGGTGACTGTCTGTCCTGTTCAGAGCTTGTCAAGTCCTCCAGATTGTAGGAGCTGTAGTGCAAAAAAACAGTCTTTCCAGGGTCTTGATTATTTTAAAGGAAACAGTCCTTTGTCTGCAAGATGGTCAGAGCATCATATCCTCTGAAGGTTATTTCTGTTTGGCTATTTGGTCCAAGTTTGGTTTCAAGAACCAAAAGAAGGGAGAAAAAGGACCCTCGATTTGCCCATTATCACTTAGCCCCTGGAGCCCGCTCACACTACACAATTGTAGCACAAGCTTTCCACTTTCACTGCAGTGGATCCTTCCTGTGAAATCCTGGGGTTTGTAGGTTGGTGAAGCTCTGGAGTAGTATGGCAGGGAATTCTAAACGCCCCTCCGTAAACCACCAATCCAGGGATTCAATGGGATAGAACTCTGGCAGTGAAAGTGGAATAACAGAGCTATAACTGCGTAGTGTGAAAGGGCCCTCAGATTAACAGATAGACCAGGGATCCCTTCAGTCTGATATGTAACTATTAACATAAGCATGTTTTATGGAAATCTCTTTTAGGGCATGATGCATACATGACCATCTGAGGCCCCCTGATTGACTCATCATGAACATATGAGATTGTGATAGCTTTTACTGTATGATGATCATCAGGCTTCTTTTACAGCAACATTATTTTGTGTTTGTGTGTGAGGGAGGGAGCGGGGAAAGAGAGAAAGAGATACAGCCTACAGTATCTGGTATTCGTTGGCAGTCTCCCATCCAAGTACTAACCAGGGGTTGACTCTGCTTAGCTTCCACGATCAGACAGGATCGGGTGCTTTTAGCATACTTAGGCTTCAGCAGCATTTTTACAGAAGGATTAACCTCCAGCATAGGGTCTGTTTGTGATTCACTGTAACTTGCATGGCTTCTTCCTTCCATTTAGATCAGTGTGCAGATATAATTGGAGGAAAAGAATCAATTCCACACTCAAGACCTTTCATGGCCATCATCAATGGAGAGGAACTCTGTGGAGGAACATTAATCAAACCAAACTGGGTGTTAACAGCAGCCCACTGTAAGCTGTAAGTTTACAGAAATTATCCTACCCTGCTTCTTACAAAGTTAATCAGCATCACTTTGGGATGAACAGCTGTGCTCCTAAACCATGCAGCACTTCTCAGTGAGGCAGCAAACTGCATCTTCTGGAATAAGCTCTGTGGTGGGGCATCCTCATTCAACAAAAATCTGTCCCCAGGTTCATAAAATATGTCTTCAGCTCATAAAACCATTAGTTGTGGACTCCCTCAACCACCCTGCCAGAATGGGCTAAACATGAAGTGTTGCTTTAAATAGGGGAGTTTAACAGCAATGTGATTGTGCTTCCCTCAGAGTCAACAATGTTTCCCCCATGATTCCAACCAGTGAGTAATTTATTAAAGGTAATGCTCATTACTGTAACAGTTAAATGAAAGCTCTGAACCTAACTCACTGAATTACCATGGGCAGAAAGCATTCAGATTTGTTGTTATGTGCCTTCAAGTCAACAGCTTATGGCGACCCTAAGGTAAACCTATTACGGAGTTTTCTTGGCAAGATTAATTTTTGGAGAAGGTTTGCTTTTGCCTTCTTCTGAAGCTGAGAGGGTGTGACTTGCCCAGGGTGACCCAGTGGGTTTTCATGGTTGAGTGGAGATTCAAATCAAGTGAAACAATACCAGCATGTGACTGTTTAGGCAGCATGAAGAGAAGTGGGTCCACATGATCAGATCAGGGTTTTATGGCCAGAATCTTGATTGTGCCCTCCTTAAGGTTGCCAGGTCAAGACTATGCCGGGTTCTGAGATTTCAGGACCAAAACCTGAGACCTAGAGAGAACCTCTTATGACATCACAGGAGGCAACTCCTGGTTACAAGAATGATGTTAGAAGGAACATCTCTGTTGATGTCATTAAGCATAACAGATAATGTATGTTATTTAAATAAAAAAGCACCAACTCTAAAAAATGAGGAAAGGCAGTAGTATCACCCTGAGATTCTTCTCCTTTGCCCTGAATATTGAAGTAGAGGTTCCAGGCATTGAGTCTCAGAGCCAGGCCATGACAGCTGGCAATCCTATAATACTACCTATCCATCCATCTTTATTGTGCAGTCATAAACCCAACAAAAGTACACTACTCTAGTGGTTGCATTTTTTTTCCAGGGTTGTACAGTGACAGAGACAAAAGCGGGACAGAAATTCCCAGCTTCCAGCAACCTGCTTCTCCACTGTCTTCCTTCTTTTATGGCCTCTGTGCCTGCAGCATCGTTGCCTTCTTCTAACACCAGATACACTGATGCTACACCAACAGGATACCAGATAATATTAATGTTATACTTGCTAGGTATATACTTTGGCTGTCTTCTAATTTTTCTTCTTTATCTTTGTAGTGGGAACAGCCCCACAGTTACTCTTGGAGCTCATTCACTTGCAAAACGTGATCCTTCAAAACAGAACTTTGAAGTTGCTAGATCAATTCATCATCCATGCTATCATAAGGAGACAATGGAGAATGACCTAATGTTGTTGAAGGTATATCATGAATCTTCCAACATAAACAAGTATTTTGTATTTTTCTCAGAGCTTAGAAAAGGTACATCTTGGACTACAACTCTGCATGAGGGTTCTGAGATCTGTCTTTGAAAAAGGAACTTTTCCAAGTTATACGTGGATGGGCAACACTGCTGTCACAGTCACTGATCCTCTTCATTAGGTCCCCTGGATTGGACCTCAAATGCTGAGATGTAATTCTGGGGACAGGAGGATAACAGACTTTATGCTCCCCACCTCAGCTTCCTGCACCCTCATGCATCAGTTTTAGCTCCCAGAAAGTTAAGTTGCAAATCTTCCTTCTCTTTAAGCTTCTGGCCGTTGAAGTGTCAGAGGAGTTGGAACTGGTGGGAATCCTATTCCATCCAGAGATGGTGGGTAGGGGACAATAGGCAGGAGAAGGCAGTTGCACACAGCTGGCCCAACCAGTAGGCAAGAGGAGGCAGCCACCTCAGCTAGCAGATTTGGGGTACCACAAAGGGCAGAAATTGTTAGCTCTTTTAATTTGTTATTATTATATATTTTTACACTGCCAGCATGGTGGCTTCATGAGCATCATGATGGAGACTTTGGTTCTGGATTTCCTTTGTGAGTAATAGACCCCATGGTTGTCTCTTTCTTCCTTCCCCATTCTAAAGCTTAATGGGTTGGCCAAGATTAATAGAAACGTGTCCACTGTCAAGCTCACCCGAAATTTCGTTGACATCAAGGCAGGAACTAAGTGTCTAGTAGCTGGCTGGGGAATTTACAGTGCAAGCAAGAAGGCATCTGATACTCTACAAGAAGTTAATGTCACTGTCATTGAAAGAAGCATCTGCAATGATAAGCAACACTATAATTCTTGGCCTGTTATAACAATGAATATGGTATGTGCCGGTGACAGGAATGGAGGGAAGGATGCATGTGAGGTAAGAATGTTTATTTATTAATTCAGCACTCTTGCAGAGTGATAATGCGAAATCTCTTGTGACTTACACCTTACTCACTAGGATAATACATGTAATGTCCAATATGGAAATGTACATCTTTTTCTTCAAGACTTAAAATATTGTTGTAATCAATGGGTTTGATTTTAATATCTATAATTAGTATGGATATAGATCTCCATGTATGTCTTATACATCAGAAATTGCTGTTTTCCGTATACTGGGTATATTGGTATTTTACGTATATTCTGCCTTATACAGCAGAAATTGCTCTTCTGCATATGTTGATCACCACAACAACTATTCAGAAAAGGGCTTTCTAAATTAGCAAATTGTTCGAGAGGTAAAATGCTTCCTTAATGTGTATGCTTTGGAGTTGTCCCTTAGTAGTACCCCAATACATGGGAGACTCAGGGGTCCACTCGTGATGCCATTACCTCCACGTAACAGAGGGGAATTAATTAGCTCAAAATTAGGAGGCCTGTGAGAACGGGATCACTTACTGAGATCTTTCCACTTATGTTTATGGGATCATGTAGGAAAGGACCAGCCAGAGATTCAAAAGTAATCTCACACATGTACGCAAGATACGAACAGTCACACATTCACACAAGACCTAACTGAAAGATAAAGGGAGGAAAAATTATGGATAGAGAGGCTGAGGGTTTGAGGTTATAATTACCAGTCCAGAAGAGTAGTAAAGAAGCAGCAATGTGGCTTAGACTTGTGTGGGCCTAAGAGCAGTACACACCTGGCAATCAAACTGGAAGAAAGACATTCAGCAACTGGTAAACTGCAAAGTAGATGCTGAAAACTAGGGATCTTTATACTCTATTTCCCTCTCTGAAGGAGTGTGAATTAATTGGTTTCTGGTAGAATAAACAAAAGGGGTCTAGAGTGAACTTTTTTCCCCTATGTCTTGGTTGGGTAGGGTTTCAGTAGGAAAGGTACAAAGCAGTTTATTGTTTTCTGGGGTTAGGTAGTTAATAGGATTAGCTTACAGTCATTAAGTCAGGCTTTCCCAGCTAATTCTTATGACCTTACCATGTTGCGGTCATCTTTTGGACTGCTATACAGCCAGTTTCCCCTTTCCACGTGGCCTTTCAGCCATAAGAGTGTATAATTTATACTTCATGCCAATTAAACATATCTGCTAATTAATATATTTTGCCAATTAGACCATATCAAAGCATGGAGACCTACAGCCTCTAACAAGTACCTACATTTTGGGAGGAAGTAATCACACAAATTAATTTGCTTTTGAAAA
The DNA here is from genome assembly GCA_948472985.1 of Iguana delicatissima. Classification (NCBI taxonomy): domain Eukaryota; kingdom Metazoa; phylum Chordata; class Lepidosauria; order Squamata; family Iguanidae; genus Iguana; species Iguana delicatissima. Next base: position 300,673 of record CAOKZL010000724.1, on the reverse strand, counting down.
TTTACTTGATATTTGGGGATCCCTATGTGTTCTTATGAATTATTTCATGCTTCTGGGAAATTAACAAATGGCCAATGGAAGTGAGGTTTTGGTGGCCTTTTAACTAAAAGCCAAAAGACTGACACTTCATTACTGGAGAGATAATTTTGCTCCACCTATGACCCAATGGATAGAAGTTCTAACAGTGCTTGCAGCATTTCAAAAAAAATGTACAAGCAAAATTTACAAATTGACTTATACTTGGATATCTGGTCAGTTTTTGTAGAACCTTTCAGCTAATGTGGCTATTTTCCCCCATTTGTGTTTTTATTTTCCTGCTTTTGTTATACTGGAACATTATTACAATTATTATTAAAACTGAAAAAAGGACTAAAATACTAATATTTCCTTCATGAAATCCTGTAACTATTAAGAACAATTATAAAATGTTCAATGAGGATCAGAAATAACTTGAGGGCACACAACAATAACAAAATAATGTGAAATCCCACCTTACTTTTTTCATCAGGGTGACTCTGGTGGCCCTTTGATCTGCAACGGGGAGCAGAGAGCCGTGGCCTCCTTTGGAACAGGATGTGGAGATCGCCACTACCCTGGAGTTTATACTCGTCTCAGAAGGAACCATCGCCAATGGATACAGAAAATCACAGAGGGCGACTTGTAGGCTGATTGCTTGATTTCTTTGATTCATTAATTTCTTCAAAGAGTACTAGCTTCTTTTGTTTGTACTTGTGTTGTTCATCCTTGTAACGTTCTATCAGGTTAGGGCTATCACCTGCTTAATAGAATCCATCAACTAATCTGATGTACTTAGTTAATTAATCAAAGTGTATAGATTTGCATGTAGCCTGTTGGCTGAGAAATTAATGGAGCTGTAGTCAACCATAAAGTTTTATAAGCTCTGTAGGCAATGAGCTCATACTTTTTACTAAATATTGTGCATGGTTCTGAAGATGCAGGTGAAAAAACAAGACATGTGGAAGAAGGAAATTCAATAGGTAGAGCTTGCATAAAAAGCAACATCTGCTAAAATTCCCTCTTGTAACCAACTTTAGAAGGTACCCTCTCCTGTCTTTTCACTTAACAGCTCTGGATGAGAAATAAAAAACTGGACTGATTTCACTTCTTCTGAAACATCTAAGATCTAAACCCTGTTGGAGTATATCTCTGGATTCCTTTAAGTCCCCTGTTGTCTTACAGCAATTCCATGAATTTCATAAAGTTGTTACCCTGTGAATTGAGGGTCCCGGAAGGGGGGCCCAAACTACCAAACAAAACAAGCAAAGATGGGGAAATTAGCTGGAGCACTCTCTTGGCTAATAAGAGGCAGAGTAACGCAGCAGGATCTTTTACCCTATGTCTACAGCGTCAAGTCAGCGAGGAGGCAAACAGTTCAAACAACAATTAAGATTTATTAAACAGTTATTAAAGAAAAGCACAAACACACTCCTAACTAGAAAAATATAGAGTTCAAGGGGGAATGGGTGATACGCCACCTGTCCTGCAGTCCTGGGAAAGCCAATTGTAGAAGAGGAAACCCGGCGTGGCGGCTGAGGGGAATCTGCTGAACCGAGCGGCAGCAAGGCAGAGTGGAAGTCCAGAGCGATCCAGCGAGAGTTCCAAAGAGCTCTCAAAGCAGGGGATTTTTATTGGGGAAAGAACGACCACAGGCTAGTCTGGGCTCGGGTGAAAACAATAAGTTTTGGGTTGGAGACAAAGCCTCCAAAAGGTCAGAATTTGCATGATTGAGTTAAGGTCCGAGTTGACAATGGTATGGCCGGTATGTAGATGTGGCTAGCTCGGCAGTTAAGTACCTAGCTCATCTGGGTGCTCTCTCAGGGCAGAGGGTCTCTCTGTGGTAGCGTGCATTTGTAATGAAGGTGTTTGTTTCGAGAGATCCCCTCAAGCAGATCTGGCAATATCTGGCTTGGTTTGATGGGAGCAGCAAGTAGTAGCCATGCCTAGCTTTGCGCTTGTTTGGTGGGCCTCACAAACACTTGGCTGGTGGCAGAGTAGGGCCGAATTGTGATATCAAAATGATATCTTTGGTTCACCAAAGACCAGGCCAGTACACGGTGGTAACAAAGTTTTCTTAGGCAAGGGGTAATCAAAGGTGGTTTTGCCAGTTCCTCCCTTGTTTTTCCTAAAGAAGACCCATTCAGTTAATGTTTACATAAATGTTGGCTCACCGTTCAGGAATGGTTTTAGTAGGCCATCACCATTCCATCCTAAGAATCCCACTTTGTGTCTCAGTTCTACAGGAAAGGATGTGATATAAAGATAGTGATGATATAGGTATGAATTAGAAATAATAAAGTAGAAATAAAGTAGAAGCTGGGGGCTTAGGTCAGAGGAACGGAGAAAGATTTAAGAAGGGTAAAAAGGTCACGAGAGCCAATGTATCACGTAGGTAGGACGTTGATCACGGAGCCAGGGCGTTGTTTGTTTATTGACTGGCTGCGGTAATTGCAGATTGTCTGGGGTCTGAGTGCGGGGTAATTAGCTAGTAACAGCATGTGGTATTTGTGACCCCGGAGGGGCGGACCGAGACATGCCTGCGATCTTTGCTGTGATCTTTGTGTATGCTGTGAACTTTGCCTATAAAAGAGCTGTGCAACTTGAATTCAGGGCTTTTGGTCTTTTGGAGACATCCAGCCAAAAGCCCGCGCGTAATGAATTACTCTTTTTCTTGCTCTGTGGTCTCTGTGTTCTCTGGGCTCCTGCAACAATTATAGGATCAACTGATTTGGAATGTGGTTCTGTAGAAGAGTCCTGCAGATACCACAGGCTGCTCAAAAGACAAATAAATGGGTCCTAGAACAAATGAAGCCTGAACTCTCCCTAGAAGCCAAGAGGACTAAAATATTTTGGACATATGATAAGAAGACATGACTCACTAGAAAAGATAATAATGCTTTGGAAGGCAGGAAAGGACGAGGACTACATTACGGATATAGCCAATCAAGGAAGTCATGGCCCTGAGTCTGCAAGACCTGAGTATGGCAGTTAAGGATAATGGTGACTTGGACATTCTTCATTCATAGCATCACAATAAATCAAAATCAACTTGATAAGAGTTAACAACAATTACTATTAGTATTATGCCCTGCCTTACTCCCAAAACAGAGAGTCAACAGCTTACAGTTTTAAACAGAACAGTATAAAGACTTTTTTATCTCTCATTGATAGGGTCACCATAAGTCGACGCTGACCTGAAGGCAGTTGGGTTGGGCAATAATTAGATGTGGGGAGCGGGGAATTGGCACAATCGGCTACAGCTCCTGATAGGCACCTGCCTCAGTGCCTGCCATTTCCTGCCCCTAGTAAACACCCATTCTGAATGATACAAATGAAAAAGAAGCCACAAGGGGGAAAATAAAATGAATGAAATCCTGTCAGTTCAGGTTTTCATTCATTCTAAAACAAAATGTACAACCAAAAATCCTAATACCATCACTTCAGCTATATATCTGTCAAATATATATCTGGTGAAATAATTAACATAAGTGTCTCTTGTATTTAAACTAGTAAAACCAAACACTGGATTTTCAGAATACATTTAAAATTGTTTTGCTCAATCTCTATATATCAGGGCAAAAACAGGCAAAGAATGGCCCTGCAGCCCTCAAGGCTTTTTTTTCTTGACCTTTTATCCCTCCAGATTTCCCAGATTGTCCTTCTGGCCACATAAAGTAGTGAATTGCACTCCCTCCAAGTGTCTACTGTCTCACTTGTTCTGCTGCTTTTAAAGCTTTTAAAATTTTTTCTCCCAGTTTTTCTCAGCTCCGCCCACTGTGTCTTCAGCTTAAGTTCAGTTACTGCAAACCACATTCAAACTGCAAAAGCACCTTTTAAAAAGGCTGCTGGACCCCTGCACCATTAAAACATTTTTTAAAGTCTATTTTTCAAAAGCAGAAGTGGACTTCCAGTTTGAAGGGTGGGAGCCTGGGAGGCATTTTGATATTTTTGGCAGTGCCACAGGCAACAAATTGTTGCCCACTTCTAGTTTAGGGCCTAATGTTTTAAATGTACCAACTTCTCTGAACATGATTAAATACATTTCCAAATATTTTTCTGGTATCAGAATTAAGGTTTTCTTTTAATACTGAATATTATATTTTTGTGTTGAGAGCAATGATCATTTAGGAAATGTTCTCTTTTTCCAATGCTACTGAAAACGACACAGTTGTTACCCTGTTTACTGGGGGTCCCGGGAGGGACACCTAAATAACCAAACAATAAAACTCAATTTTGGGGAAAATTAGCTGGAGCACTCACTTAAGCTAGCGAGAGGCAGGGTAACTTAGCAGGATCTTGCAACCCAGTGTCTACGGGGTCAGGTCAATCAAGCAGCCAGACGGGTTTAAAGTAATAGAAATGATGTTTTATTGCATACAAACAAATATTAAAGACACCACAGTCACACAGCTAACTAAGAAATTAGAGATTGAATTAAGGATAAAGATTGTCAGGGAAAATGGGTGATATGACACCTGTCTCGTCGTCCTGGACCTTGAGGGAGAATCCGGGGGTGCAGAGAAGAAACAGCTCGATTAGCTGAGGGGAGCTCACCAAGCACAGCAGCAGCAAGGCTTGATGGAAATTCGGAGCGATCTGAGGAAGGTCTTGGAATCAGGGGTTTTTATAGGGTGAATTGGGACTGAAGACTCTGCCTTACTCAGAGACAACAATGAGTTTTGGGTGCGAGACAGTGTCTCAAAAAGGTCACAATTTAGCATGATTGAGTTAAGTCCGAATTGACAAAGAGGTAGACTGTATGCAAATGCTCAGCGCTTGGCCTTTAAGCTTCTAGCTTGCCAAGCTACCTGCTCAGGGCAGGGAGTCCTTTGTAAACAGCGTGCATACATACTGAGGGTGTTTGCAGAGAGGTCTCCTAAAGCGGTGATCTGGCTATTTCTGGCCTGCCAGTATTGTCTTGGGATATTGCAGCATTTGATGGCCGAGCCTAGTTCTGGGCTTGTCCAGGGGCCTCTCAACCATGTGGAGATGGGTGGTGGAAGAGAGCCAAATTATTGATATCAAAATGATATCTTTATGCTATCTCCAAGGAGGCCTAACCTGCAGTAACACGGTGAAGGAACTGGATTGGGAATTCTTGTTTCTATTCATTTCTTTATTATAGGTGTTGCCTCTTTCCAAGGATTTCTCACCCTATCTTGCTAATTTACACAAAGCTTTCTTCTGACTCAGCAAGAAATGATCATCCGCCCCAACATTCCACTGGGATTCATCCATGTTAACATTTTTGCACAACAGTCTTAGATGCACAGATATAACGATATATATTTTCTATATGCCAGACCACACATTGCGTAAAGATATGTCACCCATGAGAATTCAGGTTCAAATCTCCTTCTCTCCCTCTTTTGTTTAATATTCCATTGGACAAGTTCTTTAATGAAAATAGCGTGACCATTTAATGCCTGAAGATGAACAAGAGATGACTTTCAGAGGTCACACTGGGCTGTTTCAGATTTCTCAGTTTCTGAAAGAATGCACATATGAGAAAAAGACCAAAGCCACTACCTTTATATACCAAATATATATTAGATGCATAGTTGTGGAGGAAAACATAAAGGAACAATTATGATTCTCCTCTCTGCCATGTGGTTTTCTATCATCATTTTGGTCCTCAGACTTCTCAGAGGTGAGAGTGCTGCTACTCTATATCTTAATTTTCTCTCTGCAATATATCAAATATGTATAGTTAATACGGAAATAGTGTAATGTTACACAATGAAACAGTTGGCTAAAGTAGTCTTGTGTTCTCATTGTTTATTTCCTCACTTGTTCCAAAAATAGAGATTCTCAATCTTTGCAAAATGAGAGGAACTACAGTGAGATGAAAGTGATATCCAGGAGGTAAATCTAAACATCATGCACACTGTTTCAATCCAAATGAGATGAAAAAACTGTGGCTTCATGACATCACTTGTTCTTAATTTCTCTCTTTAAACAATCAAGCAGTACTTTGCAACTTACAGCTTCTGCTGAGCTGTATCACTTTTATCCTAGTGCCAACATTGCAACATTTAGTTGCTGGGGAAATTCTATCATTTTCATCAAGCAGAGCTAACATTTCAGATGCGTTCGCAATGCGAGTGAGAACTTGCAGAGTTCTGGTGCTCCCATTGCATAATGTTCATGATCTTAAAAGAGCACAATCCAGAGAACATTAAGCATGCTGTGCATACAGCCTAGTTCCGTATTTATTTATAAGTTACCTTTCTTTCTTGCATCAATAAATGAATAAATCTCACTTAAATGGAAGTGCTCAGTTGGTGCTTAATTTTTATGCTGCTTAATGTTGTTAAGTTCCACGGGAATCAGGCATACTCAACCTTCACTGGGTGGCACTTAGGATTTATAACACTTTAAAATGGATTTGCCAGGCTTGGTAGCAACATCGTATGTTAACTGTCCAACTTTTGTGTAGCAGCTATACCCCTGACCGCATAGCTGGGATGACAAAATTTTGACACAGAATGCCAGGGCACCCGCTGTTTTTCTACCTTTTGGCATCAAAGTGAGCTAATGCTAAGTACCTCCCATAAGCTTCTATACTGAGGAGGCCTGTATAAGCCCACTAGCCATATATGACAGCTCAACAATGGCATAATAAAACCTATTTTGCTCGGAACAGCAAAAATTGGACAGTTGTGAAACAGCTAAACTGGGGTGACTGTATGTCCTGTTCAGAGCTTGTCAAATCCTCCAGATTCCTGGATTTGTACTTAAAAAAAGGCAGTTTTTCCAAGGTATTCATTATTTAAAGAAAACAGTCGTTTGTCTGAAGGGTGGTCAGAGTATTATATCCTCTGAAGATGATTTCTGTTTAAGGGTTATTTGGTCCAAGCTTGGTTTAAGAACCAGAAGAAGGGAGAACGAGGGCACTGAAGTTGCCCATCTGCACTTAGCACCTAGAGCCTGTTCACACTGCGCAATTGTAGCTCTAGCCTCCCACTTTCACTGCCACAGATTCTTCTTGTGGAATCCTGGGGTCTGTAGTTTGGTGAAGCTCTGGAGGACCCTGCCTGAGACTCCTAAATGCCCCTCCCTAAACCAGGGATTCCATAGGATAGAACTCTGGCAGTTAAAGAGCTGAAACTGCAGTGTGTGAATGGGCCCTCGGAATAACAGATAGACCAGGGGTCTCTTCAGAGTCTTAGACATATCTATTAACAAAAGCATGCTCTATGGAAATCTTTTTTTGAGGGGTGATGCGATTGACTCATCATGAACAAATGAGATTGTGATCACTTTTTCTGTTTGATGATCAGCAGTCTTCTTCTACAGCAACATTGTTGTTTGGTGTGTGTGGGGGAGAAAGAGAGATATATAGCCTACAGTGTCTGGTATTCGTTGGCAGTCTCCCATTCAAGTCCTAACTAGGGTTGAACATACTTAGCTTCCAAGGTCAGACAGGATCTGGTGTCTTTAGGGTATATAGGCTTCAGTAGCATTATTACAGAAGGATTAACCTCCAGCATAGGGTCTGTTTTTGATGCATTGTAACTTGCATGGCTTCTTCCTTCCATTTAGATGAGTCTGCAGACATAATTGGAGGGAGAGAATCAATTCCACACTCAAGACCTTTCATGGCCATCATCCAAGGAAAGAAACTCTGTGGAGGGACATTAATCAAATCAAACTGGGTGTTAACGGCAGCTCACTGTCCGCTGTAAGTTTACAGAAATGATCCTATCCTGCTTCTTTCAAAGTTAATCAACATCATTTGTTGAAAGCAACTTTGGGGTGAACAGCTGTGCTCCTAAATCATGCAGCACTTCTCAATGAAGTACATTTGCTAAAATAAGCTCTGAGGTGCAGGGTTCACATTCAACAAAAATTTGCCCCCAGGCTCACAAAATCTGTCCTCCACTCATAAAATCATTGGGTGTGTACTCCCCCACCACTCCACCAGAATGAGCAACATGTTAAGTATTGCTTTAATAGGAGAGTTCAACAACAATGTGAGTGTGTTTTCCTCAGAGTTGACAATGTTTCTCCTCTTGATTCTCACCAATGAATTATTAAAAGTAATGCTCATTACTGTAACAGTTAAATGAAAGCTCTGAACCTAGCTCACTGAACTACCATGGGCAGTATATGTTCAGATTTGCTGTTGTGTGCCCTCAAGTCATCTCCCACTTATGGTGACCTTAAGGCAAACCTGTCACAGGGTTTTCTTGTCAAGATGTATTTTCAGACAATGTTTGCCTCTGAGGAGCAGAGAGTGTGACTTGCCCAAGGTGACCCAGTGGGTTTTCATGGCTGAGTGGGGGTTCAGATCCACTGAAACAACTCCAGCATGTGACTGTTCAGACAGCATGAGCAGAAGTGGGTCCAAACAACACATTATCAGACTAGAGTTTTACGGCCAGAATCCTGATTGTTCTCTTCTTAAGGTTGCCAGGTCAAGACTATGCCAGGCACTGAGATTTCAGGACCAAAACTTGAAACCTAGAAAGAACCACTTGTGATATCACAGGAAGCAGCTCCAGGTTACAAGAATGATGTTAGAAGGGGCACTCCCTGCTGATGCCACTAATCATAATACATTAAACAGCTGCATAAAGTAGGTCATACATAAAATCAAGTCTAAAAAGTGAGGAAAGGCAGTATTTTCACCCTGAGGTTCTTCTTCCTTGCTCTGAATATTAGAGTTCCAGGCACTGAAGCCCTTTCCACACCCTACCTTTTTCCTGGCAGCATCCAGTGGCGATAACAGCAGTGACTCTCCCAGGAAGAGAGCACAATGGAGTGGTCCCCTACACACCAGCTGCCTCCACGATGAAGGAAGCATGATGGGCTCACTTCTTCCTTCCACAGCATAGCCAGGTATTTTCCCAGGCTGTGCTGGGGCAGGAAATGCAGCCATTGTGCTTCTGGGTCTTCTGCAGACCAGATAAGTCTGGGATGGAGACGCAATCTGGGTCATTGATGGGGAAAACCCCTCAATGATTTAATCTATGATTGTGCCACCTGGGAACAGCAGTAGAATGGGACCATGACAATGTAATGCAGAACTGTTATCACAATCCAATCCTTCTCACTTCGCTATGGTGGGTTGAAAGGGTGGAGTGGGAAGGGCTTGAGTCTCTGAGCTGGAAATCCTATAGTACTATCTAACTATCAATCTTTATTGTGCAGTCACAAACCCAACAAAAGTGCACTACTCTAGTGCACTTTTTCCAGGGTTGTACAGTGATGGAGAGAGAAGAGGGACAAAATTTTGCTGCTTCCAGCAACCTGCTTTTCCACTGTCCTCCTTCCTTCATGGCCTCTGTGCCTGCAGCATCTTTCCTCCTTCTTGTACCACATACACTGATGTAATTGCTCTGCACCAATAGCATTCCAGACAATATTAATGTCATACTTCCTAGGAATACACTTTGGCTGTCTTCTAATTTGTCTTCTTGATCTTTCTAGTGGGGAAAGCGCCAAAGTTACCCTTGGAGCTCATTTATTTAAGAAATCCGAACCTTCAAAACAGATCTTTAAAGTTGCTAGATGGATTTGTCACCCATGCTATGATGAGGAGACAAAAGACAATGACCTAATGCTGTTGCAGGTATATCATGAAACTGCTAACAAAAACATGTATTTTATATTTTTCTCAGAGTCCAGAAAAGGTACATCTTGGCCTACAGAATATTCCCAGAATCCCCTTAGCCATTCCAGAGTGTGGTACTAAGGATTAGCCACTGCTTAGTGCCCTTCCTTGGTGGGACCATTAACTAAACACTTGAGCAGCACCATCAGATCAACAGATTGGGAGCACTTGTTTTACTGTTCCACTAACGTTTTCATGGGAATGTGTGGGTTAAGAGATCCCTAGTGAGGCAAATGCTGCCATATTTTGTCTCCAGGGGGAAAGTTTACAGTGCTACTTTTAAAAAAAATATACATACACATATCACATTTTCTAACAGTATGGGGTATGGATGAATAAAACCCTAAGACTCTCTATAATTTCTGCTAAATATTCTGGTTTGTCTCATTAAAACCAGTGCTGCAAGCATTAATCATCACACCTCTCACTGATTTCAATGGTTCTAAAGTATAACAATCTCCTATGGATCTGATCCATTGTCCTGTGGATTTTGCAAGTTGCTGCACATGACTCAGAACTTATTCTTGCATACTGTCAGCATGGGATACAACCCACTCTGGTGTTTCCCCAGTGGATGGCGTGCTGAGAAGTAACACCAGCCTGTCGTGCCAAAACATTCAAGAAGTTGTTCTTCTTGGACTTTTTAATAGTAAAATATATCCTTGAAATATCCCAGTTTGGCAGAGACAGTCCTGATTAATCCTCTGTCATCCCATTTTTCAGCTACTTTTAAAATATCTCTTTTTCTCTCTCTTCCCCCAATTTCCCCCCTTGTCCTCAGATTGCCTCAAGTGCTGCAAACTGAGCTCACAGTGCAAAAGGTGTTTGCTCTCAATTGACTCAGCATGGGGAAGAGGAAGGGATTGACACAGTCTTGCCCTTCCCTGTAGATTCAGGCAAAATGAAACTGCTGCAACCTCTCCTAGTTTATGTTTTCATCCTCATTAATAACTTTTGCCATCTTGATCATACTCTGATTTTGCTTGGCCATATATGTCCCAGTCTTAATCAATGAAATGTCGGAAGATATGAAATACATTGGATGCCCCCCCCCCAAAAAAAAAGAAAGAAAGAGAAACAGGCACTCAGACCCACTGGGCATGCTGCATGGGGGTTCTGCGAGTTGTCCTTTGAAATAGGAACTTTTCCAAGTTATGGGTGGATGGGCAACACTGCTGTCACAGTCACTGATCCCCTTCATTAGGTCCCCTTGCTTAGGCCCCAGATGCTGAGATGTAGTGTTGGGGACAGGAGGATAGCAGACTTTCTGCCATCCCTCTCTGCTTCCTCCACCCTTGTGTATCAGTTTTAGCTCCCAGAAAGTTAAGTTGCAAATCTTCCTTCTCTTAAGGTTGCTGGCCATTGAAGTGCCAGAAGACTTGGAACTGGTGGGAACCCTATTCCATCCAGAGATGGTGGGTTGGGGACAATAAGGAAAAGATGGAGGCTGCACACAGCTGCCCTACCATTAGGCAAGAGGAGGCAGCCACCTCAGCTAGCAAATTTAGAGTACCACAAGGGGCAGAAAATGTCAGTTCTTTTAATTTGTTATTATTGTATATTTACATGGCCAGCATGGTCACTTCAGGATGTCACGGCTAAGTAGAGACTTTGGTTCTGGATTTCCTTTGTCATGCTGTGTTCTCTCTTACCTTCTTTCCCTTCCGCTTCCCATTTAAGCTTGATAGGTCAGCCAAGATTAATAGGAATGTATCCACAGTCAAGCTCACCCAAAGGTCCACCGACATCAAGGCAGGTACTAAATGTCTGGTAGCTGGCTGGGGAATTATTCGCAATGGAAACAAGGAGCCATCTGATACTCTAAGAGAAGTTAATGTCACTGTTATTGAAAGAAGCATCTGCAATGATAAGAAACACTATAATTCTCAGCCTGTTATAACAATGAATATGATATGCGCTGGTGACAGGAAAGGAGGGAAGGACACATGTCTGGTAAGAATGTTTATTTATTAATCCAGATACTTGTAGTGTGAAAATGTGAAATCTCTTATGAGTTACACCTTGATGTCTAGGATAACATGTAGATGTAACATGCAATATGGAAATATAGGTCATTTTCTACAAGACTTAAAATATTACTATTCTGTTTATGCAGCATAAATTGCTCTTTTGCATATATTGGTGACCACAACATCTATTGAGAAAAAGGCTTTCTAAATCAGCAAATTGTTGGAGAGGTAATACTGATAATGCATCCTTAATGCAGATGCTTTGGAGTTGTTTGTTGGTAGCTACATTTTGGGAGGAAATAATCACACAAATTAATTTGCTTTTGGAAAATTACTTGATATTCAGGAATCTACATGTTCTTTTGAATTATTTCCCTGTTTCTGGGAAATTAACAAATGGTTAATGGAAATGAGGTTTTGGTGCCCTTTTAACTAAAAGCTAAAAGATTGATACTTCATTACTGAAAAGATAATTTTGTTCCACCTATGACTCAATGGATCTAATAGTACTTGCAACATTTGAAAGAATAATGTATAGGCAAAATTTAGAAATTGCCTTATATTTGGATATTTGATCAGTTTTTATAGAAACTTATGGCTAATGTGGTTATTTTCCCCCTCTTGTATTTTTATTTTCCTGCTTTTGTTATACTGGAATATTATTCCATTATTAAAACTGAAAAAAAGACTAAAATATTGACATTTCCTTCATGAAATCTTGTACCTATTAAGAGCAATTGTAAAATATCCACTGAAGGGAAAATATACTAGCCTGATCCTATTGTTAGTCTCAGCTAGAATAAAATCACTGAATCAGTGGGAGTTTATGCATGTATCAACTCATTGTTCAAAGATTGATCAGTGTATCTACTCTAATTGGAACTAACCAATAGGATCCAGGTTGTAATATTTTAAGGGCTTTTTGGTAGCACCCAGAGTTTGGAATGTTATTCCAAAAATGAAACTCATTCCATCAGTCATTATTTAAGAGGACAGCCAGGTTCCTTCTTTTGTTATTGCCAGAAGAGGCTAATAAGATGTTATATCACATATAATTAGCATGTTAGCAATAATAGTTTCCTAATTTTTCAGCAAGTTAAAAAGACTTTCTTCCAAGGAATGAAACAGCCTTTGCTCCTGAAAAATAACTTCTGCTTTGCTTTGTAGTTCAGTGTTTCTGTAAGTCAAAATTCAAGGCACACACCACATTTTCAAAGTGCTCCTTGAAGCAGACATGATGTAATTTCCTACCTGGTGCTATAAAGCTGTTGCATAACATGGAATTTATACTATTAATACTTTGGGGAGGATTAGTAACCTTTGGAAGAACCTGTGCTTGTCTCATGTGGCTTTCATGTTTTTCATTTAAAAGAAGGACTACTTTTACAAAACAAATCAGAGGTCAGTTTGCAGGCCAGTGCCAGTGTGCTGTAACAGTATGAGCTTCAGAGTAGGACTCTAGAGAACAGAGTTCAAATCTCTCACTCAGCCACGGAACTCCATTAGGTAACCTTGGGAAAGTCATACTGTCTCAGCCTCAGAGGAAGGCAAAGGCAACCCCCTCTGAACAAATCATACCAAGAAAATCCCACGGTTCACCATAAGTCAGAAGCAACTTGAACGACACCCACAAGCTCCCACCACCTGTGTTCTTGTTTCATGTGGTGGGACCTGTGGATCCTTGTTGTATAACTCCTTGCTTCAAAGCTCTGGTAGCACCTTAATGTCTTTAACAAAATTTACCCAGACTCACAAGCTGTGTGTGTGTGCACATACCTTCAAGTTGCCTGTCAACTTATGGAGATCCCAAGAATTTCATTGGATTTTCTTAGGCAAGGAATACTCAGATATGATTTTATCTGTTCCTTCCTCTGAAATATAGCCTGCAGCACCTGGTATTCATTGGCAGACTCCCATCCAAGTACTAACCAGGGCTAACCCTTTTTAGCTTCAAAGAGCAGATGGGGTCTGGTGCCTTTAGGGCATGCTCTCCCAAAATACAATTTGCATGGAGATGGTCTGAGGTTCACTTCTGGCTACTCCAGCTGGAGCTGGGAAAGATTCTTGTCCAGAGATTGGAAGTAACTAAGTAAAACAACACATATAGTTATCTTTACCAATATCAAGTTTTAACAACTCATCTGATAGCAACCTCTCTTTAAAAAAATGTTCACCTAATGTGATATTTGGATGGATGGATGAGATATTTAAACTCAGTAACAGACATCAAAATGCATTAAAACTTTGCTATCAATGGTCCTGTAGCCACTCTCACTGGAAACTCGGAAGAGCTACTTCTAGTCAATGAAGAACCTACTGGCCTAGATGGACCAGCGGTCTGACTCAGTATATAGCGGCTTCCAATGTTCCTAATCAGAGGCTAGAAATAGCTAGTTACAAATAACTAACCCCTTTCTCCAATAAATTCCTTCTAGCTACATTATGTTGGACTTGTAACTTAATAAGGGATAACTTTTGAATTTACTATACAGTCGGCCATTCACATCATTGAGTTTAATTTCACAGATTTGATTATTTGCAAATTTCTCCAACTCCTGTCCCCATCTCATATGTTTCTTTTCCAGGTGAATGTCCTCTCTAGGCCTCCCTGATAAGGCTGTGCAGACTTTAACAAGTAACCTCTGGTCCTCTTCCTCCTCCTCCAGCCCCTGCCTGGCTCACACCCTGATTTCTCAGGACCACAAACCCTCTTCTGTTACCCTCCCACACCCAAGGGAGGAGACAGTCAAGAGAGAGAAATACCAGGGCCACCCTGCTGACCCATCCCCTTTCCCTCTCCTTTCCCTGACCTGGTTTGGACCCTGGGTGTCCGCTCTATCCAGCATGCCTTGTCCCTCAGACACAGACACACACATTTTGATATTTGCAATTTTTCTACCGGGCGGGGGAGAGTCCTGCACACCTAACCCTACCAAATATGGAGGGTTGACTGTATCTCCCTTTAATTGATTTTGAAATGCCTTGTTACCTAAAATTATAAAAAAATAAAACTCAATTCAGGAATTCCATAGTCAACCATATTCCTGTCATATCTTATATTTTGAAGATATCATGATCAATCAGTCCACCAGTTTAAAATCTTCTTAACTAGTACATAGATTTAAGACATCAAGTGTTATTAAATTAACCTTTTTAGATTTTTGGATTTTTTTTTCTGACTGTTTAACCTTTAAACCTATTCTGGCTTTGCATTTAATGCATATTTGTGGTCTATTTTATATACTTTTAATTAAAATCACTAGCAGTGCAATATCTACTCAGATGTACGTCCCATTGAGTTTACTCAGGCTCACTTTTGAATAAATAGGTAAATGTATTGTAAGATTCAAAAGAACAGAATGAATCTTACCCTCATTTTAGTAAATAGGCATAGGATTGCACCGTCAAAAAAAATCTGTAAAAAATTGAGTCTCAATTTTTTCAGCATTCTCCATATAATTTTGTTGTAATAATATGACCTTTTAAAAAGGTAGATATTTGCTTCTGTAAATAATTTGAGCCAGCATGGCACGGCAGTTTGATCTGGAGAGAAGGGTTCCCTGCTTGGCCATGAAAACAGATGGAGTGACCTTCAGTGAATCACACACTCTCAGCCCCAAAAAACCCCATGATAGGCTTGCTTTAGAGTTGCCATAAGTCAGAGATGACTTGAAGGCACACAACAACAACAAAATAATGTGAAATCTGAACCTTACTTTTTTCATCAGGGTGACTCTGGTGGTCCTTTGATCTGCGATGGGGAGCAAAGAGCCGTGGTCTCCTTTGGAAGAAGATGTGGAGATAGCCACCACCCTGGGGTTTATACTCGTCTCACAAAGGACCACCTCCAATGGATACAGAAAATCACAGGGGGCAACTTATAGACTTGATTTTTTTTTTTACTCATTAACTTCCTTAAAGAGTGTGTTCTTTTGTTTGTGCTTGTCTTGTTCATCCTTGTAACATCCCATCACGGGCCACAGTTGTAGGGCTAACATCTGCTTAACTGAATCCATCAACTAATTTGATGTACTGTATTTACTGGGATATAAGATGCACTTTTTCCCTAAAAAATACTCTTTGAAAATGGGGTATGTCTTATACACCAGCAAATACGGTAACGCTAAAAACATAGGGGAGGGAGGGGAAGTGAAAGGCGTTCTCTCCACCCAGGCAAAAACAAGAAAGGAGGGGGTAGTGGAAGCCTTGATCTATAGAAACATAGATAGATGCTTCCATAGTTTCTTTTTACCTTACTCTTCTCTCCTGTGCATTTTGACTTTGCCAGGAGTTTCTGCCCAAGCAAACAAGAAGAGAGGGGTGGTGATGCAGCATGCTTTTCATTCCCCTCCTCTTCTGGTGCAGCACACTCTTCCTTCCTCTCCTTTCCTGTACATTTTGCTCACCAGAGAACTAAAAAAAATTTTCCTGAAAAATGCCCCCTGAAAAGTGGGGTGTGTCTTATATGCGGGTGCATCTAATACTCCAGCAAATATGGTACTTAGGTAATTAGCCAAAGTGCATAGATTTGCATGTGGCTTGTTGGCTGGGAAATTCATAGAGCTGTAGTCAACAATACATTTTTCTAAGCTCATACTTTTCACAAAAAATTGTGCAAGCTTCTGAAGGTGCCAGGTAAAAATCAAGGCATGTGGAAGAAGAAAATTCAATAGGTAGAGCCTGCATAAAAAGCAACATTTTTAAAATTCCCTCTAGTACCCAAAATTCCCTCTTGTACCCTGTCCTGTTTCTCACTTGAGGGTTCTAGCTGAAAAAGAAGGAACAGATATCTTCAGACATCTTCTGAAGCATCTAAACCCTATTGGTATATATGTGCAAGTTCCTTCAAGTCCCTCCTTGTCTTACAGCAGCTCCATGAATTTCATAGGTTTTTCTTAGGCAAGGAATAATCAGAGATGGTTTTGCCAGTTCCTTCTTAGCTTCACCTAAGGAAGACCCATTCAGTTAATGGTTACATAAACATTGGCTCACCATTCACTGATGGTTTTAATGGACCTTCTCTAGTTGGAACAAATCATTACCATTCAAGCCTAAGAATCCCACTTTGTGTCCCAGTTCTGTGGGACAGGATGGGATATAAATATAGCAATTATAAGAAAGAGGTGTTTAGAATGAAAGCTTTGTTCACCTGCTGCATTGGTTGGAGGAAGCAGAAGCAGCAGTGAGGCAAAAGGAAATTCATGCTCTTTAATGATGCTCACTCCACCACAATTATACAGTTGTAAGGAGGAGGGAAAGGGGTACAATTTACTTTCAGGTTGCTAGGTTCCCTGTCATATGGAAATAAGTATGATCTGTTGGTATTGCTAATTGCTGTTAGAAGGTATCCATATGGACTGCTTTTTGCTACAATGTATCCAGGATGGAGAAGGAGGAAGAGGAGATAAGGGGGAAATGAAAGTGCAGACTGGAGAGACCTGTTGTTTTGAGAACCCAATGCTTTTGAGATAAGAGCAGGAAATATGCAATCAGGTCACCCTAGTCAAGGATGCTGAGGGATAGCTGATAGGCACTGGCCTCCGGAAGTGTTGGGGAACTGGTTTGATGTATGGATTTATGGCTGTCATCAGTCACTGTTTTGCCCACCTTAATTTATAATGTTAACCTATAAACGCTGTAAGCTGTATGTATTCTTTAGTCTCAGCAAATTCTGTGGAAGTGTGGTGTGATGATGATCATGCTTATCTATTAAAATATACTACCATCTAGCTCAGAGTGAATTTTGTGGAGTGTGGGTTATCCAATGCATGACATTTATACACTTTTAGTGAAACTATTAGGCTTGGCCTGTCCTCTCTTCTCCATTGATCACTTGGTCCACTCTACCTCTTAAGACCTAAACTCACCTTTGGTCCAAGCCAGACAAACATAACCACAGGAGGTGAATGACTTCTATTTTTCTGCCCATTTGAAATATTTTAGAAATCTAGAAACAGCATCCGCAATCATAAACAAAACTGAAACTGTTATATCCTGTTCTTAACACAATTGTGTCTTTGTAATTTCTATATTCAACATCAAATAATTTTTTTTCCCTCTGCTTTGAATTTAAGCCACAGAGGAAGCAAAAAAAAAAAAACAACCTGTATGCTGTGCTGAATATATGGCTGTTAAAACATGACACAGCAAGAAACATGACATCTGAGATGTAGTATATCAGCTTAAAGGAAATATATAGCCATCAGAACTAACAGTAGATATGGAATTCCCAAGTGGAACCAGTCTATATATACGAAACATACTTGCAGTTTACAGAAGACTGAGTTTTCTGTTTAAAAAAAAATACCTCCTCTCTTTCAATTACTGGAATGGATATCCTAGTATTTCAAACTAGTACAACATCTCTTTCACATAAGTACTGGGACACCTTAATGCTGTCTCTGAAAAGAATCATTGACGAGAGTACTAAGCATGCTGTTTGCAAAGTACAGGTACTCTTTCCTAGTCTAAACCCACAGAAACTACATACTTCCCAGCTGTTCCAGTTTGGCATGGGCAGTCCTGATTATTCCTCTGTCACACCACTTTTTCAGCTGGTTTTAAAGTGTCCCAGTTTCTCTCTCTTTCTTTTTCTTTCCCCATTTGTCCTTGGCTTACATCAGTGGCTGCAGACTTAGCTCAAGGTGCAAAACTAGTTTTCAGTCAGTCATGTTGGGGGAGCAGGGAGGAGCAGTGGAAACTTGCTGTTTCTTCTGGACCCAGCCAAAAGGAAACTGCTACAGCCTCTCCTAGCTTGTAGCTTCTTCATTATTAACAATAACTGGCCACTGTGATCACATTCAGAGGCTCCTTGGCCACATTAGGAAACACAAGAAATTCCTACAGAATAAGAAATAAGTGAAATAAAGTTTGGTGAAGAACGAACCTCACTGTCTTTTTCCCAGTGGCTCAGGATATTTCTTTACCTCAGAGAGGCATTTCAGTCTTGCAATCGCACCTCATGGCCTAAAGGAAAATAGAATCTACATTTTCCACTCTTTTGGACTGTCCTCTTCATCCTTATTTTCATTTGAAATTCTGTACAAGTACACCTCCCTGCTTTGTCTTTTCCTCCTCTTTCCCCCAGTTTTTTTTAATTTGTTCTCCGTCTTAAGGTCTAAATTCCTTGTAAATGGGGAAGAATGCTCACTTTGATATCTATGTAACTTTGCAAGGTGCAGTACATGTAATAAACACTATTAACACCAGTGTTTATAACACATATTTTAGAAAAGTATAAACGTTTGAGAATGTAAATTACTTGATCTCCAGCTGAATGTATTCTACTGACACACCTGGCAACTTCTAAATTCTTAACAACCTCTTAAAAGAGTGGAAACTGTAATCTTTAGTTGGATGGAAGATGGAAGACTTTTTTCCTCCAGTTACTGTAACTGTGCCCTATATTACATCATACTGTTATAGCACTATTATTCCACTTTAACTGCCATAGCAACATCCTATGGTATCCTGGGATTTGCAATTTAGGGAGAGGCATTTATAAAACTTTGCCAGAGAATTCTTGGTCCCCAGTAAACTACAAACTACAGAATTCCATAGGATGTTGAAACTGAAACAATAACACTATAACAGTGTAGAATGGAAATGGCCAACAACAACAACAAAGAAGTAGGAGGAGAATCCAGTACAAAATACAGCAAGTTTTGCATAAAACCAAAGACTTTGAGAGATCATGTCCTTACATCTTCTTTATAAAGCGCAGGACGAAAACATCTCTGTGTCCATTCAGTAGTAACTTTTTTGTGTCCTAATTCCCACATCCTCCTTCAAATTGGTAAAGTAATTAAAAGATTATTTAAAAGATTTTCAATTAGGATACATAATCTCACTGAAATTAATGGGATTTAAGTAAATTTGGGCAGAATAACCGCAACAGAAATAATAGAAAGTTAAATGGGTGGATTTCACTCTTGCATAGATAAGGCTTGGAACCAATAGAAACTTCAGCTGGTTAGATACTGGGGGGAGTGTTCATAAGAGACGTTCACTGTGCAAAATCAAGATACCTGTGTGTGTTTTAAACCAGCCTCTCCCAAGCTGATGCTTTGCAGGTATGTTGGACTATAGATCCTGTCATCCCCGGCTAGCATGCCTTGTAGCTATAGTCACTGGCAGATAATGAGGATGGTAACCTCATACATCTAGAGGACATCTGATTGGGGAAGGCTGATTTCCATTATATTAAAAAGTGATCTTGGATCAAATTTCAGGACTTACAGACATAGCCAAAACTGCAATTTACTTCCATACCTAAAAAAATCCTATGAAAGTCATGGGGTCACCATAAGGTGACAGGCTACTTGAAGGCACAGGTATACATATTCCACAAATGGCATTTAGGTGGTGGTATCATATTAGACCCAACATGGTATAGTGATTTGAACATTGGAATATGACCCTGGAGACCAAAGTTCAATTCCCAGCTTGGCCATGAAAACCTACTGGGGGAACCTGGGCACATCACGTGCTCTCAGCAGAAGAAAATCCTGTGATAGGTTCACTGTAGGGTTGCCATAAGTTAGAAATGACATGAAGGCACACAACCACAACAATTGTGTTAACAAAGTAACAAATCTCTGCCTCATTACCCAGATCTAGGGATGGGATGAATCCAGAATTTTCCGAATTCAAATCCGGATCTGAATCCCTGGAAGGTTCTGGGAATCCATGAATCTCACAAATCTTGAATCTTTCAAATCCTTTTTTAAAAAAGGGTTTAAAAAGCAAGGGAAAGAAGGATAATCTTGGGCAAGACACACTCTCTCAGCCTTAGCAGACGCCTAGGCAAGGGCAAATCTCCCTCTGAAGAAATCTGGCCAGGACAATTGTCATAGTTTTGCCTCCCTAGATTGAAAATGACATGAAGGCCCTTTCTACACAGGCAGGGAAATGTGGATTAATCTGGGTCCTCTTTCTGTCCCATTTTGTGGTTTGCCTGTGTAAACAGGGCCACATACTCCAGTACAGAGATCATCCAAGTCAAAACGGGATTTTCTTTGCATAGCTCCTTCTGGCATCCTGAGATTTGTCATTTGGTGATGCACCAGCACACTTTGGCAGAGAAGGCTGTGACATCTTGTAAAGGTACAAACCCCAGAATTGTATATGAAAGAGCTTTGCAAGGGAGCTACGCAAAGGAATCTTTCAGCTGTCCTTGAAATCTAAAGAAGACTGTACTTTCCAGTCAAGTGCTGAATTTCAATATGAAATGTTCAATTTAAATATCTTAGAATACAACCGCAGATGTAATTTCTGAAATTGTTAGCAAAAGCTATTATTACTCCAAGGGAAAAACTCACCTACTTACTTTCTTCCCTTGTATGTCTGGTCTCCTAGGTTTTCGGGAATCCCGATCTCCCAGGTTTTCAAGCGTCCCAGTCTCCCTGGTTTTCAGGTGTCCTGGTCCCCAACAATCTATTTGGTTGGTGGATTCGAAAGATTCAGTTTGCCTATTTTGGCACAGGGATTTGGATTCGGGAATCTCGAATCTTTACCCAGGATTCTAGGATTTGAGGATTTGGTTGGCCCGTCCCTACCCAAATCCAAATTTACCTTGGTACTATAATTTTTTTTTAAAAAAAATCATTTGTGGTGATATGATATAATGGAAGCATGATGCGGCAGAGAAATTTGAACCTAAAATCTTGTTTCAGTATTAGGAAAGATCCAGGAATGTATTGAAATAATGGTGGAGGGAATAAAATTTGCAGAAGTGTTGAAGCATACCAGTAGAAAAGAAAACTGGGACTTGGAAAAACAGCTATGATGGCATAAGACAAGATCCTGAAGTGCAAGCATACATCACTGAGTATTAAAGTTAGGATTGTCAGTGCCATCAATATTTCCAACTTGTATGTATGATTGGGAAAATTGTACAGTGAAGAAAAATGATAGGAAGAAAATCAACTGATTTGATACATGGTGCTAGAGAAGAATTCTACAGATACCATGGATTGCCAAAAAGACAAATAAATAGGTCTTAGAGCAAATCAAGCCTGAACTATCTCCAGAAGCCAAGATGACTGTCATACTTTGGACATATCATAAGAAGACATGATTCACTAGAAAGGATGACAATGCTTTGTAACGTAGAAGGCAGTAGGAAAAGAGGAAGACCACATTACAAGTAGATAGACTCAATCAAGGAAGCCATAGCCCTGAGTCTGCAAGACCTGAGTAGGGTGGTTGGTGATAGGGTGACTTAGACGTCTGTCCTTCATAGGGTTTCCGTAAATCAAAGTCAACTTGTTAGGAGGTAACAAGAACAATTACTGTTTGTGCTATATATTGTCTTACTCCAAAAATTGAGAGTTAGTAGCTTGCAATTTTAAAAAGCACACTATGAAGACTTTTAGAAGTCTCTCATTCATAGGGTCACCGTAAGTCAAAGCTGACCTGAAGGCAATTAATGACCACAGGAGGAGGCTGCAGCTGAGAGAAGAAAGCCTCATCAGTGAAATCAAAATCTGCTCCCTTTGCCTTTATTTATTTATTTAATCTTATATGTCCTCGCTTTCTTCAAAGACTGGAGCTCAGGGTAGCTTACATGGTTTAAAAAACAGATACAACTAAAAACACAGTAAGTTCTAACATAAAGACATGATTGAACTGATAATTTTTAAAAAAGAACACACAGAGAATTAAAACCAATTTTAAATGCACAACAGGAAACAAGTGGGAAAACTATAGCACCCTTCTTCGTATTATGTTTTTGATTTGGCACTTTAGGCATTCTTGATATCTACATTTCCCCCCCTTAAAATTCCTTATGTTCTGGTGAAAATATGACAGCTATTCAGGGCTATTCAATTGTGGCTGTCATATAAGTGGAGAACTATCAGTGGTACCTTTTTCAGGGCCCTATCACACTATATTGTTATAGCACTATTATTCCACTTTCACTCCCATGGCATCATTCTGTGGAATCCTGGAGGCTGTAGTTTGGTGAGGCACTGTAGCTCTCTGGCTGAGAATTCCAAATGCCTCCCCCTAAACTGCAGATCCAATGATGCCATGCAATGTTGCAATAGCAGTTAAAGTGGAATAATAGTGCTATAACAGTGTAGTGCAATAGGGCCTTTAGAAAGATACCACTGATAGTTCTCCACTTATATGACAACCACTCTTTAAAAAAAAGAAAAAGAAAAGAAAACAGAATGCTTGTAATAGCTGGGTGTGGGGAGATCAGATTCTACTCTTGACAGGCAGCTGCCTCAGGGCCTGCCATTTCCTCAGTGGTGTACCAAGACAGGGGCAGTGAGGGCAGTCCGACCTGGGTGGTACTTTTTTGGGGCCGCTGCTAGCCATCCAGCCACTGTCTCTGCTGTCCTCCCCTTTCCAGGCCATAAAGCCACTTTCCAGCCTCGCCCCACCATCCAGCCTTGCACTGTTCTCCCAACTCAAACCCCGCTGCAAAATGTTCCAAGCCTCTTTCTTCTTGCTCCAGCCTCCTTTCATGCTCTCTCCGCCCACCTCCCAAGCCCACTGGCTGCTCCACGTTTCAGGACAGGACTGTGCATGCTCTGATTGGATGGATGGTCCTCCCTCATTTGGGTATTTTCAGTTGCTGTCAATCAGAAGGTGAGAGAGTCCTGCTTCCCTTTCCCACCTAAGGCGTAAAAGCAGGAGAGTCACTCCCCCCCAACCAGCGCCAACGACTTAAAGGGGAAGTGCATGTGAGGAAAACAAAGTGGGGACAACGCACCCTGTGCAGTATTCCTTTATTACTCCCAATGTGCACGTGCTTCCATGTTTCTCTAGTAGTTGAGATCCTGTTTTCTGTAAGAGGGAACATGCTCCCTTTAAGAAAAGCCCCTTTTTTTCTTGTTTCCTTGTGGTTTCAAACTGACAGCTTCTTATTAACAACCATGAAGCAGCACTTATAACAGGAGCTGTTTTCCAAAGGGCTGGGAAAGACTTCAGAGGCCATGCTATAGGAAGGTGACAGTGGAAAGCTGGAAGTAACCCAAAGTTATCTCCAGGTAAGCACGGTGTGGTGTTTTGAGCATTGGACTATGACCCGGGAGACCAGGGTTCAATTCTCCTCTTGGCCATGGAAACTCACGGTCGACCTTGGGCAAGTCACACTCTCTCAGCTACAGAAAAACCTCTGATAGGGTCACCACATGTCAGAAATTACTTGAAAACAACAACTAGCCTACAAAGTGAGAGAGGAAGTGCAGAGGTTGAAGAAAGCAGTTACTTATTTGCATCTGTATATGTTCCAAAGTGTCAAAGCAGTGTCCATTAATAACATGTAGGAATTGCACACAACAAATGCATAAATGCAATTTTGGACCACAGTGTCCAGAATCTCCCAGGCAAAACAGCCACCAGAGTTGTTGTCCAAAAATAACTTTAAGCCATGTGTGTGTGTATGGCTGTAGAGTAAACCAGAAGATCTCCATGACAGCGGAACTCACACTGTGAGTGGTGTCCGCAAGCATTAAATTTCTCAGCAGCTGGATTCATAGAATCATAGAGTTGGAAGAGACCATAGAGGCCATCGAGTCCAACCCCCTGCTATGCAGGAACACTCATCAAAGCATTCCCAGCAGATGGCCATCCAGCCTCTGCTTAAAAACCTCCAAAGAAGGAGACTCTACCACACTCCAAGGCAGCATATTCCACTGCTGGACAGCTCTGACCGTCAGGAAGTTCCTCCTGACATTCAGATGGAATCTCCCCTCCTGCAGCCTGAATCCATTGCTGCTTGTCCTAAGCTATTTCTGCAATACATTGTTACAGTGCTATTATTCCACTTTCAACTTCATAGGGAATTCTAGGGTTTGTAGTTTACTGAGGCCAAAGAGCTCTCTGGCTGAGAATTCTGAATGCCCCTCCCTAAACTGCAAATCCCAGGATTCAATAGGATGTTGAAAGTGCAATAGTAATACTATAACAATGTAGTGTGGAAATGGCCCTATTCTCTGAAATGGCAGAGAACAAGCCCGCTCCCTCTTCAACATGACATCCCTTCAAATATTTAAACATGGCTATCATGTCCCCTCTTAACCTTCTCTTCTGCAGACTAAACATAGCCAGCTCCCTAAGCCGTTCTTCATAGGGCATGGCTTCCAGATCCTTCACCATTTTGGTCGCCCTCCTCGGGACACATTCCAGCTTGTCAACTTCCTTCTTGAACTGAGGTGCCTAGAACTAGACACAGTATTCCAAATGAGGCCTAACCAATGCAGAATAGAGTGGTACCATTACCTCACTCAATCTAGACACCATACTCCTATTGATGCAACCAAGAATCTCATTGGCTTTCTTGGCTGCCGCATCACACTGCTGACTCAAGTTCAGCTTGTGATCTACCAAGACTCCTAGATCCCTTTCATATATACTGCTATCCAGCCATGTGTCCCCCATCCTATATTCGTGTATTCCATTTTTTCTGCCTAAGTGTAGGACCTTACATTTCTCTCTGTTGAAATTCATTTTGTTAGCTTTGGCCCAGCTCTCCAATCTGTCAAGGTCATTTTGAAATTTGATCCTGTCCTCTGGTGTATTAGCAACCCCTCTCAATTTGGTATCATCTGCAAATTGGGTCAGCATGCCCTCTACTCCTTCATCCAAATCATTGATGAAGATGTTGAATAGCACTGGACCCAGGACAGAACCCTGTGGCATCCCACTAGTCACTTCTCTCCAGGATGAAAAGCAGCCACTTGTGATTACCCTTTGGGTTTGGTCGGTCAACCAATTACAAATCCACCTAACAGTAGCCCTGTCCAGCCAGCATTTTACTAGTTTCTTTGCAAGAATGTTGTGGGGAACTTTGTCAAACGCCTTACTGAGGTCAAGATATGCTACATCTACAGCATTCCCTTCATCTATCAAGCTTGTAACCCTATCATAAAAAGAGATAAGATTAGTCTGGCATGACTTATTTTCAGAAATCCATGCCAGCCTTTAGTGATTATGGCATTGCTTTCTAAGTAATTACAGACTGACTGTTTAATGATCTGCTCTAGGATCTTTCCTGGTATGGATGTCAGGCTGACCGGGCGATAATTATTTGGGTCTTCTTTTTTCCCCTTCTTGAAGATGGGGACAATATTTGCCCTCCTCCAGTCTGCTGGAACTTCTCCTGTTCCCCAAGAGTTCTGAAAAATTATTGCAAGTGGTAAAGAAATTACTTCTGCTAGTTCTTTTAATATTCTTGGATGTAATTCATCTGGCCCTGGAGATTTGAATTCATCTAGTTTAGCCAGATGTTCCTGTACTACTTCTTTACTTACTCTGTGCTGCACTTCCCTTACTTCTTCACCTGCTCCCCACGCCCCAGGTTGGCTACTTCTATCCTTTTGGGAGAAAACTGAGGCAAAGAAGGTATTAAGTAGTTCTGCCTTCTCACTTCCCCCGTTATTAATTGGTCACCTTCTCCACGCAGTGATCCTATCATTTCCGTTTTTCCTTTTGTTGAGGACATATCTAAAAAAAGCCCTTTTTATTGTTTTTGATGTCTCTGGCAAGCCTGAGTTCCTTCCTTTAGCTTTTCTGACCTTCTCTCTACATATCCTGGCTATTTGCTTGAATTCCTCTTTGATGGTTTCACCATTTTTCCATTTCCTGTATGTTTCTTTTAACACTTAGCTCAGCTGAGAGTTCTTCAGTCAACCATTCCAGTTTCTTTAGACACCTGCCATTTTTCCTCCTTACTGGCACAGTTTTCAATTGTGCCTTTAGTATCTCACTTTTAAGAAACTCGCATCCATCATGAACTCCTTTCTCTTTTAGTATTCTTGACCACAGGATTTCAGCAAGTAACTCCCTAAGTTTAGAGAAATCAGCTTTCTTAAAGTTTAGGATGCATGTCTGGCTACACTCGGCTTCTCCTTCCCACTGAATGACAAACTCCAAAAGAACATGGTCACTCCCTTCTAAGGATCCCACCACCTCCACCTCATCAACAAGGTCATCCCTGTTGGTTAGGATCAGATCTAAAATAGCTGATCCCCTTGTTGCCTTTTCCACCTTCTGGACTATGAAATTGTCTGCAAGGCAAGCGAGGAACCTGTTGGACCTTGCAATCTTTGTAGAATTTGACTGCCAACAAATATCAGGATAATTGAAATCTCTCATTAACACAGCATCTCTCCTTTTTGAATGTATGGTCTTCTGCTCCAGGAAGGCCTCATCCAAGTCCTCAGGCTGGCCTGCAGGCCTGTAGCAAACCCCACAATCACATCCCTATTTTTTCTCATTCCCTTAATTCTCACCCACATGCTCTCAACTTGGCTTCCCAGATTCTAGTCCTGGATCTCTTCACAGTTGAAAACATCCTTGACATATAAGGGTCCTCCTCCTCCTTTTTTGTTTGATCTATTTCTATGAAATAGGTTATACCCCCCTATTCCTATGTTCCAATCATGAGATTCATCCCACCAGATTTTAGTGATGCCTACTAAATCATATTTATTTTGTTGTACTAAGAGTTGGAGTTCACCTTGCTTATTCCCCGTGCTCTGTGCAAGGGTTTGCCTTGTCTAGAATCATAGAATCATAGAAACATAGAGCCGGAAGAAACTACGATGTCCATCGACTCCAACCCCCTTGTGCCATGCAGGAACAAACACTCAAAGCACCCCCAGCAAATGTCCATCCAGTCTCTGCTTAAAAACTTCCAAAGAAGGAGACTCCACCACACTCTGAGGCAACATATTCCACTGTCAAATGGTTCTGACTGTTAGGAAGTTCTTCCTGATATTTAGATGAAATCTCTTTTCCTCTAGTTTGAATCCATTGCTCTGTGTCCTTGTTCCTGGAACAGCAGAAAACAAGCTTGCTCCATCTTCAGCACGGTATCCCTTCAAATATTTAAACATCATGCTATCATGTCACCTCTTACTCTTCTTTTTGTCAGGCTAAACATACCTAGCTCCCTAAGCTTCTCCTCATAGGGCATGGCTTCCAGACCCTTCACCATTTTGGTCACCCTCTTCTGGACACTTTCTAGCTTGTCATCATTCTCCTTGAATTGTGGTACCCTGAACTGGACACAATATTCCAGGTGAGGTCTAACCAAGGCAGAATAAAGTGGCATTATTACTTCTCTTGATCACGACACTCTACTCCTATTGATGCAGTCCAGAATTGCATTGGCTCTTTTAGCTGCTGCATCATACTGTTGACTCATGTTCAGCTTGTGGTCCACTAAGACTCCTAGATCTCTTTCACATGTACTGTTTTCAAGCCAGGTATCACCCGTCCTGTATCTGTAAATGTAGTGTAATACCCTCCATTTTTCCTGTCAAAATTCATTTTGTTAGTTTTGGCCCAGTTCTCTAATCTGTCAAGGTCATTTTGAATTCTGATACTGTCCTCTGGGGTATTGGTTATCTCTTCTAATTTGGTGTCATCTGCAAATTTGATTAGCATGTCCTCTATTCGCTCATCCAAGTCATTGATAAAGACGTTGAATAGCATTGGGCCCAGGACAAAGCACTGTGGACCCCTCTAGTCACTTATTTCCAGGATGAAGAGGAGCCATTGGTGAGTACATTTTGGGTTCAGTCAGTCAACCAGAAATAAATCCACCTAAAAGCAGCATTGTCTAGCCAGGTTTTATTAGCTTGTTTGCAAGAATATCATGGGGGACCTTGTCAAAGGGTTTACCGAAATCGATATACTACATCCACAGCATTCCTTTCATCTACCAAGCTTGTAACTCTATCAAATAAAGAGATTAGATTAGTCTTGCATGACTTTTTTTTGAGAAACCCCATTGAGAAGGCAAGAGGACCAAATGAACAGAACACCTCCCTTTTTCAGTGTCAGGAAATACTTAATAGGAGAATGTATCAAATTTTTAAAAAAGAAAAATGATGAAGTGGGAACTCCTAATGAGAGGAGCTCCCCCCACAAAAAGAGAGTTCCTGCTGAGAAGTCGAAAACGAAGAGGCAGATGATCAGTAAGGCAGCTTAGAGCAAGTACATAAAAAGGGGAGCAATTGCAAATCTCTAATATACCACACATGGGACCTCCAGAACTTTCCAGCAGAACCTTCCAATGGATGTCAATGACAAATTAATTACATTAGAGACAGACAGGCTTGCAGTTCTGCCACCAACAAAAATAACAGTTGCAGCAATTAGTTCAAGCTTACACATACATCACTATTGTCCAGCATTAGTCAACTGATTTCAATCCCTTCAGGATTATTCTCCTACTGTACTTTGCTCAACATTCAGTTAAACTAGTCAGATTGCCTTCTTTAAAAATAATTTTTTAAAAAAGCAGAACAGAAAGCAATGCACCACATGACAATATAGATCCAAGGCTTTAGAAACTGGACTTGTTACTGTGTAGAGGAAGATATGAAAGCATCTAGTAGGCATGGACCCCAGAACAGAAAGGGGGAGGTACTCAAGTCCCTGCAAGGCTAGGCTGGGGTGGGCTAAATCATTGATGATTTTGCTAACAGAAATGCAAGGGTGTGATAATGGGGCTTCCCATTATCTAGGCTTATCAAAGGGAGACACTTCTCTCTTCAGGTAAACCAAGGGTTAATGAGATGTTAGGATTACATCACAGGTCACAAGGTGAGAATTGACCAACCAAAAGGAAAGAGGCGGGCATCTTGGAGATGCTTCCAGATCCTTCCAAGGAGGAAAATAAAACTTCTGAGAGGCCATGTGGCCAGAGAGACAGATACAGAGAGAGCGCTGGGCCAGTGGAGCTGGCAGCATGCCATGTCTCCTGGACCCCTCTCTCCTCCTTTAGACCATCTACGCCTATAACCTAATTGTGAGTAACTAGAAATAAGTAGTTAGACGCGTTAGGGATGTTGTTATTTTGGGAATTGGCTGATCTTAAGAATGTATCTGTGCTGTTATATCTGTTTTGTAAATTCTTGTAACTAAGTGTACCTGGGAGAGGGGGTCTCCCAAGTGTGATATTATTTGCATGCCTTGATTAAAACACTTTTATAAACCTCCGTTTCTCTCCATTTCCACGCCAGGGTTGGCACACGCTGCATAGGACCCCTCACTCAGGGGAAGGGGGAGGTGGAAGTTCCTTATGCTTAGAGATTAGGCAAAGTCCCTCCTGTTCTGTCTAAGTAATTCATAATTCAGGGGGGTGGTGGCAGCATACCTGATAGAGTTGGGGGGATTGCCAGTTGCTCCATGCGTGGAAGTCAGCTTTGGAAGGCTGGCAAGAACCCTAGTAAAAGCACTAGGAGGGAATTTCCAGTCTTGCAAGGCTGGAAGTCAACTTAAGACTGGAAATAAACCTACAGTGTCACAAAGGGGGAAAAACATTTTAGGGTGTTGGAATAAAAGTTTTACTTCAAAAGTAAACATAATGATTTAATTTATCTCTCTATATGTTGCTTTGACTTTTTGTAGTATTTTTGGTGTGTACTGAGAGGGGTGCCAAACTCAGAGACTGCCCGCAGGCGGCAAAAGCTCTAGGTACACCACTGCATTTCCTGCCACTCATAAGGTTCCATGCTGAATGATACAAATGAAAAAGAAGCTATGAAGGGGAAAATAAAATGAATGGGATCCTGTCACTTCAGTTTTTCATTCATTCCGAAACAAAATGCACAACCTAAAGTCCTAATACCATCACTTCAGCTCTATATCTGTTGAATATCTAGTGTCTGTATGTAGTATATGCCCAACTGTACCTAGTGTCTGTTGAATATCTAGTGTCTGTTGAAACAACAAACATAAATTACCTCCTGTGTTTAAAATAGTCCACATATAAATATAATGAAAAAATTAAATAAATAGATAGATAAAAACACTGGATTTTCAGACTTCCTTTGATGCTTTGATTTCTTTTTCTCAGTCTTTAGGGAAAAATAGGCAAAGGATGGCCCTGCAGCCCGCCCAAGGCTGGGTTTTTTGTGTGTGATCTTTCATCCTTCCAAATTTCTCAGACTGCCATTCTTCTGGCCACATAAAGGAGTGAATTGCACCCGGTCCAACTGTCTCCTGTCTCGCTTGTTCAGCTACTATTAAACTCTCGCAGTTTTTCTCACCTCCTCCCACTTTCCCCCTTTGTCTTCAGCTTAAGTTCAATTGCTGCACAACATATTCAAACTGCAAAAGTAAGTTGCACTCAATCAATTCAATGTGTGGGTGGAAAGAATGGAGCAGGATCTTGCCCTTCCCAGTAAGCTCAAGCAAAAGTAAATTGCTGCTGCCTGACCTACCTTGTGCATTCTTCCTTATTAATAACTTTTGCCATCTTAACCACACTCTAATGTTGGTTGGCCACATGTGCCCGTTTTCATTTGTGACATGTTGAAGAGCATGGACTTGTGTGCCTTGGAAGCCTCCAGGAATGGCAGTGTACCTTTTAAATGGGCTGCAGGGCCACTGCACCATTCAAACATTTTTGAAAATCCATTTTTCAAAAGTAGAAGTGGACTTCCAGTCATTTCCAGTTTGGGTGGTGGGGGCCTGGGAGGCATTTTGATATTTTTGGCAGTGTGTAAAGTCTCCAAAGGGTCCCATGGGCAACAAATTGGCCCTCACAGTTGCCCATCTGTGGCTTAGGGCCTAATGTTTTAAATGTACCAACTTCTCTGAACACAATTAAATACATTTCCATTTTTATTTTTTTTTATTTTTATTTTTTTGGTATCAGGATCAAGGTTTTCTTTTACTGCTGAGTTTTATATTTTTTGTGTCGAGAGTAGGATAATTTGAGAAATGTTCTCTACCTCCAATGATACTGAGAATGGGATGGCGAAGGAGTTGGATTGTGAATCCTTGTTTCTATTCATTTCTTTCTTACAAGTGTTGCCTCTTTCCATGGACTTCTCACTCTATCTTTCTAATTTGCACAAAGGTTTCTTCTGACGCAGCAAGAAATGATCATCTACCGAAATGTTCCAGTTGGGCCCGTCGATGTTAATAACATTTTTGCACAATCTTTCTATATGCCACATTGTGTAAAGAGACATCACCTGTGAGAACTTACAAGTGAATCTCTTTCTCTCCCTCTTTTGTTTCATATTCCATTGGTCAAGTTATTTAATGAAAATGATGTGACCACGACGTGCCTAGAAATGAAAAAGAGATGACTTTCGGTGGTCACATTGGGCTGTTTCAGGTTTCTCAGTCTCTGAAAGAATGAACGTATAAGAATGAAACCAGAGCCACTTCCTTTGTATACCAAATATATATTAGATACATGTTTGTGGAGGAAGACTTAAAGGAACAATAATGGGTCTCCTGTCTGCCATGTGGCTTTCTATGGTCATTTTGCTCCTCAGAATTCCCAGACGTAAGAGTGCTGCTACACTATATCTTTATTTTCCCTCTGCAATATATCAACTATATATATTTAATATGGAAATGGTGTGATGATGTGTAATGAAACAGTTAGCCAAAGTAGTCTTGTGTTCTGTTTATTTCCTTACTTGTTGCAAAAATACAGGTTCTCATTTGCAAAAATGAGAGAAACTACAGAGAGATGAAAGGGATATCCATGAGGTGAATCTAAACAGCTTGCATGCTGTTTCAATCCAAATGAGATCAAAAACCTGTGACTTCACCACATCATTTGTTTTTTATTTCTCTCTTTAAACAATCAAGCAGCACTTTATAACTTGCAGCTTCTGCTGGCCTGTATCACTTTTATCCTAGTGCCAACATTGCTGGGGAAATTTTCGTTAAAGAGAGCTAACATTTCAGGTGCATATGCAATGTGGGTGACAATTTATAGCGCTCTCACTGTATAATGTTCATGATCTTAAGAATTGGAATGCCTTTCCTTCCCTCAGAATGCACCCAGGATTTTGCTACACATGTTTTCAATGTAATGTGTCGCATCAAATCTGGGTTTACAATCTGGGTTTGAAATGACATGAAATGAGAGAGCAAAAAAGAGGGAGAAAAAGAGGGAGTGAAAGAAAGGTTAAAGAACACAGCCCAGAGAACATTAAGCATGCTGGGCAGACATGCTCTTTTTGTATTTGTTTATAAATAAGTTATCATTCTTTCTTGCATCAATAAATGAATAAATCTCATTTAAATGGAAGTGCTTAGTTATTGTTTAATTTTTATGCTACCTTAATATTGTTAAGTCCCATGACAATCAGGCATACTCAACCTTCACTAGAGGTCTGATTAGGCTTGGTTAGAACATTGTATGTTAACCACCTGATTTCTGTGTAGCAACTCTACCGCTCACCAGATGGCTGAGATGACAGAATTTTGACACAGAGCTCCAAGGCACCCACTGTTTTTCTACCTTTTGGCATCAAAGTGAGCTAATGCTCAGTACCTCCACATAAGTTCCTGTACAAAGGAGGGCTGTATAACATATGGTCTGTCAAACCCACTAGCTATATATGATAGCTTGACAATGGCATCATAAAACCTATTTTGCCAGGGGGAACAAAAAAAATAAGCCAGCTGTCAAACAGTTAAGCTGGAGTGACTGTATCTTGTATTCAGAGCTTGTCACATAACTCAGATTCTGAGAGTTGTAGTCCAAAAAGGCAACTTTTCCAAGGTCTCAGTTAGTTTAAAGGGAACAACCCTTTGTCTGAAGGGTGCTCAGAGTATTATTATCCAAAGATGAATTGTGTTTAAGGGCTATCTAGTTCAAGTTTGGTTTGAAGAACCACTTAGCACCTGGAGCCCATTCATACTACACAATTTATAGCACTACCCTTCCACTTTCACTACCATGGATCCATCGTGTGGAAACTTGGGGTTTGTAGTTTGGTGAAGTTCTGGAGTACCATGGCTGAGAATTCTAAATGCCCCTCCCTAAACCACCAATCCAGGGATTCCATAGGACAGAACTGTGGCAGTTAAAGTGGAATAATGGAGCTATAACTGCATAGTGTGAATGGGCCTTCAGATTAACAGAAAGACCAGGGATCTCTTCATAGTCTTAGACATATCCAAGCATGTTTTATGGCGATATTTTGTCTTTTTGGGGTGGAGTGAGACATAAGTGACCATATGAAGCACCCTGACTGACACATGAATGTATGAGATTGTGATCACATTTTCTCTTAGATGATGATTAGGCTTCTTTTGCAGCATCGTTATTGTACGGGTGTGGGGGGGAGAGGGAGGGGGGAGAGGGGAGATTATAGCATCTGGTATCTGTTAGCGGTCTCCCATCCAAGTACCAACTAGGATTGACTATGCTTACTTTCTGTGTATCTGTGTGACATGATCTGGTATTTAGGCTTCAGCAGCTTTATTACCAAAGGATTAACGTCCAGCATAGGGTCTGTTTTTGATGCATTGTAACTTGCATGGCTTCTTCCTTCCATTTAGATCAGTCTGCAGATATAATTGGAGGGAAAGAATCAATTCCACACTCAAGACCTTTCATGGCCATCATCACTGAAAAAAACAAAATCTGTGGAGGGACATTAATCAAACCTAATTGGGTGTTAACAGCAGCCCATTGTAAGCTGTAAATTTACAGAAATTATCCTCCTCTGCTTCTTACAAAGTCAATCAGCATCACTTGTTGAAAGTAACTTTGGGATGAACAGTATGCTCCCAAATCATGCAGCAGTTCTCAGTGAGGTAGTAAAGTGCATCTTCTGGAATAAGCTCCGTGGTGCAAGATCCTTATTCAACAAAAATCTGTCCCCAGGCTCATAAAATCTGTTGTCCCTCATAAAATCATTGGTTGTGTACCCCCCCAACCACCCTGCTAGAATGAGCAACACGTGAAGTGTTGCTTTAACAAGAGAGTTCAATAACAATGTGTGATTTCCTCAGAGTCAAAAATGTTTCCGCCCTGGTAATGCTCATTACTGTAATAGGTAAATGAAAGCTCTGAACCTAACTCACTGAACTACCATGGGCAGAATGTGTTCAGATTTGTTGTTTGTGCCTTCAAGTCATTTCCCACTTATGGCAACCCGAAGGCAAACCTATCACGGGGTTCTCCTGGCAAGATTTATTTTCAGAGAAGGTTTGTCTTTGCCTTCCTCTGAGGCTGAGAGGGTGTGACTTGCCCAAGGTGACCCAGTGAGTTTTCATGGCTGAGTGGGGATTCAAATCAACTGAAACAACACCAGTGTGTGACTGTTCAGACAGCATGAAGACAAGGGGTCCAAACAGCACATTATCAGATCAGAGTTACATGGCCAGAATCCTGATTGCGCCCTCCTTAAGGCTGCCAGATCAAGACTATGCTGGGCACTGAGATTTCAGGACCAAAACCTGAGGCCTAGAGAGAACCTCTTCTGACATCACAGGAGGCAGCTCCTGGTTACAAGAATGATGTTAGAAGAAACATCTCTGTTGATGTCATTAAGCATAATAGATAGTGTATATCATTTAAATAAAAAAACACCAAGTCTAAAAAATTAGGAAAGGCAGTACTATCACCCTAAAGTTCTTCTCTTTTGCCCTGAATATTGGAGTAGAGGGTCCAGGCATTGAGTCTCTGAGCCAAGGCATAACAGCTGACAATCCTCTAATACTACCTATCCATCCATCTTTATTGTGCAGTCGTAAACCTAACAAAAGTACACTACTCTAGTGGTTGCATTTTTTTTCCAGGGTTGTACAATGACAGAGACAAAAGGGAGTCAAAATCTCCCAGCTTCCAGCAGCCTGCTTCTCCACTGCCTTCCTTCCTTCACAGCCTCTTCTGCCTGCAGCGTTGTTGCCTTCTTCTAACATCACATACATTGATGCTGCACTAACAGGATTCCAGAGAATAGTAATGTTATACTTGCTATGAATACATTTTGGCTGTCTTCTAATTTTTCTTCTTTATCTTTGTAGTGGGGAAAGTGCCAAAGTTATTCTTGGAGTTCATTCATTTCCAAAACCCGAACCTTCAAAACAGATCTTTAAAGTTGCTAGATGGATTCCTTACCAATACTATAACGTGAAAGCAAAAGACAACGACCTAATGCTGCTACAGGTATATCAGGAAATAGCTAACAAAAACAAGCATTTTGTATTTTTCTCAGAGCTTGGAAAAGGTTCTTGGACTTATAAGTTCCATAATCCCTTTGCCATTCTGGAGACCGGCACTAAGGATTAGCCACTACTTAATGCTCTTCCTTATTAGGACCATTAACAAAACACTTGAGCAGTACCATCAGCTCAAAAGTTTGGGAGCACGTTCTTTATTGTTCCATTAAAGCTTTAATGGGGATATGTGGGTTGGGAAGTCCACAGTGAGGCCAATGCTGCCATATTTTGCTCCTGGGGAGAAAGCTTCCTGTGCCACTTTTATAGATGCAAACACAGAGAGAAAGAGAGACAGACAGACATCATCATATTTCCTAATTGTATGGGGTGTGGATTAATAAAACCCTGATATCCCCATAATTCATGCTAAATATTCTGGGTATTCTCTCATTAAAATCCAGAGATGTATCTAGGGTGGGGCAAGTAGGGCAGATGCTCCCAGTGCCATGGGGTGCAAAAAAGCAGGGCAGAAGAAGAAGTGGAGGAAGCTGGGGATAGAGACACAATTTCCATACTTGCCCTAGGTGCTGTTTTTTGCTAGATACACCTCTGTTAAAATCAGTGGTGCAAGTTTTAATCATCACAGCTCTCACTGATTCAATAGTTCTAAACCATAACAGCCTCCTCTGGATCTGATCCATTGTCCTGAGATTTTGCACATTTCTGGCTCAGAACTTGTTCTTGCATACTGTCAGCATGGGATATAACCCAGGCTGGTGTTTCCCCACTGGCTGATGTGCTGAGAATTAACACCAGCCTGTTGTACCAAAACGTTTAGGAAGTTGTGCTTATTGGGGCTTTTAATGGTAAAATATACCCTTCAACTATCCCAGTTTGGCAGGGAGAGTCCAGATTAATCCTCTGTCAAATACTTTTAAAATATCCCAGTTAATCTCTCTTTCTCCAACTTCCCCCTTTGTCGTCAGCTTGCTTCAATTGCTGCAAATTGAGCTTAAAGTGCAAAAGTTGTTTGCTCTCAATTAACTCAGCATGAGAGAGGGGAGAGGAAGAGGCAGAATCTTGCCTTCCCCATAGACTCAGGCAAAATCAAACTGCTGCAGTCGCTCCTAGCTTATGTTTTCATCTTCATTAATAGCTTTTGACATCTGATTTTGCTTGGCCATGTATGTCCCAGGCGTCATCTGCAAAATGTTGAAAGGAACGGCATACATTGGACAAAAAAATCAGGCACTCAGGCCCACTGGGGTTCTGCAGGCTGTTCTTTGAGAAAGGACTTTTTCCAAGTTATGGGTAGATGTCTGGTACTGCTGTCATAGTCACTGATCCCCTTCATTAGGTCTCCTTTTTTAGGCCCCAGATGATGAGATGTAGGCCATTTCCACATGGGCATATTGCCCACGCTAGAGTGACCTCTCCAGGAGGTCTTCTTCTCCGGGATCTGCGCTAGAGCAGTTAAAAAAAGTGAGGTTCTAGACCTCAAACTGTTCTAGCACAGCCCCGGGGGTGGGTGGCGCTGTGAGTTTTATAAAAACCACCTTCAAAAGTGGTTTTTATAAAACTTCCACGCTGCCCCATAGCAGCCCCCGGTCAAGAACTGCAGAGACGTGGTAGCGCACCCCTGCAGATCTGCCCGGGGGCGGGCTTCTGGCTGGCGCGCTGTCCTAATTGGCGGAGCGCCACCAGAAGCCGCCGGTCGCCATTTTGGGCACCGCTGGGAGCCGCGGAGCGCCACGGAGCGCCGCCGAAATTCAGCGGCGTTTGGAACGGCGGATCCGCACTCTTCGGAGGGACGGAGCAACCCACTCGCGGGTAAGCTCCGCCCCTGCGTGCGCGGCCCCGTTTCGGCCCCCCCCCGGTGAGGAAAGGGCCGTAGATTGGGGACAGGAGGATAGCAGACCTTCTGCCCTCCTTCTCTGCTTCTTGCACCCTCATGCATTAGTTTTAGCTCCCAGAAAGTTAAGTTGCAAATCCTCCTTCTCTTAAAGCTGCTTGCCATTGAAGTGCCAGAAGACTTGGAACTGGTAGGATGCCTATTCCATCCAGAGGTGGTAGGTAGGGGACAATGAGCAAGAGATGGCGGCTGCACACAGCCAGTCCAACCATTAGGCAAAAGGAGGCAGCCACCTCAGCTAGCAGATTTGGGGTACCATAAAGAGCAGAAATTTTTAGTTCTTTTATTACTGTACATTTACATTGCTAGCATGGTCACTTCATGAACATCATGGCTAAGTAGACACTTTGGTTTTGGATTTCCTTTGTCATTCTAACAGCCACTGTGGTTCTCTCTTTCTTTCTTCCCCATCCCATTCTGCTTAAGCTTGATAGGTCAGCCAAGATTAATAGGAAAGTGTCCATAGTCAAGCTCACCCGAAGGTCCACCGACATCAAGGCAGGTACTAGGTGTCTGGTAGCTGGCTGGGGAAGTATTCACAATGGAAGCAAGATAATATCTGATACTCTACGAGAAGTTAATGTCACTGTCATTGAAAGAAGCATTTGCAAGAAACACTATAATTCTCAACCTGTCATAACAATGAATATGGTATGTACAGGTGACAAGAAGGGAGGGAAAGACGCCTGTGCGGTAAGAACGTTTATTTACTAATTCAGGTGTCTTGTAGTGTGAAAATGTGAAATCTCTTATGACTTACACCTTCCTCACTAGGATAATAAATGTAATGTGCAATAAGGAAATATAGATCTTTTTCTTCATGATTTAAAATATTATTCTAATCAATGGGATTGATTTTTTAATATCTATAACTAGTATGGCTAAAGATCTCCAGGTATGCCTTATACAGCAGAAACTGCTGGTTCAGGCATATTGGTCATCACAACACCTATTTTAAAAAGGCTTTATAAATCAGCAAATTGTTGGAAAGGTAAAACTGCTAATGCTTCCTTAGTGTGTATGGTTTTGAGTTGTACCATAGTAGCTACATTTTGAGAAGAAGTAATCACACAAATTAATTTGCTTTTGGAAAGTTACTTGATATTCAGGGATGTGCATGTCCTTTTGAATTACTTAGCTGCTTCTGGGAAATTAACAAACGGACAATAGAACTGAGGTTTTGGTGCCCTTTTAACCAAAAGCTAAAAGACTGAAAAATAATTTTTCACCATCTGTGACCCAATGGATAAAAGATCTTGCTTGCAATATATGAAAGAACGATGTATAGGGGAACTTTACAAACGGACTTATCTTTGAAAAAGAAAGACTAAAATATTAACATTTCCTTCATGAAATCCTATGACTATTAAGAGTAACTGTAAAATGTCCAATGAAGTTATAGTAAAACATACTAGCCTGATTATATTGTTAGTCTCAACTAGGATAAAATCACTGAATCAAGCAGAGTTTGTGTGTCCACTCATCATTCAAAAGTCGATCACTGGGTCAACTCTAATTGGAACTAACCAATAGGATTCTGGTCACAATATTGGTAAGAGTTATTTGGTAGCGCTTAGAGTTTGGAATGTAATTCTAAAAGGAAACTCATTCCTTTAGTCATTATTTGAGAGGACAGTCAGGCTGTTTATTTTATTATTGCCAGAGGTGGCAAAGGAAGCTGCTACATTACATATATTTAACATGTTAACATTAATGGTTTCCTAACTGTTCAGCAAGTTAAAAAGACTTTCTTCAAAGGAACAAAGCAGCCTTTGCACCTGAAATTTAACTTCTGCTTTATAT
The DNA here is from genome assembly GCA_948472985.1 of Iguana delicatissima. NCBI lineage: Eukaryota > Metazoa > Chordata > Lepidosauria > Squamata > Iguanidae > Iguana > Iguana delicatissima. The sequence goes on along the minus strand of CAOKZL010000724.1, from coordinate 261,456 downwards.
TGTAGTTCAGCCTTTCTCTAAGTCAAAATCCAAGGCACACACCACATTTTCAAAGTGTTCCTGAAGCACCTACGGTGTAATTTTCTAGCTGGTGCTATAAAGCTGTAGCGTAACATGGAAATTATACTATTAATATTTTGGAGAAGATCCTTGAAAGAACCTGTGCATGTCCCATGTGGCTTTGATATTGTTGGTTTAAAACAGTGGTTCTCAACCTGTGGGTCCCCAGATGTTTTTGGACTTCAGCTCCCAGAAGCCCTGAGCATTGACCATAGTGGCTGGGGCTTCTGGGAGCTGAAGTCCAAAAACATCTGGGGACCCACAGGTTGAGAACCACTGGTTTAAAAGAAGGACAAAGCAGAGGTCAATATGGGGGCCACTGCCAGTGTGGTGTAGTGGTTTGAGCATTGGATTATGACTCTGGAGAACAGGGTTCAAATCTCCACTAAGCCATGGAAACCCATTAGATAACCTTGGGTAAGTCACATTCTCTCAGCCTCACAGAAAGGCAACCCCCACTGAACAAATCATGCCAAGAAAATCCCATGGTTCACCTTCGGGTAATCGTAACTCGCAAACAATTTGAAGGTGCACAACAATCACAAATCCCCACCACCTGTGTTCTTGTTTCATGTGGTGGGGACCTCTGGGCCCTTGTGGTATAACACCTTGCTTCAGACCTCTAGTAGCACCTTAATCCCCTTAACAAAAATTGCCCAGACTCAAGTGCTGTGTGTGTGCATGTGCGCATGTGTGTGTACATGTGCATATGTATGAGCATGCCTTCAAGTTGCCTGTCGACTTATGAAGATCCCAAGAATTTCATTGGATTTTCTTAGGCAAGGAATACTCAGATATGATTTTACCTGTTCCTGCCTCTGCAATATAGCCTGCAGCACCTGGTATTCATTGGCAGACTCCCATCCAAGTACTAACCAGGGCTGACTCTGCTTAGCTTCAAAGAGCAGATGCTATCTGGTGCCTTTAGGGCATGCTCTCCCAAAATCCAGTTTGCATGGAGATGGTCTGAGGTTCACCTCTGGCTACTCCAGTTGGAGCTAGGAAAGATTCTCGTCCAGAGATTGGAAGTAACTAAGTAAAACAGCACATACAGTTATCTTTACCAACATCAAGTTTTAACAACACATCTGATAGAACTTCTCTTAAAAAAATTTTCACCTAATGTGATATTTGGATGGATGAGATATTTAAACTCAGTAACAGACATCAAAATGCATTAAAACTTTGCTATCAATGGTCCTGTAGCCACTCTCACTGGAAACTCTGGAGAGCTACTTCTAGTCAATGAAGAACCTACTGGCCTAGATGGACCAGCGGTCTGACTCAGGCCCTTTCCACATGGGGGACGGGGGAACGGGGCAGCGCACGCAGGGACGGATCTTACCTGAAAACGGGTTGCTCCGTCCCTGCGGGGAGCGCGCGTTCGCCGCTCCACACGCTGGCGAGTTTCGGCGGCGTTCGGCGGCGCCCAAAATGGCGGCCGGCGACTTCCGGCAGCGCTCCGCCAATCAGGGCAGCGTGCCAGCCGGAAGCCCGCCCCCGGGCAGCTCTGCAGGGACGCGCTAGCGCGTCCCTGCAGTTTCACACGGGGCGGTGCAATGGGTTAGCGCGCTTGCGTTTCGTAAAAACCACATAAAATGTGATTTTTAAAAAACGCGCCGCGCCACCCCTTGCGGCCGCGCTAGTGCGGTTTGAGGTGTGGAACCTCCACTATTCAAACCGCTCTAGCGCGCTCCACGGTGTGGACGACCTCCGGATGAGGTCGCCCTAAGCCGTTTTTTTTACCCCGTGTGGAAAGGGCCTCAGTATATAGCAGCTTCCAGTGTTCCTAATCAGAGGCTGGAAATAACTAGTTACAAATAACTAACCCCTTTCTCCAGTAAATACCTTCTAGCTACATTATGTTGCAATTGTAACTTAACAAGGGATAACTTTTGAATTTACTGTAGTTGATCCTTCACATCCATGGATTTAATTTTCACAGATTTGATTACTTGCAAGTTTCAGCTATCCCTGCCCCCATCTCACATGCTTCTTTTTCAGAGGAATGTTCCCCCTAGGCCTCTCTGATCAGGCTGTGCAGCCTTTAACAATTCACTTCTGATCCTGTCCTCTTCTCCTCCAACAACTGCTGCCCAACCACCTAAAGATGCCTCATGCCCTGATTTCTGAGCACCACAAACCCTCTCCTGTTGCCCTTCCACATCCAAGGGAGGACAAGGACTTCTGAGAGGAAGAATAGGGCCACCTTGCTGACCCACCTCTTTTCCCTCTTCTTTGCCTGACCTGGTTTGGACCCTGGGTGCTCACTCTGTCTGCAATGTCTTGTCCCCTTTCCCCCAGACACACACACACACACACACACTTTGATATTTGCGCTCTTTCTGTTTTAGGGGTCCTACACACCTAACCCTAGCAAATATGGAGGGCTGACTGTATCTTCTTTTATTCATTTTGAAATACCTTGTTATTTAAAACTATGAAAAAGAAAAACCTCAATCAGGAATTCCATAGTCAGCCATATTCCTGTCATCCCTTGTATTTGAAAACATCATAATCAATCAATCCACAAGTTTTATCAGTACACAGATTTCACTGTAAGACATCAAGTATTATGAAATTAACCTTTTAGTTTTTTGGATTTCTTCTGACTGTTTAACCCTTTAAATCTGTTCTGGTTTTATTTTTAGTACATATTTGTGGTCTATTTTATATACCTGCAACTAAAGCCACCAGCAGTGCAATCCCTACTCAGATGGCCCATCGAGTTTACTCAGGCTCACTTTTGAATAAATTGCTAAACACATTATAAGATTCAAAGGAGAAGAGTGGATCCTACACTTGTTTTAGTAAATGGGCATAAGATTGCATTGTCAGAAAAATCTATAAATTCCAGTCTCAATTTTTTCAGCTTTCTGCTTGTAATTTTGTTGTAAAAATATTGCATTTTAAAAAGGTATATGTCTGCTTGTCTAAATAAGTTGGGCCAGCATGGCATAGTAGTTTGAGCATTGGATTACGATCCTGGAGACCAGGATTTAATTCCCCGCTTCGCCATGGAAACTGACTGGATGACCTTTGGCGCATCACAAACTCTCAGTCCCAGAAAGCCCCATGATAGGTTTGCTTTAGAGTTGCCATAATTCAGCAACAACCTGAAGGCGTACAACAGAAAAAAAATAATGTGAAACCTCCACCTTACTTTTATCATCAGGGTGACTCTGGTGGTCCTTTGATCTGCAATGGGGAACAAAGAGCTGTGGTCTCCTTTGGAAGAGGATGTGGAAATAGCTACTACCCTGGGGTTTATGTTCGTCTCACAAACAACCATCTCCAATGGATAAGGAAAACCACAGGGGACAACTTATAGGCTGATGGCTTGACTTCTTTCATTCATTAATTTCTTCAAGAAGTATTAGCTTCTCTTGTTTGTGCTCATGTTACACTTCCTTGTAATGTGCTTAGTTACACTTCCTTGTAATGTCCTATCAGGTGCCTCAGTTGTAGGGCTCTCACCTGCTTAATAGAATCCATCAACAAATTTGACGTACTTAGTTAATTAACCAAAGTGCATAGATTTGCATGTGGCTTGTTGGCTGGGAAATTCATACAGCTGTAGTCAACCATAAAGTTTTCTAAGCTCTGCAGGCAATGAGCCCCTACTTTTCACAAACCATTGTGCATGATTCTGAAGATTCCAGGTAAATGTCAAGACATGTGGAAGAAGGACATTCAATAGGTGGAGCCTGCATAAAAAGCAACATCTTCCAAAATTCCCTCTTGTACCCAACTTCAGAAGGTACTCTGTCCTGGTTTTTCACTTGAGAGCTCTAGCTGAAAAAGAAAGAACAGACATCTTCAGACATCTTCTGAAGCATCTAAGATCTGAACCCTGTTTGTGTATGTGTATGGCTTCCTTCAAGTCCTCTGTTGTCTTGCAGCAGTCCATGAATTTCATAAAATTTTCTTAGGCACGGAATAATCAGAAGTGGTTTTGCCAGTTCCTTCCTTGTTTAACCTGGAGAAGATCTATTTAGTTAATTTTTACATAAATGTTGGCTCATCATTCAGGGATGGTTTTAATGGGTTTTTGGAAACCATTCAATCCTAAGAATCCCACTTTGTGTCCCAGTTCTGTGGGAAAGGATGTGATATACATGTAGAAATTATAGGAATGAGATGTTTGAGATGAAAGCTTTGTTCACTTGCTACATTGGTTGGAGGAAGCAGAAGCAGCAGTGAGGTGAAAGGAAATTCATGTTCTCTTTAATGGTGCTCACTCCACAACAGTTACAGTTATAAGGAGGAGGGAAAGGGGTACAATTTGCTGTCAGGTTGCTAGGCTCCCAGTCATATGGAAATAAGTATGATCTGCTGGATAGGTACTAGGGCAAATTTATTTAACCATTGAATAGAAGCTGCTATGTACCTCTGTTAGGTGTTGCTAATTGCTGTTACAAATTATCCATTGCTAATTGCTGTTACAATTGTTTATATCAAGTGTTTATTGAAAAATGTATCCAGAATGGAGAAGAGGAGATGGGGCAAAAATGAAAGCGGAGAATGGAGAGACAGGTTGTTTTGAGAAGCCAGGGCTTTTGAGATAAGAGCAGGAAACATGCAATCAGGTCACCATGGTCAAGGATGTTGGGGAATACTGGTGGGCACTGGCCTCAGAAAGTGTTGGGGAGGTGGTGTGGTGTATGGGTTTATGGCTCTCATCAGTCACTGCTATGCCCACCTTAATTTGTGATGTTAACCTATAAAAGCTGTAAGCTGTACGTACTCTTTAGTTTCAGCAATTTCTGTGGATGTGTGCTGTGATGATCGTGCTTTTTATCAAAATAAACTACTCTCTAGCTCAGAGTGAATTTTGTGGAGTGTGGTTTATCCACTACATGACATTTATAAACTTTAATGAGAAGATTAGACTTGGTCTATCCCCTCTTCTCCATCTATCACTCAGTCTAATCCACCTCTTAAGACTCAAACTCACCTTATGGTCCAAGTCAGACAAACATAAACACAGATGATGAATGCTTCTATTTTTCTGCCCACTTGAAATATTTCAGAGACCTAGAAACAGCATCCACAATCATAAACAAAACTGAATCTGTGACATCCTGTCCTTAACACAATTGTGTCTTTGTAATTTCTATATTCAACATCAAAGGTGTTTTTTTTTCAACTGCTTTGAATTTAAACCACAGAGGAAGCCAAGAAAAAAAAATAATTCTTTAGGCTGTGCTCAAGATACGGCTGTTAAAACATGACAGAGCAAGAAAAATGACATCTGAGATGCAGTATATCACCTTAAAGGAAATACATAGGCATCAGTGAAAAGGGAATTCCCAAATGGAACCAGCCTATATACTGAAAACATACTTGCAGTTTGCAGATTGAGCTTTCTGTTAAAAAAATAATACCTACTCTCTTTTCATTACTAGGATGGATATCCTAGTATTTCAAATTAGCACAACATCTCTTTCACAGAAGGCCTGGGATGCCTTGATGCTCTCTCTGAAAAGAATCTTTGACAGGAGTACTAAGCATGCTGCTTGCAAGCTATAGACGTTGTTTCGTAGTCTAAACCCACAGAAACTGCATACCCTCCAACTGTTCTAATTTGGCATGGACAGTCCTGATTATTCCTCTGTCATGTCACTTTTTCAGCTGCTTTTAAAGTGTCCCAGTTTCTCTGTCCTTCTCCTCCTTTTCCCCTTTGTCCTTGGCTTACATCAGTGGCTACAGGCTTAGTTCAAGGTGCAAAACTAGTTTTCACTCAGTCATGTTGGGGGAGCAGGAAGGAGCAGTGGAAACTTGCACTTCCGGCTGGGCCCAGCCAAAAGTAAACCACCACAGCCTCTCCTTGTAGCTTCTAATTGGCCACTGTGCCCACATTCTGAGTTGCTTGGCCACATTCCTACAGAATAAGAAATAAGTGAAATAGAGTTTGGTGAAGAAAAAAACCTCACTGTCTTTTTTCCAGTAGCTCAGGATATTTCTTTACCTCAGAGAGCCATTTCAGTCTTGCAATCACACCTCATGGCCTAAAGGAAAATTGAACCCACGTTTTTCAATCTTTTAGACTATACTCTTAATCCTCATTTCCATTTTAAATCCTTTACATAAATACACAAATATTCCCCCTCCCTGATTTGTCTCTTACTCCTCTTTCCCTCAGGTTTTTTTCCCTTGTTTTCCATCTTAAATTGTAAGCTCCTTATAAATGATGAAGAAAGCTCACTTTAATATCTAGGTAATTTTGCAAGGTACAGTATAAGTAATGAACAATGCTAACACTGGTGTTTACAAGACATATTTGAAAAAAGCACAGATGTTTGTAAACGTAAATAACTTGATCCCTTTTCAAATGAGTATATTCTACTGGAACACCTAGCAGGTTTTATATTCCTGACAACTCCTTAAAATAGAGGAAACTGTAGTTTTTACTTGGATGGAGGACTTTGTTCTTTTAGTTACTGTAACTGTGCCCTTTATCACATCACACTATTATAGCACTATTATTCCATTTTAACTGTCATGGCAACATCCTATGGAATCCTGGGATTTGTGGTTTAGGGACAGGGCATTTAGAATTCCTGGCCAGGGCAGTTAAAGTGGAATATAGAGTTATAACAGTTTAGTGCAGTGGTTCTCAACCTGTAGGTCCCCAGATGTTTTTGGACTTCAGATCCCAGAAGCCCCAGCCACTATGGTCGATGCTCAGGGCTTCTGGGAGCTGAAATCGAAAAACATCTGGGGACCCACAGGTTGAGAACCACTGGTTTAGTGTGACATGGAAGCGTGTTTCTTTAACAGCCTCTCTTGTACAGTTTGAATCAATCTTGTATCATCTTGATTTGCGGGGTACAATCACTCTCATTCTGATCTAACAGGTATTTCAAGAATGAAGACTGCAGCCCTTACTAGGCTAGGAACTGAGGAAATCTCTCTTCCTCTTCCTTCCATGTCTGTGGACTTAAGAGGTTGTCTGTTGGAGATTAGAAACAGGGAGAGAGATGAGACAGATCACCTGTCTGAAAGAAGAAGCCATGGAAGGTGCATAATCTGATTTGAAGTTTGGATGTCTATGATACTTTCAACTATTACAGTGGGAGAATCTCTGGATTTAGGGAAAAGAAATGACAGTTGAGCCAAAAAAATTGAAATACATGAAGAATGACTGAAAGAGAAGGTGAGTGGATTAAAACTCCTTTTCCCTTTCCAGATTATTTCTTCATGGGAAGGAAAGGTCAACTTTATTTTTGGTTGCTTCTCTTAAAGTCTCAAAGAGGTACAAGGCTGGCTTCAAGGAGTACTCCTTGGTCTAAATCCAATTGCTAATCCCAACTAATGTACGCCTCTTGAATCAATGGGATTGAAAATAATGTTGATTTATCACTCAACAGTTAATTCAATGGGCTAATTCTAGCTGAGCCTAGCAACTAGATTTGAGGCCTTGAATTTAGTTGGTGCCTCAAAGAAAGATGACATCTTTCCTGGAATTCTTATCTCTGTCCTCCAGCTACCATTCACAAATGGAAATCACTCCATCCATCCACCTATCACGTCTTCTATATCCTGTCTTTCTCCAGTACCAGGACTCAAGGGAGTTTACAAAAGGCAGAAAATTGTAATAAACATACAGTTTAAAACATATAATGGTTGAGATTAAAATTATATTAAGCTAACAACAAAGATTAAAAACAGTACAGAACCATAAAGAGCCCTTCGCTTCTTAACAGTCAATCCCCAAAGGCTTGCTGGAACAGATTGTTGCTAAAAAAACACAAAAAGAAGGAGTCATCCTAACTTTACTAGGGAGGGAATCCCAGAGTCTGAGAGCGGCCACAGAGAATGCCCTCTCCTACGTTCCTACCAAATGTGCCTGCGGAGGCAGGGGAATGGAGATAAGTTCCTCCCCTGAAGACTTTAGAGTTCAGGTAGGTTCATAGGGGAAAATACAGTCCTTCAGATAGTGTAGGCATGAGCTGCATAGGACTTTTGCTACTTTTTGCCTGGAACTGTTCCAACAAGGGAATCAAATGCTCCCTGTAAGCAGCAGCTGTTAGCAATCTGGCCACAGCTCTTTGGATCAACTGAAGTTTCTAAACACTCTTCAAAGGTAGCCCCAGGTAGAGTGTGTTACAGTAAACCAGTTGGGGTGTAATTAAGGTCCATGTCATCATGGCCAGGCCAGACGTCCCAAGGAACAGCAGCAGCTGACACATTAGCTTTACACAAATGCTCTCCTGGCCATTGCAGAGACTTGAACATCCACATTCAGAACTGAATTCAAGACCACACCCAAATTGTGAACTCACATCTTCAGGGGGAGTATAACCCCATCCAACATAGGCTAAATCCCTATTCCCTGACTGGCCTTTCAATTGACCAGGACTGTTACCCTGATTTCTGGGGGTCCCCTGGGGAACATCTCGATTTGCTCCAAGTTATAAAGGTTGGGGAAATTAACGGAACACAAGCAACAGCAAAACGAGAGGCAGAGTAACCTAGCAGGATGTTTTACCCAACTTTTATGGGGTCAGGCCAAGCCAAGAACCAGACAAACGTCTCAGATAAATGGATTTTATTGAATGAAAATGTTCTCATGCACCAACGCGCTCACTCACACACACACACACACACACGCAAGACCTTATTGAGAAGTAAAAGAGTTGAAAATGTCAGGGTTAGCAGGATCTGGCTCCTCTGAGCATGAGCAGAGTTTGAATCATGAAGCAAGGCTTTACCGTGGCAGAGGTTCCCAGTGAAGCAGAAAAAATTCCAAAGGCTCATTAAGTAGGCTTAGAGGCAGAATTTATTGTCACACTCTAAGATAAAGGCTTTTGGAAAAACATTCCAGCAGCAATTAAGCAAGTAAGAATAACAGAAGATAAATGGGCAGCATCTCCCCTTACGAAACATAAACTGTCAACAGCACGACAGGTCCAGCTAGGCAATCCCGACTGGCAGCTGGTAAAGGCAAACACTAGCCTTTCCATGTCTCCCTGTCACCCCGAACAAGTGGGCTGACCCAATCAGCATTCTGGCATGTGGTCTTCTCCAGTTTACAAGTCATAGCCAAAACAATCCTGCCAACCTTGCACCTGCTCATCTGGCCACATCACTTCTTCCTCTGCCGTCCACTCAGAGGAAACCATGCCTGCCTGGCATATAACCTTGACAGAAAAATGGATAGGGGACATAGCAAAGGGATCGTAGATGGGGTGATACTGCACCTAGCCTGAAGTCCTTGGTCCAGGAAGCAGCAAGCAAAACGGAACTCAGCAAAGAAACGGCTGAGGGGATTACTCAACTAACAGACTGACGGTCTGCTAGCGTGGCAGGGAGTTCTCCAGAGAAATTCTCAAAAACTAGGACTACTTGTAGGGCAGAATGTACCTCGTAGGCAAATCCTCTCCCAGAGAGGACAATAGTCATAGCAAAAGAAAGAATATACAACAAAAGTAAATTGGTTTGCATGATGGTTTTATGATGTGTTGCCAGTGTTCCAGGATCTTCAGTTGCAATGGGTTGTAGTGTAAATGTATGTAGATGGGCCTCGCCTTGTAGGATTTTTCCAGAGTCACAGGTGCTCAACCTGAGGAAAACACGCCAATCCCCTCAAGTTGGCTCCTCTTTGGCTGAGAATCCTTTGTTTTTGTCAGTTTGCATAGCTTGAGGTCTCCTTGGGCTACATGACTGTGGATTTTCCTGGCCTGATCTAGTTCTCAGTCATTCAACTGTTTTTGCCTATGTGTCCATCTGGCCAACCTCCCTGACACAGTAAACATATTTGATATCAAAATTGTAGTCCCCGGGATAGGGTATGCTGGTGGGATAACAGAACAACCTCTTTCTTATCTGGATTAAGTTTCAGTTTGTTCCCACTTATCCAGTCTATAATTGCATGGGTATAGGGAAGTCTGATGCCTCCAGGGCTGGAGCATGGGGAATATAGGCCATTTCTACATGTTACTGGTTCCCGCTGACATCCCATCATGCTCCTGGCAACACCCTTGGTGGGAAGGGAGCACAATGGGAATTCTCCCCTCCACGCCTGCCCAGCTCTCTATGTAAGGGGGCACAAGTGGCACACGCCTGCCTTCTGCAGTGGAGCCAGGCTCTTTCCCATGCTGTACTGGGGCAAGAAGCACCTCCATCACTCTTCCTGCCCTTCTGCAAGGCCGGGAAGGATGGGAGCATTTGCATAATCAGGGGTCTTTGATAGAAACTCTCTTAATGATTTACCCTGCAATTGCACCAGCTGGTGAGAGAAGAAGGGTGAAACTATGACAACATCATACAGAAGCATCGTTGTGATCCCACTCCTCTTGTGTCCCCATGCCAGGATGCACTCAGCATGTGGAAAGGCCATAGAGGCAGGTGGTAACACATGAAGATGGCATTTACCGACTTACCTCCTACCTTGACACCAAAGCTGAGCTTTCTACCAAAAGGCAGTTAACAACAATTAAATTAAACTTTAAAAAATTAAAATAAAAAAGTTCAAAACACGATTAAAAACTGATTATAAAAAGCCACAAGAGCCCATCTTCCCTTATGTAAAACTCATCTTGCTGCCAAACACCACTCTGAATAAAAGGCTCTTTGATTGTTGGTAGAAGGAGAATGAGGGAAGAGTCAATCTAGTGTCAGAGAGTTCCAAAGACTGGGTAGAGATTTCAAGAAGGCCCTTGCTTGTATCTCCAGTAAATGGGTTTCTAAAGGTGGTAGGATTGAGAAAGAAGGGCCTTTCCTGAAGAACATAAAACCTGTAACTCAGACAGGCTTGTTAAGGAGTATTTATGTTGTTTTTTGCCATCAGGTCTGTTTTGACTTTTGGCAACTCTTTAAATGATAGACCTCCATGATGACCAGTCATCGATTACCTTGCTCAGGTCTTGAAGACTGAAAGTTATACCTTCTTTGATTGAATCAATCTACTCATGGTGTGGGTTCCCTCCTTTCCTACTGCATTCCACTTTACCAGACATTATCATCTGTTTCAATGAGTGATGTCATCTCACGATACATCCGCGGAATGACAGCCTCATTTTAGTTGTAAGGGAAAATATGGTTTTTTTAAACAGTCTGATCCAAAGCTGAATAGGCCATTATATGTCCAAATATAACACGTTAATATAAAGGATGTGTAAATTCTACATGTCAGAGAAGTAGCTCAAGAGGATAAAAGCTGGAGAATTCAATCATAGCCCACAAGACATGTAAATTAAAGCAAACGTGCACTGATTTTTGACCTGAATGGTTTTGACCAGCTCCTATAGAGAACTGTCTATGTCTACTATGCAGATGATATTCTAGAAGAAGACCTTGTTTTACAGCTGGAGGTCACCAAAACTAATTAATATAGACTAGTTCTCTATCGGAACAGCTGCATTAACTACTGTCCCATCATGTAATTCCACTATCGCTAGAGGAACAGACTGGTGATGTCATAATCATGTCAGCCAATAGTGAGGCTATTCTGAAGTATCTTTTCAGAATTGCACTTTTTGGCCAGCTTCAAAGAACTTTTTAAATTAAAACTATAACAGCTACAGCAATGATCCTTTATCTCTCTCTTCAGGTTTTGTTTCACATTTGACATTTTCAGAAAGACAAAAATTTTAAGTCCTAGAAATGATACCTGTCTTCAGAATACCCAGAGACCTCATTGTAGACTCTTCATATTTCTGAGATTAAAAAAGAATGCTTTTAAGAGGAAGACATGTAACTCCATTTTCTTTACATGTTTTATGTACTTTAATTATCTCCTTGTGCGGAAACACAAAGCAGCAACTACGGAGATTTGGTTTATTGTGTGCTTTCCTACTGCCGTTTTCCTCCTCACATTTCCGAGGTAAGTTCTATGTATACTTATGTATGTTTTCCTCAGCCCATTTTTTCCCCATCGTGTATACTGGGGTGGGAATCGTGCAGCTCTCTCAATGTTGTTGGACTGCAAATCTAGCGAGGTATTTGTTGAGATTTACTGTCTGTGGCTATCCAGAGTTTTAGGCAGGTTTCTTTCCTTGGCCTTCCCCTATCTCGAGATGATGCCAGGAATTGAATTTGGTAACCTGTTTAAGGTGCTATAAGACACTTCCTTCCCTTTCAGAAAGATTAGGTTGTTTAAGATGAAACTATACGTGCTCTTAAATACATCTCTGTAGTTAACATATGGTATTTTTAAAATACAAATTTCATCAAAGGCAAGGAAATTAAAACTAATGGGATCAGAGTAGGCATGGAGAAGGACTCTAAACACACAAATACCCCTGCAACATTTTTTGGGGAAAAGCCTTCTTCTGAAGAGGGATTGTGGAACCCTTCTTGCCTTTGTGAATGGCCCAAGGCAACCCATTGATTTTGGTGTTTGAGCCAAGATTTGACAATCGCTCACATTAGTTCTAGACTGATGGACTAACCGCTACACCATACTGTCTCTCTCAGTTGATCCCAGCAAATTAATATTCCTGTTCATGTACCAGCCACACTACTGCCTAATTCTTCCACTACTAGAATCCATAAAAGATTACCCTGATCCTAGTCCTGAAGATGGTTTTCTGGAGATCTTCAACATCCACCCCCACTTCCCATCTTCATTGTCCAAGTTGATTAAAATGACTTATTTCCCACAGGTCATTATCCACATGTAATTGAAAAAGAAGAAAAAAGCCTGCCTTCAAGACCATATGCAGTTGGCCTTTTCAGCAGAAAACATTTATTTTGTATGGGAACTCTGATCAAAGAAAACTGGGTGTTAACAGCAGCCCACTGTTTTCCGTAAGTTCTGATAGATAGTCATACTTTTTATAAAGTTTCCCCTGACATTCTTTCTCATGGATGTTTGAGTAAGCCCATTAGGCATTCTTTAGTCAGGCTGAAGGTTTTGCTTCCCGGTGCGAATTCCTGATAGCGCTTCCTTGCCAGTCATAGGATCTGTGAAGTTTAACTGAGCAAGGAAAACTCTGTTACTTGGGACAGAGCCACATGCTTGGGGTAGAACCACTGCCAGTGGGAGACATTGGTGTGCTGGCATAATTTCCCCCAAATACCTCAGTGTCCTGAAGTAAGACCAGAAGATATTCTAGGAAAACTGAGATACTAGCAATGACCACTATCATAAGAGACCTTGCTCCTGTCCTTTGTGTGCTGGCTCCTGTCTTCAGTATGTCTCCTTCTTAAGTTGACTCACTCTCCACCTCGCCGTTGTCATATGTCCTCCAACTGTCCCAAGCTGTCAGGGACAATCTTGATTGATCTTCTGTTATCCCACTTTCTCAGCTGCTTTTAGAATGTCCCAGTTTCTCTCTTCTCCTCCCACTTTCCCCTCTTCTCCTCAGCTTGCTTTCCGTTGCTGCCAAATGAGTTCAAAATGCAAAAGTAGCTTGCACTCAAGTAACTTAGCAGGGGCAGGGAGAAAGGGGAGAATAGAATCTCTCCATTACCACTAGGCTCAGGCAAAAGTAAACTGCTCTAGTCACTCTTGGCTTACATTTTCTCCTTCTATCATAACTTTTGCCATCTTGACCACATGCTGATGTTGCTTAGCCACTAGTGGCCTGGAATTAATCTGTGAAATGTTGGAGGGTATGATGTGAGTCCTGCCCATTTGCTTCATCTTTGTGTTTGGGCACAGTCCATACAGCTTCCCAGAGCGAGAGAGCACAAAGTGAGTGGTGGATGCTCCTGCATCTCATTCTTCTTCCCATTCACTTGCCATCACTTGCCAAGAGGGAAGATGCAAACTGGCAGCCGTAGCAAAAACCTGGGAGCTCCAAAGATTTCAAGGCTTCCTGCTCAATTATGAGGATTGGAAAACACCCAGCCAGCAAGCACTGCTTTCAGAAACATGTGAGAGTTGTTATACAACAACAAATACTCTTCTAAGCTCCTCTTTGAACAGAAAACAGTTTACAGTTGCTGCTTCCAAGCAGCCTGCAGTTGCAAGAACAAGGAGTGAGGCAATAGGGCAAGAATACACAATGTAATATATATGTAAGTTCCAAGACAATGCTCTTCTTACGAAATTACAACCTCTTGCCCTAAGAAATAGGAAACAGGATCCAAGCCCTGAGATCTGGAAATCTCACACCCAACAGTGTTTGCCCCAGCATCAGTCTTGGGATGAGGAGCGATGCTGGAGATGGCTGGATGGCATCTTGTCCATGATCCCTTCAGAACTGATGGTCCCCCCCACCATCTAAAATGAAGCTGATCTCAGTCAGAACCATGTACATGAGCTTCTCTTGAAAATTATTTGAACACTTTTAAGTACAACATAACAGCCATTTCTGCAAATCCAGAATAATTATAGGCATTGTTCTTTCTCAGTTTATTCACATCCTTAATTTTTTCAGGAATGAAGATACATACGTTATTCTTGGAGGTAGTTCACGAACAAAAAGAGAGCATGGAAAACGTGTTGCTAACATCACAAAAACATTTTCATATCCAGGCTTTAATCTGCTGACGTATGAACATGACATTATGCTTTTGCAGGTAATTTACAAAGTGAACATGAGGCACAATACCTAAAATTGTCTGTACAAGCATCTCATCCAAATGAATTGTATGCTATGGCATGGAAAACACTGTTTGAAACTGGATTAGATATTTAAATAGAAATTGTAGAACTACCATTGTAATATCATTTAAATCTCAGCTTTGCTTGTTTATCTGTTTGTTATTTTTATTCTGAGTCTGTGCATATGGTTGCCTGGAGAAGAACGTACAACTTAATAAAAACAATAAATGAAGCAATCATTCAATAAATTAATATCCAACCAGAATATAAAACCAGTATAATCAGGAGACAGTATCAAACAATATGGGATCAAGAGAGTTCAAAGAAAGTCTTTGCCCTCAACCTAAAGACATAAAGGAGTAGTGAGAATTCAACCTCCCGCAGTCAGAAATTCCATAATCTGGACAATATTATTGAGAAAATCCAAAGCCATTTTCATTCATTTTTCACTCAGATTGGTCTTGGTCCACTCAATTAGGTACATTTTTTTCCTGTGGATAGTGCAAAACCTGCAGTAATAATATCTAAAACACAGAGTTAAAACCTTTGGTAAGGCTCTAGCTTATGTGCTGGTAGGAAACTGGTAGGAAATATTACAGCTTGCTACTTTGATTTGTTTACATTGCTTAGCAAGCTTGGACTTTTAATTGGCAGAGTGAGGAAACTGCCTCAAGCAGAAGACATTGAGAGCAGGAAGCCTTCTGGTGGCACCTCCTGAGCTCCTTGGCCATCCCTTTCTTTTGGAGGATGGAAACGCTATGAATGCCACTTGGCCTGTCCTGTTTCTCCTAAACCAACTGCTGCCTTCCTATGTGGCAGCACTATCCTGTTGTCACTGTCAAACTATGCTTTCACACTACACAATTATAGCACTTATGATACCACAAAAAGGAGGAAGGAAGAAGAAGGGGGGAGAAATGTGACCAACCTTGGAGACAGACTGGTTTTTATTTTTTTTATGAGGTATCTCAAGTATACACTCATTTATTCAAATCCCATGATAGGTTCAGTTTAGGGTTGCAATAAGTTGAAAATGACTTAAACTATATCTAATATTGTAGAAAACCTGAAACCCTTAGTTTTTTATTCTGAAGAAAGAGACAAATAATTTGGTCCAATGTTCAACTTTCTTCAGTGGCTATTTGTTGAACTTCACATTAGGCATGTTTTTCTTTTTTTAGGAAATATAAGCAAGAGAAAGTATTTATGCTTTTTAAAAAATAGAGATTAGAGGATGGAATACTACCATTCTCCATCTAGTTCAGAATTCTCCCAATAGAGTCTTTGGAAATTCATACGTAGGACATGTTGGTGAGGTAACCATCTCTTTCTGGCTACATTCCACAACTGATTACCAGAATCACAGCGTATCTGAAATTGGGGGTGTTCCATTTAGTTGTTCTCACAAACTGTTGTTCTCACAAACTGGAACATCAGTCCTCCAAATATTTATCACATCTTTAAAAAAATGCTAGTTAAGTTAATAGCTCTATGTTGGCTGCTACCATAGATTGTATTAAGCCATTCCAGAAATGAATTACTGTAGAGTGAATCGGAGCTTGGAAAAGTCCCCTTTTGGCCACGTTGGCCAAGAGGTTCTTGGAACTGTTGCTCACATAGATTATCTTTTCCAGGCTGGGTCAGAAAATACATCATCGGGATTGAGGGAACCAGAGAACACTTGTGGGGAAGTGAACCACTTATATCAAGTCTTCTCCATTTCTGATACCAAAACATAAGGACATGACATTAGAATATGGGCTGAATGCATAAAATCTACCATGCATAGACCAAGGCTGTATGAGTTTCCTGATAATAGCTAGAAATCAACTTCATGGTTGGAGCCTAATCTATGCACTTTGAATTTTATGTGCAAGGTCATATTCAAAGATAAAATCCTCTCATTGGCATCTGCAGATGCTGCAGGTAGGGAAGGTGCCACAAGAGGATGAGAAGGCAAGGAAAGTATAACCTTACTCCCCACCACAAGTATGTGCTGGATTAATTATCCAGTTCAGCCTGTTGCATATATATAAAAAGGAAATGTGTCGTGCTTCAAAATCTGTGTCTCAAGTACCGGTTTAATAGTTTCCTTTTGTAATTCCTTCAGATTCAAATAAAAGGAAGGTTAAATCAAAATGGAAAAACCATTGCACTTCCCAAAACAACTGATGACATCAAGTCAGGAACCCAGTGTCTAGTAACTGGATGGGGAACTATTAATCAAAAAATAGGATTTGACATGCTCCATGAAGTTACTGTCACTGTCTTGGAAAGAAAAATCTGCAATGACAACAAACATTATCGTCATCAGCCCGTTGTGACAAGGAATATGGTGTGTGCTGGTGACAAGAAAGATAAAAAGGATAAATGTTTGGTAAGATTTCTTCTTTAAAAACCAATCTGCCCACATGGAGGGTTAAAATTAGGGTAACTGACCAATGCCAACTACTTAAAGAATGTTGAGCTTTTTCATTGATTGGCTAAGGAATCAGTTAAACTTAAGTACATTTCAGTTCCCCAAAACCTCAATAATTATGTCCTATTAGCTTGGGATAAGAGCCAGTGTGGTATGGTGGTTTGTGTACTGCATGATGACCCTGGACACCAAGGTTTGATTCCCCACTCAGTCATGAAAATCCACTGGGTGATGACACACTTTCAACCCCAGAAAATCCCATGATAGATTCACCTTAGGGTCACCATAAGTCGCAAACAGCTAGGAGACACACAAGAACAATTATCTTGAGATACTGAATGGAGTATAAAATTATTTGTGATTTACTAAAAGTTACCCACTCACTGTTACCAAGGAATGATCATCCTTAATACTCTTTGTTATGAAGTAACATTTCATAAAGAGCCTTATCAAGAAATCAAAATACTCTCAACAGGCAACACTTATGAATCATTCACCCTCACTGATTGGAACTAAATCTCCACTAATTTATCAACTAAAATTTAGAGTATAGATTACACTATTCTATTGGTTGCACTGATTATGCAGTGAAAACGAAGTTCATAATACAGCTTCTCTGCTTGGCATCTTTTACAGTAGAAGTAAGAATTCAGCCAATGGTTGTGCAGTTTTATTTGGTTAAGGCTTTAAATCCATACTTGGCTAAAATAAATCCTGCTTCTCTAAAAGTGGGGATAGGAATCATGCACCCTTCCAGATATGGTTGGATTTCAACTGCTGAGTCCTAACCAGCATAACCCATGGTGAAGAAAGCTGGAAGCTGCACTTCAGCAACATCTTGTGGGCTGCATGATTGCCATCCCTGAATTAGCATCTGCTGCGCTAATGTAGTGGCTAGAAGACTGAGGGCCTTAAGTAGCAGACATGTGTTACACTGATTTGACATGAATTACCAGGATTATGACAATACTTAGGTCCCACAAAACACAGTAATTTAATTCTACCTGAAAATGTGTAGGATTGCACTGCGGGATGGAAATTCTATGGACACTCTCTTCAGGGTAAAAATACGACAGGAGTTGCTTTCCACTACTAATTGTGTGGAGGGTCTGTTCTGTTTATGTTTTATGTATGTTTTATAGATAGTAACAGGCTTTTATTCACATTGATTTTTATGGTACTTGTTCTCGGTAATTTCTGATTTCTAATAATTTTATAGAAGGTTTTTTATTACGTTTTGGAAATTAATATGCACACCTATGTATAATCTTCATGTTTATATACAATCTAATTTTGTACTTAATTTACGGTTCTAATGCAGGTATATATGGATCACTGTAAATATAAAAATATAAATAAAATAATAAAAATGAAAGAAGTTTTTTTAATTATTTGTTTTAAGCAAAATAAAATTAATGCTGAATACTGAATGCATCATGGTTCAGTACAATGTTGTATTGCATGTAGTCTTTTACTTACAAAAGCCTGCAAAGCTACATAATAGTAAAAGATGAATTCTTCAAACTCTTCCTAGCTACTGTGATATAATGGCCAAGAAGAAGTATTTATCAGCTTCTGTAATTGGTGAGGCCAATCTTTCGCCTTCTCTTTTTTTTTCCCCAGGGTGACTCTGGTAGTCCTTTGATATGCAATGAACAACAAAGAGGCATCCTCTCCTTTGTTAAAAAATGCAGTGATCACAGATACCCTGCAGTCTATACTCAGCTCACAAAGGATCATCTTTCCTGGATACAGACAGTAATAAATTCTAATCCACATTGATTTTATGGTAATGATTCATATATCATTTGATGAAATTTTTCTCCTTTTTTTAGCCTATAATTTAGTTCGTTTCATTCATCTAGTACATAGCTGAACTATAACTCCTGTTTTCACAGACAGGGAAAAGAGAGATTGCCCCCCACCTAGGGGCAGCTATCTAATATATAAAAGTCAAAGTTTGTAAGTTTGTGAATTTGTCTGTGTCACGCAGGCCAAAGATTTCATATGATTGGCTGTGTCAGGCAAGAAGACCTCATATGATTGACTGCCTGTAATGATTCTATGGAATCCTGGGATTTGTAGTTTAGGGAGGGGCCTTTAGAATTGTCAGCCAGAGAGCTCTTGGGCCTGGTCGGTTGCTATGGAGATGAGGCCTAGCAGCAAGAAGGAGGAGGACAGTGTATTCCCTTAGGAACGGAACGTCTGTATGTTAACAACTCTGACTACAGTTTGGGGAATTAGAGACACAGGATATCAAATCTGTGTATTTCAACCACATCTAATTCTTAAAGTAAGGTAATTCCTAAGTTATTTCTAACAAGTGTTACCTTTGAGAAAATAGAATCCCAGGCAACGTCGGGTAAATATGCTAGTAGCATATAAAAATACATTTCGGGCCTGATCTCTACCTTCTCAAGTCTATTTCCAGTCCTCTGGCTGTACAACAGGATCAATGTCTCTGGCAAGGAGGATTTCATAATGAACAAAAAAGGTGTATTAATCAAATATAAAACTGAAATTCAAGTTCAGAAAACTGCTTGACCTCGAGCCCTACCACTGAAAAGCCTCAATCTACTCAATCTACTCCAGTCCTAGTTTGGGTGGCTGAAACACATCAGAAGCATAAGATGCAAATCAGAGACAAGCTGGTACACTTAAGTTCCATCAACATAAAAAGATCAGTGATTAAGTTGGTTAAAGGCACATGGATTTCCATTTGAGAGGTGTAGCTTTGGGCCCACAGGTAATTTATCACTCCTTTGGCTGGCAGGTCCCTCTCAGACTAAATATCAGTTATCTCTCAAGGACATAGGGTACACCCACCTACTTTTTTGCATGTTTACTGCTACAGCGTGGAAAGCTACTCTTTTGGGTCCCTGAACTGAAAAGTAACTTTTTGAGCAGCACAAGGAGGGCACAGTCAGAATATACTTCAGAACCCACCTTGCAAATGCAGTTTTCTTTCATAAAATGGGTTAGCACAAGACATCTTTTAGTATTCAAGGCCAATGGTTATACTGGCAATTGAAACACAACTGTGGTATATTGAAGTTTAGTAAAATAATCATCGCTGGCTCAAAGACATGGGCTGTACAGCATGCTACAAGGGAAATAAAATACCACTGGCTCCTCCTATCAGTCATCTTGAAGAGAAACTAAAACTGAAACAAAAATTAAGAAATGAAATGTTACGGGAAGGATACCTGCCTGGAAGCCTGATTGCCTGCCAGAGAGCAATGTTTTTAAGTTACCTGGACTTGGGAATCAGAAATTTTGAAACGATACTATATAATCCTCAGGACCACTTGATATCTTTCATCAATCAGATCTGCAGACAAATCTTCTGCCATTAACACCTACTTTACTTACTGAAAGCTCTTCCATATGACTTCATACTACAGATTGCTTGGTTAATAAAAGAAAATGTGATTATGCACCATAAATGTCCTCATTTTCTATGTGAATCCACCCAAAGTCTGATGGTAGAAATGAAAGATACAGTGAGCTACATCTTCTTCTTCTTCTTCCTGGGAATGACATAAAAGAGATTGGAAGAAGATGACAATGTGGTTGAGTGATTGTGGTTGTGTTGATGTGGTTGAATCTCCTTCTTTGGAGGTTTTAAGCAGAGGCTGGATGGCCATCTGTTGGGAATGCTTTGATGGGTGTTCCTGCATTGCAGGGGGTTGGACTCGATGGCCCCTAGGGTCTCTTCCAACTCTATGACTCTATGATTCTATAACCATACTCTGGTATTGCCCATTCAGCTACCCAACTCATTGGCCTTAAACAAGGCACACCATGCAGTAAGGGTAGGAAACTTCTTTGTTTTCAGAATCTGGTTACCCTTGGAAATCAGATATAATTTAGTAGCTTTAAGATATATTTAAAATATATAAAAATCTGGTCCATGGTTGACATTATATTGAAGTATTCATGGATGTGAGACTGGAAACAGATTATAGGGGTTTTGTTTTGGACAGCTAAAGCTAAACTGAGACTTGAGATCATTTCTTGAGATACAGACTTCTCCTATATTTTGCTGCTGGTAAACAAATTTCAGGGGTGGGAAACTATTGTTTTTGCAGTCTACCCAACCTAAGCAGAGTTTAGAGTGGGACGAAGGAAATAACAGAAGCAAAGCTCTTCTCATCTCACTTTCAATGATGTTAAAAACTCTGCTGTTGCTCCTTTGAGCTAACTAAACCTTTTAGATCAATGCTCGATGGTGATAGGGTTCAAACTTTTAAGAATTACAGTTCAGTCTCAGTCTGTTTGTCATGAAATTACATCAGATTTTTCAACTGTCAAGAGAGTTGCTTTTCTAGGGGGGAAAGTTTCAACATTTTCATAGATATCAGTGCTATTCTCAGTATTTGTCAGTGTGGTATGGTGAATGTCTATGAATATTATGATTCTTCCAAAATACACTTGGACATCTTTTTTTATCCAGTAATTAAAACACAATAAAATGTGTACTTTGAATAATCTGGAAAATGCTGGCTTTTGCACTGAAGGAATTCTTGTTTATTTTTAACCTCATTATAAGAAGACAGTGTTACTTCCAAAGTTTAAGTAACTAATGTTATTGATGATGGAATAGTACTTCTAAATGTGAATATTTTGTATTTTAATATACTATCCTTAAAATACTACCCATAGAAGCACAATAAAATGAACAAAGTGAAACAGCTTTTCTACATTCTTCTCTGCTCACTCGTTCTTTCTGCATGTACACCTCTAATGTTTGTGGAACACTTCTAGAAGACTCTAGAAGATATTGGAAAGTTTTCTATTGAAATGTTTTTCTGTTCTTTGCCTATAAAGCCACCTAATATAAACTGAATTGCTTTATTGCAACCTCTCAATCAACACTGAAATAACCTGCTCAGGCCAGCTCAAATGGCAGATTTCTCCAACTGCTTTCTTCCACTAAGACAGAGCTATCCAAGATGCTGAAAGTATTTTGAGGATAGAGTTCTGCACCTTGGACAGCACCTTTAAATGCAGATTAAAACCCAGTGTGGATTGACCACCTCACTAATACAGAAGCCAATGGCAAAAACTCTCTGGATGTTTTGTGCCAGACTCACTATTCTGTAACACTAGCCATGATAAATGGAACTTCTGGCAGTATTAATGCCATCTGTCCAGAAATAGTCTGGTTAAACTTGGACAAGACACGCTGGCAGTGGTCCAAATCTACTGAATAGCCATACCAGTTGCTCCCCTGTGTGATTTACCTCATCAGTTCCAGGGCCTCAATTTCTCCCTCTGACTTGTTCACCAAGCAGCAAAAAACTGTGATAAATTCCACATACTACAACTATTTACATCAAAAATGACAATAATACAGTAACATTTAACACTCTTCACATTGCTTAGGATAAATACCCAGGAAGGTAAAGAACAGGAAGTGTGGGAATCTGTCTTGGTATAGAAAGAATTATTTCCATCTCTCAGTACGATAACCAACATTTACCTGATACAGCCCTAATGCTTACAGAGGGTAGAGGGGTGTGGTACTGGACTGTTCAAAATAACTAAAGTACTATGAAGGTAGCCGTTACATAGACCTGTCTACTTTAAAATCTCAACTATTGTGATTCTAGTTTATTGTAAGATTTGGACCAAAATTTTGTTGGCAACAATCTTGCAAAGGCTAGGATTACCAGCCATCATGAGATGTCAATCCCTCTCGGTATGAGGTTGGCGTCTGAGTTTCACTATACACCAAGAGTACTGCTGTTGCTTCTCAGGCCAGTCACATAGAGACATGGAGACGGAGGGGCGATTTGCCCTGGGCAGCAATGTTTCTGGGGCATCCTAGCCCATAGCCATGCCCCCGTGCACCCTGGCCACACCACTGACACACCCTGGCCACACACTCCCACATCGCAGTCATGCCCCTCGTGCCATAGCCCCGCCATCTCCTCCTGCCCACCCTCCACACACTCCAAGCTCCACCACTGTCTCAAGCACAGACATAATGGGAGATATATGCCTTTTTACACAGAACGAAAGATGTGGTGGGGCCTCTCTTTTAGCTCCCTTTGCATTATGACAGGATCTTTTACAGTGGCCACTTTGCACATTCCCTTGACTGCCTGGTGAAACAGTATCAACAACACTGACTTAAAAGGAAACCCATCTGTTGCTTTTCTTTTAAGGCATCTATTGCGGGGGGAGCTCAAGATATTTTGCTCCCTAATCATAGGGGCAGACTCAGCATTCATTGCTTGCTATTTAAAAAAATGAGACCAGATTTCAGCAGAAGTAGTATCAGCCTCTTCATCTTACTGAAATCACACCTTGTTCTGCAGTTCAATGCTACTTTGAACGTACCATTCAAGTTGAGAGCTTTATTTCATCTTATCTTTCCTTTCTTTCACATCCACAAACTCACAATTTACACTGTGGAAAAGCCCAGTATTCACAGAACTGTTTGAAAAGGATATTGGGAATTAAACCCTATTTCACTGAAATCAAAGGACACTCATGGTTTTCACTCATCCCAGCATAACGGTAACATTCTACAAACCACTGGAGTATCTTTTTTAACCAGCTGAAGAATCCAAACTGTGTATTTCGGGTTACTCAAGAACCGACATCATGTTCAGTATTTATGATGTTTTAAGCCAGATTTACAACATAGTAAATTTTAGTATTCACGTTCAGCTTTTCAGCAGCATAGCTCCATAAACAGAAGAATTTCTAAGGCACTGGAATATGAGGCAGTATGTGGTGATTCCTTCAGCCCTTTCCAAGCAGTGAGATGCTTGGCGACAGGCAGTGACAGAAATCCCTGCAGGGTCCTGTCACAGCTACGTATTGCAAAGCACCTGACTGATGGGAGAGGGCTGGAGGCATCACTGTATATTGTCCCACCCTCTACAAGTTCAGAAATCCTGAAATTATTCTACTGGTAATTTTCAATTTGGACAGAATTTGGAAGGTAGGTTAGGTAGACTTATGTGGCATATGGTAACATCAGCCAGAATGGTCTACGCTAAGTATTGGAAAAGTAGCACAACTCCAACAGAAGAAGAATGGTGAGAAAAATTATTAGAAGTTGCGGAAATGGATAGATTAACACCCACGTTAGAAAATAAATCTGATGACCAGTATTCAAAGATATGGCAGCCATTACAAGATTATCTTAAAAGTAGAGTTTAGAGAGTAGCAGAAGAATTATTGAAAAATTATAATAGAAGTATAAAACTTTGAGAATCAAAAACTGTGTGCTAGCATGACTTTATCCACAAAGACAAAAATTTCCATTAAGTTATGAGTGGAGAGATTTATAGCATTATTTTTTTAACTGTAAACAAATCACTGATTGATTCCAAAAAATTTTGTTACATATGTTATGCTTGTTATTTACAAACTTGTCTCATCTTATATATGAGGCTGTTGAAGGAATAATATTAAGAAAAAACCATATCCTCCTCATGAGGGGAGTTTTTTGTTTAGGTGTGATTTCTTTTTGAGGATGTGAGGTGCTGTATTCAATAAGATACGATGCGATAGGATGGGAAATGATGTGATAAGAATGTGATATGATGTATGTATAGTGGTATGATATGATGATGTGATATGATGTATGTACAGTTTTTTTCAATAAAAAAAATCCTTCTGTTAGTGGGGCTTGCACTGCTGAAAAGTTTCTGAAGGATATAGAAGATGCAGAACAACAGAGCTTCGTCATTTTAGTATGCCCCCTGATGCAGGAACTTGGACCATATTTCTTCCCTATTTCCCCAGAACATTTTTTTTAAGCACAGAAAGGCACTTCAGCCTTACAACAGTCCTATGAGGCAAGCTGAAAGAGTATATAATCTGAAAGAAAATGTTCTGTAACCAATGGGAAATTTGAGCTTCTCTTTTGTACTTATGATCCCCTGTACTGTGCTGGATTACATAATGATTGAAGTGCCAATAGAGGGAATATATCATGATTAGTTGGAACAGTCTTCCTACTGAAGGTACATCATGCTTGCTTACATCTGATACTTCCACACATAAGCCATCTCATCAGCTGCAACAGTAAAGATCCTGTTTCCTTCTGGGTTCAGTGCCATATGCAGAACTCTTCCTTTGTGATCTAACATTTAGAAAAGGAAAATGAATGGAGAAAAAACACATATGAAATAGCAATTAGTGCCATACTCAGGTGAAAGAATAAAACAATTTTTAAAGCCACTACCTATCTCAAGGCTTAGTTTATTTCTAAGTACAATATATGTGATTTCAGTATACTACTGAAAGGGCCTACTTCCTTCAGCAGTGAGCTTCCAGTACTATGGGGTTCGGTTCCCACTGAATAAAACGGAATACTGGAGCATTTGGGAAATTTGGTAATACTTATAGAATCATAGAAATGTAGAGTTGGAAGAGACCACAAGGGCCATCCAGTCCAACCCCCTGCCATGCAGGAAAACCCTCAAAGCACTCCCGACAAGTGGCCATCCAGCCTCCGCTTAAAAACCTCCAAAGAAGGAGACTCCACCACACTCTGTGGCAGCACATTCCACTGTCGGACAGCCCTGACTGTCAGGAAATTCCTCCTGAGGTTCAGGCGGAATCTCCCCTCCTGCAGCTTGCATCCATTGCTCCTTGTCCTGGTCTCAAGAGCAGGAGAAAACAAGCCCACTCCCTCTTCGACATGACATTCCTTCAAATATTTAAACATGGCTATCATGTCCCCTCTCAACCTTCTCTTCTGCAGACTAAACATACCCAGCTCTCTAAGTCTGTCCTCATAGGGCATGGCTTCCAGGCCCCTCACCATTTTGGTTGCCCTCCTCTGGACCTGCTCCAGCTTATCCATATCCTTCTTGAATTGGGGTGCCCAGAACTGGACACAGTATTCAAGATGAGGTCTAACCAATGCAGAATAAAGTGGTACCAATACCTCCCTCGATCTAGACACCATACTCCTATTGATGCAACCAAGAATTGCGTTGGCCTTCTTGGCTGCCGCATCACACTGCTGACTCATGTTCAGCTTGTGGTCTATGAAGACTTCTAGATCCCTTTCACACGTACTGTTAGCCAGCCACGTGTCCCCCATCCTATATTTCTGCATACCATTTTTTCTGCCTAAGTGTAGGACCTTACATTTCTCTCTGTTGAAATTCATTTTGTTTATACTTGGTTTATCTACTACTATAAAAGAAGAAAATAACAGGAGGAAAACAGGCACACCTACAAGGCAGAAAATCTATTGTCCCAAATTAGATTCCCAGGGAGAGATTCTGCCATCCTAAAGGGCTTTCTGCCTACTCACACTTCTCTCCTGTCTCAAACTGCTTGCTTGCTCTCCCTCTCTCTCTCCCTCTCTCTCTCTCCCTCCCCCCCCCCATGTGGGCATGCATGCACACGCACACACCCAGTCCCTTCATCTTACCATGGGAGGGTATGTCACCCCTGCTAGTTTTCTTGAGTGATAACCTCCATCAAGGTTATCACTTACTATTCTGTCCCTGGTATCTCATTCAAACCAAGACACTTTGCTGTCTGAGCAGCCAAGAGTATTCCCCATTTCCAAAGCTGAGAAACAAGGGGCCAGAAAGTATCACAGTCAAAAAAATCTCACAAACACCTCTCCCATTTATGAGCAGTGAAAATACAATCTTTATAAATTAAATAACTAATAATTTTGCTGCCCTGTAAGGACTGCCAGATCTTCTGCCTGAGATAGCCACCATACTTGGCCTAATAGCAGGTGTGGCCCAAATTTAAACACAGAGAGATTCATCTCTTAGACCATCTCCTAACCATCAATTCACACTGAGGAAACATCAGTTCAACATCCTGGTCTTTTAACCAGCAAGATACTTATCAAGGAAAGCATCCAGAAGCCATGACAAAAACAACAGTAACAACAGTTGCATTTAGGGAGGGACATAGAATTCTCAGCCAGAGAGCTCTTTGGCCTAAGTAAATTGCAAACCCCTGAATTCCACAGGATGTTGGAATAATAGCACTACAACAGTATAGTGCAGAAATGGTCTGTGATTCCACTTTAATACCATGATTCCATCCTATGGAATTGTGGGTTTTCAATTAAAGAAGAGTATTCAGAATTTTCAGCAAAAGAGATCTACCACCTCATCAAACTCAGGACTGCACAGGATTCAGCTATGGTAGTTAATGTAGAATCATAGTGCTTTAACTGAGTAAGATGATAGGGTTCCTGTTCAAGTTAATGGTGGGAAAGAATGATGGGAAAGAAAAAGAGCTCTACCAAGATGTGGCTCTTTTGGGAGGGCTTTGGCTGTTTCAGAACAAGTCTGATCTAAAATCAGACGAATGTTTATAGCCCAACATACCCTCCAACAGTCCAACTGATTGATCCTCTGCTGTCTCACTTTTCAGCAGCTTTTAAAATGTCCTAGTTTCTTTCTCTTCCTCCCACTTTCCCTCTTCGTCCTCAGTTTACTTCAGTTGCTGCAAACTGAGTTCAAAGTGCAAAAGTAATCTGCACTCAAAGCCTGATAATAACCTTGAATCAAAAATACCTATCCAAAAGCCAGTTCACGATGTTTTTTCCTGGTATCCCAAAATGAAAACACACTGTAGCTACCCTTCCTGTGGAATTACCTTATCCAAACTAACCAAACTGTGTGAGTGGGGTCAATCACATGTGCTCTTTCCCACAGAACTGGTTGCTCCATATAATGGGATAACAAAGACTCATAGGGAATGAGGTTGAGCAAATGTTTAAGCAGACACGCTGGATGTGATTACATGCTTACCATGAAGTTCTGCTGAATTTGAAAGTGCAGGGTACCTCCAGATGTTCATCTTATTTTGAGGATGGCCTTGCCCCGTCACTATTTCTTTGGTATTTGGTAACCAGAGCAGGGAACATATCTAGAATATTTTTTTATTATTATCATCATTTTTATACAAAACATAAATTCTTTAAAACAATTTTATTCAATCAGTATTTACACATGTAGATTTACTGTATTTTCTTTATCTTCCAGCATTTCCACCTAAAATCTTAGTATTTTCTTAGATATTATCATTTATCAATGTATTTTTTTTATTTGAAAAGCCCATTTTATTCTTGTAGAAAATATTTCAGGTTTGGGGTTAAAAAATGTTAAAATCTTCATTTAAATTCTTGATATAGTTTTGGTTACAATTGCTTTTATCCTGCAAACAAGAGAATAGATCAATAGTGCCAGAGGGGCTACGTACACTTTATGGCACACATTTTCCTTGTATAAAGAAGAAAAGCCATTTGGGGAGGGGCATTCTGAACAGAGAAGCAACATGAATGGATGTGTGCTTAACTCTTTCCCAACTCCTATTCTCTCTTTCAGTTGCTTCTCAGTAGCTTCTCCTCACTCAGTTGAGTCCCAAACTGAAGTTTAGGGTGTTTTGAGATGGGAAGGAGCCACCGATAGTACAGGCTAGAGTCTAGGAACAATGGGTAGGGAAAGGGTTAATGCTTCACACAGACCCACAGCTTCTCTGCTCAACACTGTCCCACCCTGAAGCTGTTTT
Organism: Iguana delicatissima; assembly: GCA_948472985.1. Taxonomy (NCBI): domain Eukaryota; kingdom Metazoa; phylum Chordata; class Lepidosauria; order Squamata; family Iguanidae; genus Iguana; species Iguana delicatissima. The sequence goes on along the minus strand of CAOKZL010000724.1, from coordinate 232,954 downwards.
ACTTTTCTTTCTCTTTTAAAGCTTCATTATACAATCATCCCTCCACATTTGTGGATTTGACTTTCATGGATTTGGTTATTTATGAGTTTCTTCAACTTCTGCCCCCTCCCTGCCTCAGGCACTTCTTTTCCAGAGGAACCTTCCCTCTCAGCAGCTCCAATTAGGCCAGGCAGCCCTTTAAAAACTTGCCTCTGATCCTCCTGCTCCTCCTCCTCCTCCACAAGCTGGTGCCTAGCCAGCTGAGAACAGCTTGCAGCCTGATTTCTCAACACCACAAATACTCTCCCAATGCCACCCCACACTGAAGGAAGGAGATAGGTAAGAGAGAAGAAGTAAAGGCCCATCATGCCAACCTTCCCACCCTGCTTCCCTCCTTTTCCTGACCTGCTTTGGAGCCTAGGTGTCTTTTCTCCCCACCATTCTGCAACTTCCTCCCCACAGACACATTTTGATATTCACAATTTTTCCACTTTTATGAGGGTCCTACACCTCTAACCCTAACAAATGCGAAAGGCCAATTGTACTTATTTTTGTATAATTAGATCTTGTTTTGTTGTCTCTAAAAATGGTGCAACAAATGGCCATGGCCTGTTGTTATGGGAAGGAAAGAATGAGTTAAGCCAGTGCTATTCAAAGTGGTAGTCCATCAGTCAATGCCAGTCCACAAGCCATCAGCTGCTGGTCCCTGGACAGTTTCTAGAAAATAAAGAAACAGTTGTAGCTAATGGGCACAGATACTGGTCCCGGGCACATAGGGGAGATAACTGCTAGTCCAGCACATCATATAGACAAAGAAGTGCAGCGTTATACAACTGATAAAACTTCAAGATGGAATGGGAAAAAGTTGAGATTGAGTACATTAAAACTCAGCTGTGGCACCATAGTAGAATCCCAGCTTCCCAAAGTTCATTGAAGTAAAGAAAGGGAGGCAAGCCAAAAGAATCTCATTGGCAAAGTTGTGGGTGTGTCTTGCAATGCAAAAAGCTCTGACAAGCTACTCACTAGGATAGGGAAAGGGGAAATCAAACCAGAAGATCCAAAATCAGACTGAGGAGTTGCCGAAGGTGACAAAGCAAAGTCCCAGGGGACCAGTGTATAAGACTCATAAACAATTTAGCCTGTGCTAGTTATCAAGCTTATCAGGTGTGTTGTGATATAAGTTAGTGGCCACAATGTTTTCACATTTGTAACAATTTGTTCATCTGTATCTTCATTATACATAGCACCTGCTAGCCACACCCGTTCATTTATTTCAGCTGGGCCTACTGCTCTTATGGGAAAGGAAATACATATATAAGAGGAACTTACAATAAGCTGAAGCATGCTATTTACATACTGTGGTGGTACCTGAGATTTTGAATTTACACTTTCAAGGTTTTTCATGTTGTTTATGTTCCATATGCGCAAAAAATTGTCCTTCATTCCACCTCCTGTGGCAATTATTCCAGATTGCCATGGACACCATCTCATTGCCTAATGAGAGAAAGAGTAATAGCATTACATAGCTTTTTAAAATGATGGTTCTCTGGTCCTGGACAAATGTACCAGGCAACAATCTGGCTATAACAAAAGGAAATTCTAAGAAATATTTCCAGAATAAGGAGGTAAATCATCAATATGTGATATTTATTATCACTTTACATTTTTTTTAATTTTTAAGTTCATTTTTAGTCATGTGTTTCATGCTTTTATCATTCCTTTTCAGTGACATTAAGCAACTCGAGTGCTATTTTTAGTGGGAAAGATTTTTTTTATAAATACATACATGTGTGTGTATATGTACCTTCAAGTCACCTATTGGCCTATGGCAACCCCATCAATGTCACAGGGTGTTCTTAGGCAAGAAATACTGAGAGGTGGTTTTGCCAGTTCCTCCCTCTGAAATATAACCTATAGCACCAAGTATTCATTGTTGGTCTCCCATCCAAGAACTAATGAAGGCTGACCCTGCTTACATTCCAAGATCAGATGGGGTCTGGCGTCTTTAGGGTTTTTATAATTTCTACTTTGTTCAACAGCTGGTTCCAAGTTGGCCATAGCAAAACAACAGTGGTATAAAATCTGATTTAACTACATGTGTCATACATTTGTAAATTCATTCCCTTCATCCTACCTTTACTGCTGAGGAATGGAGAAAGGTGGTCAGAGGTGTACACTGCATTGGCCCACCAGGATCATTAGACCAAATATTCAGTAGGCCATCGCTAGAACCACATGCCAACAGTTTAGTGTCTGGTGACCACTGCAGGCTACTAATACTCTGTTTACTTTGCCGAACCATCCCAATGTAATGCTGGGCTTCTCGAATATCATGATGATGAATATATCCCAGCCTTGAGCCACTGTGGACAACAGGAAAGACCACTGTTTAATATGAATGGATTTCCTATCTGATACCAGAAATGTAAATACCTGAGCCTTCATAATGGACAGAGGCAAACACAGTTCTCAGAGGGTGGTTGCTTTGTAACTTCAGATAGAGAAGCCAAACCTTGTTCTCTGTGTTATACCACCTTTATCCTCTGTCAGCTTTAAGTAAGATTCCACTCCTCTCTGCCTTTCCCCTGCTGACTTAATAGCATGCAAACTACTTTTTCACTTTTAACTCAGTTTACAGCAACTGGAGAAAACTGAGGGGGAAGGGGGAGAAAGTAGGACATTTTAAAAGCAGCTGAAAAAGTGAGGTGACAGAGAAATAATCAGAACTGTACCTGCTAAGATTTAGAAAGTTTAGAGCAGTGGTTCTCAACCTGTGGGTCCCTAGATGTTTGTGGACTTCAGCTCCCAGAAGCCCTAGCCACTATGGTCAATGCTCAGGGCTTCTGGGAGCTGAAGTCCAAAAACATCTGGGGACCCACAGGTTGAGAACCACTGGTTTAGAGGGATTTTGTGCCTTTTGATTGACCCAAAAAAAGTATCAAGATAGATTTTGGATTTTGTTTGTTGTTGTCTTTTAAGGTCAACACAGCTAGCACTGCAACATCTTCAGGAGCTCTCTTTCTCTCACATGGAAGCAGACTGGGCATCTTTCATCCATTTTGTGCAAAATATGACAGCCTGTCTATTTCGGTATAAACGTGCTTGGTTGTTACGATCAGCTGGAGTGATTCTTTTGAAGTCATCTCCACTTGCAGAAGTCCACATGCTGAGCACGCAGTCCTTCTCTTACATCAGTCCTGAATTTTGGAACAGATTACCACTGGAGCTGCAACTGATCCCTACAATTGGTTCTGAATGCCTGCTTTCAGAAAGTAGGACAAGATGCTTCCTTTTAATTTGGCTTTTAAAGTGATTCCATAGTGTTTAATGTTGCTTTTAATTTTTCTGATTGTGGTTCTTTTCTTTTGTACATTGCCATGGTGGTTTTCAGAAAGATGGTATAGAAATGCAACCAATAAATAAAATACATAAATAAATATGGTAATTTCTATGAATCAAAAATACCCATTCAAAAGCCATTTTGCAATATTTTCTTCCAATATCCCAAAATTCCAACGTTGTAGATATCCTTCCTGTGAAACTAGCTTATCCAAGAACAGAGCAAATGATCCTAAAGATGACCAATCTAACCAATCTGTGTGAGTGGCACCAGTCCCATGTGGTCTTCCCCATAGAACTGGCCACTCTATGTAATGGGCCAAAAAAGACTCCCATATATTTCACTGTGTGGCCAAAGAAGACAAAATCTATAGGCTGTTTAAGCAGCTTTGAATAAAAGTAAATGCAAGAAAATATCAATGTTTCCATTCCAATAAAAAGAGGAGGATGAGCAACCATAGGAGGTGAGGTGGCCACCTTAGCACCCCAATGGCACATTGAGAGGCTGTACCCTGCACTGTGCCCCCTGCCAAAAACATTTTTTTTTAATTGTTCCAAAATGCTCTCTGGATGATGGGGGAATTTTCAACATTTTGGGAACAGGGATGCACCAAGAGAGACCCTTGTTTTCACAAAAGGAAGTGATATGGAAACATACTGTCCAACATCTTGAGGATGAAAACTGGGCTAAGCAGTTTTAGAGTGGGCTTAACATGGCACAAGTTATTAATGGAAAGAGCACACAAGTGAGGAGAGCTGCTGCCTGAGTCTTTTAGGAAGGGCAAGATTCTGACCCCAGCTGAGATAACTGAGGGCAAACAACTTCTGCACTTTGAACACAAACAAACAAAATTTCAAATACATTTTTTTAAAAACCTGGGAGGACACAAAACGGCTTTGGGCATCTAAATGCAACCCATGCAACATGCAATGTCCATACCTACTATAAAAGAGGTGTCTTTAAACTATGACATGGCAAACCAAGACCAATTAGAGGCTGGCAGGACTTCGGTGAAAACAATAGTGAACCACCAGTCCTTTGCTACCCTCTTATCCTGCCTGATAGAACAAACATGTTTGCTCTACAGCCAACAGAAGAAGAGAATGTACCAAAGAACTGGTACAGAGGGGCAGAAGGCAAAATGGCTGCATGCTAAACAAGACATTACTCTTTAGGAAGGACTGTTGGTGTATTCGGATAAGCCATTCTGTTCACTATACTGCCTTTCTTCTCCTGCTCAGAATCAGTATAAGAAGCAGGATGGTTCGGAAGACTTAATAATACAGGCAGGGAAGAAAAGTAAGACTTGGGGAAACAGCCAACAGTTCCAGTAGCAAGGGAAAAAAGAGAGAGATGGGTTATGAAAAATTTCAAATTTCCACCTGAACCAGTAAAGATAATTGTCACTTTCGGTTCACACAATCTGCAGCTGATAAGCATTTTACACATCAAAAGCTAAACTAGAAAATGAAACACGATGTTGAGTCACTGTATGAGTTATTACTATGAGGACTCAGACAAAGACATACGGAAACCTAAAACCAACAGAACATTCTTAGCAACAACTGCTGTGGTTAAGGCAGACTTTTTAATAAATGTGACTCTCTTATTTCATGTGTTATGCTTCTCTTAGATCATATAAAATCTGGGGACTGTCAGGATTATTGCCGAGGAGGGAAATCTTAAAGGAAGACCAGTATCAGAGATTAAGGGCCAGCAGCTCAGGAGCAACAAGTAGAAATGCATAACGTCCAGCTGTCCTGATTTGACAGAGACAGTCTCTATTAATCCTCTGTTGTCCCATTTTTCAGCTACTTTTAAAGTGTCCCAGTTTCTTTCTCCTCCTTTGTCTTCAGTTTACTTCTGTTGCTGTACACTGAGTTCAAATTGCAAAAGTAGTTTGTACTCAATTAACTCAGCCGTGGAGGGGAAGCGGAGGGAGCAGAATCCCAGCATTCCCAGTAGATGCAGACAAAAGCAAACTAGTGCAGCCTCTCCTAACCCATTTGTTCTTCCTTATTAATAACATGTGCCATCTTAATCACTTGGTCACATGTGCCCCAGTTTTCATCTGTGAAATGTTAGAGGGTATGGAGATGGAACCCTCAGCATTCCTCCCCACTATCACTCCCACCCCAGCAGAACCATGTCTCTCTTAAAGAGCAGCTGTTACAGTCACTCTTCAGTGCTCAAGCACACACACACATACATGCCCCTCTGTCTGCGCTATCCCTGCCATGAAGGGAGGAAAAGAAGACATCAGCATCAGTGACTTCTCCACCTCCACCATCAAAAGAGAAGGTGACATTACTTCTGGATTTTGTTTTGAACGCTTGATGGAACCAAGCAAGGTGGGGCTGGAAAAATTGTCTCTATACTATGCAGATGATCTTCCTGCCCCCTTCTGCCCCCAATATAGTGCCTTTGCTCCAGCAGGCATTCAAAACAATACCTGATCTCCATATTGTCCTCATCGCTTTTTCTCTCTTCCCCTCTTCCTTCTTCAAAGGCACAGACTGAGGAAGGTGAGGCAGGCAGTTTGTGATGGCCCTAACGGACTGACAACTAGAGTTCCCAGGTCAAAAGCTAGGGTCAGTTTCTGTACCATTAATGGTTGTGAAAAGGCAATTGCAGCAGATGTTGGTTGTCACATAATCAGGCAACTGGCCACACCTGCTGAAATCCCCTCTTTTACACAACAATTAAAGATATAGCAGTCATCTCCAGTTTTCACTCTAGCAATCCTAGGGGGCTTGGCCCCGCCAGACAAGACTACCTCTACCTTTGCTATCTGGAGAAGACTTAACTTTTAGCCAATGACACATTAGATAATATCTAGTGTTCCACATGGGTATGACCACCTTTCAGGAATCCCCTCATTTCAGCAATGTTCTGCCTTGAAATGCACCCCATGCCCAGAAATATACATTTTGACCAGGCAAACAGAATCTATGAAAAATTCCACCAGTTCACTCTTGCTACTCCATGTGCTTGAACTGCTTCTGAGAACTCCGTGTTATGCCACATCTCTTTTTGCTTTCATATCCCACATTCTAAATTCAGCATTTCCATGAAATCCATCTAGCTTTCATACTCTTACGTAAGGATGGAGTGCTTTTGCCATTCAGGTATTTTGACCTAAAGCCCTATCATGTTTTAAGGTCAGAGGCCAGAGGAACAAAGCACACACCAAAATACAACTTTGTTCTAAAAAGCTTTCAAGACTCTTTTGTTACAACAGTGCCTAGGCCCCTTCGTAAATACCCATCAACTATTCATCAGAACAAGTCCTCCAATTCCTCCTGAATTCAGTGGTGAAATTGGTTCCTTATCCCAGTTCTTCATTTACACAGGATTTTCAAATAAAGCACATTTATTTAGTTGAATAAGGATATGAAGTTAATATACACTTGCAACGCAAGTTAGGACTTGAAATGACTCAAAAGCCACATTACATATTGTGATGATGTGACAATGTACTGCCCCATTCAAGATAAAAAAAAAATTAAATGATGAATACTATCATTTTCAAACAATGCACATTATTGGGTCATGACACGTAAAGGAGCATCATCAAATTTCAAACTCTGTAAGTACAAGCACTACACAGCTTGGTCGAAGGAATAAGGGTGGTAGGCATCGTAGTCTAAAACATCTGGAAAGCCAAAAGATCCCATACCATCCAAAATTTCACAGATGAATATTAGAACAGGTTAGCCAAGCAATATCAGAGCATGCTCAAGATAGTAAAAGTTATTAAATCAGGAAAAACACACAAGCTAGAAGAGGCTGCAGCAGTTTTCTTTTGCGTGAGCCTATTGGGAAGGGAAAGATTCTGCCCTTCCTTCTCCTCTCTCCTCTGCTGAGCTAACTGGGTGCAAACTACATTTGCACACTGAACTCAATTTGCAGCAATTGACATAAGCTGAGGACAAAGGGGGAAAGTGGGAGAAGGACAGAGAAACTGGGTCATTTATAAGCAGCTGAAAAAGTGGGAAGAAAGAGGATTAACTGGGGCTGTTCCTGCCAAATTGGGGCAATTGGAGGGTATAAAATTCCCATCCCTTCTCTAGTGTAACTCAGCCTGTTACTTAAGCCTAGGCATATATAACTGAATAACTGTATATCACACTTTTGCACGTGCCTCTCCTTTTCTCTTTTTTCTGTTACCCTTTTTAGACTGTGACATTTCCAGCAGCAACCTGTCCTCTTACACTGTGTAAAACAGGGCTGGGGAAGTGTGGCAGGTCTGTGACTCACCAGGGGCCTCATGGACTACACCCTCCCCACAACTGGAAGTGTTCACAAGTTGACAAGTTGACACAGGTATTATTTGCTATTAAACAATGTAGGACGGGGGGGTGACCTATGCTCCTGGGGATTTGTAGGTGAGCCAGTTTGCCCACCCAGTCACAGAAGAATGGCTGTCCTAGCAATCTGGAAAAGAGAAGAACTGCAAAAACACAGGTTCAACACATGGAAGACCAAGGCAGCACTTTGTCCACGCTGGCTGTGAGGTATTAACACGCAGAAAGAGAGAGAGATTGGAGTTTTGACTGTGTCTAGATCTTGCGTCAATTCTTGAAATTGCCCTAACTTGCCTCAAATCCTTTTTCTAAAAGTTCCCCCCCCATCTTTTTATGACAACACTCTAAATTCAATTGCTACTCCCAACTAGAATAGACTCACTGAATCAATTGCTAAATGGTAACTCCAAACTTGTGTAAATCCCACTGATTTATTGGTCTACTCTAGTAGGCACTAATAGCTGGATTTAGGCCAAGATCTCCACAATGAACAATGGCAATGCCCTGGATGATAGATATGTCAGTAGAATCACTAACTGGTCCTAATAGCTTTTTGTATTTTTAAAAACAGAAATAAAAACAATTTCTCCTTATATCGTTTCCCTTGTCACAACACCATAGAAACTGGATAAGAAGTGACAACATCTGCAGTGTTCTCTCTTCAATGTAAGTTGATATGTACCAAAGCCCTCTTAGGGGCTGGACTGCCTTAAATAAGCATGTTTTCCAGAAGCTTCCACGAAGAGTAAGAGTAAGCTACGGTAGTACAATTGCCTACAAGAGTAATCATCTGCAATGATAGTTTAACCAAAACAAAAACTGTAAGCAGGACATACAAGACATAGTGTACAAATATACTTCAGCACTCACCTGCTAAGTATGCATCCATTCCAGCTCATGGCTCCAATAACAGATCTATGGCCAAGCAGATTTCTCAGTCTCTTTTGAGTTTCAACATCCCACAACTGATACACACACACACACAAAATAAATAAATAAATAATCAAATAATCAAACAATTATATCTTCATTAGCACACTGTTCTGCATTTCATGTCAACTAATTTGTTTGCTCAGATGAAATAGTGCATAAAACAAAAGTCTGGGCAGAGGGAAGGTTAAAATATTAACATAAGGGATCATTCTACTTGAACAGAAGAATTAAAATAATTGTGGGTTTTATCAATTTATGCTGCGTATACAAAATGACATCCTTTTAAACCCGGATTATTTACCAGAGATTGAAAAATTATCTTTTTCGACTGAGACTGAGAATCTCAGAGACCACAGAGTCACTGGCAACCCTCGCTAGATAATTCTGAGCACAATAGTTTACTATTGCTATTTGCCTTCCAATAGATACTGACAGCAGTTCACACCATCACTAACATTAATTGAAAACCTCATTTCTGTTAGGATTTTCACTCTAAGATATCACAATGGCAAATGCCATGAACCATGAAGGAAAATCATATTGAATTCAGTCTCCACTTAAGATATCTGGATACATTCTTGTTTATTGGTATCGAGTTGTCTTGTACTTAGGGTGAGCCTATGAATGAGAGACCTCAAAGACACTCTATTACCAAGCCCCACTCAGATCCTGCAAACTCAATGACTGTGGCTTCTTTGACTGAATCTAACCCCCTATCATCCATTCTTCCCTTTTTCCTCCTGCCTCCCACTTTACTAAGCATTATCATATTTTCTAATGAGCCTCCTTTTCTCATGATATGTCCAAAGTACAATGGCATCAGTTTGATCATTTGGGACTTCTGGGTAGAGTTCAGCTTCAGTTTCCTCTAGGATCCATTTACTGGTCATTTTGGCAATCTATAGTATCTGTAGAACTCTCCTCCAGCACAACATTCAAATGAGTTGATTTTCTTCCTGCCAGTTTTCTTCATTGTCCTGCTTTCATAGCTATGCGCAGAAATCAGAAATATGACAGATCTTAACACATATGGAATTGCTAACATTTTCTTAGATCCAAATTTGTTCATGATATATTATTTTTGATGGCAAGTCGAAACTTGGTCTTCTAACATAAGAAGACACTTGATTAAACATTTTGACATCCCTTGGGTGTTTTAACTCTAATGTTTAACTGTTGTTCTTCTTTTTGTTTATTATAATAGTTTTTAAAGATCAAGACAGGCAAAGCATGAATGTCTCTGCACTAGATAAATGAGCCAGACACAACTACAATGCAAACATAGCTCAGTCAAGGGCATATTCTGCTGAACTTCAGATTCGTTTAATTTAGTAACTCATGTATGGAGAAGTCAGTAGCACCATATTACCTTTGTCTAAAAATTAGACTCTGGAAGTAACAACCCCCTACCTGCACTTCTCCATCACTAGTGCCAAATGCAAGGTAAGAATTTTCTTTCATCCATGCCAGAGAAGCAATGTATTTGGAACCAGAATATAAATTAATGCTTTCAAGGTTTTCACTTCTTTCTCCATTCCAAATATGTACAACAGATTCTAGAGCAAGAGCAAGAAGGTTCTCTTGGCTCCAGTCCAATATGTTTAGATCTGGAAAAAAGAAAAAAATACATCTATTTACTGGTAATACTTGAACTAAAGTTGCAAGAAATAGTTTTTAAGTAGTGTCTTTATATTATTACTAATAGAATGAAACACAAACACTATTTTAAAAGTAGGATACTAAAAATTGGACAATTACTCTAAACATAGAGTAATTAGATAGAAATGAAAAAAAGACTCACATAGTGTCTACCCAGTTTGGTTTGCAGGGTAGGAAAAAAGTTCAAGGAAAGATTTATTTCAGTTGCTGAGAACTGTACACCCATAGTTTACTCATTTATGACATTTATGTTCCACCTTTCAACTTCGAAGGAGGTCAGGTTGGTGTACATAGTTCTTTTATTTTCCTAACATCTTTTATCTGTGAGGCAGATTAAGCTACGAGATGGTGCTTGAATTAATGCCACCCAATGAGCTTCATGGGTTAGTGGGGATTTGAACCTGGTTATGCCAAATATGACTACCTCCAGACAACTTATTAGCCTTCAACTGCATTCTCAGTCCACTCTTGAGGCTTGATCAAGTCAAAAGGACTCAATCTATTTCTGAATGCATAGGAATCTACTTTTTCTATCCGTTGGGGCCTGTGGGAGTTAGATATATTGAATACATTATTATAAGATGTTGTGATGGCCACCACTTTGGATAGCTTTAAAAGAGGATTATACACATTCATGAAGGATAAATCTGCTTAGGTATGCTAGTCATGACAGCTATAGAATCATAAAGTTGGAAGGGGCCTCATGGGCCATCAAGTCTAACCCCCTGCTCAATGCAGGATCTCCAGATAAAGCATCTACAGTAGGTAGCTGTCCAGCTTCATTTTGAAGACCTCCAGAGAACAAGACCTCACCACCTTTCTAGACAGTTGGTTCCATTGCCAAGCCACTCTGTCAAGAAATATATACAATATCAATGGTCGGAGCCAGTATACCTCTGGTCTTCAGTTGTTGGGAACATTAGTGGGAAAAGACTATTATTTTCAAGTCTGGATTATGGATTTTCTGCAAGCACATTGTTAGCTGCTGTTGGATTAAACTGGAGTGGGAAACATGAAGCCCTCCAGATGCTGTTCAACTGAAATTCCCATTAATCTTAGCCAGCACAGCCAACAGTGAAGGAGCATAAGAACTGCCATGCAAGAATATCTCAAAGGCCACATGTTTCCCTCCCTGGACTAGATGCAGCAGCAGTCTGATCCAGTAGACTTATACTCTCATAATTTCCAGCCATGTTTCAACATTCATGGGTTTTTGTGCTGCCAAATGTATTTCATTATTGGGAAAGAATCACACTTCTAGTGGAAAATCAAAATTCTCAAGCCACTTTTCCAATAAAAAAAATCACAATACGCACTATTTAAACATCTGCAGAATAAAAAAGATAATAACTAGAAGACTAATAATAGCAACACTGAAAAGATAACAATTTGTGAACTGAAGTGTCATGATTTAACCAAAGCAACACGAACGTTCAGAAGTGAGAAATTAGCTTGGATCTTAAAGATTAGTGAGAGAAGGCCTGTCACAGAAGAAAAATGTCTTGTCCCTTTGTTCCCTCAAAAACCTCCTCTAAAGGGTAAGAGGACCACTTGAGCAATATTGTACAGGATGCAGAGAATTGTTGGAGGAGGGGAAAATCATCCAAAATCAGGCAGAGGTTTTATTAATCCACAACAGACTTCCTTTTTCTCTTTAAAAATCCCGCAACAACATGAAATTCTGAAACAAAAAAAATGTCAGCTGTGGCCATTAGTATGAAGCAGACTCACAAGCTGATAAGGCTCTAAAGCAGTGGTTCTCAACCTGTGGGTCCCCAAATGTTGTGGACTTCAGCTCCCAGAAGCCCCAGCCACTATGGTCAATGCTCAGGGCTTCTGGGAGCTGAAGTCCACAAACATCTGGGAACCCACAGGTTGAGAACCACTGCTCTAAAGGCAACAGAGTTTAGATGCATTCCATCACAAACACCAGCATGAGCATCTTGGACAAGGCCTACTAAACATAGGAATCTCAGCCCACTAAATACTCTACAACTGCAGGAAAAGCGAACTGGCTTGGAAAGAAACAGTACACAACAAATATAACGTTCTGGGAAATTAAACACATAGAACTTACAATAGTCATTGCGCAAGCCTGTAACATGAAACCTAGTTTCTGGCTTCAGTGGACAGGCATCAGTGCCAGCTGAAATACTTCGAACATCACGTTCAATCTTGCTGCCACCTGTGCAACCTGTGGGAATCAGTGGATAGAATAACAGTTCATTTGTTAAAACTACATAGGAACTTTTCTCAAATTTGATGTTCTCTTAAGATGAATATTAGCAACAGCAAGGTCCAAGAAAAGCCCAGGAACAAAGGAAAGTCAGCCCAGTTCATAGTGATATGTAAAATGTGAGCACACTCACCCACCAACCTGTCTGTTTTCTAGTAGGAATTCTAAGCTTGTGAGCCAATGACTGCCCCATTCCCTAGAAGTGAGGTGAGCAGATATATGGCTAAATACAAGGACAATGAATTTCTAGCACAGTACTCCATGACATGTCAGGACATGCCACTGGAAAGGAAAACTGATATATTCCTATGTATGTGCAACTGAAATATATAAGTGCTCATGCTCCTGTAAATCCTGCTCAAAATGTGCTGTAGGCAAGGGTGGGTGCAGACGTAAGAGAAGGCTATCACTGGTTACTAGTTATGTGGCTATATGTTATCTCTAGTACTGAAGGCAGTATGCGTCACAGTATTGGCTGCTACTGCAACAAAATACCTACACTACCCTCTGGAGCAGGGGTGGGCAATTATTTTTTCCATGGGGCCACGTGAGAAACTAAAAATATTGTGGAGGGCCGGGCATATTGCCCACGCTAGAGCGACCTCTCCTGGAGGTCTTCTTCACTGGGGGGTGTGCTAGAGCAGTTAAAAAAAGTGAGGTTCTAGACCTCAAACTGCTCTAGCGCAGCCGCGGGGGTGGCGCTGAGAGTTTTACCTTCGCAAGTGGTTTTTATAAACTCACCCGCGCTGCCCCGTAGCAGCCCCTGGTGAAGAACTGCAGAGACGCGGTAGCGCGTCCCTGCAGATCTGCCCGGGGGTGGGCTTCTGGCTGGCACGCTGTCTTGATTGGCGGAGCGCCGCTGGAAGCCGCCGGCCGCCATTTTGGGCGCTGCGGAACGCCGCCGAACGCCGCCGAAATTCAGCAGCGTTTGGAACGGTGGATCCGCACTCTCCGCAGGGACAGAGCACCCGCTCGCAGGTAAATTCTGCCCCTGCATGCACGGCCCCATTTCGGGGGGCCCCCCATGAGGAAAGAGCCTTAGAAAGTATGTTTATTTTGTAATTTCCAATTAGCCTTACAAGGGCCGGTCAGAGCCAATCAAAGGGCCGTATGTGGCCCGGGGGCCGTACAATGCCCAGGTCTGCTCTGGAGTGTCTGGTCTTTGCAGTGTAGGTATGCCCAGTAGTTATTCCTTCCTGGTGGGAGGCATTGCACTATTAAAAAAATCTTAGACATTTGAAAATGACTGTGTGTATTTTTAAATCATATTCCTGCAACCTGGTATCTAAGTGATGGTAATCAAGGTGGAATCCTATACATTCTTACTGTTGCTAAAAGGCTTATACTCCAAGGAACTATCCATTATTCAACAGTCAGAAAATCTTACCAATCTGGATATGTATTTTACAGGCATCATATTCAAGAAAATATATTTTTGGACTTACTAACAAATTAATACACTGACCATTAACTGAGACACTAACTAGACACTAACTTACTAAAATACAAAAGGGCTCTGATGCTCCCTCCCAAACCAAACTGTAATAAAAGAAAAAATGTGAAGAAAATATATTATTCTACAATTGCAGATCCAACTAAGTAATTCTGCTAGAACTATTAATAATGATAACCAACAATTATTGCATTGTTAAATTTCTTATTGCTCAAGAAGTCCAAAAACAGTTTTCAGTCTTTCAAAAAAAAAATCTTCAGTTGGCTTATCCTTTAAAACCCACATTAGTGTGACATTTTGGGCTGAGTCAGCAACCTTCACAGTCCATTCTTTCATTGTCATATCAGTGTGTTTTGTCAAGAAACTCAATTTACAAGCCTAAAAGGCAAGTCAAATGTACATACATAATGCAGGTAGAAGTCTGAGGCTTAGTGACTTCTTGACTTACAGCTTGTAAACTTAACCACTGCTCTGTATTAGTTCTAATTCACTGCAGTGTGTGATTATTTGGAAAATTCAATCTGCTTAGTGAAAATTGTTACATGAAATATATGAAGACCTAACAGATCAAGCCAAAGGTGTTACCACACGTTACACTCCCTACCCTGTGGGATAGCAAAATTGGCAAGAAATATCATTTTATAAAACTGGACACTTACAATTACAGAAGTACGCAGTAGCAGGACACTGGCTGTAAGCATGGGCTAGGTCAGGATGACGTCAGCATGGCCAGGTCATAAATTTAGATGGAAAAGTTAATGGGTTTGGGATAATCCTCTAAACGACCTGACCTCCAACTACAATAGTAAAAAAAACCACCTAGGTGAAGCAGGCAAGCACCCCTGCTGTGCACATTTCCTACAGAGACCTTCCCCATTAAACTACACCCAACCAAGACATAAGAGGCTGTCAGGATTCCCATCAATGTTTTTCACCTAAAGTTACAACAATCAGCCTGTTCCAGACCTCCTTTGTTTGCTCTTCAAGAAAGCCATTAACTCATACCTTTTCAGGGTAGGAAATAGAGTATAAAAAACCCAGCTCCAGCCCAGGTAATTTGCTAGCACTTTGGGCATCATGCTGCACCCCAGACTCCCATTCCTCCATGCTGCCCTCAAACTCTTGTTTGAGCCACTCCTCTTTGATCTTCTTCTTCAGGGCTGATGAGTATCACCTCTTCCACCCAAAATCTCTCTCTATCCAACCTTTCTTGCCGTTTCCTTCACTTGTCTTATATGGTTTGTGAGATTACTTGATTTCTTGAGTGCGTCTATCAATTTCCAATAAAAATATTCTTTCAACTGGAGTCCTCTCTGCAGTTTGTATTTGTATACGCAGGTGAAAAGATTCTGCCGTTACCCTCCTCTCACAGGCCTCCTTTGAACTAATAATTCCCCAAATCCTAAGGAAACGCTGGCACTGCTGGTGGACTTCAAGGTCTCCCATCTTTTAGGGTAACACAGGTTCATCCAGTCCAGCATCCTGCTTCCCACCAGGGCCAGCTTTATTGTTAAGCAGACCAAGTCAGCCTCCTCACATGGCAAGTAGTGTGAATCAGCAACAAGGCTGGTGAAGGAGAGTGGTACAGACCTGGGGCTGGCCTTGCACTCTCTTCTTCAGCTGTCAAGTGCAGTAGAAAATGCTGTCACAATGCCACTACTGAAGAAAGATTCAACTACCAGCTGTACACAGAATGAGGCATGGGGGGAGAGGGAGAGAGAGAGAGAGAGGCATCTTATTTTTGACTACAAGCAGCAAAATGTGTTGGGCCAAGTGGCCACACAGACATCTCCAAGAAGCCCACACACATGTATTGAAGGCAATAACCCTGCCTACTAGCTGTATCCATAGGCATCAACTGGTATTCAAGATCATGCTGACTCTAAACATGGAGCTCAGATGATATTATGAGTAACAGCTTTTAATGGACCCAATGATGGCTGGTGGTTTCAATGGGGCTTTAGCCTGATTTTTAAAGAAGATAATTCCAAGATACCACACATATATCGCAGATAGGAGTGGTCATACTTGAATAGCATTTTTAAAATTCAGGCTGGAGTGGATTCACTGTCCCATTGACCTGGAAGTGGGCCACTATTGGATAGCCCTGCCCTCCCTGAATGTGACCCATCCAAGCTAGTACCTATTACCACACCTTGTAGCAGAGAAATTTGTACATATATCATACACTATGTGAAACAAAAGAAGATAACAATATAGAGAGACAAACTGAATAAACCTCAGCTGAGGCAATCAATCCTTTGTCATACTTTATGCCAGTGGTGGGCCACACAGGGCCCGTGAGCTGGCTGCCAACCACTCATCCAAGAGTCACTTGCCACTGCAGCTGCTGCTGCCACCACCACCATCATATACGCAGCTGAAATTTAGCAGCATGATCTCTTAAAAAGTGGTTTTTCCCTTTCAAAACAAGCATCTTGGAATTGCAGACCTGCTTTCAAAAAGTTGCACAGGATGCAAGTGTTTTTTTAAAGGGAGAAAAGGGTAATTAAAGTGAAAATGCCTTTTCTTCTGCTTTCTTTTCCTTTTTCAGAGGCTATTTTTTTATTTATTTACTTAAATTCAGCATTAGAGGCACAGTATAGCCTCCCCAAGACAGACGGCCCCCAGACTTTCAGAGGTTCCTCACCCCTAATTTATGCCAAAGTATCATTTTATTTTTTTTAAAAAAAGCTCTGGTTTTGAAATGTCATTGAATGATGGTAAACTTTCCATTTCCCCCTTGTTTCTTCAGTTCAGTCTAGTAGCCTTTAAAAATAAAATGCATACTTGTATTTGTTGTATTTTTTGCAGTATGACTAGCTATAAATGCATTCAGAAGTTTTTTTTTATTCCACAGCAGACATTTTTCATATCTGTCAAACTGTCTCATCTTCTTGACAAGTTTCTTTCTTAAGATGCTGTGCAACCTCAAAACCCCAACTGGTGGTGTAAAATCCTTTGCTAAACAGACGCAGCTGTTGGTTTAAGTTCCCATCAAAGAGACCCCCAAGTGCAAAACTTCAGGAAATGGCTTCCCACATCACATATCTCTGTGAAAGGAGATAACGACTAAAAACCAAGTAGAAGGAAAGAAGCACTCAGCCTTGCATCAACTCTTGAATAGCACTTTACCCATAAATTACTATGACTAAGGCCCTTTTCACACAGTATAATTATACTGCTATGTTTCCACTTTAACATGGCTGCATCTTGTGGAATTCTGGGGTCTATAGTTTGGCGAGGCACTAGAGCTCTCTGGCAGAGAATTCTGAACACCCTTCTCTAAATTGCAAATCCCAAGATTCCATAGGATGTTGCCATAAGTGGAATTATAGCACTATAATTGTGTAGTGTGAAAAGGCTCTAAAACTGTGGCATTTCTATAGGGACCCATTTATACTTAACATGGCACAGTTAAGTTTGAAGAAATGATTGTGTAAATCAGCCTTCTCCAATAAGGTACCCTCCAGATGTCTTGGACTACAGTTTACAATATCACCACTGCCACCACACTGCATGGCCAATTACAAGGTCATATCATTTTTATGGAGCAGAAATGGTATACAGCACTATTTTCCAGTCTTGGGACTCCATCATGTCAAGATCACCCTCTGTTCTCTGGGAGAGATTGGGAACCATTGGTCCAAACATTAATTCCATTCAGCTGCCCTTGCCATGAAACAAATGAATGTGAATGGTATGTATAGCAGTGACCAGAGCTTGAAAAAAGTCACTTTTTGGACTACAAGGTTTCCCAGTCAGTAAAGTCAGTGGCCATGCTAGCTAGAGGTTTGGGAGTCATAGACCAAAAAAAAGGAAATTTTCAAAACTCTGTCAGTAAAATTGGCTTTTGCTATACCTTTCCAGACGCAGTCAAAATTTCCACAGATCCAGAGGCTTCCTTTTTCTGAAATGCCATGCCTCTCCCCTTCACTCATTAATGTCTGGAGGAGGCATTTCTGTAAGAGAGTGGACATGAAATTATAGTTTTAAATAAGGTATAACAGAAGACTAAAGACATCTCTTCTATATATAGAACAGAGATATCACAATTCTCTGATCAAGCATATATTTTGCATACAGAAAATCCCAGGTTCAATCAGTCTTTAGCATTTCTCAGTGAAGCAGTCATGCAACAGATCTCCTACTCAAAACCCAGTTAGAATAGGTCAGCCTTTCCCAATTTGATGACTTCTAGATGATTTGGACTTTGATTTCCATAATCTACAATATCACACATCTGGAAGCCACTAGGTTAAATATGGCTGGGGCAGATTATGCTGAGTTGGATTAATGGTTGGTACCAGTTGTTGTAACACAGGAGTATGCAATTTACAGTTCTGAGACTTGACTTTCTGGACTACACCTCCCTGAATCACTCAGCCAGAGTGGGAACCACAGTCCAAAAACATTTTTAAAAATTCCCATGCTCTGGCAATCTATGGTGCTCCAGATGATGTTGGACCACAATTTGATCAAAACTAACCAGTGTAGCTACTGGTGAAGAATCATGCAAGTTGTATTCCCACAATATTTGGAGGGCTACCATTTGCCTACCCTCTGTACTGTCTACTGGTTCATTGCTGATCTCCCAGAAGGTATGAATTAGAATGGAGTAAAGGGAGAAATCAATTCTCTGTTCAAATTGCAACTTGCCAAATGAATAAGCAATGTTGAATAAACAATGTTAAAATTAATACTTTTTTCTTCAGAAGACATTTTCCTGCTGTTTCTAATTCAGACTTCTAATTCAATTATTTGAATCTATCTTTACAAAAACTATCTGAGAACAAGCTTTAAATGATCAGATACATTACTACATACCTGTTTCTTTGATTTACTTCTTTCATACAAACTAATGGCATCAGTAAATGTTTCAGGTTCATTGACAGTGGCTTCTTGAAGTACCATAAAAGACACAGAAAGAGAGAAGATACTGAAAGAAATAGCTGTATATGCACAAACAATAACAGCATATAATGCTTGGTCAGTTTTCCTATTTATTGAAAACAAACTGGTTTTCCAAGCATGGTAGATCCTTCCAGAAAAAAATCCACACAGCACAAAACAATACACCAAACAACAATCATGAGTAATATGCTCAGTGATCACAGAATGCTAGTGCCGAAAATTTAGTGGAAAGTAAAATGGAATGGAGTATCCTGGAAAAGGTCAGGGCAAACTGCACAGGACTCTAAATAGGAGTATTCCCTTCTGCAACTTTTTCCTGCAGATGTCACCGTCTCTCTCATGAAACACTGAAGTAATTTTGCTTACTCCTTCCAAAATCTGTATCATAGTCCTCAATGTATTAGCTTGAATATTAAGTATCTTGGATTTTAAATCCCACTGATTTTGTTAAGTTGCTTTTAAGGCGGGGGGAAGGTTTACTCTCCACTCTGAAAACAAAAGCGTTATTATTCTGTATAAATAAGAATAACAGTGGGTGACAACACCCTCTCCTCACCTGTCCTGGTTTAGCAGGGACAGACCTAATTAATCCTTTGTTGTCCCACTTTTTCAGGTGCTTTTAAAACATCTCAGTTTCTCTCTCCTCCTCCCACTTTTCCTCTGTTTCCCCAGTTTAATTCAGTTGTGGCAAACTGAGTTCAAAGTGCAAAAGTTTGCACTCAACTCAGCAGCAGGAAGAGGAAAGAAGGGTGAAAAATCTTGCTTTTCCCAGCCGATGCAGGCAAAAGCAAACTGCTGAAACTTCTCCTAGTTTGTTTGTTCTTCCTCATTAACAACTTGGGCATATATGTGAGCTATTCTAGCAGTGGCAGAGTATGAAATAAGTAGTACAACAGACAGCAACATAGAAATTCTCTTCTGTGAACTCATTTTCAACAATGCAACTGTGATCTAAATTGATCCCATGCAGTTTTACTCAGGCCATTTCTGCACTAGACTGTTATAGTGATCTTATTCCACTTTCAACATCCTATGGAACCCTGGGGTTTGCAGTTTAGGGAGGGGCCAGTCTAGTGCGGAAATGCACTCAGTTACCACATATGGCACTCAGCTACCCCATAAACTACTGTTCATAACAGAAATACTGGGAGAGTCAGGAAATGACTGACAAAAAGGAAGCAAATGACACTTTTCCCTTCAACACTGGATTCCAAGGCAGTGAGGGATCTGGTGCAATTACACCAAATGAATCACTGATAATCCAGTCCTGCACTGTATGCCCAAATGGAGGACATAGCTCTCAGCAGCTATGAGTCATAATGACAATATATCACCTCCAGTATCAGAAGCACATTACACCTCTCAGTATCAGTTTTTAGGGAACAGCAGGAGGATGCTATAGAGGTCATATCCTGCTTTTGGCCTTCTGCTAGTCAGCTAGCTGGTCATGGTAGAAACACAATGCTGGACTAGACAGGTTTTTCATCTGTTCCAGCTAGGGTTGGTCCAATATATTTCCTACTGAGACAAACAAAATGGTGCCTCATGCCATTCCAAGTATAAAAGTCGACTGGGCTTCAGTTGAACCTTTCTTCACTAAATACCATTGGACAGCATTTTCTACTGTACCTGAAGGCAGCTGGCTCACTTGGTGAGCAAAGGTAAGTCTGCATGACACACAGTTTCCTCCTTGAATATCTTGTTTCTGCCATTCAACATTTGTTTTATGTTTCATTTTGCCTAATGGTAGGTCCATCCCCAGTTCCTCCACAGCACTCTTTATGTTATGAATCACACAGTTCAAGCCCCATTTAAAACAGTATAACTGACTTTCAGCAGCTTTGTGATTCAAAGACCAATTTGGCCAAACAAGTCAAAGGCCATTTCTGCACTATGTTATAGCGCTATTATTCCACTCTCAACATCCTATGGAATCCTGGAGTAGGCCCCTCCCTAAACTGCAAACCCCAGGATTCCATAGGATGTTGAAAGTGGAATAATAGTGCTATAACAATCTAGTGGGGAAATGGCCAAAATGTGACTTTGACTTGTTCCTGCCATGACAGGGTATCAAACAGGAAAAGGGTTCTTGGTACAGAATCTGTACTATAGATTAATAAAATCTATAATAATCTATGCCATAGATTAAATAAGAAAAGCCTTTTGAATAATCTTGGTAGATATTTGAGACAAGTTACAAGACAACAGTCAAGAGGGTTGTCTAGCAGTCAATGGAGCAGGTTGTATAGCACCTGGTCTACTCTGACCAAAGTCCAACTGAACTGGATGAATTTTATACTTTGTGAACAAGACTGTCCTAAGATATTTTGCTCTCTGAGGCAAAATCAAGATGGTCTCCCAGGATCACCACTACCCCAACTAACAGTTCAATCTGACTTCAGTAGTGCTACTCAGACAGCATTCTCCACTTCATCTGAAGATAGACTAGGAGGGACAGAGAAGGCTGAATAACACATGTGCTAAGTCTTCCAACAGAATGCAGTGTAATGATACAACAACAACACCTATATACTTCCACGGCCAAGAGGGGATTAAACCCCTGGTCTCCAGAGACATAGTTTGGGTGCAAGCACATGCCTGCAGCCATGTCCCCTTCGTCAGAGATGGGGCAGCGGGGGGTACGTGTGTGAACACTGAAACTGCTCCCTTGTTTGCAAACAAAGGAGCACTTTCAGCACCTGTAACTCGTCCCTTGCTGTCACGTCCCGGCAGCAGGGCTTTGCGGACCCCCTTCGCAGACCCCAGGAGTCCCAGGACTCCAGGTTAAGAACTACTGATCTAACATACCTAGAGGACACCAGACAGGAAAGGACAGGTGTAAATTAAACATATTGCCAGATATATTAATAATCTGTTGGGTTTCCAAAACAGTCTTACTTTGGAAGCATGATCTGCCACAATACCTGAAACTGCTGTGATCTCCCCAGTTGAGCCATTCAGATCAGAACCATCATCCAGGGTGGAAATATTAGGAGGTGGACATTCTCCAAAAGTTTGCTCTGTCTGGTTCCCAGTGCATGTCTGCTGCCATCTTGTGGAAATCGGGCTACTAGCAACTGGGATTTGGAATGCCAGCTTTTTCACAATGCAGCTTTTAAACTCTGAGTAAGAGGTCTTGCTAGGAGTCTGCTTTCAAGAAATATAGATACAAACAAAACAAACAACAACAGTAAATGTTTCTTGAGATACTGAAGAACTTAAAAATCTGTTATGTCAACTAAATGTATGACAGAGCAGTGGGTGAAGTTTGTGTAGTGAAGTACAGTTTTCATTATTTTAATAGAATATAATGCTTGAGTTATGAGGCCAAGGCTGCAGTCTAATAGACACTGATGCTGGAGTAAGACCAATTTAATTCAACAGGACTACCAGATGTAAACAGCATTGCAATGTTAAGTTAGCTAAGATCAGTATTTACTCGCAACTTATATCTCAGTGGTTTCAACTTAGGAAATGCGAACTGAGTACAACTGACTAAGTCTGGGGCTCCAATTTACTATTTCTAACTATTCAGGGTGTTTCAACTGTATTCTCAGAACTCTTCATAAAACTAAGCCCATGTTAGGGCAACATCCCTATTAGGACTGTCAAAATGGCACCAAAAAGGTACATGTCTCTCAAATGTCCAGACATTGTTACCAGATAAAGTTAGGGGGATCTTTTTGCCAAGCTGACTTGGTGTCGAAGATTATCCCACACTCAACCTCTGTCTTGTTAACATTTTGCTTGATGAAGAGATCTGAACATGTCAAAAGCTTGGGGCCCTGTCACACTACACTGTTATAGCGCAATTATTCCACTTCAACTGCCACAGCAATATTGCATGGGATCATGGGATTTGCAGTTTAAGGAGAGGCATTTAGAATTCTCAGCCAGAGAGCTCCAGTGCCTCCCCAAAGAGCAAACCCCAGAATTCCACAGAATGATGTCATGGCAGTTGAAGTGGAATAATAGCGCTATAACAGTGTAGTGTGATGTGATAGGGACCTTGGTCTTTTCTGTTCCCCTTTGATTCCCTTGTTGTTGTCATTGTGTGCCTTCAAGTCATTTCTGACTTATGGCAACCCTATGGCAAACCTGTTCTGGCGCTAAGCGTGTGTGACGCACGCAAGGTCAGCCAGTGGGTTTCCATGGCTGAGTGGGGAATCGAACCCTATTATGCTAATATGTTTTTTTTCTATCTTTTTTTCCCCTTATGACCAGTAAAAGAATGCTATAAGTATTACATCACATATTACAGATGTGACAAGCTGAGCAAAAGCTGCTTAAGGCCAGTCTGTAACACACTGAACAGAAATGTGAAGTTCACCCAGGACTGACTGGAGGTTCTGACTGAGGACTTCTTTATAGTACAAGAGACTTTGTGGATTCAAGAGCTGCTGTTTTGTTTTTACTAGAACCCTAAAATCTACTAACTGGAGGACAGTGCAAAGCACACAAGCACAAGCCTGTTTTCTTCTGCAGAAATGAGAACATAAACCAATGGACTCAAATTGGAGGAAAAGAGATTGCAGCTAAAGATTAGGAAGAACTTCTTTACTTTAAGAACCATTTGATAGTGGAACTGACTGCCGGGTGCGGGGTGGACTCGCCATCTTTGGAAGTTTTTAAAAAGAGGTTGTATGGGCACCTTTCAGGAATGCTTTAACTGTGTATTCCTGCATGGCAGAGGGTGAAACTAGATGGCCACTGAGGTCCCTTCCAAATTCCAACTCTGTAATTCTATGATTGTATGATACACTTTGAATCACAGAAATATGAGACCGAGTCTTTCCACCCAAGAATCTATTCCCACTATATTGGGAATGAATGAAAGTATTCATTTCAGCAGAATATTTTTTGTGGAATTGAGGAGACATTTTGTCATTACTACTGCTAAAATCTTTCAGAGTCTGAAATCTTTCCCAGGAATCTACAGAAGATCATCTGAATTCTGCACATAGAACTTGCACTACATTCTGGTCACCTCTGTACTACCCATTTACAGCAAGGATGGGAATCGTGTAACCCTTCAGATTTTGGAACTCACAGCAGCCAAGGACAACATACATAATAAAGTTTGATAAGGTAGAAGGCAGTAGGAAAAGAGGAAGACCACATTACAGATAGATAGACTCAAGTCATGGAACCCATGACCCTGAATCTGCAAGACCTGAGCTGATGATAGGGTGACTTGGAGCATTATTGTCTTTTCTAGTGAGTTATGTCTTCTCATCTTGGCTTCTAGGGAGAGTTGAGGCTTGATTTACTCTAGGACCCATTCATTTGTCTTTTTAGCAGTTCACAGTATTTCTAAAACTCTTTGCCAGCACCACATTTGAATGAGTTTATTTTCTTCCTATCAGCTTTCTTCACTATCCCACTGAATCAAATTGCAAGGTAACACACAAACATGGTCTTACCAGTCAACTCTGGATTCAGCTCTAGTTGGGACTAGCATTTGAATTTAGGCAACTATATTTACACAACCTAGTGCAGTGTAGGACTCTGGAGACCAGAGTTCGCATCCATGCTCAAAGGCACCCTCCCTTAATAAATCTTGCCAAGAAAGCCCCATGATAGGCTAACCTTAGGGTCGCTATAAGTTGGAACCGACTTGAACATATACAAAGAATTTATTGATATGTTTCAATTAATAAAGCCTCTGACAAATAAGTTCCATTTCACAAAGTTTTTTTACAAAGTTTTCCTTTTCTCCCTTGCCCTGTGTCTAGTTGTCTAGCATTGCAATAATGGTGGAGAAGGGCTAGAGAAACACACATTTTCAGTGACAGATTGCTGCAACATGTATTCAGTAAACAGTGCATAAAAAGGTTTTAGAGGGAGAGAAAGAGATTCTACCCTAGCCAATCCTACCACAGCTACGTCTGCCTGTGCTCAATAGGCAAGGTAAACAGCACCTGCTTACAGAAATCCTTACTGAGAATGCATGAACTGCAAAACAGAGGGGAAAGCAGATAAGAGGGCCTCAGCATCTCCCCCATTAAGTTAAATCTGTCTGGTCACCAAAACAGAAATGAAAAAAAAAATCCCTGGATGCTTTTTGGAATAAGCCTTCGAGATTCAAACTGTGGCTTTGTTTTTTCCCCTAATGCAAGGCTTATCTAATCTGAGCCATTTCCGCCCTATACTGTGATAGTGCTATTATTCCACTTTCAACAACTTGTGGAATTCTGGGGTCTGAAGTTTACTGAGGCCAAAGAGCTCTCTGGCTGAGAATTCTAAAGGCCCCTCCCTAAACTGCAAATCCCAAGATTCCATAGGATGTTGAAAGTGGAACCGTAGCACTGTAACAGCGTAGTGTGGAAATGGCCCTGGTTATTTCACTTCACATGGCCATATTGTTACTTTTAGATTAAAAAGAAGTTTGCTGAAACATGCTGAACTGATCTTGCTTTGTGGTGCAGGAACTTTCCCTATTATTTTCATTTTACTTCTTCCTCAGGTACCAAATTTTCTGTGAAAGAACTAACGCCCAGGAACTACCTACATTTAGTTACTGGACCTGTTACTGACAATAAAGGCTCCAGTCTATTGCCATTTCTGCACTAGATGGTTATAGTGCTAGTCTTCCACTTTCAACCTCCTATGGAATCCTGGGGTTTGCACTTCTGCAAACCCCAGCGTTCCATAGGAGGTTGAAAGTGGAATAATAGCACTATAACATTCTAGTGTGGAAATGGGCTATGACGTTCCGGCTGCACAAGCTTTTGCAGCATGTATGATTTCTGAAAATCCTTTTATTGCCTACTAGCTTGTCAATGAGCTGAAGACAGACTGCACTGACAGCGCATAGCACAATCTAGCCCAGGCAAAATCCTCCCCGCCTAGCCTGTTTCCAAGCTGCTGTGTGTTTCGTGTTTCAGCTCCTCCTCAAATTCCAGGCCTGCTGAGACTTCCTCTCAAATTCCCCAAAATGGAGCCGACTCTGCCTTTGCCTCTTGCAACGTGTGCTTTGAAAACCTCGAAGCTGAAAAGCAGGGTTTTCATTGTTTTCTTCTCTATGGTGTTATTCACGGCCTTGCTGGCCCTCCTGCAGCTGAAGTTCTTAAGGGCCAAAGTCAAAGACTTCTATGCCTTTGAAGTGAAAGATTCCAAAGGAAGGACTGTTTCTCTGGAGAAGTACAGAGGCAAAGTAAGTGGGATCTTTTGTTTCTGAAATCGTACAGGCCAACTGCACCTATTATGAGTAAGAACGCGTTTTACATCTTCCAATGGGGGGGGGGGAGATGGCAACCTTTCTATACCTTACATGTAGATTTTTAAAAATATTTTTGCAGGATGAAGGATGGGAAAGATGCCAGAGTAAAATAGTATTTGCTAAAGTATGCAGCCAAGCTTCAGTAAAGCATTGTTTCAGTGGTTGTAGTCCTCAGAAAACTGGGTCTTAAGACAATGGTGGGGAACCTTTGGCTTTGCAGATGTGGATGAACTGCTGCTCCAGTCGTAATTCACCGTTGGCCAAGATGGCTGGGGATCATGGGAAGTGGAGTTCAATATCAGAGCGCCACAGCCTTTACCCATGTATCTGCAAAGGAAGAGGATTGCTTCAGATGCGTTTCTTTTAAGCTCTGCAGAGGCATGCTGGCAACAGGGGAGCTGATTTAATAGTAGTCCAGTCCTTACATAATTCATCAAAATAATTCTACATTTCATTACAGAAGTAAAATGCTGAACACCAGCATTTTGGAAACATCAGTATGATCCAATGGTTCTCTGCTGAATTTCATAAACAATTGATGAATCAGAATTCTGGAGACTTTTTTTTATTAAATAGTTCTTATTTTCTTCCTGATCTTCAGACTGACTGGATTATTCTCGGGGTTGACGCTGTTAAAACATTTTAAGACCTATTTATTTCAGTGAGAGTTAATCTTATTCATTAACTCTTTCTGATTGAAATGTTTCAAAATATTTCACTTTGCTTAATTGCGTACTTTGCTTCTATGTATTTTAACACAGAAGACATTTCCTAAGGGTACTAATACGTTACTCAGTTTGGAAAGACTTATACTGTGATGGCCAGTAGCTTTTTATTCCTGAACTGAAACAAAACAGCACATAAGCT
The DNA here is from genome assembly GCA_948472985.1 of Iguana delicatissima. NCBI lineage: Eukaryota > Metazoa > Chordata > Lepidosauria > Squamata > Iguanidae > Iguana > Iguana delicatissima. Next base: position 206,044 of record CAOKZL010000724.1, on the reverse strand, counting down.
TTTATGCATCTAAATTGCTGAGATGACCAGGGTGGAGAGATGTGTTGTGTTAATACCAAACTGACCAGCCACTCATCTTTTCCTTTTAATTGTCCCATTTCCCATCTTTCTGGAAGGCATCTCTGGTTGTAAACGTGGCTAGTCATTGCCAGCACACAGACAAAAACTACGTCATGCTGCAGGAACTCCACAGAGAATTTGGATCAACCCACTTCACGGTGCTGGCCTTCCCTTGCAATCAGTATGGGGAATCGGAGCCCGGCACAATCCAGGAGATCACTTATTTTGCAAAATCAAACTATGGAGTAACTTTCCCCATTTTCAACAAAATTAAGATTCTAGGAACTGAAGCATCACCAGCTTTCAAATTTCTGATACGTAAGTCTGGATCTTTCTCGGTAATGCAAACTCTTTTATACTTGTCTGCAATAATACATTTAGGGAAGAGGTGGACAGCAAGTACACAGAGAATTTTTTCCCCAAAGCTTATCAGCTTTTATTTAAGTAAGAACTAGGGCAGTAGTTACCTATATTAACTGTACTCTGGAATTTTATGATAGTGACAAAGCTACTAGACCAGAGTTTTCAAAATTTTTCATGTTGGTGACACACTTTTTGGACATACATCATTTCACGACAGAGTAATTCAGTTTTAGCAGCAAACCAGAGGTTAAACAGCGGGAAAGGCAGCCCCCACACCTGATTCAGACAATGAAGAAGCAGCTGATCTTGACTCAGTGGGGGTGGGGGAGGGTGTACTTACAAATGGGAGTCATCTTCTTTCCTTTCTCTCTCAGGGCAAAATGTCTGTATCTTCATATTCTGAATTGCCTCTTTCTCTGTCCTACCCCTCCCCACTGGGGGAGCCACTCTTCCTGGGCCTGAGAGCTGCCTAGAGGTGGGGTCATGAGTGGTACCCAAAGTGCTAGAGAATAGCTCCTTGCACTCATCCAAAATAGACATACACACATTTAAGCTTCACCTATGTATGCATACGTCACTCACAGAATCCTGCTCAGTGAGTGCAGAATTCTGACTGGTGTCCACAGCATGGTTCTTCTTAGAATGTGGTCCAGCATTTTGCACACATGTTAACTAATTAGCTGCCACAAGAAGCCCATATGCAAGATCCTAAAGAGGGACAGGGATTGAGGATAGAGGAGAACCCAGGGTCTTAAGAAAGAAGGAGTAAGCAAGAGAACCAGAGTAGAGCTAAGAAAGCAGAGTAGAAGGAGTAGTCACTACAAATAGATAAAAGGAAAAGTCTAATTTAAATCTCATAGGAGAAGGAAAACTTTCAAGAGGAGAGGTAAACGTAAGCAGTAGCTGTAATGATAAGGAAGGCTGAAGGTGAGATATTGACAGAAACCACCCTAAGCTGCAAGCCTCTAGTTTCTTACTAACTTAGAGGAAAAGAGTACAGCAGTGGGTCCATTTCAGAGAATTAGTATGGTTTTAACACATCATATTTTTGGTCTCAGCAGAACTTGCAGCTTGCAACCTAACATGCATTTTGTTGTTCTTGCAGAGTCATCCAAGAAAGAGCCAAAGTGGAATTTCTGGAAGTATCTTGTCAGTCCAGAAGGCAAAGTTGTGAAGTTCTGGAGGCCTGAGGAGCCCATAGAAAGCATCAAGCCAGATATTGCTGCTCTGGTTAGGCAGATCATTTTGAAAAAGAGAGAAGACCTCTGAGAAGGCTGTGATGCCTTTGTGACTCCTTAACGTCACCATCTCTGCTAAGCCTTTTCATACATTCCTCATCAAGTGTGGTTAAAAAAAAATGTACAACAGTGAAGGATTTTACTGATTAGTTTGATGGTAACCTTTTGCATGTTGAGGACATGCTGAAGGCAAGTGAAGCAAAGAAGAGCACTGATGTGTTAATAATAGCACTTACCCAACTGAGCCCTTCAAAAATGCATGACTAGATGGTGAAACCTATTTAAGTGGCAGAAAGTAAATCAGCTAGCATAGTGTAGTGGTGGACTACTACTCTGGAGACCAGGGTTTGAATCTACACTCAGCCACAGAAACCCACTGGGTGACCTTGAGCAAGTCACACTCTCTCAGCCTCCAAGGAAGGCAAGGGCAAACCTCCTCTGAAGAAATGTTGCCAAGAAAACCCCATAACAACAACAGCAAGAAAGTAAATCTGTGCAATGAACATGATGAACCATAGTCATCTAGCGTGCTTTCTCAGGTCATTTCCTGCTGTGCTTATGTGCAAAACTAAATAACTGGTTACATTATTTAGGGATAGCAAAAGAACATTCTAGAAATCCTGGCTTCAAATTATCTGTGTTTAGCACAGTTAAGCATATTTCCGTTGGTAGCCATTTTAGCAGCTCTCTCAGAGTGCATTATTGTACTATTCCCAATGACCTAGTTGCAGGTTAGCTGAGCTTGAGTGAGGGACAACCCCTGGGTAACCCAGATAATATGCTAAGAGAAACTTACAGAAACAGTTCTTTACCTATATGAACGTTGTGATGTAGCCCGTTTGAGTCCAAGAATGAAACAGCATCTGAAAATATTTCTAGGATACATTTATCTACTTTGGCTCTTCAGAAATGGTCAGAAGCTGGACTGATTTTCAACATGACTCTGGAGTGTTGCATTGTAAAGAAACACAGTATGTGGATTAGCATTCTGAATTGCAATATACACTCCATTGGGCATGGAGGCCATGATGGGGAGTCAGAGAAAAAGACCACAAGGGAATACTGGGGCCAGAATCTTGTTGGTGATTTATATTGGCATAATTCCTGGTTCACCAGCATAAGTACAGGAAACCACTGCCTTTAAGCGCCCTGTTATCTGACAGCTCTTTCTACACTTAAGGACGAGTTCCGTTAATTTGACATGGGGTCCGCTCTTTCATCAGTTCTTACCTATGAAGGCTTGCTTGGGACTGCTCAACGCACATGCAGTCCCAAGTCTTGCCTATGGTCAAATAGCTTGCCTGTTTTGCAAGCATCGAAATAGGCTTCCATCAGTAGTTCTTAGCTATGGAATCTCACTTGGAACTGCACATACGCTGCTTGCAAAGCAAACTTAGAGTGGGGGAAAGGCACCAGGTCAACCAAGAGACTGCCAAAGCAGCGCACACATGCATGTGGTCTGCCCCAAGCTAGCCTCCGTAAGTCCTTCATGTTCCCTATAATAGAAGAGTTCTGCTTTTTGACCATTTCCCTAAACCTGTGAGATCAGCAGGAGAATCCAATACTTTTTAAGCATTGCATAGGGAGGCACTCAGTACCTCCTTGCACAATACTTTTCTCCAGGTGTGCAAGTGGAGCCAGAGGCTTCTAGACACAGCTCTCTCACCCCAACCACTTTTTGGCTGCAGGAGTGCACCTGGGCATTGTGTGACTGCCTTTGCACACCTGGAGAAAAAGAAAAAGATTTTGCCCTCACCCACGAGTACCAGGATAAGAACACAGGCAAAGATTTTTGCTCTACTGGCAGGCTAGTGAAATCTTGGCCCAAGATTAATAGCTGCCTCTTTCTTAAACCAGAGCTTTCAAAAATTATTCTTTTGGATTATAACTCCCAGCACACTGGCTGTGCTGGCAGTGGGACTCTGTGAGTTATAGTCCAAAAAAGTAGCTTTTTCAACCTCTACTGTAAACTAATTGAATTAAGATACTCTTTGTTTCCCAGCAAGTTATTTAATATACCATGTGCCACACATGAACAACCAATGAGAAATTTTTCAGACATGGTATCATTTCCTGTAAAATTGTACATTCACTATACAGCCTAGCTTTGTATCAGGGTAGCAAGAAATGGTTGCATTGTGGGGGGAAATGTCCAAAAAATGTAAATAGTTTTATTTAAAGGTTTTATTTTTAAAAAGAGAGAGCAAAATCCAAAACTGTTGTGGTGTTTTTTTAATAACATTGCTTTGCATGCACATGCAAATGACTTTGTTGTGCTGTGCACCAGAGAATTCATTAAGAACATGATGAAGATTACTGTTTAAGTTAAAAGCAGAAAAGTTAGTATACAGGATAAACTGGATGTTTATCTATCTAGTCAGAATAGCAGGAGCCTTAGATAGCAGACTTTAGGGGTATAAAAAGTTTATAGAATTGTGTTTCTCTTTGGTTTACAGAAGAACTTGGAAGAAAAATTAAAACAGCCCAATGACACTGAGCATGCTCACCTGTATATAGTATAGATCAGTTCCCAACATTTTGTTATCCTTTAGCATTAGGGCTGGCCTTAAGATATTTCTGGTCTACAACTGCTATCAGCCCTAACCAGCGTATGGGAAAATCTCAAAATTATATCTGGAGAGTAAGAGTTTTCTTCTGCCTAGTTCACAGTTCATATCTCGAGGCCCATTTAGAAGAATTCCCCCATATCTGTACCTCAGTTACTGGAATCTCCCGGTTATCCAACTTTGATAAATGCCCAATGTGCAGCAGCGGTGAGTGAACAATGTCCTGTGTAAATAGATTTAAAACATGCAGTAAACTCAGGCTTTCAGTTTTTCCACGCTTTACTGTTTAAAAATATGAAATTACAATTATTCAGTGCCACTTCATCATTATGCTGAGACAAAGGTTAAAATCTTGCTGTTAAATAGCATTCCTTACATTGGTAGTCTCAAAGCCCATGTTGGCAAAATAGTCTGTGTAGGGCAAGGGAAACTCATGGCCATCTAGATATTGTTGGACTTCAGCTCTGTCTAGCCCCAGTCCTCACAGACAATGTTGGTGATTATAACATTTGTGGTTCTAAAGAGACCTAGAGGGCCCTAGAGCCTCTACCTTCCATTGTAGGGTGTTTAAAAATGCCTTGAGCTTCCCTGACAGAAATGATTTGAGAAACTGTGGATTTTAATAGGACCAAAGTTTAGAACTGCCATGACAGAGTGAACAAAAGGGAATCCACATTGCAACCAATATCAGCCTTAAATATTCTCATTACACTGCAATTTTTCACCCAAAGTGAATTGTGGCCCAGCAAAGGTAAGAATAGGATTGTAGCAATTGGCAGGGGGTGCAAAATGAGGGCATCAATTTTTCTTTGCTCCTTTTTTAGTTATGTTTGTGTTCTCTCCGTAACTTTTCTTTCATCCAAAGAAGCAGGCAAAGCTCTGAGGAATCCAACCACAGCAAATAAAAGAGACAAAGAGTATCTCTTTGAAATGCTAAAAACTTTGGGATTGAAGGAAAATGTCACTAAGGGGCAGAATTCCTATTGGGAAGCCATGCATGCCTTCCCCTCCATATTTATGGTCCTCAACAGGAATCATGTGGCCCTCCAGATTGTCAAACTACAGCTCCCAACAGCCCTAGCCAACTTAGGCCAATAACATGATGGCATGTTACATACATGACAGCTGTGGTTCCCCATCTTGTGTTCCCACATGTCACTGGCTTTCATCTCCTAGGAAACCTTACCATTGGTTATGCTGGCTCAGTCTTTGAGTTTGAAAGCCAGCAACATCTGGAGACCCAGCATCAGGAATCACTACACTAGAAATTCAAAAGCGCCCAGATTCAGGTATCTCTGAGAGCAGATTCTTAAATCTCCTTCTGTTAAAGATCCTTGGTGTTCAGGGGAAGGTAGTACAACTTAATCTATCTTGGCTGTGGCTAATATTCATACCATAACATCTCAGTTTACAGACTCTAGTACCTGGCCACATGAATCAGCACAGGACTCCCAAAGCCATAGCTTTCTTTGGACAATATAGTAACAGGCAGGCTAGTTTGGAACAGATGAATCAAGCAACTAGGCAAAGTTGGTAAGCGCATGGAAGCATTTGAACAGAAATAAAATCTACCCTTTGCTAAAAAAAAAATTGACCTAATAGGGACAAAAGAGGTTTACACTAGGGTGAATATGTTGTTTGTGTGCAAGGTACATTGGTCACTGTAGCTGATGATGACTTGAAAGTGCAATTAAACAGCTTCATATGACCCACTGGCCACATATTTCCCACCTCTGATTTACACAATGATGGTTGCTACAGTTCTCTCCTACAAATTTAAAACATCTAACAATGGCGCAAAGTCATGCAATAATATGGAAGTGTATTCAGTTGCTGGAATATGTACAACAGCTAACTAAGAATACACTGCCAAGCCATCACATACAAAGAATACTGATACCATTATATTTATTTATTTATTTATTTATTTATTTGATTTATTTCCCCCTTTTCTCTCAGAAGGGACCCAAAGCAACTCACACTCTACATTAAAACAGTCCAACTAAAAACATTCTGAAATGCAAAAATTAAAAAAGCATTAAATAAAAATCACTTTAAAACATTTGATTAGAACAATTAAAACACATTAAAACCTACCCATTAGTGCAAACATTAATGTTAAATCATGTAAAAGTCTAGTTTGTTGATGTTCAATTGCTAAGTAATTTTTATAGAATTTATTTGTTAACATTTTCTGTGTGATTGGTTAAATCATTATAATTCTGAAATATCATTCCAAATTACTAATGATAGCCTGTAATAAATTAAAGCAATAAGAAACAGCAACCATTAATTTAACAAAATAACATTGTTAACAGAACACTTAAACTAGCACTTGAAATTAAGGTTGAAGAAATTAAATTAATAGGGCAACAAATTAATATTTAATGCATTATTTTTAAGTTCTAAAATTACAGTGGGCCCTCCATATATGCAAGGGTTCTGTGCCAGGATTTGTGAATGCTTATGTCCCATTATATTCAGTGGCGTGACACGCGACAGATACGTCAGTGTGCCCATGCACACACTGCTGCTGTTTTAGGTATAGGACATGGTGTGGTTGTGGATGCTCAGACTCGCATGTCCAGAGACCACAAGTGAGCCGGGTTCACTGTACAGAGTTCAAAGTGATTGCAGCAAGGATTATACAGAGAATCATGTCCCCTGGGGCCTCTGGAAATGATTCTTTGTTGTCATGCCTCCTGCATATGAGGGAGGATCAGGGAGCCACACAGGTGACACATTGTGTATGCCCAGCCGTAGACAACCATGGATGACAAAGAGAGCCGTGAAATTTAGAAGTCAGTGACTATGTCAGCAATTCAAGAAGAATGTAAACCTTAAGAAGTTTTCCACAGCGATGGCAGAAAGTTTTCAAGGTCTTGTTATACAAATGCCTGTGGTAGTTTGATGATCAAAATATGTGCCGTAGATTGGCAGCTGAATGTCAGCTGGTGCCATTCTGATACTCATCCAGCTAACAATACACTGCCATTCCACCACACACACAGGGACACACAGCTCCATGGCACCTTTTTCTTGACAACCATTTCTGCAGCAGCTAGGACTTCAGTAACCATCTCTGGAGTCATATGAGGCAGCCAACTAACTCTGCCCTGCCTACCAGTTAAGGTAACAGAACGTCAAAGGATGGTGCATTTCAATAGCCAAGCAGTCTCAAGACAAGGTCCAGTTAAGACACTAGCCTTTATGTACTGAAGAAACCAACTTATTATAAGGCTCACAATACATTGCTAGAATTAGTACAGTGTCAATCTTATAAAATAATGTCTTGTAGGAAGTGGAAAGGTTTTAAATAAACCACTTTCCATCTATCTAAACAGGATACGTCCTCAGCTAATTTAGGCAACTTCAGTCCCATTGATACAACTCTCCTCCAACCAGCATTTCATATAGCATCTAGACCAGCCCATGTACAGAACCAAGAATTCACTCCAAATACTTCGTTTTTACCCCATTATCCACACCTCATATATACTGACTGTTCTCTTGCACCACCATTTCTTCAACTCACCTTTCATGATCTGCTGAAAAATTGAACTTCCAGTGCCTCAGGACTACATATTTGCTGATTAGCAAATATGCCTTCATTAGCCCTGTCTCCTGGCTAATTGGGTACAGTCAGCTGGGATCCATCTAAATGTGCTATGGAAATTTTTGGTTGGCCTAATAAAAGTATTTGCTCAGCTTGGACTTTGGAATCTGTAGTGTTCTGAGCGTTGTACTATGACTCTGGAGACCAGGGTTTGGATCCCATTTGGCCATGAAAACCCACTAGGTGACCTTGGGCAAGTCACATTCTCTTAGCCTCAGAGGAAGGCAAAGGCAAACCTCTTCTGAACAAATTGTGCCAAGATAATTCTGTGAAGGCACATAACAATACCACAGCTACTCATATTGGTCTGAAATTCATAAGAAAAGGTGGATTTCTCAGTAGTGTACACAAGAGGGTGCAATTCTATCACTTTTGCAGGGTTTTGGAATGCATCAGTGTGGAGTGCAACTAGCAGCTGTAAAAAATGAACATATCTAAACAGCCAGCTAGTAGTGCACTGCCAAAGCGACACAGTCCCATGTTCAGTTTCACTGCCAGCTCCTTGTCGTGTACAGCACAAAAGTTACCATTGTCGCCAAGACTTAGCAATCATAAATGATATAATCAGTATACCAATAATTACATTTCTTGCTTTAGTAACACTCATAATTTAATATCTGCTTCCACAATGCCAGGCCTATAACGTCTCTTTACTTTGTCTTCCTCAAAGTCATGCCCTCCCAGTGGGTTGAACTATGACTCTCATAATCCCCAAACCAGCATAGCATGGCCATGCTGGTTAAGGAGGATGAAAGCTGTAGCTGAACACAGCTGGAGGGCACCAGCTTGAAGGCTGAGCTCAAAAGTCAAAAAAGGAAAAATATAGTGGACAAAATGTTTTGCCAAGAAAAGATTACATAGTCGATTCCACAATTTCATAAACTGCCTCACCTTTCGTGGCGTTCTCCTACTTAGCAAGCGTTGTTCTTTGTTCCACCTGAAGTCTCTCCCAAGTGTTTTCATTATTTTTTCCTTCAAAACAATCATACAGATGTACAATTGTGCAGTTTAATTTTTCAGGCATTACACCTAAACCATACAGATATCAATTCACTGTCACTGATTCATAACAGAAAAGGAACCAGATCCCATCTGATCTTGGAAGCTAAACAGGGTCAGCCCTGGTTAGTACCTGGATGGGAGACCACCAATGCATACTAGGTGCTGTAGGCTGTATTTCAGAGGAAGGAACTTGCAAACCACCTCTGAATATTCCTTGCCTAAGAAAATCCTAGAAAATGCATGGGATTGCCATAAGTCCATAGGGAACTTGAAGGCGCATACACAAACAGTGAACATCTACCACCACCCATGTCTCCATCTCAGAGAGCTAGGAGATGGGTGTTCTGCCTGGTTACAGAACAAATGTCCTACCTAATCTCTTCAGAGGCACACCTAAATTAAGAAAGAGAAAATGTAGTGTGATTTGCAGTGGTAAGGTAGCCTACAGTATGTTGATAGATGTTTATTTTATAGGATAGCTTTTGTTTATAAGAACTAGTTTTAAGAAGGTTACCCATCCATCAATAGTTATTGGCCATTATTCCCTGGACCAGAACATGGAAAGTTACGATTTTGAACTACAGTCCACACAACCTCCCAACGTGGTCCAAAAAGTAACTTGAGATTTCCTATATATATATATATGCAACATCCTATGGAATCCTGGGATCTGCAGTTTTAGAAGGAGCATTTAGAATTCTCAGCCAGAGAGCTCTTTGGCTGCAGTATACTACAAACCGCAGAATTCCACAGATGTTGAAAGTGGAATAATAGCACTATAACAGTGCAGTGCGGAAATGGCCTCAGTTTCACCCAGAGGAGCCAAATCGTGACAAGGAATGGAACGGATTGTGTAAATTTACCCACAACACATCTTCATCCGTCTTGACCTTCCGGGCTGCAGATCTTTCTAACTTCCATTCCATCTCCGAAGGGAGAGGCTGGCAAGGTTTGTTGATGGAGTTAGCTTTCTCTTTCCTGACGGTCTGCCCCCCAACTACGTGGAATTTCCTCCCGTAGGCTGAGAGCAACTATTTCCAGACCCCTGGAAACTGCAGTCTTCCCTTCCTGCTCTTCTACATGCCCTGGTTGAAAAGGACTGTATTTCTCCCCTGACCCACTACCTTCCCGCCCTCCTGCTGTCTGAATCTCCCCGCAGTAGGCTGCGGCTCCGTGGGGACGCCCCCGCTGCGTTACGCCCGACCCCCAGACCCCACTGAAAGCCGCTCCGGGTTGAAAGCATTTAAAAAGACAGAAGAAGCGGCAAGTGGAGCGGGAAGGCCTCGCCCTGGCGCCTGATTGGCTGCCCGGCCCAGTGACCAAGGGAGGCGCCCTGCGTTGGAACGCTCGCCCGGGGCGGGGTGGCCTCCCGCACGGCCTTGGTCCCGGGCAAAGCCCGGCTTCGGCCGCGCGATAGGGAGACGCCGGGCCGCGGGGCAAGCGCGGGCAGAGCCCTGGAGCGCAGCGCCAAAGAGCGCGGCGGCGGGCAAAGAAGCGCGGAAGGCGGCGGGGACTGGATCGCCCCCTTTCCCTAAAGCCAGCCACGTTTTCCGGCGTGCCGGGAGGAGAGAGAGAGAGAGAGAGCGCGCATCAAGGGACCGCGTTTAAGAGACTTTAAAGGTGAAGAGGAGGCATCGTATTTTAAGAGGAGGCATTTTGAAACAGTAGTGTTTTTATTTATTACTTAGCTAGCGTATATACCCATACTTGTTAGAAAGATTTGAGATCCTGTGTCTCTAATTCCCCAAAGTGTCTTGTCCAGTATTGGAAACTTTTCCCAATGTTCCCCAATCCAAACTGTATTCAGAGTTATTGACATTCAGAGGTTGGTTTCCTGAGAGAACGCACTGCCCTCCTCCTGGCCGCTAGGCCCTGTCTCCATAGCAACCAGCCTGAGGCTTAAGAGCTCTCTGGCTGAGAATTCTAAAGGCCTCTCCATAAACTGCCAACCCCAGGATTCCATAGACTCTTCTTAGGCAGCCAATCATATGAGGTCTTCGCCTGACACAGACTTTGACTTTTATATATTAGATAATTGGGTATCCAAATGGACACCCAGACCTGGTTCTCAGAGACCCTGGGAGGCAAATGAACGTTTTCAATTTTATCAGTGAACTGCATGAGTGCCAGCCATATTTCAATGTCTACTGCAAACCAAGAGTAAGAATAATGCCCCAGCCTTATGCAATCCCAGATCAGTTGTGTTTTCAGCTGAATTTTTGTTTCTAATTTATGATAAGAGTTTTGGGGATTTTTTTTTAAATCAGGTATTTTCCGATAGTGGGCAGAATAAAACAAATTGCCAAGATATTGATGTGTGTAAATGTGTTTGCAGCTCTGTATAAATATCCTCAAGGCATTAAGTCCCATCTATCTTGGAAGCTAAGCAGGGTCAACCCCAGTTGGTACTTGGATGGGAGACCACCAATGAATCCCAGGTGCTGTAGGCTGTATTTCAGAGGAAGGAACTGGCAAAAACCATCCCTGGGTATTCCTTGCCTAAGAAAGTCCTGTGAAATTCATAAGTTGACAGGTGAATTGAAAGCACATACATGCATTGACTTCCTAGAGAGCCAGTGTGGTGTAGGGGTTGGACTTGGACACTAGGAGACCAGAGTCTGAATCCCTGCTTAAGCTTTGGAAACCCACTGGGTGACTGTGGGCAAGTTACACTCTCTCAGCCTTGGAGGAAAGCAATGACAAATCCTCTCTGAACAATTTCTGCCAAGAAAATGCCATGATAGGTTCACTTTAGGATCACCAGAAGGCAGAAATTACTTGAAAGCACTCAACAACATTTACTTCCTCTTTTAAAAAGTATCACTTTCAACACACACTAAATGTCCAATTTGTATGTTAGTAGAGAAGCTTGCAGTCATGAACCCTTTTGTATAGGAGAAAGAGCACACAGTTACAAGTCCTTTGAAATGCTCTGTTTTAAGAGCAATTATTGTCTCTGGGTGGGATCCAGGCCCAGATCTCTTTCAAACTACACCATAGCAATTTGATTCCACTATAATGTCCATGGTTCCCTAGTATAGAATTTTAGGATCTGTAGATTCATGAGGTATATAGAATTCTGCTAGAGAGCTATAGTGCCTCACCGAACTATGTAATCCCAGGATTCCATACCAGGCAGCTATGGCAGTTAAAGTAGAATCAAATTGTTATAAATATATTGTGTGGCTGGCCCCCCAGTCATACTTACAATGGTCATAACTAGCTTAAGCCTTCCAAGCCCTGACTCATGTCAAAGCCATCAGCATGGAATAACTAACATGTTTATCTGACAACTGGGACCTGCAAGAGTGTCATAGCGTGCAATGTCCTTCTTCATGGTTTCAGGCAGCCTTGCCCTCTGCCAAGATACTCTAGTCCATTCCTCTGTTCTATTTTATTCCTCTTCTCCCCAAAGTCAGCATTTTGTGCCCACTGCACTCCCTTAGGATTCTTTAGCCAAGGTATCTACAAGCTACTGTCCAGACGGGCTGAGGAATTCTGGAAGTTTTAGTCCAAAAAATAACTTCCAGCCTCTGATGTTAATGCTCCCCTCTTCATAGCCAAGCTGCTGATGGGCCTAACACAAAACAGAGTCCCTGTCCATACAGTAAATCCCTCTGGAGCCTTTAGTATGCTAATCATAAAATATCAAATGCACAGCAAGTAAAGCATGGTGTAGTGAGCCCTGGAGGGATACACACAGAGTGGCCTTGGGCAAGTCATAGGCCATTTCCACACTAGACTGTTATAGTGCTATTATTCCACTTTCAACGTCCTATGGAATCCTGGAGTTTGTAGTTTAGGGAGGGGCCTCAAAGGCCCCCTAAACTGCAAACCTCAGGATTCCATAGGACGTTGAAAGTGGAATAATAGCGCTTTAAGAGTCTAGTGTGGAAATGGCGATACTCTCCCAGCCACAGGAGGGTAAAAGCAAACCCTCTCTGAACAAATCTTGTCAAAGAAAGCCCAAGATAGAGATACCTTAGGATTACCGTAAGTCAATAATGATTTGAAGGCACACAACAACAACAAAATTGAGGTATCTAGTTTATTTACCCCATGAGCACATATGCAAGCTTTCAGGTTGTATAAACTCTTTTTTAGGTAGAAATGGTTAGTGATTGATTGTGTTAGAGAGAAAGAGAGTTCACTTTCATACTGTAATTCCATAGGGCTTTGGTAACATCCTGTGGAATTGTGGGGTTTGTGATTTGGCCAAACATTATAGCCCTATGGCTGAGAATTCTATATGTCCCTTCTTAAACTGCAAATCCCACGATTCTATAGAATGTTGCCATAGCAGTTAAAGTCGAACCATAGGGCTATAATTGAGTTAGCATGAAAGAGAGAGAGGTGCTGGGCTCAGATAACATCCTCTCTTTTGTGAGCTCTAATCTGTAGTCCCAGTTCTGGATACAGTGAACAGTAGTGAGAAGAATATAAACTCTCTGAAGCTCTTTCATTGCTACAGTCTCCTTTCTTGTACTTGGTTCAGGGCTGAGCTCCATGCTGCTTGGGAAGGTTATCAATGCTGAGAGTTGTAGGAAAGTAACTTTCCTAAGTGCTGGCCATTTCTATCTTACCCTGAAGCTTGGGAATATAGTGAGTACAAGGCTAGATGAATAGCAGGGAAACTGACAAGAAGCCACACTGTTAAATTGTACCGATATCATTATGAAAGGTACAATAATAAATTATGTGTATTTTAAAATAAAAATGTTTTAAAAAGGTGGGGGGAGATGATGAGTTTAATCTAGACAGTTCCCTTCTTCATGTTAGGTGTTCTGAAAGCTCGATGGATTAGTCCACAAAGAATGACTCACCCTCATTGCCAAAGAATGAGATAAATTAAGGAAAGGAAATATATGGCTTCTTGCAGAGTGAGAAAATACACATTTCTTTGTCCTTTAAAGAATGAAGATTGTTTATTATGTGGGTAGTGTACCATTGACTGTGCCCTTCAGTTCTTATTTCCTTATTTTAAGTGCTTGACTTTGTTGTAAACGATTTGACACTCTAACTACAGACTTGTCACTTGGGAACTTTGACCGGTTTGGGGAACAAAGTGGTGACAGTTTGAGGAGGGGGGAATAGAAGAGTTTGGTTAAACAATGGCAGCCAAGACGTTTTAGACAATAGATCTGCACATAACCCTTTGCTCTTGCTAACAGATTACACAGAAAAGCAAGACAGCTGTTCTTTTTGCTTTTTGTATGGAGGTTAGATGGTTCTATTTGTGCAAGGACCTGAGGGTAGATGGGGATACTTTTTTTTTGTGCCTTCAAAATCCATTTTGCCGTTACAGGTGATTTACTCCAAGTCTGCCAGGATTCTTCTTGTTGCCCAAGAGACAGAATAAAAGCTCTAATTGGACTGTTCTTAAATAGCAGCTATCACCAGGTAAAATTATTTCTCTCACACACATACACGTAGACACTGTGTGCCTGTCACCTTTCTTCTTTATATCAGGCAGGCCCAAGGTGTATCTGTAGTGGAGGGGAAATGACAGCATGGCCCCCCAAATAGGAATTCTGCCCCCTCCCACAATTTTTGTTTCCTTCAATCTCCAAATTTCCAGCATTGCTGAAAGGAAGCCATGGAAAATCGTTCCTACCAGAACTCTAATATTTGCTGTGTTTGCATTTCCTTGCTCACTTTGCCTGCCTCTTGTCTTTGGAAGCTTAAACTGTATTTCTCAATGTTCAACTGAAATTTCAAGTTTCTGCAATGCTAGAAATTTACAGACTGAAGGAAAATTTAATGGGAGGCAGAATTATTTGGGCAGGCAATGGCCTTCTTCTGACCTGTTCACATTGCTTTACTTGTACTACAGGGGTGAGATTTGTGTAACCGTCCAACTGTTGCTGGAGTGCAGCTTCCAGTATGCCTCCCCATGGGATGTGGTGGCTAGAAGTAATGGAAGTCACAAAACCAGAGGTATAACAATCAGGGGGACAAATTAAGGCATTGCTCTCCAGCAAGAATTCTGTCTCCCCAGTGCAATTTTCCTTTAGTCCACAAATATCTTACCATTGCAGTTGAACACTAAGAGATCAAATTTATTAAAACTGGATACTATAGAATCCCTCAAGACGCCACTACTTCATAAACTTACTAAAATATTGTACATATACAAGGAAATCTTTCCACTCGTGTACACTTTATGTGCTACAGGATTGGTGTATCTACACTGGTGTATGAAAATTCATGCTCAGCTTTGATTCATGTAATGAACCCATACAAGCATTCAGTGGTTCATCAGAGAAAGCAAACATGGTAATTTTAGCTTTTAAAAGGAAAATATTTAAGGAATTTCAGGTTGACAGTTTGTCTAAAAGTTTGCAGAGAAGTCACAGCTCATTAGACTTTATTAACAGTTCAGATTATAAAAGGACAACTTGCACAATATACATTTACTTCCTAAACACTGTTATTTAATTTGCACAACTGTTTCGCGTACGGTAAATATTTTCGATTGATTTGGAAGCATCAAAACATACTTTTTTTAAATTAACACAAATTAATGGAGGGTTATTTTATCATTACCTATAAAATTTCTTTTTCCACAGAACCCTTTTTTGTAGTAAATTATGCCCAAACCCTACCTCCCATTCTTCTCTTTCTCCTCACCCCAGTTAAAATTGTCTCACTACACTCATGAGCACAACTCACTATTTGGTGTTAGTAAAGCAATGGCCACATGGACATTCCAGTACTGTTATCATATGGAGCCTGGAAATAGCAGCATTCCACAATGGCATCTTCAATATTGTTTCCATCATGTCTTTTAGCATTTTATATTCTCTAGATAAAAATATCCTATAGCAAATACACAGGAGAGAGAGAGAGGGAGAAGGTATGCAAAAAGAGAAGGGTACCAATAACTTGTATACAGAAAGAGCTCTTATACCTGCAAGATTTCCACATAATTTCAATGGAAATGAAATGCCATTGTTCTGTTAGAGCTCAGAAAACTTACTATTTTAACTGCAGATCCCAGAATCCCTCAGACAACAGAGCCACTGTTGTAGTCCAAAAAGCAGTTTTTCTGAGCTCTGTTTTTTTTTGTGTGCATTCTTTAAGCAAGCAGCTACTATCTTAATTGAAATGGATTGGGGACAGAGGAGTCTGCAAAAGGCAGAAGAACTCTATCAAAACCTTCATGTGCATAGTGGATTTCTGGATCACAGGCATGAGTGCAAAACCTCATGCTTTACTCAGGTGCACATATTTCAACCTATCACCTGTTTCTTGTAATAAAAAAGCAGTTTTGAAGGGAGTACATGGTCTTCACCCAATGCTTTCTTCACTCAGTGTTTTTCCATTGCAATGTTTCCTCCAACCACTTGTTTTTCTCTCTCTCTCACACGTACACAAATACATACATATATATACAAACACACACACACACACACACGTACATCCCTGGGCACTAGGCATATACTTGCAACAGATAACAGATCTTTAGAGCCCTGCAGTTAATTTCCTCTCAATTTGAAAGTCATTTTCGTTATAAGAAATAGCTGTCCTGATTTAAATACAAGCATTAGAATGAGAGACTGGGGAAGTTACTTTTGTGGAGCATAGCTCCCAGAATCCTCCAGCAACCATGGGGGGGGTGGGAGGGTCTGCAAGTTGTAGTCTGAAAAAGTAACATTTCCAAGCTCTGAGTAGAAAGCAGTGGTTGTCGGTGAAGTTTAGACCTGCCAATTGGTGTAATCCATCCCTGAGGATGTTTGTGGACAGACAGTGCCTAGAAATATGAGTCAAAGACTATAGTAGAACCTTTTCAGTTTGCTGCCCTTAATGGATTTTCTTTGAAAAAGACATTCACAGAAGGGGTGGGAAAATGTGGGAGTGTTACAAATGGAAGGATATTTCATCTGGAATACCACTCATCCCAACTTCAGCTAAAGAAATAGGACAATTCCATCATAAAAATCTTATCTGGAAGCGTCTTGGATATCTAATGCAAATTTTGTCTTTCTTTTACTGTTTTGCAGTTGTATGTATGACACAACAGGCACTAGGTGGTGCTGATTCATTGCATTTCATATAACCTATAATGCAAGCAGTCCACAGAAAGTATTGTAAAGATTCCCTCCCCCAATTTCAGCAGATAACAGTGTGCCTTGTATGTCTTGATTTCATCAGTGCATGTAGCCTCTCTACTGACATACTACACTTTTCGTCTATATTGTCTTATTTTGTGTAATTGTTATCCATCTCTTGTCAAGCATCATGACATAGGATGACACAGGATTTAGCAAGCATGCTGGAAGCTTCCTTCATGCTCTTTTCACACCATGAAGATACTAGTGGAATATTCACATTGCCCTCTAGATATTTCCTGCTTTTCCCATATGACCAATCCATCTTTTTCTGCAGCTGCGTGTCACTTGTCGTTGGAGATGCTTCTATTCCGTAAACCATAAAAAGAGGTAATGCTGCATTAATGTAGAAAGAGGTTTCCCCTCCCCACTACTATGTGTGGAAAAAACACGGCTGCCAAACAGGCAGAAAATCTGTTGAGGACATTATAGCATTGGATGTTGTCACATATCTGCATATCAAATGACTTCTGCTGTATTTGGAGGCATCTACAGATCAGTCATTGGTGGTTAATGTCACAGTCCAGGATCACCTGTGACTCCATCTTTCTTACCACAGGAACCATGATCCCATTGTACTCCCTCTTCAAGCAAAGCTTGGAAAAGTTCCCCTTTTTTTGACTTCCAGCTCCCAGAATCACTCAGCCAGCATGGCATGGGAGACATATTGGCCACAGAGTAGAGGGGGATTTTTGGAGCTGGTGTCCAAAGCAATAGCTATCTCAAGCTGTGGATCTGACTAAAGGTATTGTTAAACCTTTGTGAAGATAGGGAATCTGGTCTAGAGAAACAGCAGTTTGATGAAAGCAGTGAAGATATTGGTTGAATCAGACATATACATACAGGAAACTGCTGCAGCCCAGAGCTTCATGTTTGGAGAGCTGAAGAAACCCAGGATCTGATTTATCAAAGATGTGTCTATATGTATGTGTGCGTGACTGAGTGAGTGTGCTTCAAGATCATGAAAGCTGGATATCTGAAAACTGGTGTGTATAAGCAGGAAATCTGCTCAGTGTACATCTCTGGAGTATTTGGTTTTCTAAATGGATCAAATTTGAAATTGCCTGTGACCTACACTATCATTTCCAGTCACTAGATGTCCCTATCCAGTAGAGAAGAAGCTGCAGAGAGGCCTAGCATACAGTAGGACCACCGTATCTGCGGCAGATTGGTTCCAGGGGGCCCCTGCAGATACTGAAATCCGCGGATAGTAGCGAATGCTCTGTCAACACCTCCCAAAAATAATTTTAAAGTACAGTTCTCCCACAGCAATGTGTAGGGCCGACTGTTGCTGCATCCCTGCACGCCCGAGGCCTGAACTCGCGCGGGTGTCTAGGATCAGGCATGCAGTGACACGCAGGGCCAATGTTTGCCACATCCCTGCATGCCCCGGTGCCTCCGCTCGCTTGCTCCAGCTGGCAGGGATGTGCAGAGTGGGCGATCTCCTGTTCTCTGCATGCTCACTGCCACCGCCTGTGCAGACATACTGGTTCCAGCCAGCAGGAGCGTGCAGAGTGGGCAATCGCCTGTTCTCGGCACACCTGCCACTGCTACCCATGCAAGGCTTGCTGGCTCCGGCCAGCAAGAGCGTGCAGAGTGGCCGATCTCCTGTTCTCTGCATGCCTATCGCCAAACGCGGATAATGAATCCACACAAACAGGGATCCTACTGTATTCATTTCTGCCTCTGGGCAGCTCTACCTGAACCAGAGATGGAATAGGGAAGAAAATACGTAAAGTAATACTGTTGCTTCTTTCTGATGGGCCTCTGAAAATAAAGAGAGAGAAGGAGTCCTGCTACGTAATAATGGGGAGAATGAGGTTATTGAGCAGAGGGAAATTATAAATAAATGCTGGGATAGGAAGAAAGAAAGACCACAAGAAAGAAAAAGAGTGTTGCAGGGGAGGTTTTAAAAAGAACAGAAACAAAGCTGGAATGTGTCCAGAGAAGGGTTACCAAAATGGTAAAAGACCTGGAAACCATGCCCTTCGAGGAGCAGGTTAAGGCACTGGGTGTGTTTAGCTCGGGTAAGAGAAGAATAAGAGGTGACATGATAGCCATGTTTAAATATTTGAAGGGATGTCATATGGAGAATGGAGCAAGCCTGTTTTCTGCTGTTCCAGAGACCAGGACACAGAGTAATGGATTCAAATTACAGCAAAAGAGATTCCACCTAAACATTAGGAAGAACTTCCTGACCGTAAGAGCAGTTCAACAGTGGAATACTCTGCCTTGGAGTGTGGTGGAGTCTCCTTGAAGGTTTTTAAACAGGCTGGATGGTCATCTGTCAGGAGTGCTTTGATTGTATATTCCTGCATGGTGAGGAATAGGACTCAATGGCCTTTGTATGGTCTCTTCCAGTTCTATGAGAAAGAGCATCAAGACTGGAGGAAAGAGAGATCATAGTTGGACAAGAGAAGGAAAAGAACACTTAGTTCTCTGGGAAGAAAAGAGCAATAGGGTGAGTAGGTCGATGGAGGAAGGCAGAGGAAGACTGGTAGATGAAGTAAGAGAAAGAACAACAAAATGTGTGTGAGGGAAGGAGTATAGGGGTGGAGGCTAAGAATTTTCTAACCTGAATATAGCTGAGTACCTCTGTTAAAATGATTGCTTAAAAAATTAAGCATTTAATTAGTTATTTTTATATTCTAACTTTTCTTCAAAATGTTCGAGGCACAGTAGATGTCTTCCTTTCTCTTCACATCACCCTCAGGCTGAGAGTGTATAACTACCTTCAGGTCATGATTCATTTAGGACTAGAAGCAAGCCACAGTCCAGCACTTTAACCACTAGACCACTCTAGCTCTCTTCTCATAACTTAAAACAGCTGTAAATTTAACAGCTTGTCTGGTCACCATGATCTTTTCATGACACTCAAAATCTTCTGCATGAGGGAACCATCTCGCTCTGCCTAACGGAAGAACGAATTCTGAACCAGTCTGATGAACCATAGGTGACCAGAAATTCTATGCAAGTGGGTTGGCATTGAACATAAGATATTGTGCCCCCTCTAGTTTCCTTGGTTTCTGGGCTAGCCACAGAGAAAGGAAAGCCCCTTCTTCTGCAAACAGTACAGAAAGGTAGAAGCTTGCCAAAGAAAGAATGGATTGCACTATCCTGACTCTGCCAGTTCTTTCATAGAAGGCTTTAAAAAAAATAGCATCTAAATGACCAAGCCTTAGTCATTTTTCATTCTGGTTACTTCTTCATGACTAGCATGGAAAGACAGGTTTCTAGCTTACTAGCAAGCTAGTGTAGTGATTTGAGTCAGCATGGTGTAGTGGTTTGAGCATTGGACTATGAACCTGGAGACTCAGGTTCGATTCCTCACTCAGCCACAGAGACCCACTGGGTGACCTTGGGCACATCACACATACTCTGTGGCAGAGTTGCCTTAGGGTGTCCATAAGTTGGAAATGAGTTGAAGGCACACAACAACAGCAATAGCAAGCTAGCAAAATACTTTGCAGGGCACCAGATCCTGTCTGATCTTGGAAGCTAGGTGGGGTCAGCTCAAGTCAGTGCTTGGATAGGAGACTGCCAATGAGTACCAGGTGCTGTCAGCTGTATTTCAGAGGAAGGAACTGGCAAAACCGCGTCTGAGCATTACTTGCCTAAGAAAACCATATGAAATTCATAGGATTGCCATAAGTCGACAGGTGACTTGAAAGCACATACACGCGCGCGCGCGCGCACACACATACACACAACTTTTGTGAACAAGATTTAACAGTCAACTGACTATGTATTTTGGCTCAGTCCAGGACAAGCCCAAGACATTCTGGTGCATGAGACAGAACAGCAAATGATGCCTCTTTTACTTATCCAAAACAAGGTACGTAGGACTCAGATCTACTGAAGTTACTTGGCAAATGAGAGAAAATCCCCAAAGCACCAATCTTCTTTCTTGTCAGTAAAAATTCAATAATAATAACATATTTAATAACTTAACTAGTTACTGCCCTATCATGACACCTAAAATCTTCTGCCTGAGGCCAGTGTCTCATTCTACCTAATGGTGAGACTGATTCTGGACCAGTGCAAGGAAACTTACTTCTAAATATATCGGTCCTGTATAAGCTAAACCCATACTGTTTCACCTGGAGTACTTCTTGACTGGATATCCCTTTCACTCATTCTGTCTTTCACTGTGTGCTGCTTGTGGGATTTTCTTACCTCCCAACAGAAGTCCATCCCTTGTGACCTTCTTGACAGCAGCCAAAACCACTGTTTTGTATGGCCTTTGGTCCTTAAGACCCAATTGAATAATTAAATTTATCTAAAACGTAACTTAAGCTTTAAAAACACTGTGTCTGTGTCTGTGTTTGTGTTTAAAACCGATTTTTAAAATTGTTCTGGATTTTTTTAAAAACAACTTCCTAAATCTGAAACAAATTCAACTTGGTGCCTCCACTGGGTTGAGGGGTAAAAGCAAATACTTAAATAAATAGATTTGAGGTACATGGCTGTGCATAGTTCTCTTAACACAGTGGTTGTCAACCTGTGGGTCCCCAGATGTTTTCGGACTTCAGCTCCCAGAAGCCCTGAGCATTGACCATAGTGACTGGGGCTTCTGGGAGCTGAAGTCCGAAAACATCTGGGGACCCACAGGTTGAGAACAACTGTCTTAACACAATGTTTCCCATGGAAGGAAGTGATCTGGCTAAATAGGTGGAGGTTGACACATGGAGTGCTACGTAATTCAGTTCTGCACGTGTTCTATTATGCTGTTTCAGGAAAGTGCTTTTAAGTACGTGTGTTCCATTAACCAAGTACACAACCAGCACGTGAAAGTAAAGATTTATCTCCTTAATGTTTGGAACCTATGTCATTTTCTGGAAAATACTTACAATTTTACTTAGTGGTTCTATATTTTTCCGTTACAGGAATATATTTGGTGAGTAAGGTGTGGCCAGAGAATGGTGGAACAAGAATACTGTTTGCATAATCACTCTGTGACTCTGACATGGAATCTTTTATTTGTTCAAAATAACAATAAAAATGAAAGCAAAGCAACCAGGTGGAAAAGCATTAAAGCAAGTTGCTTCAGTATCCATATACTAAATCATAAATATCTGGAAGAAGAATTTTTTAAAATATAAATTGATTTCAATAAATGTAAATCATATACAATTATCAGTGTTGTGAGCACAACTCTTGGGATGATTTGCAGATGTTTTTAATTACTGTTGATATGGAATGACCAAGATAGGGTGACCGAATCTTGCTCAAATTTTAATCTGCAATTCCTCTACAGAGTTCATGGCTGTATATATATGAGGATACCACTGATGATAATGGTAGTGGTAATAATGGTTAGTTTCACAGTCTACCAGGTGTCAGTGCCCAGAGTTTTGCTGTTATGTGTCTTTAAGTCAATTCTGACTTACGGCAACCCCAATGTAGATTTGTTTGTTTGTTTAACAAATAACAAATATAAACATTATTTTTAATGTATACTATCAAGCTCTGATAAGCAAAAGTAGCTAATAGCTTTAGGCCCTAAGGTGGCTATTCTAGATTTGGGAAAAGTTAATGAAGTCACATAGTATGATCTTACATAAATACAGGTATACTTCAATTGATAAAGATGTGTTCCTGGGCATTATTTCTTTAATAGAAAATTTACTGTCAAAGGCAGAAATAACATGGAAAGAACAGGGGTGGGTAGCACTTCAGCATGTCTCAGCAAAGTGTTTAATTCAGCTAACAGTATCCACATGTGAAAGGAAACAACAAGCCAGGTAAGCCTTGTGTTAAGTTAATAAAAATATTTTGAACCTTTTAGAGACCACTTGAACCTTCCATTTTCCATTTCATTCCAGGGATGACTTTTTCTTTCACTAGTTTTCCCTTCACTTATGTTTTCCCATTTAGTAATGGCCAGATCTATAGAACTATGCTTCGTTAACATTCTGGGAATAGTTGGTGAGACAAGTTTAGCCATTTCTGCACTGCACTGTTATAGTGCTGTTATTCCACTTTCAACATCCCATGGAATCCTGGGGTTTGCAGTTTAGAGGCATTTAGAATTCTCAGCCACAGAGCTCTTTGTCCTCAGTAAATTCAAAACCCCAGAATTCCACAGGATGTTGAAAGTGGAATAATAACACTTAAACAGTGTAGGGCAGAAATGGCCTTTATCTGCTTTCCCCTTTTCTTTCTGTTTTGTTCTTCATGCATGCTTCAGGACAGATTTTGGAGGTAGCTGTTGTTTATCTTGCCTGTTGTGGGCACACATGCATGGCTACAATAAGAGCAGCTAGGGCAAGCTTTATTGCATTGTTTGCTGCAGATACATTACACCAATTCAACACCTAAAGTCTATGTTTCTCCACCCATCCCTCACTACCCTTTTCATGCTGATGATGCTAAAATATTTCCAGCCAGCCAGAGGAAATGGAGGAAAAGTGGGGACTTTGGTGGGAACTTTTCTCAAAGGTTTTGTTAGTAGAGGTATTCCTGCATTTAAAGAGAACTTCTGCCTACATCTCTCTAAACCAATGGGCTGTAAAATAATTGGAAAGCACTCCTGATAAGAGTAGATGATTTCCTCTTTTCTAATATTTCTGTAGCGCCCAACAAAATAGCGATTGGGAAAAAAGATACGGAGAAATGAATGCAAATGAAAAGTGGTTATTTAGGCCAGAACAACTTCTATGGTCATATAACCAATGGTGGATGTCCCCAAATGGAAAAATGTCTCTGGAAGTCCCAGGTGGCATTCCCGTACAAACTGTTTTTATTTCAGCTCTTTATATGACATTTTCCTCATTCAGAGGCATTTTCTAGGTGCTCCTAGCATTACCAAAGACTTTTTTTCCCATTCCTCAAGTTGGTTGAAATTAATCTGGGACTTTCTGAAATGCAGTGTCGGTTAGTTGCCATGTCTTTCTACTGTCCCAGATCCAGTAAAGATGGCTGCCACCAGCAAATGCAGCCATTAGCTAGAATGCTGTATCAGCTTATCTTTAACTAAGTAACTTCCCTTGGCCCAGTGACCCCAAACCTGATGGAAACATGATTCAACCATGTTCCAGTCACCAGGAGAATAAACCTCCATTCAGCTGATGCCTGGTAAAATAGGTTGGGTGTGAGTTATGATCATGACAATAGTACCAAAATCATGGTTAAAGCCATTTCTGCACTGGACTGTTACAGCACGATAATTCCACTTGCAACATCCTATGGAATCCTGGGGTTTGCAGTTTTGGGAGGGGCCGCCTCCCGAAACTGCAAACCCCAGGATTCCATAGGATGCTGAAAGTGGAATTATCGCGCTATAACAGTCCAGTGCAGAAATGGCCTTACTACAGTAACTGAAAGTACAGTTACAGTTAGGTAACTGTTTCATATTCATGAGGTCCACTTAGTCATGATTTTGACACTATGGTAATGTTCTAACTTGCCCCCAACCTACTTTAAAGAGCATCAGCTGTGTGGGGAAGAGGTCCATCCTGCTGGTGATTGGATTCCAGTGCTTGTTTCCAGGTCACAGATTCAACAGAGATCAAGGGCCTTTCTACCCTACACTGTTACAGTGCTATTATTCCTCTTTCAACATCCTGTGGAATTCTGGGGTTTGTAGTTTCCTGAGGCCAAAGAGCTCTCTGGCTGAGAATTCTAAATGCCCCTCCCTAAACTGCAAACCCCAGGATTCCGTAGGATGTTGAAAGTGGAATAATCACACTGTAACGGTGTAGTGCAGAAAGGCCTCAAGTGAGGGAAAGAGGAATATTAGCTCTAAAACAAAATGATCCTAACATTTAACTAGTATAATACTGTTAAAGCAGGTACAATCAAAACAAAAAGAATGGGAAATTCTCAGTACTTTGAGGTGCTCTGCTTGAGCTCAGTGTTTCATTCAGCCCCTCTCTCTGTATCTTGCACATGGCACAGCCTTCTCCCCAACAGAAGCTTTATGGTCTTATTGAAGGAATATTTGACACTGAATATTAAACTTATACTTGAATGCCCTGTGTCTCATGCCAAGGGGAGTGTGCTGTTCTTCACCAGGTCTGTCAATATGCAAACAGAAACTTGTACTGCAGTTAACAAATTTTGTGCTTTTATGACAAGCTTACCTCACATTTCTTTTTATAGCGTTCCAAGTTTCGACTTCTCATGGATTTGCTTTTTCCGCATTGCATTGTTGATTTGTGTTGCTGCCGCTATTTTGAGTCCATTCTTTTCAGCTAGGTTTTTGTTCCAACCACATTTTATTGCATTTTTTATATATTATTAACATTTCTAATTCATAAGTTGACAAATGCACCTATGAAACTCTTCAGAAAGGCATATGCAGAGTGCTTATTGCATCCCATGTATTGTTGTTGTGTGTCTTCAACTCATTCCCAACTTACGTCAACCTTAAGGTAAACCTATCACAGGCAAGTTTTATTTAAAGGGGTTTGACTTTGCCTTCTTCTAAGGCTGAGAGAGTGTGACTTGCCCAGGATCACCCAATGAGTTTCCACGGCCAAATGGGGATTCAAACTCTGGTCTCTAGAGTTGAAGTTCAACAATCAAACACTACATCATGCTGGTTCTCCATCCTATATATACAGTCCTGCTTTTTTCTGGTACACACCCATAGAAAAAACTGATCCTGTTATCATTGTCTGTCCCACTAAGTCTCACCCCTTGCTTTTATAATTCAAGGAAATATTTCAAAGTTTCTGTAGGTCCACACCATTTTTACCCAAAGACTAGTCACTATCATGTAACTCATTTCCATCCAATCTTCTACAGCAAAGTAGTGCACATGTAGCACATACATGAACATGTACACACTACTGCATGTACCGTAAAAGTGTGTATACCTGCACACACATGCACTGTACCTGCATGTATGATGCATGCCAATACATACTTATATACATACATATAGAGACACAGTAGAAAGGAAATCTCCTGTAATCCTGCAAAAACCTCCCTCTGGGGCTCATTGTCAGAGGCTTGGCTCTTGTCATGTTAGTATTAGAAATCTCCACTTAGTTTAGCTTGTAGAAAAGAAGAATAGAGTATGCAATTGCTATTGCCACTTTGTACCCAATGCCAATTATGATTAGCAACACTGTGCTGAATATCAATTGCTATGTATATCCAGGCATAGGTTTAAAGGCTTCAAGGTGTCAGGAGAAATGCCGGAGGGCATCTGGTGAGGAAGAAGGGGAAGATCAGAGGGGTGAAGGGATAAGAACGGGAAGAATGTGGGTTCCCAAGGATATGGCGGGGTGATGTGACATTTCTGGCCTCTCCCAATCAAAATCATTCTAGTATAAAACCATGCTACTAACTGATGTACCTCAGTGTTAGCAACTTTTCTCTAGCTGCTACATTACTCACTTTACCTGAATAAAACACTGCTGCTGCACTCTTAAGTGTTTTTCTTAAGAAGCTAGCTAACCAGTACATGACACTTATATTAGATGCTGAAAGAAATGTTGATTCAAGAAACCTCTGGACTGGAGGAGAAAGGGATATGGCTTCCAATCCAAAAAACGAAGAAGACAAGGAATTTGGTTTCACAGTCCTAGCCCACGTGGTATACAACACACCTGTAACTGCAAGCCATATTTTATCAGGCATAACAACTTGAAAGCATACAACAATAACAACACTGTGAAGTAATGTTAAAGAGGAATGAGTGCTTTTGAGTATGTGCAGAGTATCTTTGTCCCATCACGCACACACCCCATGAACTTACACTACCACTGAGTACAGCCTCAGGCAAATGCAAACTAAGAACTTCCACTATTCCCAAATCTTTTTCTGCATATATGAGATTAATGTAGATACTCAGGAGTGATTTCAGGATGGATTTGAGCCACAGATTTTTCATGTATGAAATTAGACTGCAGCAGTAGAGGTCCCAGAGTTCCTTAGTTCACATTATCAGTAGCAGCCCACAAGTCAGCCAATTGTTTGCAGGAAAAGGAAAGAAGCACAGAGCAGAAGAGATACTGGTTTCAGTAAGAATGAAGACTGCCCGTTTCTGCTGCTGAATTTACAAAAGAATTTCTGTCTCTCCAAAAGATATGTGAGTTCAAGATTTTCTTGATTAACTGTTTTTAAAATCTCAGAGGTTTTTGGAGTTCTTATGTTTATGTGGTGGCAGGGAGAGAGATTCTTTCAAAATTATGAATATTTTTAGAGTGGTGCTCTGTTTTCTGAAATAATAATTACCATTTCATGTTAAAATACATGGACCACAATATTGCTTTAGTAAAATAAGTGTGTGGTTTAGAAGTGTGGGATAAAATGTTTCCTTGTTTGACCTTAAATATCCTTTTAAGTAAAATTTGATCCTTGAAAAAATGTCTCCTTTTCAAAGCTTCCCCAACCCCACTCCATACTGCAAAACTCAAAAGCCCTCTGCACAGACTTGAAAACATATAGCCTTCCCAAAATGTAATCATATTCAATTAACCAAAAGGAAAAAAGGTTTTGATTGATCAAGTTGTGCTAAGAGCTTTCTGGGTTCTCTCCAGTGAATAGATTATATACATTGCCTCACCTAACTATTGTATTTAAAATCACAGAATCATAGCAATGTAGAGTTGGAAGAAACCACACGGACCATCCAGTCCAACCCCCTGCCATGCAGGAACACCCTCAAAGCACTCCCAACAGATGGCCATCCAGCCTCTGCTTAAAAACTTCCAAGGAAGGAGACTCCACTACACTCCGAGGCAGCAGATTCCACTGCCAGACAGCCCTGACCGTCAGAAAGTTCTTCCTGAGGTTCAAGTGGAATCTCCTTTCCTGCAGCTTGAGTCCCTTGCTCCTTGTCCTGGTCTCTGGAGCAGCAGAAAACGAGGACAAGATTTCCAACTAATTGCTTGAGTAATGCAAACTAACACTAGAATATTCGAAGCCATTACTGTGCCTAATCCTCATCCTTTTATATGGCTCACATATGACTAAGTTTGCATCAACTTATACAGTGCAGTTGAGTAACCTATGAAATCCAAAACTTGAAATCTTTGTGATCCATAACCTCAAAACCTGCACACGTTTACGCGCACACGCATACACACACACACATCTCTCTGCTGTGTATTTCAGTACTATGGGAGAATATTAGTCAACTGGATATGATTTATTTTCGTGATTACAAAATAAATTGGGAGATGCACAGGAGATGTAGGAAGGAGTGCTTTCTCTGTGATTATTCTCCAGTGGAGAGCCATTGTGGCATAATGGTTTGAGTGCTAGAATAGAACTCTGAGAACAAGATTCAGATCCCTGCTCAGCCGTGGAAAGCTACAGGGGGAAAGATTTCTTTAGTCTTAGAGCAGTGGTTCTCAACCTGTGGGTCCCCAGATGTTTGTGGACTTCAGCTCCCAGAAGCCCCAGCCACTATGGTCAATGCTCAGGGCTTCTGGGAGCTGAAGTCTACAAAAATCTGGGGACCCACAGGTTGAGAACCACTGTCTTAGAGGAAGGCAGTGGTAAATCTATTCTGAATAAATTTTGTCTAGAAAGCCAGTGATAAGGTTGTCACAAGTCATAGTTGACTTGAAGGCACATAACAAAAAAACTGATTATCCATAGTTGTAAGGATAACTTTTCTGTAGAGGAAAATTTTGGACTATCTGGGTTCTCATTAAACTGTTGATTTCTCTGTATGTTGGGAGATGTCTGCTTGTACCTGAGAAAGTGACAGGACCAAAAAGTAAATAAAACAACCCTGAACAAACAATTAGTTAAGCAAAAGCAAATATGAATCTTACTGCAAGGCTGACAATGATTTCTACAGCCTATCATGATCCAAATCAAGGAGAAGATCAAGTTACAGGTGGTAGAGAGGGCAGTGCAACTTATTACAGATTACCGCAATTTATATTAGCGTTAATCTTTCACCTTTGAAAAAAAGTTTCTTTAAGTTATCTGCTGTTATTATTACTGAGTTAGTCATGTGTACCCAAGTGATTACAAGTCAAATATGGCAGTTTGACATTTTAAGTCTGATTAGGAACTGCCTAGTGACTGAAAGAAAGTACTAGTTAAACTATTTTTTTAAATTGTTTTTTAAATAACAAGAACAAATTAGAAAAGCACGCCTTTAAACATACACACAGTTCATTAACCCACACCATTAAACATTCTGAGTTCATAAAAAGCCATTTTTATGCTGGAAAAATACAAATTTCCCAGTCTTGAAGAAAAACCAGTTTTCAGATAGTCACCCAAATTAAATGTTCAAATAACCTTGGTTCGCCAGTGTCTTTACTCTGTACTGTATTGCAGTCTGTTCATAAATCACATTGGAAGGCAGTAGAAATCACCCAGAGCTCTTATATCATTGCAACTTTTATGTTAGAAACCATCACCGCCTGGCTCCATTGCATGTTGTTTATAACAATGTGACCTACAATGGAGCTTGTGTCGTTCAGCTAACAATGTAGCTCCCACACAGCAGCAGCTATATATGATGGGACAGGTTTAGCAAAGGTTTAGTGGAACCTTCTTGTCCTCCTCTCCCTCGCTGCAAATCAGTGTTGCAAATCCAGTGTTGCAGATTGCCAGATGGTGATGGAATATAATTCCAGTTAGCCCTACATATCATATTGTGAGGATGTTGAACATTGCAGGCAAACTACATCTGAAGGGTCGCACTTTGCCCACCTCTGTTTTACGTAAATCGGGATTATATTAAGATTTATAATGTGTATTTCAGATGAAGGAACTGGCAAAACCAGCTCTTAATATTTCTTGCCCAAGAAAACCCTGTGAGATTCATGAGGTCACCATAAGGTGACAGATGACTTGAAGGCACATACATACCCAATGTGTATTTAACAGCTCTTACAGCCTTCTTTTCTCTCTCTCTGAGGCATCAATCTATTGTATAGCTGTCCTATATGGAAGAAGAAAATTCAATTTTGAATTTCCAAAGCCAAAACCAATCTCTAATAGACTGGTGACACAGGGACTTGGGCAATTTCCACACTACATACTCTTATAGTGCTACTATTTCACTTTCAACATGCTATGGAATCCAGGGGTTTGCAGTTTAGGGAGGGTCATTTAGAATTCTCAGCCAGAAAGCTCTTTGGCCTCAGTAAATGACAAACCCCAGAATTCTACAGGTTGTTGAAAGTGGATTAATAGCCCTATAATAGTGTAGTGCAGAAATGGCCTTAGGGCTAACTCAAAAATGGAAACACTGTTCATGTTCTGAGGCAGTTTCAACAAGTCATTTGCCTGTATCTCAATTGTCAGCTATGAAGTCTCTAGCTCCACATTGATAGGCAGTTCAAGGAAAGCTTAAAACTACAAAAACTTTTTTGGGGCCCAAATCTCATTATTTTTAGTAGAAGATTTTAGAGTAAGGACAGTTCAGTACAGAGCCTAGAACATAAAATGCTTTGGACTGCTGCTCTTAGAACTGACTGTGTTCAGTTGGGTGTTCTGACAGATGTAGTCCAAAAAAAGAAAGAAAGAAATAAACTTTCCAAGGCCCTTTCCATATGACATTTGCCATGCGAAAGGGTGCCTGGAGCGTCGTGCAATTGTGAGGAGCGATCTGCATGATGTACTCACAATCGCATGATGCTCGAGGGGCCAGCAGGCACCAATTGCGCACCTTTTCATTTTCGGCTGGAAGTCAAAAATGGTGCGCTATCGCGCATTGCCCCTGGGCCCCACATGCACTTATCTGGCATGCGGAGCCTCCAGAGCCACACCAGTCGCACTTCCTGCTCCAGCGCAGCTGGGAAACTCCCAGGCTGTGCTGCGGAAGGAATAGGCGGGGCTCTTGCGTGAGCAGGCAGCTCGTGCAGAGCTGAAGCAGCAGGGACACGAGAGCCTCTTGCCAGAGGCTGCTCGCGCAATCCCCAAACCCCAGTGCCAGAAAAAGGTAAAGTGCAGAAAAGGCCCAAGACCTGAATAAATATTTTCACACATGTCCTAGGCTTAATCCCTAGCCTGTGGTGTTAAGAAGAGCCAATGGACCTCTGCCATGAAATCCTAGAGGGCTGCTACATCTGTGGACTTATGACCATCCCATGAATTTCATAGAGTTTTTTCTTAGGCAAGGAATACTCAGAGGTGGTTTTGCCAGTCCCCTCCTCTGAAATATAGCCTACAGCACCTGGTAGTCATTGATGGTCTACTAGTACTAACCACGGCTGAACCTGCTTAGCTTCTAAGATCAGATGGGATCTGATGCCTTTAGAGTATTTAGGCACAGATGGACTATTTTCACCAATTCCTGTTTCTCTCTGCAGAAAGCTTTAAAAATGCTTTAGAAGCTGGGGGATCTCTGCAGAGCCCATGGGTAGTAATTAGAAGGATATGAAAGCACAGCCCTGGGATTGCACACAACTCCCCAGGGATATTTTTGTGGCCCTGAACACTTCCAGAATCTCCAGACTGACCTTTTGTTAGCCAAATTGAGAGAGAGAGAGAGAGAGTTAATTGCTGTACCTGGAAGCCTCCAGCTGCAGCAATTTACCTTTTAAATAGATTGTAAGGCCTCCCTGTAACTGTTTAACATAAAAAATACCCATTTTTGAGACCCAGAAGTGGTTTATTTCCCAGTAGTCCTTGCAGCCCCCAGAGGTTCCTTGGGTATAAAAATGGCTCTGAGCTATGCTACACATAGCTGCCTATCCCGTACTAAGGGCCGCAAAAAGAGAACTGGTAAATGTCACCATCTTGCCACCTTCCTTCAGTAGTAAATGTCCACTAAATCTGAGTTCCTTCCATGCATGGAGCAGTCCTTCATTTCACAGAACTTGTCTGGATGCAGCCCAGTGCTTTGTACATATCATATCTTTTATTCCACATAAGTCCAGTCCAAAACTTGGAACAATAACTTTTTGAAGCTCTGGTCTAATGTGTCACATGGTGAACCTCCTACTTTGTGTTTCTAAAGTGACAAAGTGTAAGCTGATTGTGGCTTAATAAAAGTACCTGCCACAGTGGTTTGTAGGGTCCCAACTGTTTAAGAAGATTCAAAATGAATCAGGACTTTTGTATGTTTTGACCCATGAACTGTCTTCAGTTAATTACAAGATTCTCCCACAAGAGTCCCCCTAAAGCTACTCAGATGTGACTGCTGTTGACTTACCTATCCAAATTAATGATAAACAGTTCCAAAAGTAGTGTGAACACTCTGCATTCATTCCTGACAGTCTAATTTAAATACAATGTCCTAAATATTTCCCTATGTGGAACTACAACTGCAGTCTTATATTCCTACCTTAAAGTTGGTTTCTTTTTAATTCTGGGACATACTGGATCTGCCTTTGATCCCGTCTCAGGGGGAAAGGTGGGGTACACATCCAATAAATACATTAAATAAATAGAATTATGTCCTTTTTCTATTTAAACTTTTTTTCAGAATGTTGTTTCTCCTTTTTGAATGCTGTTGAATACTTAAAGGTTTGATTTTTTTCTAATTTTTCAGATGTTCTATGATTTGAATGTATCAGTGAAATAGCACTTTTGCACTATAGCACAAAAATCTAAAATAAAATAAAATAAAAATGAGAAAATTTTCCCTTTAGCTCATAGGGCCACCTCAGCAAACTACACTCCGGTTTTTAAAATCCTTTGGAAGAGTCCTAGTGCAGATCTACAAAATTCTTACAAACAGCCCCCAGAAAAGAATAGAGTGAGTGGACACAGAAGGGACAACAAATAGTAAAACACGAGGAGCTTTATCATGAGAAGTCCTATGTCTTTAAGCTAATCTAGAAGAGCTCATTATCGCCATTCTGTTACAGGCTGTGGCATTCAGATCTGGTTAGCACCTTTCTACCTAGAAATATGATGATTGCAGTGTGTTAACAGCACTTCATATTCAGTCTGATAGGGTACTTATGATTTTAACAAGAGTCTGCAATGATAGTGTGTTTATTTTAAGTGCAACTCTGCATTCCATTTGTATAAAGTTAGCATCAGCAGAACCAGCATAGGTGTATCAGTATAAGCCAGGGGTTTGGATAGATAAATGTAGTAAGGGAGAAGAATTAGAGCAGGAGCATTCCAGCCAACCATATTTGTTTGTTTTTATTCTGCTGACCTCAATTATTTTTCTCCAGGCAGTATTACATCTAGTTTGGAAGTCTCATCATGAAAAGAACAGCTGCGGCACAGCTGGGTATGGGGTAAAGTTAGAGCGAGGAAGAGTTTCCTTTTGGACCACAGCTCCCAGAATTGTCCAGGTCACAGGGCTAATTTCCCAATAATTTGGAACAGCTACTTTTATGGACTACAACTCTCAGGATGCCCCAGCCAGGTTGTCTATTGTTTGGGCTACCGGGAGAAGTGCCAGTAGTTGTAGAACAAAAAAATTAATTTCTCTAATTCTGAGTAATGTTTAGTGGTGTCCTTCCACCCACATGTACTGTGCTTTAAATCTACCCATCTGTTTACTCTTCATATGGATTCCATAACACATCAACACTCAGGTTGTCACATATAATCTTGCCCTAACAGGAATAGGTATATCATCCTGATTACCACCTTGATCTCACAGAAAAATAAATAGCTGTAGCAAAAGACTGGCAGTCTTGCTACATAAAATTAATAAGAAATTTAGTATTCATTTGTACGTATATTCACCAGGTGTGTCCAGCCAGCAAATCTGGTGAGCTGAGCTGCTTGCTTTTGCCATACCTTATAGACCTTCAACTTGTGTTATCATCAGTAAACAAATAAACAAACAAAGCCATTTAAGAGTGAATAGGTGGAGATTATATAAAAAGAGGATGTAATTAACAGAACGGAAAGAGGGCATAATTTGGGAAAATGCTAAAAAATGGAATCAGGGGTTGTGGAGAAGCATTTAGATTGTATAATTATAAAGAAGGACTGCTGTTGAAAGGAGATAAAATTTGATAATGGTGGGATTTTTTTGTTAATAAGTTTATAATATAATAAGGAAAAAAGTGAATAGGCCCACAACTCTCTCTCTCCCCTCTCTCTTTTTTTAAGAATGGACACTTCTGCAGTTTGAAGCTTGAGACAACTACCAAAATAACCCATAGGTAAGCAAACAATGAGAACTTGCAGGTGTTGCAATAAATAGCAAAGAAGGCAATACTCTGGTACCTTATTCTTCTCCCTGAAATTAAGCAAGACATGTTTGCATTTAGCAGCACTGGAAGGTACAACTGATAGCGGACTGTAAGGGTAAATACTCCATGTTAAGTGGCTTAAGGCATTGGTTGTTTAGACTAAATGCTTGGACAAAGGCTGAGTGCAGTATGAAGAAACAAGGCTACTGGGGAGGTCTCTAATGGGGGAAAGATTTAGCTTTCCCAAAAATGAAAATGAAAACCCTTTAACACAATCAGTGTTGTGTTGCATTGTTTGTGGATCTATATAGCCGCACACAAGTAAGGTTGCTACCTATTCGTATAGAAGCATTCTTCTCAGTACGGAGTGGCAAGCAGGAATTAACAGTTTGAACATCTGCCTACTTTATCTCACATAAGAGCAGTATCACCTATGCTTATGAGCTACTAATGGCATCGCTTTGGGTATTCTATAGTGGGATTAGGTAAATTTGTCAGGGATAAGGTTGTCAGCAGCCACTAACCATGATAATTGCATATTAACTTGGACACCCAACACAGTATGCTGGAGAATATCAATGCTATTGCATTAATATCATGCTTGTGGGCTTCCCGTGGGAGTCTATGGTCACTGTGCAAACAGAATGATTAAGAAGATAGGCCTTTAGTCTCGTTCAACATGACTCTCCTCATATTCTAATGTCTATTTGCTTGTTATTATTATACAATAAATATACTTATGTTCAATACTTCAAGTGATTAATTATGTGATAATTAAGTAGATTAGATTTAATTAGGTTATTTCGGCATCCATTCCCCTTTAGAATAAATGAAATAATGTACTTAGCTTTGATGGGATCCTCTTAAGGGTGCTTGTGGAAAGAAATTCGGTCTAAGTATGATTAATTCAACAATAAATGATCCTGTAAATAGAATATTTTTAAAAGGTACTAAAATTACAGTTCCTAAGCATCGTGTATTCTTACTTGGACAACAAAGATTAGTAAACTGTACTTTTACAAGAAGCTTCATTAACGTTCTGTGATCACTCAGGGTCAAGCATGCTGATAAACGGATTGTGTAGAACTAATACGGAAATCAAACAAACTAACAGAACTTTTGCAACTTGGAAATCCCCTTCACTGTTGGATCCTTTTCTACATTCCATACAATTCCCACAACTTAAGGCAAAAATTCATTGTAAGGAAATATTGATTTGTCTTTGAATCACACTCATTCCTGTAGTTAATTTAAACATTTTGAAGAAAAGTACCACTGTTTTTCGAAAGGGCTTGCTAACGCCAAAGATTGATTGATTGATTGATTGATTGATTTAATTTAATTTATAGCCTGCCTGCCTTCCAACATGGGACAAGGCAAATTACAAAAAAACTAAAACAAAGAAAGGGCTAAAAAATTAATTATAAAAATGTAGAAGGAGAATTAAACATATTAATTGTCACATTAAAACACCATCAGTTTTAAAAAGTGTAAAATCCTTTAAAAACATAAATAAAGATAGAAATACAGTATACATACACACTGTAAAAAGATCCTTCTGTACAACCAAATAATCATCTTTTTGATGGCAGGTCTTTACATGCTATCCAAAGGAAGGGAGGGGCTTAGCCTTCTATGGAAGATAATTTGGGTCCCATGTTGAGAGAAAAGCAGGATATAAATCAAATAAATGAAAGGATTCAGCGGCTTGGGAGCATCCACTAAGAAGAACCTTTTCTGTGTCCTCACCAAAATGGCATGCAATGGTAGAGGGACTGAGAAAGCCCTCCTCTGAAGGTTTTAAAAGTCAGCTATGTTCTTACAGAAAGATAAAGGCTAGTATTCTGTATCAACTACCTAGTATATTTAATATTAGTTAAGTATATTTAACTAAGTAATCTCTACATATAGTTAAGTATACTTAAATATACTTAAGTAATGTCTGCTGGACCGAACCCCCACTAAACCTGATGGAAATATTCACACATGCTCCAGCCACCACCAAAATGCACCTCCTTCTCCTGATGCAGCAGATGGCAAGTAAAATAGGAGGGGAATTTATGATCATGGTTATAGTGATCATGAATATGGCACAGTTACAGAGAAGAAGGTCCATTTTGCTAGTGATCACAACACAGGTAAATTACATTTCTGTAACTTTTGGGGGAGTCAGACCAGGAGAGGTTGCTTAGTTAAGTACAGTAGGTCCCCCATATCCATGTGACCAGTATACATAGTTTCACTTATTCACGCTGAAATGCAGTCTGAAAACTTTGTGTTCCCATCTCTTTTTGGACCACATGTTGTTGTTAATTTTTATGATTTTATCATTTGTGTGCTGGCTTTGGACAGCAAATAATGGCTACAAGGCCTTCTTTCTCTTAGATTCTAAAGTATTGTCACGTTTCCTCTCCAAACTTGATATCTGCGTTGGCCATCTTGTTGAAAAAAATGAATGTTTTGTTATCCATATTTTTGGTTATCCATAGTAAATCTGGAAATATATTTCTTCTGGATATGGGGGACCTAATGTAATAATTAGTTCAGATTACTGGCCACACTGTTTCAAATAGTCTGGGCATAAACTATATAATAATCTGTCAATAATCTGTATAAACTGTATAATAAACTTCAGCCTCTCAGACGTGGCTGCCACTAGACTGGAGTCTGGAAAAGTTTCCTTTTTTTTGGACTTGAATTACCAGAACCCCTTCATGCTGCATGGCTACTGGTCATGCTGGCAAAAGTATTCTGGAAGATGAGTCCAAAATAATTTTCAGAAAATCAAAATAATTTCTTCCTATAAACCTGTCCCTGTCTCTGGGATGTGTAGGCAATCATTCCCTGTTTTGTGAAATAGTTCTTCAGACATGGTCAGCAACCCCAAAGCATCTGTTCTTCTGTTATATGTATATCCCCAAATTGGTCTTTGTGACAACACTATGGGCCTTTCCACACTACACTGTTGTAGTGCTATTATTCCACTTTCAACATCCTGTGGAATTCTGGGGTTTATATTTTACCAAGGCCCAAGAGCTCACTGGCTGAGAATGCTAAATGCCCCTCCCTAAACTACAAGCCTCAGGATTCCATAGGATGTTGAAAGTGGAATAATGGCACTATAACAGTGCAGTGCAGAAAGGCCCTCAGTTTCAGGTTTTAGTCCTGAGGTTTTGGTCTGGGATAGTCTGAACCTGGCAACCCTACAGCTGCAGCCCTGTGCACAGTCACCTGACAGCAACTCCTGCTGAACAGATGGGAACATACCTCTGAGTAGGCGAAGATACACATATTTATTGAAATTTGAGACATTTGTTAGTCTATTGCAGTTAAGTGTTTTTATGTGTTATCCTAATGTCTTTTTTGAAACATGACTGGAAGCCATATTATTAGTCTTAAAAGGTAATTGCCACCTAGGCATTACTAGGACTTTTCAGAGCCACTGTTCCTTCAGTTAGCAGCTTTTTGCATTCCCCTTTTCTTTTAAACAAGATAACCATCTTGCTTTTTATTCACTTAACACAAAATTTCTAATTGTACTTGTTTAGTCAATTCCTGTTCCTTTAATTACTACTTCCTTTAATCAATTCCTGTTCCTTTAATTACTACTTTCCGTTTTTTGTACCCAAAGTGGTTGCTCATAATTATAAAGACAACAACAGCCACATTTTTGAGAGCATCATATTGAAACTGCAATACTAATAATGTAAAACTTAGTCTACCCACCAAGGGGAAACCATTGACGAATATAGCCATGTACTGGGACATAGGTAGACATAGAAATTCATTGAGGAAAAGTCAGGAATCTCATAGCAACTGTACAGGAAGGTGCTTGTTAGCTTCTTTGAAATAAAAATGAAAGAAGGAGATTGTTGACTGAATGGGTAATTGTAGGAAGAAATAGATAATTTGCTGTTTGAGCTTTTCTTCCAAGTAAGCATGGTAAGATACTGCACATGAAGATGGACATTATTGCTGCTCTTTTTCAAGAAGTGAAATTGTGCTATATTAGGTATTGTATGGAAGCTTCATTTTAATTCCGCTTCTCTTTCATTGCAAAAAAATCAAGCAAGCAAAGCTAATGAGCCACTGTGTAGAGGAGACCCGTGTCAAGAAAATAGACAACACAATCTAGGTTAAACTATAGCAACTGTTGGCCAAGATGGTGAAGCTGTTTCTTTTCTCATTTAGATATTATTTTCTATGGGTTATATATAGTTTTCTATGGCTTCTCTGGCCATCATGACACTACCTTTCCGCAGTGGTGAGGTGGTATGTTCCTGAAAGTCAAGAGGCTGTACTGATGGTAACAGTGCTGACAGTAGGGTCTCCCATGTCAGACAGACATTTGCTGAGGAACCAGGCTAAATGTGCCAAACAGCTTACTGGGCAGCAGCAGTAGTGGCAGGGGGGAGGGTGTGACACTGATGGAGGATCTCTCAGAGACAACAGTAGTGGCACCATAGCTAATGCTTGTTAGTATTGCATAGAAGGAAGTTTGGTAAACCCATTTTGAATATCTTACCCTATGATGGGACAATCCAAAATGTAACAAGAGATAGGACCAGAAGATGAGATGCCCAGATCAGATGACACTGCTGGGATACAGCAGAGGACAACTATGAGTAGCTCTGTGGCCAGTGACACAACTGAACTCAGGCTGAAGGGATTTTAACTGTTGACATGCTCAGAGGTGAAGGGAAAGTCTGAAGCTGTACAACACAGATTATAGGAACATGGAATGTGAAAAGCATGAATCGGGAAGCTAGGCATTGTAAGAGAAGAAATGGAATGTATCAACTTTGCAATACTCTGGGTGAGCCAGCTAAAGTGGACTGGAATGGAATATTTTCATTCAGATAGTTACACAGCGTTTTATTCAGGAAATGAAAATCTAAAAAGAGATAGGGTGGCATTAATAGCAAGGAGAGATGTGGCAAAAATCGTCAAGGCGTGTAATGCAAAGTCTTACTGACTGCTATCAATTAAACTTCAGGGAAAACTCATCAATACAACCATAATCCAAGTTTATGCTCCAACTACAGAGGTAGAAGAGGAAGAAACTGAAAGATTCTATGCTGAAATCCGAGGGGAAATTGATCACACACCCAAATAGAACATGCTGGTAATCACAGAAGATTGGAACATAAAAGTAAGAAAAGAGGAGAAGCAAACATTGCTGCAGAATTTAGCCTAGGATCAAGAAATGAAGCAGGAGACAAATGAATGTATCCCAGAACAAATCAAGCCTGAACTCTTTCTAGAGCAATGGTTCTCAACCTGTGGGTCCCCAGATGTTTGTGGACTTCAGGTCCCAGAAGCCCTGAGCATTGACCATAGTAGCTGGGGCTTCTGGGAGCTGAAGTCCACAAACATCTGGGGACCCACAGGTTGAGAACCACTGCTCTAGAAGCTAAGATAACTAAGCTGAGACATGCTTTGGACGTATCTTGAGAAGACTTGGCTCACTAGAAAAGATAATAATGCTTGGTAAGGTAGAAGGCTGTAGGAAAAGAGGAAGGTCACATTATGGATGGATAGACTTAATCAAGGAAGCCACAGCCCTGAGCGTGCAAGATCTGAGCAGAGCTGTTGATAGGTTGACTTGGAAGTCTTCTCATTCATACAGTTGCCATAAGTCGAAGTCAACTTGATGGCCATTAAAAACAACAATAATTAAAACATACATTTGCCAAGCATTGTACAAATTTAATAAATCAGTTTTTAAAAAACCATGTGAGCAGTCTCATGAATTCTTAGTTGTATAAACCATGCTTAGAGAAACACCAGCTTACAAATGTGCAATGGAAATAGATCTGAGATGTTTTCAAGGATGTAAGATCCAAACTATGTTTCTTTTCTTCCTAATTTCATATTTATGTGGATACTATCTGAGAACTTGCTTTGCATACCCTCCAACATTTCATAAATGAAAACCAAGACATGTGTGGCTAACCAGCATCAGGGTGTGGTCAAGATGGCAAAAGTTATTAATTAGGAAAAACACACAAGCCAGGAGAGGCTACAGCATTGTGCATTTGCCTATGTCCATAGGGAAAGGTAAGATTCCACCCCTCCTCTCTTCTCCTCACACTGAATGAACTGAATGCAAACTACTTTTGCACTTCTAACTGAGGCCATTTCTGCACTACATTGTTATAGTGCTATTATTCCACTTTCAACATCCTATGGAATCATGGGGTTTGTAGTTTAGGGGGGCATTTAGAATTCTCAGCCAGAGAGCTCCTTGGCCTCGGTAAACTACAAACCTCAGAATCCACTGGATGTTGAAAGTGGAATAATGGACTCAGTTTGCAGCAACTGAAGTATGCAGATGGCAAAAGGAGAAAGATTCAACTGGGACATATTAAAATAAGTTGAAAAGATAGGATGGCAGGTGACTGATCAAGACTGTTGCTGCAAAACTGGGATAGTTGGAGCATATAGCTTTCTGTACAATTGGCTTACATGCAAAAGAAATACTTAGTTTCCTGTTGGTGTCCCAAATCACAGCCCAGTTCTGCTATTAAGATCCAATTCTATTCTCCCTTTGTACTTTTATAGGTGTTTCTGTTGCAGCAGGAAAGAAAAGTAAATAGAATAATGAAGTAGACGTTGATTTTTGTTTAGAAACTGCATGCATACCAGAGGTTGCAATTTAAAGTTTAGTTCTTTGATTAGGTGTGCAGCTATTGTTGAAATGGC
The DNA here is from genome assembly GCA_948472985.1 of Iguana delicatissima. Classification (NCBI taxonomy): domain Eukaryota; kingdom Metazoa; phylum Chordata; class Lepidosauria; order Squamata; family Iguanidae; genus Iguana; species Iguana delicatissima. The sequence goes on along the minus strand of CAOKZL010000724.1, from coordinate 165,346 downwards.
ATTCATACACATTCATAAACATTCTGGCCTTATGTGGTAACCGCTGACTGAAACAGTGTAACAAACCCATTGAAGGTGAGTCTCAAGTACAGTAAACAAATTAATCTTGGCTGAATCTCCATTTTAAGGCTATAACCTGGGTGGTTTTATTCTTTATTTAAACAGCTGTATATTGTTCAACAAGTTGAAAAGAATATGTATTTAATTTTTTTTTGTCATAACACTTCATATGACTGAACTAAATGTACAACAACCACAAAGGATTACACTTTATAAAAGTACTGAGTGATTGGGACAGCATAAGATTTCAAAATTCCCAGTGTGTTGCAGCCATTCTAATACAGATGATTGTCCACACCCGTATCTTTTCTCCTGTAGGTGAAAAAGCAATTGGTGAAATGCCATTTTTATTGGTGAAATTGCCAGGGGGGAAGGGTTAAAATGGTCCTTTACGTCCCATATCCAGCCATATGCTTAATTTGTAGTGAGTTTCAAATAATAACAGATTTTTTTAATAAGCAAAGGGGAAAAAAGCATCACAATCATATTATTATTAATATTATCATCATCATCATCCTTCTCTAGTCTAACTGGAGTCATGCACTATTTTGAGATTATTTTGCAGTTAAGCTTTTTTATTCCTGATCTTAGTGGCTTTAAGATCTGTAACTGAATGGCCAGGAAGCTGACTGTATGTCTACCCTCTATGATTCCCCACTCATGCCTCTGAAGAATAAGCTGTCCTAAGAAAGCTTATGGCTTTTAAAATAAATAATTAATCCTTAGAGTGCCAAATGTGTATTTTTTTCCTGACACTAAAGTTTACCACAACTATCTGCCTCCTATGTTTTACCTGCAATGTAGACTATGTCAAACTCATAACTTCCAGTTGTCTCAATTTGGCAAGGACAGTCCTATCATCCCACTTTTTTGGTTGCTTTTGAAATGTCTGTTTTTCTCTCCTCCTCCCACTTTCCTTGTTTCTCCTTAGTTTACTTCATTTGCTGCAATCTGAATTCAAAGTGCAATTCAAAGTAGCTTGCACTCAGTTAATTCAATGGGTGGAAAGGAGAGGAGGAGTGGAATCTTGCCCTTCCTGGTAGGCAAAGGCACACACCGCTGCAGCCTCTCCTAGCTTCTGTGTTCTTCCTCATTCATAATTTTTGCCATCTTGGACCCTTTCCACAGCACCCTTCCATGGGGATGGGAGAAGAACAGAACTGCAACTTCTACATGATGTCGTTGTAGTCCTACTCCTCTCCCGTCCCCAGGCAGCACAATCAGGAGTTAAATCATTCATGGGTTTTCCCCGTCAATGACCCGCAGTCATGCCACCATCCCACACTTACCTGGCCTACAGAAGGGCAGGAAGAACGACAGCACTTCCTGCCCCAATGCAGCCTGGGAAAGTATCTGGCTGTTCTGTGGAAGGAAGCAACGTGTCCATCGCACTCCCTTCTTCAGGGGAGTTGGTCCTGTACGGAGGGGAGTGCTGCCGTTGCATCCCGTTCCCAGCAGAGCCACTGCCAGGATCATCACCAGAAGCAGCTGTGAGAAGGTGAGCTGCAGAAAGGGGCCTGACCACATTCGGATGTTGCTCAGCCATATATGTTCTGGTTTTCATCCGTGAAACTGGAGGATACACAAATCACTTTAAAAGAGTGGGCATGAGAGGGAGGTTTTGTAAAGTAAGCTTGTTCTGCTAGCCAGCTTGAGTCAACAGGAAACAGTCCTGGGCCATTTCCGCATGACACTCTTATAGTGCGATGATTCCACTTTCAACCTCCTATGGAATCCTGGGGTTCGCAGTTCCGGGAGGGGAATCATCGCACTATAAGAGTGTCGTGTGGAAATGTTCTTCAATTGGGAAGGTTTTAAAATAAATAAATAATTAAATAACTCAATCTGTGAATATACTGGGGCCTAGACTGGTTGGAGCCATCGTTCTCACCTTGCACAATCCTGCTATGTCCCTCTTAGTTGCATTTAGTTCACCATTCTCACCAATTCACCATGAATACATATGTCATTAGAAAACAGGAAGCATATTCTGTGATTGGCGTTTGCACTGGTGAAAGAGCACCTACAACGTCCTTCTGTAGAGACCTAAATGTGGGAGTAGAAAGAATCTCCACTAATTATTCCTTGAAAGAAGGTTTCCTAAGGGCAAGGGAGAGTCTTCAAAGACTGTAGTCCCTTATGAGTAGGGAAAGCCAGGCCAACAGTACCAAATTACTTGGAAATTACAGAAAGATTAAAGAAGGTTGTAAAAGAAAGTATATATGATTAATTAAAAGCCAAAGGTTGTATTTCAGCTGTCTGGCAACCTTTTGTTAAAGCCAAATGTGGTTTACAAGTTGAATCTATACATCAGAAGTAAGCACCATTATGGATGGTGCACCACCAGCTTCAGAAGAAGTAGAAGCTGTTTAAAAAAAAAAAAATTCTTCACCTCCACAGTTCCTGCTTCTGGGGTTTACTTTGGCTTTGGCCCAGAACCCCAGAATGAGATGGTGTAAAATGTTGCATTTTTGAAGAACTTCAGGTCCACGGCTTAAGTGAAGATCTACTTATTAGCAAATATTTAATGTAAAAATAAATACTAGTTCTTGTAGCGGGAACATAGAGGCAGTGAGACCTCGAAGGTAAGGAAAAAGAGTTTATTAAAAGAAACAACCGGGCTGCTTGACTGACCCTCCTTCAAAGTCCACTTCATTCTGATTTTGAGAACCCACCTGCTGTATAATATTTATAAGTTAAAAGGGATTTGTATCTGACATATGAACAGCTTAAAATGTTGTTCTACTCAATCATTGCGGAAGACAGAAAAGTACTTTAAGGCTTTTATAAAAACTAATATTACTATTAGGCATTTGTGTGGTGTTTCTATGCTTTACAACTGTGTGTATAAGTGCACACCTGTCAACTTATGGTGACCCCATGTCAATTATTGCTACCCCATATGGTGACTCTCAATTTCCTCGGAGGCAGTTTGCCAACTGCAGTTACCCCTATGTTAACACAGCAGCAAAAAGCTGCATAAGGTTTGTACACAGACAGAGAGACACATACCCCAGACAATAAAGTGATAGAAAATGAGTGCATGATAAACCATTGTTTAACATATAGCATTTTGTATAAGAATTGGAAACTTTTCCAGGCTTGGAGACTGAATTGCTTTCTGGATGACATGAAGTGGTGTGGTTCTCTCTCCCTCTGAAGCCTCCCTTGCCACTTTCTCCAAAGTATCCCCAGTATATGTTCATTTTTCTATGCAGAGGATGGCATGGGGTCTTTCTGTGGAAAGAAAGAAGAAATGTTCAGTGCTAGTGAGTGGCAGCTTTTTTCAAGCATCTAGTGGGGTCGATAAGAGATATATTCAAACTAAGAGCAGGGCTTCTCCACTTAGTGCTAGATTAAGGCTCTCTTCATCAGAACTTCAGAATAGTCTGATTTTCTACCCTTAATTTGTTAACATTTTTACAATGATTTTAAAATTGCTGTGTGATAAATTAAGCTAACAGGTTGCAGTTGGTGATCACATGAGTTTTATGGGGAAGCTGGGATATGAACCTTCTAATTCCATCATGCAAATCTATAGAACACTAGAATTAGAAGGGATTCTCCGCTAGTGCAGGAATCCACAGCTGTGGCATTGCTCATTTTGTGTCATCCCAATATGATAGTGTGGAGCTGAGAAAGCCGCAGAAACATGAACAAAAGCTATCAGAGTTGAAATAATTTCTTTACAAAAAAAAAATTAAGGGGTCTTTCCGCACTACACTGTTATAGTGATATTACTCCACTTTCAACATCCTGTGGAATCCTGGGGTTTGCTTTTTAGGGAGGGGCATTTTGCATTCTCAGCCAGAGAACTCTTTGGCTTCAGTAAACTACAAACCCCAGAATTCCACAGGATGTTGAAAATGGAATAATAGCACTGTAACAGTAGTGCAGAAGGGCCCAAAGTGTTTGAGGTTCTGCAATCACCTCAGTAAGCCTCTTAAAGTCAAATTGGATTGCTATTCTGGATTTGCATGTAACTGTTGTCAGAGCTTAGCATCTATTGTTTTGGAGTATTCCAGGGTTAAATAATAGAATCTTAGGGACCACAAAGGCTATCTAGCTCAACCACCACCACGCAGGAATGCACAATTAAAACACTCCTGCAAGATGCCAATCCAGCCTCTGTTTAAAGACCTCCAAAACTGAACAGTCCACCAGTCTCTGAGGTGGTCCATTCCACTGTTGGACAGCTTTTATAGTAAAGTTCACCTAATGTTTAGGCGGAATCTCTTTTCTTCTAATATGAATCCATTGGCTCATGCTCTGTTCTCCATAGCAGCAGAAAGTAAGTGTGTTCTATCTTCAGTCTGACATCCATTTACCTTTCTCTAATTTGCTGGGACCTTTCCTGTCCTCCAAGAATTCTCAAAGATTACTAATACTGGCTTTGCAATTACATCCGCAAGTTCCTTTAGTATTCTTGGATGCAATTTTTCCAGAGCCTTGAATTCATTTAGAGTAGTAGGTGTTCCTTTCCTATCTCTTTACCTGTTCTGTGCTGTAATCCTCTTACTGCATGATTTATGATCAATTTTACCAGTTTGAGCACTGTTTTGCTTTTAGGAGAAGACTGCAGGAGAAAGGTATTCAATTGTTCTGCCTTCTCTCTGTCCTCTGTTAGCATTTCACTGGCCCTTACCACACTATGGCTCCATCCTGGCATGGAGATGCATTGAAGCTGGTCCGCGACGCATGCTAACACATGACATCATCAGTCCCACTCCTGTCAAGTCCCCAGCTGTCATGATTGCATGTTATACTATTACCGGAAAAAATCCAGTAATAAGTGCCTTTCACGCAATGATCATCGACTTGGGCCGTGTGAGAAGGACAGAAGCACTGTCAAAGTGTTCCCTTCCCCAGTGCAGCACTGGAAGAGGCCATCTGCACTGTGGAAGGAAGGAATGTGTTCATCTGCCAGCAGCTGGCCGGGTGCGGAGGACCGCATTTGGGACACGGTTCCATCCCAGCAATGGCACTGCCAGGATGAGGCCGAGACATTGCAGGATTGCAGCATAGTGCGGTAAGGGCCACTGTCTTCTCTACACAGTGGCCCTGCCATTTCCTTCTTCTTCCTCTTGCTTTGAACACCCCCTCAAAACTCCTGGTATTTTTAATTTCATGAGCAAGCCTCAACTCATTTTGAGCTGTAGCGTTTCTGATTTTCCCCCTGCAAGTACAGACTTTTATTCTGTATTCCTCTTTGGTGATTTCTTCCCTTCTTCTATTTCTTATACATGTCTCTATTAAATCTCAGCTCAACTGAAAGTTCTTTGTAAAAAGACATTTGAGATCATGGGTCATTCTTTCCAGCTGATTCTTTGTTGGGGGTTTTTCCCCCGGCCCCTACTATGCTCTTGTACTATTGGTCCATTTCCCCTATGTCATTAAGGTAGCTGTCTCCCATACTTGGTGTCTCCCTGCCCTCTGAAGTGCTGTCTTCCTCCTACAGGTAACTCAGGCCCTTTCTGCACCATGCCTGGATCCCACAACATCCTGATCCCATCCCAGCAGTGCCATTGCTGGGATGGTATTGGGACCTCAACACTCCCCACTGCACCCGTCGGCTGCCAGCAGATGTGTAGCGTTCAGGACATGCTTCTTCCTTCCACAGTACAGCTGGCCTCTTCCTGCACTGTACTGAGGAAGGAAGCACTTGCTAGCACTTCCTCCCTTCCCACACTTCCGCAGCCAATGGGATCATTGTGTGAAGGGAGGCCATTACCAGATTTTTCTGGTATACAGCACTATTGCAATGGCTGGGGATGTGACAGCAGCAGGACCACAAGAATGTCATGCAATTGCATGTGTCGCAGACTGGCAGCAACATGTCTCCGTGCCAAGATGGCACCATCATGCAGAAAGGGCCTCTGTTTAATGCCCTTCCAGTCAAATTTGCAAGACTTCTAGCAAATACAGTCTTTCCAACTGCTGTGAGGTGCAATTAGTCTGTTGACAGAAGTCTTTCATGAAAGCACAGACCATGGTCCAATAAGCCAAACCTTTCTTGGTGGTACCATTTATCGAGCCAGTTGTTCATTTCTAGTATCATTCTTCCTCTTCCTGGGCCATGTCCTTCAATAGGAAGGAGTGGTGAAATAAAAATGTGTGCCCCAAGCCTCTTTAGTTTCCTCCCAAGAGCCTCATAGTCCCTTGCAATATGTTGAAGGCTATGTCTTGCAGTATCATTTCTTCTAACATGGATCAGAAGGAAGGTGAGCTTGGTGGGTCTTGTCAGCTTCTCTGTTACATCATGGTTCTTTGTCCCTGGGAGATATCATACCTTTTGAAACATCTTATTGTTCCCACATAACACTGCTTCTGTTCCTCACAACAGGGAATCAACTACTACCACAACACATCTCTTCTTCTAGGAATTAACAGTAGCCCTTCCATCCATAGAACTTTCCAAGGTTGCCTCCATGCCTTCAGAAGTGTGTGATTCTTGTCCTTCTTCATGTGTCTTATAATCACCCATTAAGTGGAGAGCTTGAAACTGATAGTGTCCAGGCTTGGTCTGGGGTGGCAGCCAGGAGAAGCTGATAACAAACACAGGTCAGAAACTCGGCAGTAACTTAAGTGGTCAGTTTACTTAAGCAAGGAAACAGCTTTGCAAATGAGAAGCAATAATGGTCACAACAATGTCTATAAATCAGAGGCAGGCAAAAACAAACACAAGTCAAAGGCAGAAACTCAAGCAAGGGCAGCAAACAGAAGCATGCACAGGAGAAATGGTCAGTTGATTGCTGACAAAGGCTAGAGGGGAAAGGCTCAGTTCTTATAGGCTCCAGGGTCAGTGCAGCTGGTGCCTGATTAATTGGTGCTTGGCATTAATTTGCTGGGAGCGATGCAGGAGACCCTTTTGGTGTCTACACTGGGCAAAGGTATGTATGGATAGATCATTCTCTGTATCCAAATGAGCAGGGCTCCCTGCTGCGGCTGACACTTCTGTCCTTGGGTTGGGTGGTAGTACTGTCTGTTCTGCAGGTTTTGCTGTAGCAGTCTCTGTGTCAGGGCTCAGAGTAGGTTCTGCTGCCTCAGACTCTGAGTCTGAGTCTAGGTCCTGGAAGCCCATGACAGATCGTGTAGTTCCAAGCTTGAAACATGATTCTTGATAGTACTGCCTCTGCGTGTCACATTCCTCCAAGTATCTCATTCTTGCATTTGGAAATTATCGCTCTCCCTAGAGACATCCCCCTTGCCCTTCCAGGAAAGTCTGCTCTACTTTTTCCAGGAAAAAAAAAGCTTCATCTTCACTTAAGTGGACACAGACCTCAAGCTGTTTGGACCTTCTCTTCCAGGGGAAAAAACATTGAACTTGCTATAGGTATTTTATAAAAAGATCTTGTGGAAAGAAAAAAAAATGTCACAGAAGTTGCAGGTTACTGCATCAGCTCCATCAGCATCCATGTCTGTCATCCTGTCCACGTTTCCCCCTCAAAGTGCCCCACAAAACGTCAACAAAAATGTCTGTTGTCCTCTTCTTGTTTGCTGAGAGCTAGAGATGGAAGCAGAAGCTATAGACAGCTAGAGCAACTCAATCTAGAACATAGTCCTCCCTGCCCTGCTATTGGCCTCTCCCCAGGGGGAAGATTGTCATATGCAATATTGGGAGTTCTTTTCCCCCCTAAGAGTAACCAGTGTTCTACATGGTGTTTTTTTGTTGGACTGTAGCTAAGGAGGGGAAAATAAAACCTCCTTCTCTGTGCATTGTGCATTCAGGGAAGTTTAAGACATAGAAGAATAATTAGTAAAAAGTGTAATTGGCGTACAGAATTAATTGGTACAAAGTATGATGTCATCTACTAGCTTTGGTATGATATCATATACTAGCTTTTTGTAAGTAAGTGATAGATTCAAAGAGGGGAAGTCTATCATCTGTCACTACAAACCACAATACCAATTGAGTCCTTGCCTAGTTACTGTTATTATATGCATAAATACAGGCAAGCCATCCAACAATTTAAAGGCAGCATTAGGGATAAACTGGCATTCCAAGTAGTTTTTGAGGAGACCGCCTGATGTATACAATCCATCACAGTAACCCAAATTAGAAGTCGCCAGAATGTAGATCAGCATGACCAAATTATCCCATTCCAAAAATGGTTGTGACTGGCAGACCAGCATAAGCTGTCCCAATGTGCTCCATGCCATAAAGGCCAACTAAGGTTATAGTACTCTCAAACAGCACATGTCATCCACATGAGAGTTCAAACTCTTTCAAAACACGGAGAAGTTACATATTTCCTGGGTCTAAGAACCATCTATCCCTAGTATCTCCATCCTAATCATGATGTGGATTATTACCCTTCATCCCGCCCATTACCACTTCCAGACACAGTTCTGGCACTGTTGCAATCTTACTTACACCAGACTTAACATCCTTTTACTGAATATATATTTGCTTGATGTCCTCCAGATGTTTTGGACTACAGTTTCCATAATTTCTGACCATTCCACATATTGGCAGAGAATGATAGAGATTGCTTGCCCCATGGTAAATCATCTTTATTTTCTCTTTCAGTTATTTCCTCCACATTTCCTGTAAAGACTTTCTTGAGTTGTCACCACCTCCCCTTTCTTGTACTTTCCCCCATTCATCTTCACTGGGCAGCAAGGATAACCACGTTTAATAAGCGTTGCATGTCCACGTTGACCTTGAACTGTTCTTAGTCCTTTCACCAACTACCACTGGAAACTTCTAGTCTAGGGAATATCTAAAATGTCCACAGTTTGAACAGAGTGGCAAGAAAAGAAGCCAGGTCAAAGAATGCTAGAGATTTTTGATCTGGAGAGCTCATGATTAAAGGCAAAATATTTCTAGTTTTGTGACAAACCATTCCATCCTGGTTTTAAGTATTTCCTTAAATAGTTCCAGCTGTGTGAACAAACTTGAAGGCAATTACAAATCCAGATTTCCCCAAAGATTTTGTTTAAGAGCGTGAAGTAAATATTGAAAATAAGAAGGCATTAGCTAAGAGTTTGAACAGGTGTTTGATTACAAGTGGGACCTGATGGCCATATTTGGTACACCTACGATGTCTCAGCAAACTTTTATTCTTCTAAACCTTGCTAGCTTCAGCTATCTGTTAAGAACATATAATGGAAAATGTAAACAGAAGCAAATGACCAGGGAGCAAGTCAATGTTTAGAATGGATGAAAGGGGCTTCTGCCATCATACACAACCATCTCAGAAGAGTGTGCTTTTTCTATGAGCTTTTTTCATTTAAAAAACAAGTTAATAAGATAACAGTTATTTGGAATCAGCTCAAGAACAAGTTCAACAGGTGCTTGTTGGAAAGTAGCAGAATGCATCACAGTATGCTATGCCCAAGCCCTCCATGCAAAGTAAGAAAGATAACATGCCACAAAACCTAAAGACATGTCTGTGGAGCTGAAATTTGTTTTTCTCCATGGATTAACATTAGAAACAAGCATGTTTGTTGTTTTGCACCTTCAAGTCATTTCTGACTTATGGCAACCATAAGGTAACTCTATCGTGGGCTTTCTTGGCAAGATTTGTTCAGAGGGAGTTTGCCATTGCCTTCTATTGAGGCTGAGAGAGTGTGACTTGCCCAAACACATCTCTAGTATAATCACCCACTGTCTCCAAAGCAGAGTCAAGATAACAAAGTGCCACAGAAAATGACGCTTCCAGAGAACATCATTCCAGGTAATTTAAGCAAAGTGGGTCAGACCAACAAGGCACTTCAAATTTCTTGTTGTTATCATATTTAGCACAACAGCCTTAGAGCAGAGTTTCTCCTGTAATTATGCAAAGTTAAATGCATTAAGCGGTATGTGGAGGCCAAGGAGGCCTCATTGCCTGTAATTCTTGAGGCCGGTTCTCAATTTAGCTGGGGAGGTCAATTGGCTTTCCCTCCCTGATATTTGCCATCCCCCCCCCAGCTTTGCTGGCACTGTCTGATCACATGCCTCAGGCCTCAGTCTTCAATGCACACCACAGAGAAAGTAATAAAAGGTAAAGTGGGAAACTATAAACTAGTATAGCAAGGAGGAGGTGGTGGTAGAGGAGGAGGAAGAGGAGGTGAGAGGGTGAGGAGTCTCCAGGGATTGGCAGAAGCACCCAAAGCCAGATAGGCACCTGACATCTAGAAGCACTGAGTCTTGGCAGAAGCCAGACAGTTCCAAAGCGCCTACCCAAGGCCTGTATATTAGAGACTATGTCCTTCACATATAGTGGCATAAATTTAGCTATAGCAAACATGATTTGATGCACAAAAGTACTTCAGGGCTGTAATCCTGTGTGATTAAGGTGGGAGTAAATTGAACTGAACATACTGGGACCTGGATCCAAATAAAGATCTGTATGATTTGGCTGTCAAACTCACTCACATTTATCATTTGCAGAATAGGAAGGGAGGAGATTGCTGGACAGAAAACTGGAGATCCTGAACAAAACCCCATCCAACAACTCTTCTTGGTAAGATTTTTTGAGAACATAACCACAAAAGTAGTCATTACGCTTGGAAAAGTAACTTGTTAATAATTTAGGGCAGTACCTACATTCTGAGTAACATATTACTAATGATTTCAATAAAATACATATATGTGTTTGTGTGTGTGTGTGTATGTGTATACACACACACAAACATATACATATATACACAATATATATGTATGTGTATACATAATAAATATATATATACATATATACATAATACAACATGTATTGTATTTATATATGCAATAAACCCATAAGAAACAGAAGAAAAATCTATTCATTTCCTAAATTACCCAACATTTTTAGGAATAATATGTACATTAAAAAGTAACAATATTTACACTATTTAAAATATTTATACTGATTATTATGTTAATTATTATTATGTTAATATGCAAAAATAATGTTATTCTTTCATACCCAAAAGTAATGTTTTATAGGTAAATTGCTACTTGTTACCTCACATTGACTATTTTAACCCATTTAGTGAAACGTTGCAACTGGCTCTGTGTCCCCATAGTAAAAACATACATTACAATTATACCTCCAGTTACAAGATGCTAAAAATAAAGTGTGGAAGATGATTAACACCATCATGTTCTAAATATGAGGTTAGAAGGTCATCTGTCTAGCAACTGAAGGTCATAAAGTTCAGAATGGAACCTTGGTTTGACCAGCAAGGTAAGTGGGAAGCCAGTTTTTACATCTATTAATGTCTCTTCAACTATATATTATTCATACATATTAGTTTAATTAGATTTTTGAACTGAATCTTTGCATAACATAAATGGCTAAAATGACTGTCCCATAAATTTTCTGATAGATGTTAAGGGGACAAAATTTGAAATGCAGATCTTGTTAGAACTGCTGACTTCTTTGACTTAAATAAAGATACATTTCTAAATTACTTCAATGTTATGTTTTCTGTCTTCATTACAAATGCACCTCTCACTATAAACAAATAGGTTTACAAAAAGAAAGATATTCATGAGTGTAAGCTATCAAGTGTACTTCAAAGTATAAATCTAACTGGGAAAACTTGACTGGTAATTCTTTCAGCCTAACCTAGCTCATAAGATTGTTGTGAATTTAAAGCATACAACTCCCCTGCTCCAACAGTTCTCCTGCTCCCAGTCTTTTTCCTCCCACAATTCAAAATACTGGTTAGGACCCATAAAGCCCTGTATGGCTTAGATCCAGGCTATCTGACAGATCATATCTCCCCATATGAGCCTGCCTGGACCTTGAGATCCACAGAAAAATAGCAATTGTGAATATGGAACAGTTACCTAGATTTACTCATCCATAACTTTCAAATTCATGATCACATCATGATAATGACACTATTGCCCCAATTGTAACTCCCTCCTACCAAACCTACTTTACTAGGATCAGCTGCACAGGATGGAAATCCAAAGTGTCTGAAGCATGGGTGGATGATGTCAGGTTTAGGTGGGTCAGATCAGGAGAGGTTACTTAGTTGAGCACATTTAGCTAAGTGGCTGATACAGGATTCTGGCCAATCTTTTTAATATGTAAGCTGCCCCGAGTCCCAGTCTTGGGGAAAATGTGGGATATAAATAAAGCTAATAAAATAAGTAGTGGTGGTGGTGGTGGTATGCCACTTTGTGCCTCTTGAAGTAGGGACAGAATGAAAATGCAATAAACAAATAACAAACCTTTTGACAGCTTCCTGCTTGCTCTGCCTAAGCTTGCACTAGCTAAATACACTCTACATGTAAATACTGTTCCTAAAGTGAGGAGTGTAAGGGCCCTGCATGAGGGTCCCATAACAGTATGGTATGGATGGGCACCATGTCTAACTGGCATCAAGTTTAATTGGCAATATGTTTTAATTGGCTCTGATATCAAAATCAAACCTGAGAGGTGACTGAAAGGTCACACTGTCTGAGAGAGAATTCTGACTGTGAACGTGAGAAGGAGAGGCAGGCCAACCTAAACACCCTCCAGGCAAGACGAAGTCATTTGTCAGGCAAATAATAGGCTGTGGATAATAGGCTTAAGCAGGAGGCTGATTGACAGATACCCATCCCCTGTGCACCTGAACTCCTTCCCCTTTTCCTCATAGCGCCCACAATAGACAGCTATTACAACACCCATTATTTCTTTGTCACCCAAGCACAGCGAACATTAGTGGGTTGATAGTCCACTGCATGCACCACAACTCCTATGGTTCCGTGCCTGGAACTACACATATTTTCCACTGCCCCAGGTTATTTTTTGGGTACAAATGCCCCTGATTCCAGGCTGCCCAATGCAGTCTCTCGCTGATCCAAACACCACCTGTCAGTCCAATTCCTGAACAAGAACTGTCCTTAGGTCCTGCCTAAGCCACACTATCACGTTTCTCTGCTTCCCTTTGGATCTGGTAATTATCACCCGCTTCCCTCAATGTCTCGATCCCATTTTCCTCCCTTCTCTTCAGCTAGCTCTTGCGTGATTGTGTGTTTGAGTTGTTGCGTGTGAATTATTGCCAATGAAACACATTTTTAGTTTACTTTTGAATCTCTGGTCAGTTCTTTTCCTGCATGAGCCTATAAACATTAGTAGAAAGGTCTCTCTAAGTTGCCCCCCTCTTATTAGCTTCCTGATTTTGAGCTAATTCCCCACTTTTGACAGAGATACTGGCCATTTCCGCACTAGACTGTTAATAGCGCTATCATTCCACTTGCAACATCCTACAATAAGAAAAAAGCTATATTGTATTATAAAATCAAGGACTGCCACAGGGCCCCCCCACCTGACACACTACTATGCTTCCATTTCAACTGATTTGCTCAACCTGAAACTAATACAACTATCTCTGTATTTGATTTAAATCTCACTTTTCTCTCGAATGAGACTCAAAGCAGCTCTAAGTGCCTCCAACTAAACCAGTGGTTCTCAACCTGTGGGTCCCCAGATGTTTGTGGACTTCAGTTCCCAGAAGCCCCAGCCACTATGGTCAATGCTCAGGGCTTCTGGGAGCTGAAGTCTAGAACATCTGGGGACCCACAGGTTGAGAACCACTGAACTAAACATTTTGATTTCATAACACCACACTGTAACAAACTTCTTGAACAATTCTTGATGGATGCAGTCACACTTTCAGACGGCTAGCACAGGTATTTTTATTATCTTAAAGTGCTTCAATTTTCACAGCATTTTACATAAAACTGTAACAGATAAAAAGAATGTAACAAAAAAGGGTTTAAGCCTCCATAATTTAGTGTTTCAAGTACAGGCACACCTCAGTTAACAAAGCCGCTAACAAAGAAGCTCCTTTTTAAAAAGGCTTTTTATGTCCGCTCTCTTTTCCTTCTTGTTCTCTGTCTAACTGGACTTTTTAGCAGAATCAGCACTGGGAGAGTGGTGAAGAAGGACTGGAGAAACACAGCCTTTCAGTGACAGATTGCAGCATATTAAAGAATCATAGATCTATAAATATAGCCACCAAAATGGAAATCATCATGGAGGTTGGTAAAAGAAAAATATTATCCCTGGATGAATTTTGGAAGAAGCATTTAAGCAGTCTCTAGAAGGTTCACAATGTTTTTGTTTCCTGATGCAAGTCTTCCATGACATGGATATCTCATTTTACACGTGCATATTGTTAGGTTTGAATAAGAAGTTTGCTGAAACATGTTGAGAGCTCTTCTTTTTGTAGTACAGTAACCTATCCACATTCTTTCCATTTTATTTTTGTCTCTGGTACCAAATTTTCTGTTAGAGAACTAATGCCTAGGAACACATCAACTTCATAACTGAGGCACACCAGTACAGCATTTACTCCTTCATTGTGATCTTTCTTCTATTAAGAATCAGTAAAAAAAAATAGTAACAAGCTAGGTTCTATATCATCAATTGCACTATTGTGATGTCAGCATCTAACATAAATTACATGGACCACATTAAATTTTTGTACATAGGTCAAGGGTAGAGTATACGTTTCACAAGCAGAAGGCCCTTGGTTTGTATTCTATTTTAAAGAAGGATGTCTGGTAGAAGAACAAAAGAAGATTTGTGCCCAAGATCCACTGATAAAAGTATCCAAGGTAGATGAGCTAGTGGTACAATTCAGTCTAAGGCACTTCCATATCGATACACAAGGTCTGTGGCCCATAAAGAAGAGCAGCAATTGGATGCATGGCCATACAAACACTTGGATGTTTTTGCTCTCTCTCATTCAAGTTTCAACGAGGTGTAGATACACTGATTCTATGATGCAAATAAATTACAAGTCTTGTTCAGATTAGCAATGAAAACTAGTCAATACACAAAAAAATTATGGGTTAACATAACTGTACACATATGCCAATGTCCATAGCACAATTCTGTAAACTTTCTACTATCATCACAATTGGATGTAGAACAGTATGTTATTCTGAAAAAGGTCTGGCTATATTTATACCATCTTTTTTAAAAAGTATTTTAATAGAATAAGGGTAGCAAAAACATTCCTTAGACAGGTGCTGCTTAAACCAATTTTATCCAATTTTAATAATAAAATAGGCTTGGTCATATCTACATAAACATTTCAGCTGAGATAACTTATAAGACAAACCAACCTTCCTCCTTTTTCTCCATTTATACATTCAGTCTCCTCTTGTTAAATCACCAGAAACAAGAGCTCCAAAGAGCAAACATTACTGGTAGGTCACTTAAACAAGGAGGAGGTAGCATGGCTCAGTAACAGATCACCTGCTTTACCTACAGATACTCCCAGGTTGAATCCATGGCATCTCCATGCAGGAAAGAAAAACCTCCTATCTGAAACTCTGAGGAATTGTTGCCAGTTGGAGCTGACAGTAGGGGACTAAATGAACCAATGGCCTGATGTAGCATAAGACAGCTTCATTTGTTCCTCAGATAGACAGGGCAAATCAAATATCTCTCATGATGACAGAACAGAAGAGAAACAACTTTTCTTTGGATCACATTTAAAAACATGAGAGAATGGCAGCTCCTTTTCCTTAAGAGAATCCTTAGTTTTCACCTAATTATCAGTAACTTTGGTTTCCATCGGTCTGTTGTCAGTAGCACAACACGAGATGCCTTAGCAGCAATAGGCATGGATATTAGTGGAGCTTTGGGAAGAAGTCACTGAAAGGTGAGGCAAGTGTAGTTAGCTGATTGGTTTGTCCTTAAATCAGCTAGGCACCCATCTAAATTTATAACCCCCTGTAGCTGTTCTAACAGTAAATGCATTGCCTTGAGGAAAGGCCAGTGTCCGGATGTTACAATGCTCTTGGATGGATGTCCTGAAGGAGACCCCTTCCTCCAGTTCGCTGCCACTCATGTCCAGGGAGCTGTGGTTGCTGCATGTCTGCAGTCCCTGGAAAGCTCCATACATATGGATTGCTTCATTCTCCCCACGAGGGCGCTTTGGACCTCTGTCATCAATGGATTGTAAGGCTGCATTGCATTTGTCCGATATTTCTCGCAAAATTTCATTCACTTCCATGTCATCTTCTTGTTCAGCCACAGAAACATGGTGGAGGCTTCTCTTGTTGGGGCCATTGGTGAGGGAGACATCTGGGTTATCTTTGCACTGAGGAATCATCAGTTTCTGCCAAGCAACAAAGAACGGAAGCACTGTAAGTCATTAGCCATTTCAAATATGGACAAAGTGCAACTTAGGTCTGCAGTCTTTCTCTATAAACTACCTCCTTTTCCCACCTCTGTTTGTAATGCAGAGGTCTGTTTGCTTCTTAGGTACCAAAAAGTTTGTGTGTATTGTTGAATAATTCTTTCCAATGGCTTCATAAATTAAAAGTGCAACTGTACACACTTTAGAAATCTGTGCTCTGCTTTTTTTGCACATTTTTTCAAATGTGGGCACACTATTGAACATTTTTCCATTTCACAGAGCAGAATGCCAGCCCAGAAATGTACAGATTTCAAGCACAAATTGTATCCAATTTCATGTTCTGGCCAGGAAACATAAAATCAGCAAGTTTCTCACATATTATCCAGGTGGGATTAACAGTGCCCTGGTTTTTCAGCAAACAGCACCCTCTATAGAATAAGCTGCTGAAAAGTCCTCATATACTTAATCATCAATCTGCTATGACTAATCACTGATTTCTAGGAGCTCATATAGTTGCAGCACAGGCAGGGTTCAGGGCCTGTTTGAAGAAGACTGTCTCTGGGTGAGCAGAGAGTGAATTTCCATCACCACCATGCAGGAGGGCTCACGTTGTTGGGCAAACACCAAACACCCATTTAAAAACCAATGAGAGGGAAACACTCAGAAAGATATTTTAGCACCTACATCCAGCACAGAGGCAAGTTGTTTTGCTTGGCTAGCCAGTTCCTTCAGCTGAATGTTCTTTTCTTTCAAGGAAGCAATCTCTTCCTGCTTTTGGGTCAAGGTCACTTGGAGCTGTTGAGAGATCAGCACAATCAGTATGAAACCTATAGGGGGAAAAGTCATTAGAGCACACTTAACCTATGAACCTAGATGCTGAACCTTGTAACTACCAGCCAGATTTTATGACCTGGCAAGTTACTTAACCCCTCACTTGTTTTTGTTCATTCAGGTAGATATCTCTTCCTTGATATCAGGTCCCTGGGAGGCAGTATATATAGCTAATTGGCTGCATGTAGATGACTAAAGGATGCAAAGCTGCACTACAGTAAAGTCTAGATTACATATTTTTGTCCATATAATTGCATTCTTAGGATCAAACCAATATAATAATATGAGCGGATTTCTCTTGTTGATGGAGAATTGTTTGCACTGCTGCTTTGAGTCCCATTTTGGGAGAAAGGCACGATATAAATCGAACACATACATGCATGCATTTGGACCAGATCTTGTGAAAGTTACTTTTTTGTGCTATAAGACTCACCATCCATACTGGGTAAACAATTCTGAGACATAATCCAAAAGTAACATATCCAGACTCTGGACAGCCACTTTAGGATATGAATGATGTGATTTACAAAGATCTGGAGAAACCTAGCAAATGTTGTAAGAAGCACAAATCCTTTTCTTGCCAACTTTTCTAAATGGATTAGTTATCATCTGTTCTAAATATGCAAAATGTATTAGCTTTACCAGCATGTGTCTGTCATCCACAGTTCACTTCACCAAGAGTAACTTGTGTGCTTAATCCAACCATGCCTTCAAAAGCTACACCTTTCCTATTTAACACAGGGGACGTTGGGTTCTCCAGATGTCTTGGACTACAACTCTTACAATTTCTTGCCCTTGATCATTCTGGGTGGACCTGAGGCTAGACCAAACAACTAGAGGGCCAAATATTCCCTATTCTTGCTATAGTGGATTGAGGATTGTCATTTATATTCTACTAAAAGGCATTTGAATTTCTGGCCCAAATGTAAGAATTGTTTGGCTCTCCAGATATGGATGAACTGCAATTCCCAACATTGCTCAGCACTTGACATGCTTTTTAGGGCTTCTGGAAATTAAACATTCATTGGTATTTGGAGATGTGCATGATTCCAATCCCTGCTTTATTTTCTATACTTTTTTAAAGCAAAAACTTTAAAACATGAATTTCAATGAATACAATAGGATTGAAAAAGCACAAGTCAAACTATAGTTCATCCATAGGGTCACCTTAAACAAGCTTAAGAATTATATATTTAAAAACTCAATTTAGAAGCCAAATTATCAGACTGATTGCATTTAAGTCTATTTACATATGACAAGTGGCAAACTGCAGCCCCACAAGGCTGTTTTTGTAGCTCTCAGGGGCCCCCAGGGGTCAAAAATGCCTGGGGGCATTTTTGCCTTGTTTTGGAGCCTTCCTAGACAATTTGAAGTTCCAAAAAAACCTCTTAAAATTGGAAGCAACTTCTATTCCTGTTTGGAAAAAAACCCCACTTCTTCCAGGCTTAAAATGGCCTGGGGGGCCTAAAAATGGCTAAAATGTCTCCCACAGCGCCTAGAGGGTATTGTGGTATATCTGGGGGGGGGGACTGGTAGTGGGGGTATAGTATCCCAGTGAAATAATCCAGTCCTCTAGCTTCCCATAACTGCCCAGTCCTGACACAAGATAGACAGCTGTGGCCTTTAATACTCTTTCAGTATAATACAACTTGGTTCCAGATTAGTGTACTTTATCTCAGTGTGCCATTCAGCGCATTTCCAGGCAATTCACTTAAGACATCAGCCACAAAGTGGCACTTGGGAGTGTTCTAAATGCAGTTTTCTGCATATTTATTTGTTTATTGTACCTGATTGTTTTCCACAAGTGCATCACCTAATGCTTTCTGGTTATGATCGGCCAAATCTTTCCAGTACTGCTCAGCAGAAGAGATGTTTTCTCTGTTTGTCTGTGAGGTAGGATCAACCTGAGAAGGCTGATGAAGGCAAGGGCTGAATGGTCTTTCATCATCCACAGGAAAAGAGAAATCAGCAGAATCTATCAGAGGAGATATCAGAGAGGATGAATCTAGGGAGAACAATAGGAATCAAGTTATATGGCTGACCAGCATGACTCATATAACTGATATGTGTATGTATATATGTATTTTGTGTGTGTGTGTGTACACGCGCACAAATTATTGGCGCTGCAGTGTTTAGATCTGAATTGAAGACATTTAACAAAGGCCATTTCTTGACTAAACTGTTACTGTGCCATTATTCCACTGTCAACATCCTATGGAATCCTGGGGTTTGCAGTTTAGGGAGGGCCATTTAGAATTCTCAGTCAGGGAATTCTCAGTAATTTGGCCTCAGTAAACTGCAACCCCCAGAATTCTACAGGATTTTGAAAGTGGAATAATAGCACTGTAATAGTGTAGAGCAGAAATGGCCAGAAAATTAGAGATTAGGATTTGTGTGTTTTGTTTTGAGCTACAGCAAAGTGGGATTGAGTCCCTGGGCTGGGGAAAAAGGAATAAATGCTGCAGTTGACAGACATGGAAAGTAAGACCACTCCATCAGTCCAGCTCAAAAATTGTCTTCCCAAGGGCTATCCCCTTCAGTAGTCATTCCAGCAAACTGAAACCGAGGGAGATGAGATAGGAAATACGGTCATTCTGGTTACTGCTATTGAACAGCTCCACTGTTTCTTCATTTTCCTTTCCCATTCCCCTTTTACATTGTGTTGTTTTAGACTGTAGATTCAGATTGTAAACATAATAGTAAGGACTATTTTTTATTGAGTGTACATAGGGAGCCACTTAAACCTGAGAAGTGAGATAAAATGCTTTAAAGAAATAAGAGGAACAAGGTGGGAACCCTACATAACTGTTTACATGACCAAGAAAGAGGATTTTGACTCTTTTCCTAATCTCAGTCACCCCTTGCCATGCCGCTATTAGATTTGGAGCTCCCTTTGCTCCTGTGCAGAGCCAATAACAGGTTGCAGGAGAATGCCTTCTGATCAGGAAAGCAGCAAGAGGACACAGGGACACAGCACTCCATCCCTAGCCAATTTCCTCCTTCCCTCTAGCTGTTTTTGCCTTTGAAACAAGAAGCCTCATCAAAATTAATGGACATATCTGAAGAAATTCATTTGGACATAGATGAACTCAACCTGTCTCCCACAGAAAAACACGCTAAACATCTTAATGATTTTGTTAACTGTCAGAGAGCGCCTATTTGCAGCAGAGCAGCGGAGCTGATTAAGGAACAAGACACCATGGCTTAAAGGAAAATAAACTAAAGCTTTATTAAAGGAACTCCATCAGTGTACTACCCTAGTTTATATTTATTAATTTGCTTTTATGCTCTATCCATAACTTAAACAAGTTTTTTTTTAAAAAAAATTAACCTGTCCAGGAAATATTAAGTGAACAGAGCAGTGTGTTTTACTCAGAAGTAAGCTCCTTCCCACCCCACCAGGAGAACAGACTGCAAGGTCTGCAGGCAGAGATGAACTTTAAATGGAAGTAAAATCTTGACAGCCAAACAAGATGAGACACTGGAATGTTGGCTATATAAGCACCATGAGAAGGGGGCAATCTATTGGGGCCACAGGCTCAAAGGAGACAAATTTAACATTTCTCTCCACACCACTACTGATTAAAACTTCCACCATATTATTGGGGCAAAAGATACTGCTCAAGCGCACTCTTGGCCAGCAGATGTCTCAACATATTGAATGTCATCCATCAGAAGCAGGGCTGGAATGTTTACCTAGCTATTTTTTAAAAAGCCAACTAAAAGAAGGATCCAACTTTGTAAGGGGCAAACCCTTCAGTTTCTTTCCCCAGGGCTCTTCTCTACTCACAGACCCTGCTGCTCCTTTACTCTTTGCACCCACCTACTCAAGCAGTCTTGCTCTGCCCCTCCACCGACCCACCTCCAGCGCCCTCTCTTCCCCATAGAGACACAAGCTCTTTCTCTGCCCTTACCTCAAAGGGCTGCCCTCCACGGTGAGATTTTTAACTAAACTCTCAGTATACTTGCCGGATATGAAGCTATCCACGGCATCGCGAAACTCCTGGAAATCAAAGTCGGGCTCGGGTTGCAAGCACACGCTCTGAAATATACAAAAGAGAAACGTGGGAATTAGAGGAGTCCTGCCCGGATCTCGCGTCCTCTGTTGTTGTGCCATCTGCACGATGACGCGTAAACGTTCAGACGCACGTGGCTGTGTGCCTTCAAGTCGTTTCCGACTTATGGCGACCCTATCCTGGGCTTTTTCTTGACAAGATCTGTTCAGAAGACGTTTGCTTTTACCCTCCCCTGAGGCTGAGAGAGTGTGACCTGCCCAAGGCCACCCAGGTGGTTTCCATGGCCGATGAGAAATTCGGACTCTCCAGAACGCTCAAGCCCCGACGCCATCTGGCCCACCTGAAAATCCATCGGCCAAGCCAGACGACGGAGGCTGCAAGCTTGCACCGCCATAGCGAAACAGACAATAACGAGACGCCGAGAGGTAACGGCAGCCAACTGAGGACGGAGTTAACACGCGATCGCTATCGAACAGCCCGGTGCGAGGCAGGCTTTTAGACAGCAGCAGAAGCGTCCCTTTAGGGCGCATGACGGAAACTCATTGGCTGGCCGTGCGAGCCGATCATATTCCTTCGAGCTGGGCATTTTGTTAGTGCCGATGGAGAATTAAACTGACCTCGCTTAGCTTTACAGTTTCCCTAGAAAAAAGGTGCTGCTAGCGACGGTAAGAAGGTTCGTGCAGGGGCTGTTTGATCCTTCGGTGCAGTTGGAGGGCACAAGTGCAGCAGCTGCGGTCTTCCCTACCATATCCCCTGGAAACAGCACTGGGAAAAGTCAGGTGTATTTTCTTGCAGCACAGCTCCGGTAAATTCTCATCCAGCATGGCCAGTGGGGGATTCTGGGAGATATAGGCCAAGAAAGTAACTTTTCTAAACTCCTGAAACGAAGCTCCACTAAAGTCAGCTTCTGAGAAGACATCACAGGACTGAATTGTGAATCTCGCAGTGCTCCACACACTCAACCTGAAAATAAGTTCAATCAGGCTTACTCCCGAGGAGGCATATATAGAAGAGTGCTGAGAGCGAACACCCAGTATGTAGAGGAGAAAACTAGATGGTAAATAAGCTAGTCTGTGGCTTGTGAAGATGCAGGCAAAAGAAACATTTACAAGGCTAAAACAGCAATGAATCCAACTGATTTCTTGTTCTCCTGCAAGACTTTGATCTGCTCCACACTTTCTTAGGAGTAAGTCCCACTGACTTCAACTGGATTTCCTTCTGGAGCAACATCTGTTACTAAGATAGCTTAATAGGTATACATGTGTGTGTATATATACTGAGCCAGCAGTAGTGTTTTGAGTATTGAACTATGACTCTGGGACACCAGGGTTGGAATCCCCACTCAGTCATGGAAACCCATTAGTTGAGCTTGGGTAAGTCACACTCTCTCAGCCTAATAGGAAGGCAATAGCAAAGTGCCTCCAAATACATCTTGCCAAGAAACCCCCATAGTAAGATTGCTCTAACTTGTGAGATAACTTGAAGGCACATAGCAACACAACAACAAATGTCTGTCTGTGTATGAATCCCCTTTGAGCACAATCCTGTATATGTTTATGCAGAAGTAAATCAAAATATATTTGATGGGCCTTGTTCCTTCTAAATGTGGATGAGATTTCAGCCCAGGTTCTTTAATGGTAGGAAGCAAAACTGGTATTGTCCGCCACTCATCCCTTCCAGGACTTGGAAAAATTACTTTAACCACTCCCCCACCCTTTTAGAAATGACCTCCTGAAATGTTAACATCTGTGATCATCTCTTCAAAGTTTGTTCACTCCAATAAAATCATTCTGTTTTCCGTTTTCTTATAAAACAATAAGTGGACACTGCTTGTGGCTCAAACTGGGAGGCTGGACTCATTTCAAAATGTAAACGTGGGTGCTGCTGAGACCACCAATAGACTTGTATTTTTCATAATCCTATACTGATCCTGAAAAAGATTGTAGCCTGCTGTAGTTTCATTTCCATAGTTCTATGGACACATAAACTTCTTAAAGAAATTCTGTTCCTAGTCAAGGCAGCAGAAAACAAAACAGGAATGAAATACATGTTCCCAAATAGATCCCCTATAGGGCTAACAAGACAAGATCTTGAAGTGTAAAGATATATAACTGAATATTGATGTTAAGATTGGAAATATAATGTCATGGACAGTTTCTGTGTATGGTTGTGAAAGCTGGACAGTGAAAAAGCTTATAGGAAAAGAACAGCACTAAAACCGATTTCAAATCAATTCATTTGAAATGTGCTGGAAGAGATTTCTGCAGAGACCCTGGACTGCCAAAAAGACAAATAAATGAGTCCTAGAGCAAGTCAAGCCTGAACATTCCTTAGAAGCCAAGATGATTCAACTGAGACTGTCACACTTTGGACATGTCATGAAAAGATATGATGCACTGGAAATGACAATAAACCTTGGTAAGGTAGTAGGAAAAGAGGAAGCCTGCATTACAGATGGATGAACTCAGTCAAGGAAGCCATGGCCCTGTATTTGCAAGATCTGAGCAGGGCTGTTGAAAGGTCAACTTGATGGCAGTTAAAACAGCAAGCATTAATCTAAAAGATTCTATTTGTGCCTGTGACCTCAATCCATAATCAGAGTTTAGTGTCTTGCAATGTGCCAAGGGCAATTTCCTTGCCCATGCAAATAACCATGAAATGAGATAGCTTCTCGATTAGGAGCGAGGGGTTAATAGGTGGCAGCTAGTGGCTTCCATGTCTGTGGCAATGGAAATCCACACCAGGTTTTACTCCAAATTTAAAAGGAACTATCACAGTTGCTATTTTGGGAGTAGGATCTAGCACCTTGGATAGATCCTTAAAAGTTCAGAGTAAAAGCAGACAGGATTCATTACCAGACTGAGATGGAAGCCCCCAGCAGCTAGCAATCCTTCATCCTATCCAGTGGTCCTCAGCCTTCAGCTGCCCAGATGTTTTAGGTTTCAGATCCTAGAAGATGTGATCATTGCCCATGTGGGCTGGACTTTCTGGGAGTTGGTCCAATAATATCTGGATGGCACAAGATCAAAAATCATCACCGTTCTCTATAGTACTAGGCCCAATTGCACTACAGAATTATAGTGCTATGATTCCACTTTAACTCCCATGGTTCCATCCTATGGAATCCTGGGACTGGAAGGTTAGGGAGGAGCATTTGGACTTTTCAGCCAGAGGTTTCTTGTGCCTCACCAAACTACATATCCCAGGATCCCATAGAACCATGGCAGTCAAAGTGGAATAGTAGCACTATAGTTCTGTAGGGTGAATGGATCCCCAGAGCCCTTTCACATCACACAATTATAGCACTATGATTCCACTGTAACTACTCTGGATGCATTGTATGGAACCTTGGGATTTGCAGTTTGCTGAACAACTAGAGCTCCAGCTGAGATGCTAAATACTCTTCCTTCAGCAGCAAATCCCAGAATTCCATAGGATGTCGCCATGGTTGTTAAAGTGGAATCATAGCACTATCACTGTGTAGTGCAGTGCTTCTCAACCTGTGGGTCCCCAAATGTTTTTGGACTTCAGCTCCCAGAAACCCTGAGCATTGACCATAGTGGCTGGGGCTTCTGGGAGCTGAAGTCCACAAACATCTGGGGACCCACAGGTTGAGAACCACTGGTGTAGTTTGAAAGAAACAAAAAAAAAATAATAATCACACATCAATTGCATGAAGAATACCTGGAAGATCACTGTTGGTGACAGGCTGTTAATTACCTGCGGAGTTGGGGAGACTGTAGCAACCTCCTGCTGAAAAACTGAGGTGCAGTCAGCTAAATCTTGCCAATCAATGGTAGCAAAGGCTGCGAGGGAAAAGGACAGATCAATGGAAGCTTGGAATACTTGGAAATGCTTTAAAAGGCTGGAAGAAATGTTAATCTGATAAGGAGCCAGATGAGAAAGCATGCAAGGAAAGAGTGAGTTAATTCTGTCAATGGAAAGGGAAATGATATATAATCATCAAGAGTAATTATTCCATATTAATTTCTCTGTGGTAACTCTCACTCTTTGAGTTATGCAATAAAAATTACTCTTAGAAATTGTCCCTCCCCAGCCAAGATAGCTATCTAAATGCAGATGCTGTCTGAACTTCTCCCCAATTATCCTTAACTTGCCTAGCTGGGGCTGCTAGAAGCTTGAGTCCAAAACCAGCAGAAAAGCCCCCAGAGGTTCTTCACCTTTGGTCAAAAGACTGATTATTGTCTTTATAAAGGAATGGTTAGGATGTATTACTTAAAAAGTAGTTAATGTATGTTTTTTTAAAAAAAATTGCAAGGTATCTGAAAATTCGGTTAGATTTCAAGCCAAACTCACCTATTTCTACAGAGTCCAGAGGGGGATCGTTATAAATGGGTACTGGGTTGCTTCTTGGTTGGATCTTCCGTGGGACCTGTAAGCAAAACAGGTTAGGATCCTAAGGCCGCCTGTTTAGATGGGAGGAAGCTCCATTGCACTTGTTTTCTTGCCTGAGTAAACAAGCATACTACAGTACATGGGCTTTTGAACGCTGGGAGCTTTTGCTACACCTGAGTCACGCATGGTTAGGATTGTGTTGTGAGAGCATCTACGGCTAGGGAGCTGAGCATCATTTAAGCAGATAACACTTCAAAGCTTAAGCTGCCAAGGCTACACCTTGCCCGGCATATGCAGCCCTTTGCCGTAGAAAGCCTTGTTACTAATATTAGATGGCTGACAGTGATGATCCAGGAAGCTCTGTATATGCTCAGAGACACTCTTACTGCGGCTGAATAGAGAATACCCTCTTTTCTCGTCCAGAAGGGAGGAAACTGTACCCTTGCTCTAACCACTGGGCTATGCTGTTTCCTCCTGGAGGCGTGGAGCGAGAGACCCCCCAAAGCAGCTGTTGCGGCTGAAGCCAGACAGCGGTTCCGCTCCTCTCTCCGCCTCAGACCGCCGCTTGCCCACGCACCTTTTTC
Organism: Iguana delicatissima; assembly: GCA_948472985.1. NCBI lineage: Eukaryota > Metazoa > Chordata > Lepidosauria > Squamata > Iguanidae > Iguana > Iguana delicatissima. The sequence continues at coordinate 139,437 of CAOKZL010000724.1, read as the reverse complement.
TCTACTTTGGCCGGCTTTTTGCTCAGCCTCCCGGCCAGATCCTGTACCCTGTTGGGACAAAGGTCGCCACAGGCTCGCCTCCCGCCGCCGCCGCCGCCGCCGCGATTTTGCATGGCGCTCTTCCGCCCTCGGCTCGCAATCGTGCGGCCAGGATCGGTCGGCCGGGCTGGATCTGACCACGCTTTGAAAGGAACACATCAGCCTCTCCAGGGAAGGAGAAAGGGAGGAAGGGGAAGGCGGGCCGTCTGTCGGTTGGGCGCCAGAGGTGGCGCCTCTTCGCCTTGGCACGCACCAGCCTGGCAACAAAGGAGAGCCCAGCCCGCCCCCTCCTCTCCCAGTCTCCCCCTTCACCCGAAATCAGACTCAGCCGCTGCGGCTCGGCGGCGGCCCTGCACCAAATTGCGCCTTTTCCCTGCACATTGGCGCCGCCGCCAACCGACGAGAGGAGAGCCGGTTTGGCTTAATTCTCCAGGGGGCGAGGGTTGCAGCAAAGCGGCGCTCCCTTTGCGTCGGGGCTAAATCTCCCCTGGAAGAACCTAGGTCCCAGGAGTAGGAAGGAGAGAGTGCCTCTAAACGCATGCAGAGCGCCTCCCCCGTCTACTCACACCTGGCAGTAGCAGAGCACCTGCAGGTCTGCGCGGAAGTAAATCTCAGAGAATTTAACTAGATCCCTAAGTGAAATGCTCCTACCATGGGAGCCTTAAAAGCATCCTTGAGCACTGCTTGTGTCAGGATAGTTGAAACAGGGATGAACAAGTCCTGATTCCCTTAGGCTTTGATTACTGTAAACTACTTGGACTACCCATACAGGAAAATAAGGCTATAGATCTGAGGTAGCAGAGAGGACTGCAGCAAGAAATAACCTTTTAATTTCATTTTTAGTGTTTCCCTTTTTAAAAAAAAACACCTCACCTGCAAATAGAAAACCAGCACTGGACACAGAGTTGTGTTTTGTCATGATTTGCTGGTTTTCAGCTTGCAGAACACTTTGTTTTATTTTGTTTTTTCATTTGGTTTGCCATGGGGAGCATTTGAAATGAGGACCCCTCCCACCTCTGGTCTTTTTATTGCTAATTTGTGTTATGTTTTTTAAAATTTAGTTACTGTTTAGAAGATTTCAACTATTGACCATTTCAACACGTAATTTATAACAAGAAAAGTGCATATGTGTCCATCAGAGCAATAGAGCCATTATGAAAGTTAGGTACCAGAAATTTAGGGTGCTTACTAAAGGGGTAATGGTGTGCACCCTGGGATATTTATTCTTATTTGTTTAAAAACTTTATGAATTTTAATATGTCAATAAGTTTGAAGCCTGTCATTCCAAATTCAGTCACCAGCTGGCAGATTTCCCAAACCAGTTCATAGATTTTCGGTCAATACAGTTTGAAACCAAGAAGGGGAAAAGAGTTAGCTATCTTACTCCACCCCACATCAGCATGGAGTGAACAGAGCAGATCCATCACTCGCATCATGGCTGTGAGTGTGCCTAGGAGATCCAGTGGCTAAAGCTTCATTCAGGCTGGGCACAACATTTCCAGCTCTGATGTGCGTTTAACTTTACTATGTAACTGGTCCATCAAATGAAGGGATATTCCAACCTATATGAAGCTGGCTACTTCAGCTATAAATAATCTGAAGCAGTACAGTACATTCTATCACCCCAGCTTTCTGCCACATCTGCTATTATGTGTACATGTAGAACCAGACTGATTATTAGAAAGCATAATCAGTTTTTGTATTTCACAAAGTTATATCTGAGGTATTGTTTTGTACTGTATTGTTAAAACTGCAAATATGCTGATGATGACGACGACGATGATGACAATGATAGTGGTGATATATACATCACCATCATGGATATATACAATGTTGTACAAAAATAAAACAAAACAGGCAACCCACTCAAAGGCATTGTTGTTCCTGTCTGCCTTCAAGTAGTTTCTGACTTATGGTGACCCTAATGCAAACCTATGACAGATTTTTCTTAGCAAGATTTGTTCAGAGGGAGTTTGCTTTTGCCTTCCTCTGAGGCTGGCCAAAGACATGCAAAAAAACAAACAAAAAAAAAGCGTCAGTTTTGATGCTACTGTTATGAAGTTATTGGTGTGATCTATTTCTTAGTTTACTGGGTAACATTTTTATGAAAGGTGATATATAATTTTTAAATAAATAAACAATCATCCTTCTGTAATAAGTGTTTAAACTTAGGAAACCCATGGTAGGGACCAGTGCCGTGGTTACATCCTTTTGCATTAATGCACACACAAATAAAATATTCCCAAAGTTTAGAAGTTACCACAAGTACTTGGGTGGATATCCTGCCAAATGGAGATACAAGAAGCCTTTGAGGAGGTATCATATAAAGATATAACATATTCAAAGTTTTTTTTTATGTGACACTTTATGGACAATTACTGAATAACTGAGCACACTTTGAGAGTTTGGTGATAATCGAAAATTTATAGTAGAGCACAGAATGTTGACACGGTTTAAAACGGGAAGCATCTCCAGAAGAAAATCATGCGGAAATGTTATTTATCCAGTGTCACTTATTTTTACAGCGAACAAAGCCGTTGGGGTGTGCCACTGAAATGGGTATCACAGGATATGTGTGTGCAGGACATCCAGGCCGTATCCCATACGTGTTATATGGAAAAGCTAGATCAACTAACAAGTACCTTGTGTCCTTTCATTAAAAGTGCAAGTCTTTCGTGATACATTTTAAATGTGGAAGGAGGGTAGTGGATCCTGCCATGGCTGTTGCAGCTGTATTTTGGTGCAAATTAGTAAGAGCCAAAGCACAAATCCGGCTGGGGCACCATTCTAATTCTCTTACATTGTCCTTATTAGGAATAGGGTGAGGCAAGATACAAACAAAGCGAAAATTTTCAGCCTCAGCTCTCAGATATCGCTTTTTCATATTAGGTGGAAGGCGTGAAGAGGGAACTTGAACTCTGATCCTGCATGGGACAGAGAGGACAGCAAGCTGACTCCTCACTAATGCTAAACTTCTCTGGTCTTGAACTCATCCCCACTGCACTATACAGGTAAAAAGACAGGTAACACCTTTTCCGTTTCCTGCTTTCCAAACATGACTTCCTTGCTATGTACAGTCCTCCCTCTACATTTGCAGGTTTTACTTTCACAAACTTGATTATTCATAAGATGCCCACTTGCCTCCCCTTCTCCGTCTCCCATTCCCCTACTTTTTGCTTGGGCGTGCATCATCCTACCACAGACCTGGGCAAAAGGCAAACAAAAGGCTGGGAGCACCCCTGTCTAATGTCTTCTCTGGCTGTGTTGCTGTTCCTCCCATTCAGTTGCCTATCACCCACGAGCCTAGAAGGCAGCATGCTTGGGTGAATACTGAGGGGAAGCATGCGCGGCTACTGACCCCTCTTGTTCACTTGCATATTACTTGTGAACCTTGAAGGCAGCATGGTTGGGCAAAACACAAGTGCACTGCAGGGGGAGCCCTGGAAGGGAATGGGAGGAGGAGTGCTCACTTGGGCAGAGTAGAGCAGTTATTCATGTTTTTTTTTTTACTTTCATGAGGTTCAGTCCTGAACCCTTGCGGAAGTCGAGGGGCCACTGTGACTGTAAAATGTTTAAATTCCAAACTGGAAGTTTCAAATTCAAGTCCTCTTACAATAAAGAACACGGAAAGATTGAAGTACCCAGTACTGAACATAGAAACATTACAGCTACTGATCTATTTGTCCATCATTCCCAGTATCTTCTACTCTAACAGTGGTTATCTTCAGGATGTCTGACAGAAGGTCTTACATCATATCCTACCTCATCTACTTAGCACAGCATGGGAAGGTCTTGGAAGAAAGAAAAAGAGACTTCTTTCCTCCATGTGAACCAGGGTGCTGTCTGTCTTTTCTGATTCCAGGTTGGCTGGATGACTGAACAGGAACACTCCCCTTATAGGCTGGGACACACTGAGTATTTTTTAGGTCCCTTTTTTTTCTTTTTGGTATTTGTATATTGTTTTTCATGCCTCTAATTTTGAGTGCACAAAAGAGAAGATGAAGCAAGTAGCTTTGTATATGATTTGAACGTCACATCATAGAGCCAGACGTGTATCTTAAGAGTGGTGATTGTTCCAAACATAGTAAAACAGAGTCTATGTGGGAAAAATGGTGGGCCTGCTGTAAAGTACAATGAACTCCCCATGACACGTTATCCCAACTGCTTTTATTCCAGCTTGCTTCAAGACCATAATAAGTTTAGTTGGCAGAAAATCAGCTAGGGAGGGGGAATCCAAAAGGAAAGATGCCAGTGGTAAAAGAGATCAGCCTGCCCTCCCATCTGGCATTTTTCTTCTTGAAACCACTCTTTCATGCCTTTCAGCATCTTGATACCAAGCCATAAGTCTGCTGCCATAATGTATTGTTATGATCCTAAAGCTGCAATCATAAACATATATATTAGATAATAACCACAGTGTGACAGAACAAGTTATTTTCTAGGTGAGGTCATGTAATAAGTTCATTTTCTCATGGGAATGAGCAGAAAATAATACAACATGCCTTTACAAATAATGACTAGTAGAAGCTTTATTAGATAAACGCATTTACAATACCGTTGTACTTCCTGTGGCTTAGCAATAAACTATCATCTCAATAAATAAGTATACACATAATATATACACTGTTTACAACTCCAGTTTGTCATTTAAAATAATATCAGTGCAATATACAACACGTCTACTGTGCAAAATAGAATCTGAAATGATACTTAAAAGATTAGAGAAGCCATTGCTTAATTGATTATATTTTAAACCAATATTACAGCTTCCACTACTAATAAATATAAATACATATAAAACTTGTTTAAAAGACTATTGAGTGAAGTACAATATGAATACTGTTACTTTAGAGGTATTACAACTATCAGTGATCCTTCTTTACATGCACTGACAAAAAGACAAAAAACCCCTTCCAACTGCATGTTCACACACGGAGCATCAAGTATTTTGTTTGTTTGGTTGCTTAACTCATTTTTCTAAATGCAGATACTGATCAGAAATCTCAGGGGGCAGAACCAGAGGCAAAGAATCCTCATTCAAAGATACCAGTAAATGTAACTTGTCCAGACAATCTTGTATAACTCCCTCTGGATAGTCACTTAACTTCAAGTCCAGTGGTTTCTGGTGTTGCAACATCTGATCAGCCAGCCCCAAGCAGCAAATTGCCAACAAGGAAGGCATGTATTTGTTAAAAGCATAGTCGGCCAGACTAAGTTCAGCCACACCTTTTGCTAAAGTTTTGGCACTGTTGGCCTCCCAGGCATCTGCATCACAAGCTTCCATCCGCATATGGGTGAAGTATTCCAGGAAGAAATTGATGGTGGGGGCTGCCAGGTTAAAATGAAGCTTGTTCAGAATGATGCACTCTAGGTTGCAGAGCTGCTGGCGAGAGAAAGCATCACAGCAAAGGGCCAGGAGCTGTTTTACTTTGGGTGGGTGCACTTCCACCTGAAAGACACACATGCAGAAACACTAAGGCACAACCCTGTAAGTAGAAAATAAAGCTATCTCTAGAATGTATATATACCACTGGTGGCTGTTGTATCAAAGTCAGAGGTGAAAAATTTCTTATTGTCCTTGCCTTTAGTGTAATGAGTATCAGACAAAATTTAACTAAACTTAAGTATAGGAATACCTCAGTTTACAAAGCAGTTTACAAAGGAGAAATGTTCCTCGGCATTACTTCTTTTACAGAAAATTGGGTACCAGAGGCACCAAAAATATGGGAAAAGTAGGAATAGGTTCCCACACTACAAAAGCAAAATGTTCAACATGTTTCAACCAACTTTTTATTCAAAACTAACAATACTCACGTCTAAAATGAAGCCACCTGATCAGGTAAGCCTTGCCCAAAAAAAAAGGCCTTTCCGCACCATACTGTTATAGTGCTATTATTCCACTTTCAACATCCTATGGAATCCTGGGGTTTGCAGTTTTGAGAGGGGTATTTAGAATTTTCAGCCAGAGAGCTCTCTGGCCTCAGTAAACTACAAACTTCTATAATAATTAGTAACAGTCCAGTGCAGAAAGGCCCTCAAGAAAAATATTTAGAACCTTTGGAGACTACTTGAAATTATTTTCCAAAATGCATCCAGAGATCTTACTTTTTTTCCCGCCAGCTTCCACTTTTCTTATGATTTCCATTTTGGTGGCCAAATTTACAGATCTATCCTGCTTTATCATGCTGATGGTAATTGGTGAGGCAGGCTTATCTGCTTTCCCCATTTCTTTCTGCTCTGCAATTCATGTACATTTCTCACTAAGGGATTCTGAAGGCAGCTGCTGTTTATTATGCCTTTTCCTGGCAGGCACACACAGCTATAGTAGATTTGGCTAGAGTAGAATTTCATTATGTCACACCTTAAGCTATACTGCATTGTTGATTGTAGACATGCTGCTACATGGCACTGAAAGTCTGTGCTTCTCCAGTCTTCCCTCACCATCATCCCAGTGCTGATGCTACTAAAAAAACCCTTCTAGCTAGCTAATGGACAAAGAGGAAAAAAGGGGCTGGCAAGCATAAAAAGACTTTGTAAAAAGGAGCTTCTCTGGCAGACGCTTTGTCAACTGAGATATGCCTGTATTTGTTTCAGCTAGAGAGTTAAGCCCATGTACAGTTCTTTTCTGTTGATATCTATTAAGACTTAAAAGGCTTCACTTTGCCTATAAAGGACACTTGATTTTAATGGAGGTTGCTGATTATGATCAGAGCAGCAGTGCAGAGTGCATCAATGAAGGCCAGCTGGAGTATGGAACACGGTGCGTAGATCCTAAAATATGCTGACTTAAGGAAGTTAATAGGAGGAAAATTCTCCATTCTTTCCCCTTCTTATAATCTATGAAAAGCCACCCAAGAACCAAGGGAATTGCCCTGAACAAGGATGGGACATTGAGGACAGGAAAGTTCTCTGACCTTTTCAAATTTTATCTTGTTAGGTCCAAGCTTGACATAGTGTGATTCCACCCCATTTCCAGCAACCCTTCATGCCCCATCCCACTTTGTTTAAGACAGTCCCTGGCCCTGAGAGAGATTTTTCTTGGGAAGGGGGCAGCTGCAAGGGTAATGACAGGAACAGGAAACCTTCCTTCCATTAACTTCCATCTTAGAATCCAGATCCTGATGCAGTTTTCTACCCCACATCCACAGGGACAGGATATCATGCTGTAAGCAGTGGATTATATCTGTTACAGTATTGGGCATAAAGGAATATGTATTGGTTTTTATCATCTATAAAGTTCATAAGATTCTGATCAATGCTTCTGCACATTATAAATCTATTAGGAAACACTGACTAAAGTGGCTGATCTTTCACAACAATAGTAGAGACACTTCAGTGTAAGACCACAAATACTGTGAACAGAGTCTCAGTATCAGGTATACAAAGCATCCTAAATCTAAATGCTAGTCCTAATTAGAGTAGATCCACAGAATCAATGGGAATTTGGTAAACCAACACTTCTGTAAGTTGAAGTGATTCAATAAGTCTCTGACAGTAGGGAGTAACCACTCAATTTAGGCCAAAATAAAGCAGACCCATTCAGGCTCCCTTGGAGGTTCTTAATCACCATGGTTCAGGACTTTCCTTTCTCTTACAGGACAGCTTTAATAAAGTTTGCCCTTCACTTTTTTCCACCATCAAATACAAATCATAAACCTATAAATAGAGAGGATTTGCTAAGTTCTGTTACCTGTTTGCAAGAGATGAAGAGTGATGTGACCCCTAAGAGTTGGAAGCAATCTGCAGCCACTGGAGTGGTGGTGAGGAAGCGGTCTAGAGTGTTCACAGCCAGGCATAAGGATTCAAAAGAGAAGCCAAAGTGTTTATGCACTGGAATGAGCCAGCTGATCAGTTTGCACCGGGCCTCTGCAGTTATCTGGCAAGATAATAAAAGATGGAGATAGGATGTTAAGAGAGGCAACAGTAAAACCTAGCTTATGTGTTAGAGGATATAAATAATGAGAAGCAAAATATTAGTAGCGAATTACTTCAAAGACTTGGGACATTTACTTTACTAGTCACCTGATTATTTCATGATTAGCATTGCCTTGAAAGTAAGTAGGCATGGTGTACAGCTGCATCTAAAATAATGTATTCATTTTCTTCAAGTGCATGCAATGACTTTTGCAATTACCTAGTAGCAGGAAGTTAAAAGAACTACACTATTCTAAGAAATTTCTGTCATATGATGGATTTCACTTCTATGTTTTCCCCTAAGAAACAAGGTTTTTAAATGTTCATGGTAGCTGCAGATATGGAGGAAACATCAGGTCATACAGCTCTTGTATGTGCAAACAGGAGTTACAGACAAGGGACTGAATACAGTTTGAAATGTGAACATATAAACTCTCTACATATGGCAGCAGAATGATGCATACATTGACCTTCCTAATGAGAGCATGCTATCAGGAGGAAGAGAATTACATAGATCCACTAGCACGGCCTCAGCGCCTCCCATATCGAAACAGTACAGCACATCTGAAGGATGGAGGAAGGTGAAAAAAGACTGGTGATAAGTTTCATCTCTCTGTTTATTACCTTCTTGATCACATATATTCTCTTTCTAAAGTTCCTCTTCTATTCTAGGGTATTTCGCTTTCAAGGGAAGGTGGGAAGGCTTGATTTGATAATGTAAATACCTTGTACCTGTGGACTCTGGTTAGCTAAAAGATCTGTGCCCACTGTACAAGAACAACAAAGGAGTTAATGATCCCATTTGCAAATCAGCAGTGCTACCAACTTCATCTTCCTGAACATAGTTATTGCTACTAATTAACTAACAATTTTAAGTGCAGCCAAAACCATGATGCTATCATTAAATAGTGGCAGTATTTAGTCACAGTTTTAGTTTCTGCAAAGTTTTCACTTTATTGTTACCACTCCATGGGCCATTTTATATGATGGGTGACAGAAAACCCCATATCTACCACTGGGTGACATTCATGAAGGAGTCTATTTTTATATAGGAGCTGCCAGATGTTCTACGTCATGCAACCAGACACATACATTTGATTATTAGAAGTGGCATAACATTTTCTTCTTTCATTCTTGAAAGAAATGCCACGTACAAAAAGTGTAGAAGAGCTCCATATAGATTCTATTCAATAAAGAGTCTTTGCATGTCGTAAAAATGGTAAAGTACCATCAGATCCTGAGAATATGAAGCCATCCATTCTCTATTGTTCAATACTAGCCTCTGCTAACTTCCTTATAATTAATCTGCAGGAAGTGATGGAAAATCTAGGAAACTAGAAAATAGCATGCATACAACACTGGATATGCATTTGATTTTCAAAATTTTAATGTGAATGCAATGTGCCAGGAGTAGAATCAGATTACAGTCAGCCCTCCACATTTACAGGTTTCATTTTCATAGATTTGATTATTTGCAAGTTTCTCCAATCCCTGCTCCCCTACATTCCCTCTACTGAGCTCCAGTCAGGCCATGCAGTCCTTTAAAAATACACCTTTCGTCCTCCTCCTCCTCCACTAGCCACTACCTAAGTGGTTGGAACTTGCCCTTCTTCCCTAACCCTAGCAAATGTGCAGAGTGCAAGGACAGCATAGCAGGTAGCTGCAACCAGACAATTATACAATTCTGTGTAATGAAGAAAATGATCAGGACATATAGGAAATTAGAGTGCTTGTAATGAGAATGACAATGCCGGATCTGAAACTTGGACCATATTTTCTCTTTTATAATTTCTAGATATGAACTACAACCAGTACAGCTAATACCTCTTCCTCCTTATTCTGCAATCACTTCCAATGTCAGGTTCTATCCCACCTTACTCATTACCTGACAATTAGTTCTGCCCACTCAGTCTCTGCTCCTAATTTCTAAATGTCCCTCATGATCACCTCGGATTTATTTTTTTAAAAACAGACTTTCTGCAAGGCTCCCCTGCTTATGTGTTCCCGTCTTCCTGAATTTCCTTATGATTATGTATACATATCTAAAGGTGAATGTTTTACCTCTCAATCAAAAGTAAAGGGACTTTAGCAGCATAGTTACACACAGTTCTACACAACTGTAAGGAAATCCAGGAACACATAAGAAAGAGAGCATTGCAGATAGCCTTCTTTAAAAGATTTAGATCAAGGGTGATCATGAGGGACCTCAGAGAGCCTGGTGCAGTGGTTTGAGTGTTGGACTATAGCTCTGGAAAGCAGTGTTCGAATCCCTGCTTGCTTATGGAAATCCACTGAGTGACCTTTGGCAAATCAGATTCTCTCAGCCTCAAACTTCCTGTGAACAAATCTTGCCAAGAAAATCCCATGATAGGTTCACCTTAGTATCGCCATAAATTGGAAATGAAGGCACCCAACTACAACAAAACAGACCTTCTCCCTCACTATTTACATCCTATTATCTGGTTAGTGCTTATACTGTTCTAAGTGTATTAACAGTCCTGAAACAGGCAGATTCTCTACTCTGGAGACCTTAATACTTCTTTTCTATACAGAGAGCACTCTACGTAGGAAAGTAGATGGATTTAAGTGAGGCCATCATGTGTCACAAGCATACTTATGTATGTATACAAGAAAGCAGAGACCAAATACAACTCCATATAACATGCACGTCACATGACCTGTGCAGTTTCATATGTTTTCTGAAGCAAAAGTGCATTCCATGGCAGAAAAAGGACAGAATGAAGACGAAAGAAAAAAATTTAGGACTCTTTAAATACAATACGTTGACAGTATATAAAAAGGAAACCTAAACTGCACCTCCCAACCAGGTCCTCTACCTACTTTTGCCACAATCAAGGAAAGGGCTATTTGTGTTCACAGGTAACAAGTGATTCAATACACTTGACCTGGGACTCTACCAATTCAAGGAATGGGAGCAGCAAATCCACTCCTCCTTCTGCACGCCTTTAATATAAAGTCTGAAAAGACCTCGAGGGAAAAGTAGGAAGATTATGGCCATTTCCACACTAGACTGTTATACAGTTGACCCTCTACATTCACTAGGGTACAGACACAGGACCCTTGCAAAAGTGAAAAATTCGCAAATATCAAAATTTGCATGTCTCTGGGAAGGAGGTTGAGGCATAGGTGGGGAAATGGGCATCCAGGGTCCAAACCAGGCCAGCGAAAGGAGATGGTTGGCATGGTGGTCCTGTACTTCCTCTCTCTTGCCCATCTCCTTCCTTGGGTGTGTGTAGGGCATGGGTACAGGGTTTGTGATGCTGAGAATTTGGGCAGAGAGCCATCCTTAGCTGGCCAGGCAGAGACTGGTAGAGGAAGAAGAGGCCCAGAGGCGGGTTTTTAAAGGGCTATGGAGCTACCAAGAGGGAAGGTTTCCTCCAAAAAAGAAGCTCCTGAGTTGGGAGGGCAGGGGTTGAAGAAATAATCAAATAATAATCAAATGCCAAATAATCAAATCCGTGAATGTCAAACCCACAAATGCGGAGGGCTGACTGGAGTGCTATTATTCCACTTTCAATATCCTATGGAATCCTTGGGTTTGCAGTTTAGGGAGGGGCCCCAGCATTCCATAGGATGTTGAAAGTGGAATAATAGCACTACAACAGTCTAGTGCGGAATGGCCTATAAGCGTATGCAAAAGGTCTATGAAATTTGTGACTATCTGAGCATTTCATTTGGGGGGGCATTAATTTCTAGATGTCCTTCGGTTCCCAAAGTGCAGGAGCACAGGAAACGGCTGGAGAGGGTTGAGCCCTAACCTCCCCGCCTTCTCCTTACTTGTGGCTGCTGGGCGAGCGGGTCAAGCGGTTGGAACTTGCCCTCCAGAGCCTTTCGGAAACGGTACCAGCTTTGTCCGTAGTCGCGGAAGGTCTGCCGCTCCAGAGGACTCAGGGGCTCGCAGCGGCGCCGAGGAGAGACGACCCGGCCGGGCAGCCACCCCATCGGGGGAGCCCTGCTCTTCTTGACGGGCGCGCGGAGCTGGAGGCCGCCTTCGACGCCGCCCGGGGGCTCGGTCCGTTCCTCAGGGGTGACGTCCTCGGCCCGCCGCCGCTTGCACGGTGGGCTCTGCCGCCCGCCCAGAGCCGCCGGGCGCTCCTGACTGGCTCGGGTGGTCACCATCCTCCTGCCCCGACCCTTCTCGCTGCCTCCCGGGCAGCAACGAGGGGAGGTGCGCGGAGCCGCCTATATGTCGGGGATTGGTGGCCCGCCCCTGGGCCCGCCCGCTGGAGGCATCGCCTCTTCGTTTTCCAGCCCTCCAGTTCGCCGGCTTTCCCGGCCAAAGAACCGCTCTCAGCTACCTAGGCGGCCTGGGCGTCCTTATGTAACTGAGGCAAGACTTTCAGCCTCTAGCAACGAGAGTATTCAAAGCACAGCTCGATGGCTGAAGGGGATAAGGAATTATTATTCTGCCCCAGAGCCACACCAGAGTTACAGTCACCTGCCATTTTGTTCTGACAATAGTTGTCGGTCATTTTTCTATCCAAGGCCATTTCCCCTCCCGAAACTGCAAACCCCAGGATTCCAGAGGATGTTGAAAGCGGAATCATCGCGCTATAACAGGCTAGTGCGGAAATGGCCATAGTGGTATTATTCCGCTTTCAACACCCTATGGAATCCTGGGGTTTACACTTTAGGCAGGGGCCTCAAAGGCCCCTCCCTAAACTGCAAACCCCAGGATTCCGTAGAGTATTGAAAGCGGAATAATACCACTATATCGGGCTAGCGCGGAAGACTCCCCCCAAAATTGTAAGAACTATTAGCCACAACATTTAAACTACGAAGACTACCGAACTAGTTTTCTTTCACCCGTCCTCGGGGCTTGGTTTCTCAAAATTAGTGGCCAAATGAATCCTTCCCCGACAAAAGCGGGGGGGGGATTTCTTTTCACGCAAAAAGATGCCTTCATGTTCGCGCGCGCGAGCAAGAGAAAACGGGACAGTGGAAAAGGGCGACGCCATCTTGCCTGGCTGACTTCTACAGGATCCAACGGCTAAGCAGCCCATCACGGGTACAAGACCACAACGGTTACATCCAAGTTTTTACTACCTTCAAGGCTAGAAATCTTGCTACATGGTGTCAATCCCACTTTGTTATTTTTTTAAAAAATTTTTTAAAGCTTTATAGTCCATCTTTCCATTGAAAAGTTCAATATGTCACACAATTTAAGTAACAGTAGGACTGAAGTGTTTCCTCTGTTCATTGGTTGGGTTAAACCTTTAAGTGAAGGACTAAAAAGTCATTCTAGGTTATTCAGACAAATGTGTGTGTGTGTTTTAAAGTTAACAGTTTTGATTAGGTAACTTATTACAGTCATTTCTCCACATTCAGGTTGGGCTACAGGATCCCTGTGAAAGTGGAAAAACTATGGATAACTCTAGGCCCTCTGAAGCCATATTTAACACACAAAGTATGATCACCATATTCAACCGACCATGGATTCCTTTGAGGCATCAGGGTTCCTTCAGAAGGCAGAAGTGGGTGGCTGGTGGGGCTTTTTGCCACTTCCACTGCTGCCCCACACCACTTTTAATAGGGACTTGCAAGCCTCGTTTGCAGTTTCTCAGTCTTGCCAGGCTTGCAGTCCCTATTAAAAATGGCATAGGGAGGCAGCAGAGGTGACAGCAAATAATCTGTGAATAATCAAATCCACAAAAGTGAAACTCGCAAATGCGGAGGGCTGACTGTAAATCTGCAATGGTAGATACGATCTTGAAATGCCCGAAATACCTGAAACAAAGTACCTTTTTTTTTTTTTGGTAGGAGCTTCTTGTTTTAATTACCTGTAGATTTAATTAGTTGGCTTGAATGTATTTGACGGACTTGTTACAGAATGGCTGAGCATATGAGTCCCACACAGAGTGACATGGAAGTTCTACAATGAATGTGTAGTGAAAGCTTATAGGCAGCACACGTGTGCCTTCTGGAAAGCACTGCTTGTATTTTAGGTAACGCCTTGCCAACACAGAGCCACTGCTACACTGAAGCAATATTACCCCATGGTAGCATTTCTATACAGCTTCAAGCCCGTCACAAACTCCTTCACAAAGGGCAGTGTTGGAAATCCATGCCTACTTGGGAATAGGCTACTTCATAGCCCTTTCACTAACATTGGCCATCCTTGATACAGTACTAGAGCAAGAGTAGCATGGGAAGAAGCCACAAAATGAATTCTTTCTCCATGACACTGGCCTTTCTGAGTTACTAGATAGCACAGGAAGCAATACTTTTAAGCTACCTTGGCCTGCTTGCTTTTCAAAATCCATTCATTTAATTTCTGCTTTACTAAACTGAGGATGGTTTAGCAAGGAATATGTTTTACTCAGACATTGGTGTTCAGGGGTATGTCAGAAAGCAGTAGTTTCTGTTCTGTTTAATAAACTTGGTTCCTTGATTTTTCTAGCATGGTAGTGTGTTAGAAACCTATCACCCAGAGAGAAACCTCCTGTGTCACTTTCCCAGAGCTTCCTTCAAGAAGAAAGGAAAGACACTTTACAGAGAAATAAATGGTAATCATTCATTTCTGTGAAGTGAAATAAAATAAAAAGGATTGCATTGCATTGGGGAATACACTGTTCTCTGGTATATAAACCATCAGCAGCTCATAGTTCAAAAACCAGGAAGAATGGGATGTCTCATCCCAGTACTGCAAAATGAACCCCCCCCCTTTCACTTTGGGCTGCCCTGATACAGTGCTATCCTAATCCGTTGTTCTTTGGGTGTACTTAAAGAGTGGTAGAAAATAGAATTCTTAGCTCTTAGGGCCTGGTCCTGAGTCTCAGGGGCTGGACCCTTTTCTCTGGTTCTCAGGGAGAGGGCAGGAGGAATCTCAGGGTTAGAACCTTTCCTTGAAAAGTTTGCACATATGTGTGTATTCTTGTTAGACTTGGTCTTTTTATTTGAGTAGTGTACTCCATGTAACTGTGATTGATCTTTAAGGCATTCTGCCTAATGACATCAACAGGCCTCCTCAATGATAGCAGTCTTTGTAACATTAGAGGATCCATCCCCATGACATCACAGGGAGTCATTCCTAAATTTCAAGTTTTGGTACTGAAAGGGCCTCAGATCTGGCAGCCGTAGTCTAGACAGTCCCCAACAAAGCTTATATTCTCCCAGCACAGATCTGCATCCCAGTGGTATTGATAGAAGCATTCCTCCCTGCAAATCCAAACAGGGAACTGCCACAATGCTCCATTATGTGTGAGGCTAAGCTTGTCCTATACTAGAATACTATTTCTGTTAAGAGATATATGTAATGTTTCTCAAGAGCCAGCATGGCATAGTGATTAGATTACAACCCTGGGGATCAGGGTTTGAATCCTCCCTTAGCCATGGAAACTCACTGGGTGACCTTAGGCAAATCACACACTCTCAGCCTCAGAGGAAGGCAAAAGTGAACTCCCTCTGCACAAATCTAACCAAGAAAACCCCATGATAGGTTTACCCTAGGGTCATTGTAAGTTGGAAATGACTTGAAGGCACACAACAACAACAGTTTCTCATTTTGTCTGGTATGTGCACAGATCTCCAGTTTTGAAATTGTGCTTTGGACTATATGTTTACCAAATTTCAGCTTGCTTGGAAGCAAATTTTTTCTATACCTTCCTTTAGAAGATGATAGAACTTTAAGATTTCCCTAGTAAACATAATGACTTGGATTCATATATACCATATTACAAATTGTTGGGCTGTAATTATCATTTTAATATTCCCAAATGAAATAGCTGATGATCCAGTTTTTTTAATAAAGTGGTAATGCCATGTAGAGAAGGGCTGGCTGTTAAACAAATCAATGGAAGGGCAGGACGCAAGTAGAACTTGCTAGTCTAATGTATACATATTAGCATGCCACCTATAATTATGACATGTGGGATGGCTGGGAAGAACAAGTTGTGAAATCGTCACAGCAGTATTCCTAAAGTATAGAATTTCACATTTTTCTTATGAGAAGAAATGCTAGGAACTCAAAAAGTAGAAACACTATTGAACACAGAAGAAAGATTCCATACTAGGGAAATATACATCTTTAACTATGTAGTCCTTATATGAAAGGACAAATAATTCATTTTCTTCAAATTGTGAGAAAAAATAAACATTCCTCCACAGTATTCTCCCCATATTTGAGCACCTCAAGGTGTTGCAGAGGAATTCTTTTGTGGGAAAAAAACACATGAATTTTTTGCACAGAAAACTTTTTCTTTTCAGAACAATTTTTAGTGCAATAAAACCCAGTTTGTTTTTCTTTGCAGAATAATTCCTTTACAACACTTTTGGACATTTGAATACCAGAAGAAAATTGTCTATTTTTGCTGCTCTATTATTCTTCCTCTTCCCAACAGTTGGGAAACCCATTTTTTTACTTGGGAATGAAAAATTATGAATATTCTTGTTATTCTTGTTAATAATATTGTTATTCCAGTTTTGCAAATAAAATGGATTCCTTTGTAGGGTTGTTCTGGGTTGTGTTTCATAGTCACAGCTTTGGAAGAATGAAACAGGTATCTTGAGAGTTGTTTCTATTAAAAACAGACTAGCAAAATTTACCCTCTCTCACAAACACATTCCTGCAAAATATCATGGTTAAGAAGATATCTGAAAGGGAGTTTCAGAGTTGCCTCTCTTTGCTCCAACTCCACCACCACTTTTTGTCTCTTGTCACTTTTTTTCCTTCTCTGTTCCTTCTGAAAATAGTGCTTCATAGGAATAATGTAATATCCTGAGATATCCTGGCTGTTCCCCTCAAAATAAAGTCTGACCAACACATTACTCTTCCTCATAGGAGGAAGAGTTTATAGGAGAAAGTAAAGGGATCCACAGTGTGTACATGAGGTACCATTAGGGCATCGGCTAAAACTAACCCACCTGACTAGACTCCAGCAATAAAGAAGCATGTTTGCTCTTAGCTGCCATGAGATCTGATTCTTAAGCACAGGTGATCAGCAATATCCCCAGATATTGTTAGACTGCCTCACTATTGAGTACACACTATTGAGTACACTGGTTAGAGTTGATGGGAGTTACAGTCCAGTATCTAGATGGCTGTATGCTCTTCCTTGCTGTAGAGTGCGTGATGCAATGTGAATATCAGGCTTTTATAAATATATATATGATGGGATTCTATAATATATGGTGGAATTTGTATTGGTGAGGCACAACTTTGCTCACTCTGTACACAAAGAGACATTTAATCCTGCTGTGGGAACTTCTTGCCAGACAACCAAATATCGTCATATTTTTGTGCAGGAATAAATTGGTAAAGCTGTTTACCTGTTGTTTCAGCTAGATTAGCACAAACTGCCAAGATCCTCAGAGAAATGGTACCAACAGCTCTCAGGCAAAGTTGGAATGATAAAAGGGAAGTTCTAGAAGAAAAATGAATATTTATCTCTCCATGTCTGTGTGTATACACGTAACCTCTGATCTAAACAGGAGCAAGTGCTTCTTTCGACCTTACAGGCTGTTATGATTTTAATAGCGTTGTCCTTAAACTGTAAGAAAGGCAAGTTAGAGGGAAAAATATTGATTAGAAACCTATTGATATACATGAAATTACTTAAAAGAAATCAAGGGTTTATGTATTATATGAATATTTCTCATGTTAGTCGTTCTGCAGGCAAAGTACTCCCTCTGGTGGATCTGTGAGGCAGACAATTATACTAGGATTGTACACTATGTTGATACAGTGTGCTGTTATCATTAGGAAGAATGAAGTCTCTCTGCCTCAGGCAGCAGATACCTTATTAAATACATTTTACATCTTGCCCTTCTCCCCTCATGGACTTAAAAAGGTACCATACATGAAGTTCCTTGTATGAATGCAAACCATTTATTTCAAATAACATAATTAAATCCTATGAAAATGTAAAGATTGTTTATGAGGCAGCCTCACAGCCAGAATATCCAGTTCAGAAGTCATTGTAAACAAACAGTGGTTAAAGAGCCATGGTTTTCCTTTTAGCTGTGTCTATGTGCAGAAGTAGCCAAGTTGGAGGAACTGATCAGAATGTAGTAACGTTGCTTGGTCTTAATGAGCTAGTATTTCAATATATTTAAAAGAGATAAGCTCTCCTATTAATCATTGGAAAGCACAGTGACCTCTCCACTTTCATGAGAGTTTGCGGCACAGCACCCTTACAAAAATGGAAAAACTGCAAATAACTCCCCCCATGCTTCTCTCCCATTCCATTCTGGGGCTCTCTTCCCATTCCCTTGCCTTTTGTCCTGATGCACATGCCTTCCTTCTCTGCACCCTGTCAGAAGGCAAGGGAATGGAGAGAGGTGCATGTGCCTCCCCCCATTCCCTTGCCTTTTGCCTTGGCTTGCATTCTCTGCACCCAGGCAAAAGAGCAAGGGGACACGTCTTCCTTGTCCACATGTGGTGCTCCCCCTCCCATTTCTTTGCCTTTTCCCCAGGTGTGGCATGTCCCTGGCATGCATGGCCAGGAAAAGATAAGGACATGTCCAGGCAAAGGGAAAGGGAATGGGGGGTGGGGAGAGGAAGGCACATTTGTGCTTTCTTTCTCTACGCATGCTGCTCCCCACTCCTTATTCCCTTGCCTTTTGCCTCGGCATGCGTTCTCCACACCTGGGCAAAAAACAAGGGAATGAGGGGGCGCATACACCTTCATTCTCTGTGCATGGTCTTCCCCTTTCCATTCCCTTGCCTTTTGCCTTAGTATGCATTCTCCAAGCCCAAGCAAAAGGCAAGGGAATTGGTGGGGGAAAGCATGCACAAGGGCCATTCCCTTGCCCTTTGCCTCAGTGCTCATTCTCCATGCCCAGGAAAAAAGCAAGGGAATCCAACTAGGGACTAGTTCATATGTTCAAAATAACCTCCACATTATGTGTCCCATGCTCAGTTTTGATCTAACTGCATGAAAAAATGTCCATCTGATGTAGTGGACAGTGTTCAATCTAGGCCACATTTTAGCAATAACACTTATATGGTTCAAAACTGATAAAACAGCAATAAAAAAACTCAGTAAACACTTTCAATTATTTTCTTATTTATGCTATCTGTACCAGAATAATTTAAAAAAAAACTTTGAGTGCAAGTCCTTTATTTGTGTGGATTACAGTTTTCAAATCTGGCAACTAATGACTGAACACAGCTTATGCAACTTCTATATTTAAGAGGGGGAGAAAGTCATTTTATTTACAGCAGAGCAGAGACAGGGAACATAAAGACCTCTAGATGTTGTTGGGACTGCAACTCTCACCCTTGATTACCATGGGATGGTGACCAGGACTGGCTTGATGGGAGTTGCAGCCCAACAAGATTTATTTGGAAGGCCACATGTTCTCAAGTTGTTCAGTTGAAGCAGCTAAATATATGCTTAGAAAGAGGAAGAATCATAATGAGATAAAATTCCTGTAAGATCTTAGTTTAATACAAAGGTGATTGTTATACCCTTTATTTTTTTTGCAAATTTTCTTTCAAAGGCAAAAATAGTTTTAATTTCTTGAAGTGTAGCACTAAACATTTTTAAAAAGATCATTATTGTTTTGTTGAGGTTTAGGTGCACAGGCCACTCAATCACAGAATTAATTCCATAAGAGGATAGCTTTGAGAATATTAACAGAGCTCTAAAGCTAACTTCCTGCAGTTCTTCCTAACTTATCAGAAACAAAGAACAACTATTTCTTAAGATGTATTATGTAAATGATCATGATGTAGGCAATTGTGGATAACTGTGTCTTATACAAACATTTTGGCAAGGAAAATAAAAGGCTTCTTCTCGCAGAGAAGTAAAACCTGGTTCAAATTTTCTCTGGAATATTATGTGTTAAACTGAAATCAAGAAAGTACAAGCTCTCATGTTTGTAATGAAGTGATCTTACAGCCATCACTTAAAACATTTGAACAAGGGGCATCAAATTTATTGTCAATTTTACATCGCATTCCTCTTCTTACAGAACAACATAGAAAATTTACTTATCCAGCAGCTTCCACATGATAGTTGGCATTACACCCCTTTTAAACAAGCCTATACTTTATTTCAGTATATTTTTTTCCAGGTATTATGGCTACATAGTTCCAGACAACTTTTGTTTCAGACAGTGTTTTCCGTTTTTATCAGTTCTTTGATGATGTTCAAAATCTTATCATCTAAAAAACACAAATAAAAACCAGTCCCAATGATAAACAAGAAAAAAATGTAAATGCAATCTAATTTTAATCATATATGCTGTAGATCATCACACAACACCCTGCCTACTAAATGTAATGTATAGACACTATCATAAGCCTGCAAATGATTGAAAGGTACTACATTTCCATGGCTCAAACAGCTAAGCCACAACAGCTATGTTTTAACTGTACTGTCTTAGTCCAAAGACACCAATATTCCTTTCCATATTATGGTTTGATAACTCATGAATTGTGAGTTTCTCTTGAATCTAGGAACAGTAAAAGCTCTCATGCATTGATCTCTAAAGTAAGCTCATACATAGCACTTTTAATTCTTCTACTGCCAGTCACCAAATATTGTAGAATTGATCAAATACTGCAACATGTTTAGAATGTTTTAATATACTCTACACAAGACTGTTCTATAAGAACATCTCAGAGCCCTAAATGATGCAAAATATAGCAGCTATGTTGCTAATCAGTGTATGTTAGTAAGATCTGAGATCACACCACTCCAATACGAAAAGGTATCTACTGGTTATTCTGAGGAAAAGTGCTCAATTAAATGTGTCAACTTTAGCTTTAAAGTCCTCAGTCATTTAGCTATCTCACCTGCTTCCTGCCTTAGTATGAACCTCTCTGATTCTTAAGGTCTGCAGGAGAGCCTCTGATGACCTGTTGGACATTTGCGAAAACTGCATCACTCTCTAACTGTGGAATTCATTCCCTCACAGCTCAAACTCTGCTTTTAGAAAAGGTGTCAAGGTATATCTCTTTAACTGGACTTCTACCTTTTTAAAAAACATTCACTGTTTTTAATGTTTTAAATGTTTTGTTTCATATCACTTCGGTGACTGGCAGAAAGGTAATATGTTACAAGCAAATACATAAATCTTATTTCCTATTACATATATAGAGAGTTTGTTTTCTGTGTTGAGGTATTTGCCTCAGCTGTGCGATGGCCAGTGCTCAGAACTTTGCCTTATATCATACTATTAAACTAAGGGCATAGCCATTTAAGTGCCAGCAGTGTCTGAACTCCTCTTTAGTCTTTGCCCCAAATAGAAAACCTGAATAAAATTTAGAAAGCGTGCCAAATAATTTGGAATACTGCAATGCTGTAGGACAAAATGACAATGAAAACAGAGCTTTTATCAAGCTAAGCACTGCTTATATAATATGCTTAAATTAAAAAACTACTGTGATAAGCTAGCTAAATATTATAATTCCCTCTATTTTTTTAAAAAAAAATCTAATAAAAAAGTTGAGCATCTAAATTTGTGCTAGTAAACATTCTGCAAAAACAATTCATCCTACCATTTTACATATTAAACTATGTCACCTCTTTTGTATTTTTATTTTAGGTAGCTTAACTTATTGTAGGCAGCCACTGAGTATTACTATTACCCAGCTTAATATGCAATGTCCATTTTGTTTGTACTCACTGGTTGAGATCCAATGGCATCTTTTATTCCACCAACAGCAGTAGTCCCTAAATGGAGCCTCTAAGCACAGTAGCTCCTGCAAGGAATGCTCTATAGCCGGGGGAGGGGGAGGTGTTTTGTCAATTTCCCCCCTCCTGCAGACCCCAGTGCCACTTCTACCACTGTACTAGTGGGCACTCCAATTCGCAACAGTAGATTTGAGTGGAGGACACTGAGGAAGCGGGGGGGGTCAGTGATTTGCCCTCCTTCTTCCAGGAGAATTCCTTCACTGGATCAGAAGCTTCCCTGAGGACAGAATGAACTCTTCTGCACACAGGAGACTTTGGCTGGATGAAACTCATATGAACACATACTTCTAGGGCATCCAGCAACCATGGGCTACAGGGTACAATTTTTTGCCCCTAGTTCCAACCGCAGGCTGTACCATCTTCCAAAACTGAAAGTGGTAGTAGTCAGAAGTTGATTTCTGATTTTGTAAAAACTCATTGTTTGCCTCTAAAAAGACACAGTAAAGGAGTGAACTGTGATGCATTTTTAAAAGGAGATTTTCTATAATTAGGGCTTTTTTCCTGTTTTTTGCAGGGGGCAGGGAAAGGAGGTTCCAGATGGCCGCATGTGGTTCACAAGCTGTGGGTTTCCCACCTCTGGCATACAAGGTTCTTGTTTGCATCCACAGATGGACCTAATCTCAGCACAAATTCCTTTGCATGCACAAGTCAAGTCCCTTTTATCAAAATAAATGCAAGGAATCTTTGTGTGAAAGAAAAATATTTAACCAATAAGATTCCACTAAGAATGGCTATATCTATACTAGCTTTGCTAAGATAGATATCAAAGTAACGAAGGATTTTAGATGAGTCAGTTTTACATATGGATTTTTCAGTTTCTGCATTTTTAGAGCACATTACATTGAACAAAAATAGGATCCTTTTGTTGTACATGATTCCCATTCATTGTATGATGGCCCTTCACCAAGGAGGCAAGTATTTTTCTGTTGTACAAATTTTACATATACTACATGTTCAAAATTGTCCTAGAAATGATAGAAATAAAAAGTTACCTTCAAGTGACATTTTAGGGTTTTCA
Organism: Iguana delicatissima; assembly: GCA_948472985.1. NCBI lineage: Eukaryota > Metazoa > Chordata > Lepidosauria > Squamata > Iguanidae > Iguana > Iguana delicatissima. The sequence continues at coordinate 116,802 of CAOKZL010000724.1, read as the reverse complement.
AGTTTTTGCTTCAGAACAGACTCAATAAGTGCTCTCAGTTGTTTGAAGATGACTGCAATTTTTACAGGGGCCTGTAAAAAAACAGAAATATAAGATCTTACATTTTTCCTATAGTGCAGCTTGTTATTAGCATATCAAATCATTAAAAACTATTTCCAATCAAGAAAAATTTCAGACAAATATGTTTGTTAAATCAGTTTCCTGTGATGCCCAGGTGGTATAATACTGTTTTTAGACCACAGTTAATGAAAGAATATGACACTAATACTAAGAGAGATACTAAGAGATGAGATATTGCCTCAGATTTAAGTCTATCCTTGTTTTTGTCCTTTCTAAGTATTCCTTGCCTGAGTAACCCTGTGAACTTTATGGGGTCATCGCAAGTTAACAGGAAGCTTGAACACACACACACTCCAATTGATGCTGCTTCCCTGTCTTTAGCTCTTACCAACATTTTTTCTGTCTTTCTTGCTGTCTTCAACCACTGTTAATTCTGTTGCTGAGGACAGTCTACAGTCAGCCCATCTGACTTATTTTCACTAAAGGAGATAAATGGTCTTTTTAATATTGACTCCAAAGGTCAAAGATCAGAGGCTTGCTGGGCAATAACCAACATACATCTGAATTTTTATCATTTCCTTCCACTAAGACTCTTTATCTGTTTGTTCTCTTTCATTACAGAAATGCAAATGATCTTCACTGTCAGACAGAGTCTTGTCACTTTCTTCTTCTTCCATAAAGACACTCCATTGATTGTTGCTATTGCAAGTATTGATAGTTTTAGTGACAGATTGCAGAATTAAGTATAGGAATGAGATTTAACAGGTAGGAGAGAACAGAAACATCAACCATCTGGCAAGGAAGTTAAAATAAAGCTGGTAAACAGGAGAATGGGGTCAATGTTTGTAACAGAAACAGATCTTTTAAGTCCTGCTTGATTTGCTGGCATAAGGGAATAACCCACATGTATATGGATTGCTTATGCAGTCATCTGTAAGTTAACCAGCTTTCCAGCCCTTCAAATTGGATGGAGGGAAGTAGGGGAAGCAGTCACATGTTTCTACTCTCAAAAGCTGTAGTTTGTTGACGTGACAGCATTATATCTGAACTGGGCTATTAAGTCCCTTATCTGGTATGGCACGTCATCTCTTGAACAGTTTATTCTAGGGTCTGCAAGGACTGTCTGAAACAGAGCTTCTTAAATCTCAAACACTGCAGGAAATCCATGCAACCTACTTGAAAGGTGAATTTTTTTTCCTGGAGATTTCCAGGAAAGGCAATTCACATTTTTTTCCAGAAAAAACTAGCCTGGTAAGTCATAAATAAACAGCTTTGAGGGGGACACAGATTTTTGTTTGGTTGTTTTCTGCCCTCTATTAGGGCAAATGTTTAAGAATTCTGAATGAAAACATGCAAGAATAAAATAGCATAATAAAATACTTCCCAACCAAAAGTTATGCAGTTGACAGCACGTTTCTAGAACTCAGATATACCTGAAAATGGATCCAGCCATCGACACACAAAAGGCGTTCACGATGCAATACTTCTATATCTCCACCAAACAGCAAAATTGGAAAGGGTGAAATTAAAGTGGTCTCTTTCAAGTATACCTTGGCATACCTAACCTGCATAAAAACACAATTAAACAATTAAATTATTTTATCAAATAGATTAATGTTATATAGAAATGTTATTTTACTGCCCCGTGAACCTTAAACATTTTTCTTTAAGAGCCATTTTTAGTTTGAAATGCACATACTTCTGTTAAAGATTGCACATTCAATGCAATGCTTCATAGCCTTATGTAAGCAAATTCCACATGCAGAACATGTTTTTGCACAAGTAAAATGACACAAGAAAAATAATAAAATAATCAGTAGCAATGGCTTGGGGAAACCAGAGAAATCTTTATACAAGACAAATGGTGACATCATTTCTCTGTCATCATCCTGTAGGAAAAAAGTGGAAGCTTTTCTAAAGGAAAAGTCTTTGTACACCAAAAGATGTTTAAACTGTGTTTGATCCTAGACACGTTTAAAATGTTTGTTATTTTTCTACTACTCCTATACTGCTACTAAAACAGTTCAAATTATTTTGATTAAACTAGAGTAGGTCTCAAAACTTTCACATATGACATATACAGAGGCATTATTATAGTCTTTTAGTAACAGAAATTTTTAATGAAAGAATACACAGGAATTATGTTACAACACATCAACATAACCGGCTGCCATAACACATGCCCACTTCAACAATGCTGAGATCTTGGCTTTAAATAGCACTGCGTTTTTATGGAATCAGAAGAAATCCAACTTCAAGATCTGTAAATCGTTCCTTGTCCTTGGTAGGATGTAGCAAATCTTACCTTTTCTTGATATAGCAACCATCCATAAGTCTGCAGATCCCTGTTCACAGAAGAAGGGTGCACTTGTGCTTTGCCCTGAGCAGTCTCTGCCACACATGCCAACTTCTCTGTAATGTCCACAGACTTGGTGAACAGGATTTTCCCTACATTGTCATATAGTCCTGCAGTCAGCACAGCTTTAAGGAGGACGGTTTCTTCCAGCGAAAGGGAGTGAGTTCCCTCATGACGACATGAGGGTGCTGCAAATCCTGCTGCCCGCACCACTCTGATTAGTTCTTGTTTTACATCCTAAAATGAATTCAGATGGTTACATTTTAGCAAATCATTCACTATGCAATACTAGATTAAACAAAAATCCATTTGGTCTGTTTTAAACCATTGGTTTATCTGGCAAACACTTTATATCAGGGTACTAAACGCTCTTATATTTTCATATAAAAGTGACAAATGAAACACATTTCATTTCAGTTTCCAGTAAAAAGCACTTTGAAGAACAAGACACTGACTTTCAAAGAATGGCCAAAAATTCAGGGTTTTACAGTAAATTGTATTTATTTTTTAATTTCCCTTGCTTCATGAGATAAAACTGCTTACGACAAAAATAATTTCTGCCTTCTAAGTCTAGCACTGGGCACAAATACCAGCCATTATGAAAAGACTGCCAAAAGGACAGAGGTTCAAATTATATGTAAGGCTGCCCCTGCTAGCTATTTTAAATAAGGCCCAGTAAGCAAAACGAGTTAGTTGGATGTAGCCCCACTTGCTTTACAGCAGTTGCACAGAAATATTGTGTCATTTATTTCAATGACACTTACATCCAAACTGAAGTGTAAACAACATATTTGTTTACATTGGGTAAAAATAAGGATTACAGTGAAGTCCAATCTGATTCACCATGACCAAGCAAGCATACTGATGCACACCACTCTATAGTTCTTTCCTGCTTCTGGCTTGTTCCTCTCCTTAAAAAAATGAAAATTGTTGCTGATACCTCCAGAGTTAACAATGAGGTTCTGTTGAGGAAATTTCTCCTACAGTACGTCATTTCAGCTCGATACCCTCCTTCGTGACGGGCTTTCTTCCACCTGGAAAATAAATAGTTATTTCCTATTTATTATAACAACAGAACTCAATGATAAACATCAAGGAATATTGGAACAGTATTCAGAAACGGCAGTTATAGAATATACTTTAGTGACCTTTTATCAAAACATAGTCAGCTGGAATCAACACTGTTCTGCTAGAAATTAAGCTACATTTTCAACAGCTTTCCATATACAAATGCTAACAGATTGGTTAAAGGTAGAGCTTCCATCTAAGGATTTGGAAATATGTTTGACTGAGATCATCAGGACTTGTTTCCAAACCAACAGGCTCAGGGTTTCAATGGTGCATAAATAAAGAAATGAATATTGTTTGCAGAGGGTAGCAAATGATCTCTCATTACAGGGGAGTTTTATGTACAGATAATGCTTGTATATCCTGGGAAAAAAAACACTAAGATCAGACATAAATTGACTTCTGTATAGGCTCGTCATCATCAGTAAGGTCACCAATTGTCAAGAGTGGGAAGGAAGATTTTGCTTTCTGTGCAACAGTTCCTGGGGGAGGGAGTAAGGACCCTGTTTATTGCAAAGGATTTTTGGGCCGGCTTCACTCCTCTTCATGAGACATGGCTAGGCAGGTCTGTACACCACCATTAAAGCAGAAACAGACCTTGCTGAAACAGAGGCGGACCTCATCCCCTTTAATGATGGCATCCATTTAGCATTAATTCTGTTTCCATCTGCATAGTGGTTCATGATACAAAGAATCTTTTATTTGTCTGTTTACTTCCTTAACATAGTCATCCCTAATCTAAATAACAGTAGTCTCCCATCATCAACTTTTTAAAATAATTATAGACTTGTTGTAAGACAGGTTTCTTAAGATGGAATAATATTTCTCAGTTAAATTGAACCAGATTTTACTAGGGAATGCTCTAGTTTTTCAATATCCATAAGTACTACATTTTTAATACCTCAATATGTGGATTATTAAAGTGAGAATTAACTGTGACTTTGGACAAAACTTGGGAGTGGTGGGCATACTAGTAGTACTAAATAAGTCCCTTAGCATTAATCTTTCTTCACATCATTTATCTGATAATGAAAAAATGTTTCAAATTTGGGACTTAGCTTTTTCCTAATTTTAAATAATTTTTTTTCTTACAAGGACAGAAATATTTTGTTTAATGTACCAATTAAATTAAAGCTATTGTTATTATGAATAATAGTATTCCCTATTCAGAGACAGGAGTCCCTACTAACATGCAAACTGTGTATGTAAATGGATGATGCATGACGTTTCTGAGAGCAATTGAAGACTGAGAGGAGGGCTAAGGGACAATTTAAGCAGACTGACTTTTGCTGTGGCCTGGGAAGTTTAGGAGATTTTTGACTTGGAATCGAGACTAATTTCAGCCTCACCTCTGACCTGTAATATTAACGATGGACTATACTGCGATATTGCTATGTCTTAGCAACTCAATCTGCAGTAGAGGGGTAACAGTGAACTACACTCTGGAGTTGCTGTATACTAATTTATCACATTAAAAGGACTCATAAGGAGAAAAGCAGTAGATAATATTGTACATTTGTTGTCAATTTAACTCCAGCCACAACCACTGATAAGGATGTAATACCTCTAAACAACTCTGCACTGTTGTTATTAACCACTCAGAGTCCAGCCTGAAGCATACAGTATGAGCCATACTGTAGAGCTGTCAAAACTTAGAGTGTGCCATTTGGTGGTAATGTGATTGAATTTGTTTTGGAATGTGAATTAACAGGGTTATCTTTGGGGAAAAAACGTGGGGAAAAAAGAACAGAAACTTGTCTTTGCTTCTCCATCTTGGTGACTGAACCAATGCCATGTGTCTAATCTATGTGTCTATATTAAAATCTTTAGATTTTTTCATAGATTTCTATGGATAACTCTGTCTCTCGGGACATTTAAAAATAGTTTGCCATTGCAGATCTAGAAATGAACTATCTAAGCAGTGAGATTATCTTCTTATATCTGTATTCTTTCCTCATCCTCTTTCGCTCATATCTGTCTAGGAAACAGAAGAGGAATAGAACAAAAGACAAACTGAGAATACACTCAGAGACAACTGCTCATCTTTCATTTTCTTCCTCCTCTCCAACCTACAATCATGCTTCTTGCCTCCTGTCACAGCCAGCCTCTTCTGTCAGCTGATCAATGGCATTATAACCCATCTAGAATGCCCAGAGCCACAACCTCCTCTTCACTGGCTAATTCCTTTGAGTTCACCAGCCATACAGTCCTGGTTTTCTTTTCTAAATGACTCAGTGTTTCACGATTTCTCATTACACACAGAAAGCAAACTGGTTATGGAATGGTTACAATATCAATGAAATATTTTATCAGTACATACTGTTATGATGCAAATATTCTATGAAAGGATATTCTAAATACCCTAAGTATGCCTTGTAAATTGTCAAATGGTCTGAGTTTGCCAGTGCCAGAGAAGATTTTGCAAGGTCTGCTTCATCTTTCCTTCCAATAGGTGTAGTAAATGGAGATTTCTCTGTCATTACAGCAGCAAGAGTGGCCTGCAAACCATAACAAAATATGATATACTGAAGTTCAAGAACAATTACACTTTTACCTTGGCCAAGATTAAGATACTGGGCTTCAGGTAATCTCTTGAGGTTGAAAATTAAAAACCATTAATGAAAGGGAGCAAATATTTTAGTAAGGTATAAAGGACAGCCATTTTATTTCACCATGCCTTTGCAAAATGGCTGAGGAACGTGTGCCTCATGGGTCACATGCACACCCTGTATTCCACTTCTGTAACCCCCACTGTCAGTCTTTCAAAGCCCCCTACTTTTTTTTTTTTTTTTACCATTTGGGGGAAATTTTCACCCCAAAATTGGGCAAATCCTTCAATGGATTGAAATATCTCTCTTCCACCTCCTAACCCCCACCCCTTCTGTTTTGGTAACAATGGCAATTGGAATTACAATGTTTCTTCTACCCTGTTTGGCAATTGTGACAGAAACTTATTTCAGAAATGTTGCTGTCACTGTAGTGTACATCTCAGTTACTGCAACAGCTGAAGTGTCCTTTTACATATTATTTGAAGTGCCTCCCTTGTCCTTCTGCCCATAAAAACACTTCAGTGTTAACACTGACTGTGTGAACGCTGGCATTGCCTTCAACAACAAAGGATATCATACTAGAAATCATAGACTTACCACTGGATCCAAGCAGCCAAAAATAGCACCAAATATAAGCATTTTTCCAATCTTTACATTGACTGGCAGTGATGCAAGATGTTGGCCTAAAGGAGTCAACTTGGGTTCACTTAGTTCACAAGCCCCAATTTTGCGTAAAAGATTCATGGCATTACCAACTACTTGAGGCTGAGGTGGATCTAAGGCTTTGGAGAGGAAATCTTCAGGAGAACCAAGATCACATTTCTGTAAAGGAAAAGATAAAATCCACATAATTTTTATTAATGCTCATGCACCGACTCCAGTAGCATTTTGAGAGTATATACAGCGTAGCCCTTCCCAGCAAGCTGGCTAGAGATGACTGAAGTTTTGGTCCAATATATCATGGAGGCACAGACTTTTGGTAAGCTGATCTGGAACTTCTGACAGAGTATGCTCCCCTTCTAAAGAAGATCCTCACATTCCTTTACTTTTTTTAAAAAGACCTTTAAAAATTCAGGTGCTTGAACCAACAGCATTTATAACTTTCTAGAGCATGTTCTTTCTTTCTTTCTGCATCTTTCTGAATCCAGTACAGATGTCTTCTACATTACCCCAGTGTCAAGCTCTAAGATTTCATGTTTACATGTGCTATTTTTGTCTTGGGCAAAGTACAAGTACAAAATACATTTTGATTTTTGAAAAGACATTACTTAAACACATTTTCCTTTATTTGATTACATCTGCATAAAAAATGTAAAATATCATTGCTTGCTCTTCAACTTTGTCTTCAGAGATAATGGTAACTTTTTATTACATTCTGTGTTGAGGGGCTATAACGTCATGCAGGCCCTCAGAAATTCTAATAGTGATGGTAAACTGAAACTCTCTTTTCTGGTAAAATCGAAAGAATTCATATTTAAAGCAGAAATAAGAATACCATGATGTGAAGGCACAGTTCTTCTAAAGGTACCCGCAATATTTCTGGAACAGAGTATTCTAAGAAACTTTCAAATCTGCAAAAATACAAGAAAGAATGAAGCTGGCTTATACTTTTGCATTTTTCATGGGATTCTGTACCAAGTAACATAACCATACAGGAAACTGTTTAATGTGGATTAAGCTGAAAGACATTTCAGTGGTTCTCAACCTGTGGGTCCCCAGATGTTTTTGCACTTCAGCTCCCAGAAGCCCTGAGCATTGACCATAGTGGCTGGGGCTTCTGGGAGCTGAAGTTCAAAAACATCTGGGGACCCACAGGTTAAGAACCACTGTCCTAGATTGTGGATACTGGAAAAGTCAATACTGGGTCAAATATTTAAAACTAAGATTGCTTTGTTTAGTTCTGCTGATTCTCCCAATGGCCTGTCAATCCATGCTGTGAAACTGATGGTAAAATCACTCTACAGTTTTATTTCCCTTGTATTCCAGCAGATATAAAATACAAAATTCTTTTTAAAAGGTTGAAAATACAAAACAGCAAAAAATAAAAAATACTAAATGCTTTTTAAAAGGTATAAAATACAGTATGGCATAAAATATACAACAGAGTAAAATATTACAGAAATTGTAAGGACAAGCAAAATATTATTGTTTGATGATAAGATTAAAGATCCTTGCACTTAAGTATTATGAAACAAAATATTTTTGTAGGGGATTACATGTAATCATTGAACAGAAAATTGAAATACAGGTTGAGCCTCCCTTATCCGAAATGCTTGGGACCAGAAATGTTCTGTACTGCAGAGTTTTTTCCAGTTTTGGAATACAGTACCTTTTTGGAATAGCCTCGCATCTTGTTTGTTCACTACTTGAGATATGAGGCTGGAAAGAGACTGAGGATCTGTGAAATCGCAGGAATCCAAGTGTAGTGCTCAGTATGAATCCATGCCTCCCACTATTTCACAGATCCTCAGTCTCTTTCTATTTGCTGCCACCTGTTCACTTCCACCTTTGAGATGGTGGCTGTGGCACTCCTCATATCTGAGCAGAGCACTGCCACCACCTCGAAGGCAAAAGCAGACAACTGGCGGCAAAAAGAGAGAGCCTGAGGATCTGAGAGATGAACAAGCAGGAGCACTGTAGCTGCCATTTCAAAAACAGAAGCATGTGGCTGGCAGCAAAAAGTTTCAGATTCTGGAGGTTTTTGGATTTCCAGATAGGGGAAGTTCAACCTATAAAAGAATGGATATTTGCAGTCTGTTAACAGACAGTTCTATACAAAACACAACAGTACTTGCTTAACCTCAGAATCTTGATAACTGAAGAAGTTTTACCTGTCTCTCGTATACATTCGAAAGCAGAATCCATCCCTCACGCGCCCAGCTCTCCCTTGACGCTGTAGTGCACTAGCTTTACTGACAAAAGTCTCTTCCAGTGAACTCATCTGACTGCTTTCATGGTATCTGGAAGAAGGCATTTAGCAAAAATTTGAATAATTAAGTTTAGCAAAAGTTAAACCTAAAGACTTTCTTTTCTCTTTACAAATAAATATGCTAACCAACTTCTCAAATAAATATGCTAACCAACTTCTACTTCATATTCTCTTCTAGTTTGAATAAGACTTCTGAGATTATATTAGAGTAGTTGTAAGCTACAGAAGCCTATGGCTATTTTCCTTCACAGGACCTCTGTCAAAAGAGAAAGTAGTGGTATACATGAATTTTCCAGACATTACTGTTAGAAAATAATGTGGAACCTTACACTCCTCTGCATAATGAAACAAAGCAAAATGTTGTGATGTCCATCTTCAAGATGGGGATATCACTTTAATACATTGTAAAGGAGTTATTACCTGTTTTCTTTTGTTCTCCCAGTGTCAATTACAAAAACGACATCAGGGATAGTAATACCAGTTTCAGCAATATTTGTGGCTAGAACAATCTGTAAAGAAAGAGAAAATGCTTAGAAGTGCCAATATGTTGTGTTTAATTTATTTACAGAAATGTATGCCTTGGAATTAATACTTATGAACAACAGTTTGTGTAAGGGGAACGCCCTTCATCTCATCTGAAACACCCTGCACATTCCCAAGGGTCCCTAAGTCACTAGGGGACATGTTTCCAGGGAACAAGGAGGTGCATAAGAAAAGGAGAAGCAGGAAAATTCAGTTTAGCAGACATGATCATTGTTTTGTTCATTAATGGAAAGGTAAGATATAGGCCCTTGTGCTATATCCAGAATGAATCATACTTAACAGGAGACTGATCGTAATTTACAAGAATTTAATCATGACTAATTTTAATTTTAACAATATTCTAAGTGTACCTACATCTGTTATCAAGCCCATTAATTCCCATTATGCGAACTATAGATAATTTTGCTAAATAGATAACGTAATTCAGTGTTATAGAATCATTTGTTTAAAAAATGATTTTTTATGTTATAGTTGCTGTTTACAGGATATATTAGTTTGAAATGAAGTCTAAACTTAATATAACCAAAAATGAAGTTTATGACCCTTTATGATCATATGCAAGCTGCCTCTTCTTTGTATAGAGAAAACTGTGAAAAAATAAAAGTGCTTTGCCTTTTCTTGGAAATTTAAAACTGCCTTGATGGTTAATCAATCTGCCTTGGTATCATGTGAAATGTTCAAGGTTCCTGAAAAAGTACGAAACCCAATACTACTTTTGCCTATGTTCTTTCACCCTCCTTCCCCTTCCAGTCCTGAGTCATCCCTCCAGAACTATTCCAGAAGAAGTCTGTGGGGTGAACTGCCTCCTTCTGCTAGCAATGACAGAAATCATTCTGTCAGTGGAAAGAACCTAACAGGATACAAAATTTATCTTAAAAAGCCAGTATCATCTTAAAAAAATAAACTAAACCAAAATGAATCAGACAATAGCATTTCCAGCACAATCCCTAAAGAAGATGTCTCAGCTGTTTTACAAAGACATATCTCACTCTTTACTGTTACCTTGATATTCGTCAGAATAATGCCTAGAACAGTTGTTCTTTGTTCACAGCCCTGAAGAAGCTATTGCAGTGCAATTTCCAATTATACAAAAATATTACATCTAAGCTGGGATACATAGATTCATTTTTGTTAACATACATTTGAGTGGCACTAATTATACAGTAACTATGAAGTAAGTAACATGAGGTCACAGAACTGCCACTTTTCGTAGCTGGATGGGGCACTGGTCATTTTAAGGCAATCACATTTCCCACCACTTTTTTTTTTATATAATGTAGAGCCTTTAAGTAATTTTATTTACTGTTTATTAATGTTAGTATATTTCACAGAATCACAGAGTTGGAAGAGACCACAAGGTCCATCCAGTCTAACCTCCTGCTATGCAGGAACACTCATCCAGCCTCTGCTTAAAAACCTCCAAAGAAGGAGACTCCACCACACTCCAAAGCAGCATAGTCAACTGCTGGATGGCTTTGACCATCAGGAAGTTCTTCCTGAGGGTCAGGTGCAATCTCCTTTCCTGCAGCTCTTGTTCTAGTCTCTGGAGCAGTGGTAAACAAGCCCACTCCCTCCTCAACATGACATCCCTTCAAATATTTAAACATGGCTATCATGTCCCCTCTTAACCTTCTCTTCTGCAGACTAAACACACCCAGCTCCCTAAGCCGTTCCTCATACAGCATGGCTTCCAAACCCTTCACCATTTTGGTTGCCCTCCTCTGGACACGTTACAGCTTGTCGATATCCTTCTTGAATTGAGGTGCCCAGAACTGGATACAGTATTCCAGATGAGGTCTAACCAAAGCAGAATAGAGTGGTACCATTACCTCCCTTGATCTAGACACCATACTCCTATTGATGCAACCAAGAATCGCATTGGCTTTCTTGGCTGCCACATCACACTGCTCATTCACGTTCAACTTATGATCTACAAAGACTCCTAGATCTCTTTCACATACTGCTATCCAGCCACATGTCCCCCATCCTATATTTGTGCATTCCATTTTTTCTGCCTAAGTGTAAGACCTTACATTTTTTTCTGCTGAAATTCATTTTGTTAGCTTTGGCCCAGCTCTCCAATCTGTCAAGGTCATTTTGAAATTTTACTGTCCTCTGGGGTATTAGCAAGCCCTTCCCATTTGGTGTCATCTGCAGATTTGATCAGCATGCCCTCTACTCCTTCATCCAAGATGTTGATGGAAGATGTTGAATAGCACTGGTCCCAGGACAGAACCCTCCGGCACCCCACTAGGCACTTCTCTCCAGGATGAAAAGCAGCCATTGGTGAGCACCCTTTGGGTTCAGTGGGTCAACCAGTTACAAATCCACCTAACAGTAGCCCTGCCCAGCCCGCACTTTACTAGATTCTTTGCAAGAATGTCATGGGGAACTTTGTCAAAGGCCTTTCTGAAATCAAGATATGCTATGTCTACAGCACTCCCTTCATCTATTAAGCTTGTAACCCTATCGCAAAAAGAGATAAGATTAGTCTGGCATGACTTATTTCTGAGAAATCCATGTTGACTTTTAGTGATTACGGCCTTGCTTTCAAACTGACTGTTTAATGATCTGCTCCAGGGTCTTTCCTGGTATTGATGTCAGGCTGACTGGGTGATAATTATTTGGGTCCTCTTTTTTCCCCTTCTTGAAAGTGGGGATGACATTTGTCCTCCTCCAGTCTGCTGGGACTTCTCCTGTTCTCCAAGAGTTCTCAAAGATTATTGCAAGTGGTTCAGAAATGGCTTCTGCCAGTTCTTTTAATATCCTTGGATGTAATTCATCTAGCCCTGGAGACTTGGATTCATCCAGTTTAGCCAGATATTCCTGTACTACTTCTCTACCTATTTTGTGCTGCATTTCCCCCCCTCTTCCTCACCTGCTCCCCACCCCCCAGGTTGAGTATTTCTATCCTTTTGGGAGAAAACTGAGGAAAAGAAGGTGTTGAGTAGTTCTTTTTTCTCTCTTCTCCCTGTTAGCAATTGGCCATCTTCTCTGCGCAGTGACCCTATCATTTCCTTGTTTTTCCTTTTGCTACAGACATATCTAAAAAAGCCCTTTTTATTGTTTCTAATGTCTCTGGCAAGCCTGAGTTCATTCTGTGCTTTAGCTTTTCTGACCTTCTCCCTACATCTTCTGGCTATTTACTTGAATTCCTCTTTGGTGGTTTTGCCATTTTTCCATTTCCTGTACGTGTTTCTTTTAACACTTAGCTCAGCTGAGAGTTCTTTTGTCAACCAATCCGGGTTTCTTTAGACACTTGCCATTTTGACTCCTTATTGGCACAGTTTTCAATCATGCCTTCAGTATCTCACTTTTTCCATCCATCATGAACTCCTTTCTCTTTCAGTATTTTTGCCCACGGATTTCAGTAACTCCCTAAGTTTACAAAAATCAGCTTTTTTAAAGTCTAAGATGCGTGTCTGGCTACACTTGGCTTCTCCTTCCCACTGAATGACAAATTCCAAAAGAGCATGGTCACTCCTCCCTAAGGATCCCACCACCTCCACCTCATCAAGAAGGTCATCCCTGTTGGTCAGGATCATATCAATAGTCGATCCCCTTGTCACCTCTTTCACCTTCTGGACCATGAAATTGTCTGCAAGGCAAGTGAGGAACCTATTGGACCTTGCGGTCTTGGCAGAGTTTGACTACTAACAAATATCAGGATAGTTGAAATCTCCCATTACTACTGCATCTCTCCTTTTTGAATGTGTGGTCAGCTGCTTCAGGAAGGCCTCATCCAAGTCCTCAGGCTGGCATGGAGGCCTGTAGCAAACCCCCACAATCACATCCCTATTGTTCCCCTTAATTCTTACCTAGATGCTTTCAACTTGGCTTCCTGGATTTAAGTCATAGATCTTTTCACAGGTGAAAACATCTTTGACATATAAGGCTACTCCTCCTCCTTTCTTGTTTGGTCTATTTCTGTGAAATAGGTTATACCCCCCTCTTCCTACATTCTAATCATGAGACTGATCCCACCAGGTTTCAGTGATGCCTATTAAATCATATTTATTTTCTTGTATTGAGTTTGAGTTCATCTTGCTCATTTCCCATGCTCTGTGCATTAGTGTAGTGTACCTGCCTTTTTTATTTAGCTATAATTTACTTAAAAGATTAAAATCAAGCAGCACAATTTCCATCATGTCTGGCCACAACCCTTTGTGTGTATGTTCTTTCAAATTGCCTGTCAATTTATGGCAACCCTATGGATTCCATAGGGCTTTCTTTAGGCACGGAATACTCAGAGGTAGTTTTGCTAGTTCCTTCCTCTGAAATACAGCCTACAGCACCAAGTATTCATTGGTTTTCTCCCATCCAAGTACTAACCAGGACTGTCCCTGCTTATATTCCAGGATCAGATGGGGTCTGGAGCCTTTAGTACATTTAGGCTCTACCACAGCCCTTTGCTGTTGTGCGCCTTCAAGTCGTTACCAAGTTATGGCAACCCTAAGGTGAACCTATCATGGGGACTTCTGGGGTTGAAAGAGTCTGATGTACCCAAAGTCACCCCGTGGAGTTCCAGGGCCAAACAGGGAATCAAACTTTGGTCTCCAGGATTGTAATCTGATGCTCAAACCACTACCCTACGCTGACTCCACAGCCTTACAGGAACACAACTGCCCATTCCTATTTTACTAGGTATCAAATTACATTGACATTTCAGTGAATCTATCTAAATGGATTCAAGATTCTGGTATGAATGATCATAGCACAGCAACATGATAGCTTTAAAACACAGGATCAAGCTAGAAGTATGGGCAATTTAATAGCAGAAATGCCATGTTCTAAGATGCATTAAGTGCAATCTGTAAGGTGGCTTTTACAACAATAGAAGTAAATATCAACTTTAAAGGCAAAGTGAAACATCACTCAAAGTTACAGATACATAAAACCATACCTTTCTGATACCAAAAGGAGGTAGTGTAAATGCAGCTGCTTGGTCTTGAGTGGACAGAATCGAATGCAGTGCTATTAACTGGTGCCTGAAAAACCCCACAAAAATACAGTATACAAAATCAAATGTCTTACTTTGTATAAAACTGCAAGCATAAACAAAATGCACATTACATTATTTTGACTTCTATCTTTAAGGCATGAGAGAAGTTACATTAATATTATATACTTGGGTAACTTGCATTCTGCAAATGATAATGCATATGTAAATTATCAATTTACCTCTGTCTCAGATCAAACCTTCTATCAGTTGCAATGAGATCATATAATTGTTGGATATGAGCAAGACCTGGTAAAAAGATCAAAACAGCTCCTTCGACATTTTTGAACTGGGGAACTCTGTCTGTAACGGGACACAATTAAGTCATAATTAACAAGAGAAGAGTAAAAAGTATCACTTTTTTCCAAAAATGGGGAAAAAATCCCCTATGGTTAGAGATTCATATACCAAACAGTATTTCTCACCATTTAACTGTGGAAGAATGTGTACAAGCAGCAGAACAATGCTTGCAGCATAATTATATGCAGATTGATTCAGAAGTCATTCATACTGTGACCAATAGGTATCATTCCCTAAAAAGTATCTTTGCAATCTTCACGTCTTCCTTTTAATAACTATTAATTAGAAAACAGCATACTGAAATGCTTTTGAATGGAATAATCTGAAAAACAAAACAAAAACATACCTAAAAATGCAAGCAGCTCCAAGATGAGATCGAAGTTGATCTTGTAGGGATTCATATAGAAGATGGCTTGCCGTGTTCGACTGCTGTATTTTTGATAATAAGAGCCTAAATCAATACTTTGTGCAGTCTGAACTGGGACACTTTCCTAAAAACAGAGGAAATATTGGGAAAATAAGCATTGAAAAGGAGTAATAAAAGTGATATCTCTGTCTTTTATTGTTTACATAATCACCATTACCACATCTGCTGTGTGTAAACAACTTAGACAATGGTTTTGAGTGCTGAACCGGAACTTCAGAGATCCAGATGTTGAATGCTTCCACTGACACTCATTGGGGAACCTGAGCCAATCACACTTGTTCTCACTCTCTCAGTCTGACCTACATCACATTGTTGTGAAGATAAAAGTGAGGAGGAGAAACATAAAAGCTCCCTCAAGCTCATTGGCGGACAGGATATAAATGTAACCCATACAAACTAATTTTAAAAAGTTACAAAATCCAATAGTACAGGGTTAGAGCCTTAAACTAGAGTGTTTCTTTCTCCTTATGGCAATCTGCCCATCCCATCAAAAAGGCTTTACAGACAGGTTGTGGGGCACTGCTCCAAGGCTGTGGTGGGTGGACAGCAGAGGAGGATCTTCATGAAAAGCATGGTGTTAAATAGGACTTTGCAGTGTGTAAAGGACAAACATGTCAATCCACAGTCGTAAAGTCACTTGAGATAAATATGCACCTATGACTGTGTTCTTTAAAAAGATCTGTTCAGAACTCTAGTGTTGAATAGGTAGAATTCTTGAATTTAATCCAGATTTCAGCCAGGAAGCTATATGAGTTGCTTACTCTCCCCTGATCCCACCCGCCCTTCAGGAGAACAATTTGTCCTGAAGCCCTAACAAACCAAAAAAAGGGGTAGATGCAAATATTGTCCTGTGATATTTGTATACAGCCACTTACTGGGTTTGTAAAGCACAGTACATATCTATTCAGTGAACTACTGAAAATATTTATTTTATTCCATTAATTGGATCACCTATAGATATAGAATCCCACCTCATACTTAGTAATTCCTCCTCCTTTGTTTGTAACATTTATTGTTATTTCCTCCTCCTCTTCCAAAAATTTCTGACAATATTCAGAATCTTTCTCCAAAACAAAACCAGTTTCCTCTATCACATCTTCAATATGGAACACCTAAAAATGTATAAAACAAAATAAACTATGAATACATAAACCTAAGCATGTTTCTGAACAATTTTGCTCAAGTCCAAGTGAAAAACTGCTGGCAAAAGAGGTTCTGTTTTGTATGGCATATAAGCCAAAGCCTGGCAACTCTGGCTCATCTACCGGACACAGGTAACACATTAGCTGCCACATTCCATGCTGCTATTTGAATCTAGCAGCTTAAAAGGCTCTGAAGGACCTGGGTGTTCAGCTATTATCCTCACAATATCAAATCAAAGCAAGCTTGCCTTGAACTAACATGCCGAGGGACCTTTTATACTACACAATTCCATGGTTCCATCCTATGGAATCCTGGGATTTGTAGTTTTGGGGGAGGTATTTAGAATTCCCAGTCAGACAGCTTTAGTTGCCATGGCAGTTGAAGGGGAATTATAGTGCTATAACAGTGAAAGGGCCCTAGTCTAAGCTATCAGGAGCTGTTCTGTCCTCATTTGATTTCCAGACCCAGTTTACTGTAGCAGCTTTAACTTTTACAACTCTAACTAACCTTAGGTCAGATTATATTAAGTCAAGCAGAGTTAAGTTTATGTACCCCTTTTCTGCAACTACTGTATTCACCATGCAAGTACATGACAGGTAAAGCATAATAATTAAGGAAAGATGTTTAAGAACTGCTTCTCCTGATATATTTCCTCTCATGTTTCAAGATATATCACATAGACTCTTTGTGTCTCTTTGTGTCCTTTCTTCAGAAAAGCCTGCAATTCTTCACTGGAGTATCAGCTACCACTCGTTTTTACCTTCTGCATAAGGCAGTTAGATTTTGCAGAACTTTCTGTTCATACTGATGATCTATTACAGAGTTATGTTGAGAGACTGATTTTAGAGTAGTCATGCAAGGTATAAAACATCAGGATAAAATACTGAAACTTATGTGGCAGTTAAACGAACTTGAGGAACATCTGCTTTACTAGTTTACATCTAGTAAGAAGCTGTTTTATACAGTCCAGGGCTACATGTATATTTCTCATGTGAAAGAATTTTCAAATGCCTACCATACAGTGGCCCTTACTGAGATACATTTACACTGAAACTTATTTCTTTTCAAGATCTCTCTCACTTTTTAGAACAAGTACTTCTGATGTGGCTAAAAATATTGATTACAACGAAGAAAATTCAGTTAAAACAACCAATATTAAAAATACATAAAATTTGATCAAATCCAATAAGTAAAAAAAAGAGAAGCAGATAAGACAGATAGAAAAAATAAGAAATAACACAATATTAACATGAACTATGTGGGAGCTCATGTTGAATTCTTTCTCTCCTTGAAACAATATGGGCCCATCAAAGACAAGTAACTTATTTCAATGAAAATTGAAAAACTCTATGAAATTTCAGACATAATTATATAAATAATCCCACATATTTACCTCTACAGGATAACTTCTTCCAGAAATTCTTATAATGGGACAGTGAGTGAAATAGCTGGAGAATTTCTCACTATCTACAGTGGCGCTCATTAAAATAAGATGCAGATCTGAACGCTTGTGCAAGATCTCCCTCAGAATAATTAGCAAGAAATCTGATTGAACACTTCTTTCATGAACCTTGAGGAAAAAGGACAAAAGAAGTTTAAAAATGTGACAGAAATAATTTTAAATAATTTTGTTCTGTAGAGTTCCAGCTTCTCTTAGGTGATCATGAAAGTGTTGCTAACCTCGTCTACTATAACATGAGACACATTAGACAGAAGCACATCTTCTTGCAGCTTCCGAAGAAGAACTCCTGTTGTACAGTAAAGCAATCTAGTGGCCTCGCCTGTTCGGGATTCCATACGGATTTGATAGCCGCACAAAGAATTCTTATTTTAAAAAGAAAAAATAAAACAAATTAGAAGACAAAGGATGCCATCCTGACTAATTTTCGTGCTATATTTAGAATGCAGTCTTATTGCTGGGAAATTTGTAGGGATCAGTTCAAAATGAATGCTCAAAGAATGTGCAAAATGACTTAAAAGAACTGAAGGAAAACATTCAATGATGTTATCTCTGCCACTCTCTCAATTCAGATCATACTACCTATATCCAAAGGGAATAGTTTTCATTTCATAAAAATGATACTAGTTTTGGAAGGCATTCAGGTTTAAAGAGACGCATATGAACTACCAATGTATTTTTTAAGTATATCAGGTTCAAATTTCAAACTGCCCCAGATCTTAAAAAATTGCAGAAAATATGAAGTTCCAACACATGTAACTTCCCTAATCACTGCAGCATTTAAAGATGGTAAAGCCAAACTGGAAAAAACACATCTTTTCTTATTGCTTCTCAAAGATATTGGAGATCTCAGTGTGACACTAGAAACTCTGTCTACATCCAGAAGTATTATTTATGTGATTCTTCAACTTGTTGGAAACTAATGCCAACCTTTCAATAGTAAAGTATCAATAACATTCATAAAAAGTCAAAATTACTACTCAGTGGCTTCAATTATTACTCAAAATCAGCTGCATTCAACAAACATCCTTGAAATTCCTAAAAAAAAAATAAAAACAAACAACCCAAACCCAAGTGTGTGGTTCCATTACAAAATGATCATCTGGAAAATCTTTTGCACTCCCATTACATTCTGTAAAAAGCAGTCTATACATATTAAAGTGCAGAATCCCTAACACAGCTTACTTTTCCACCAGGTCCACCTTCACAGCCCAGTTCTTCACATACTCTAGTTGCCAGACTCACTGCTGAGATTCTTCGAGGTTGGGTGCAAACAATATTACATTTATTCAGATTTAGCTCATTATGCAGCAAATCCTCTAACAAAAAATGTGGAACTTGGGTACTTTTGCCACTGCCAGTTTCACCGGCCACAACCACCACTCGATGCTTCTTAAGAGTTTCTACCAGGGAATGTCGATATTTAAACACAGGTAATTGCTCTCTTTCCTTTAAAAGCTTCTGATATTTAGGAGTACTCTGAAGTTTTTTAAAGAGGGTCCTTGCAGGCTCCAAGTCATCTGTAACTGGGCTCTCAAGAGAGAGTCCACCAAAGTCCTCTTCAGAAACTAAATTTTCCCAAGAGTCCTCTGCGTCTTCTGATATTTTGGGCTTGCTTTCCAACTGTGGTTGTGGTTGTTGCTGTTTCAGTCTGTGTAACAGTTTGGCAATGAATTGGTCACGGGGCTTGTTGGTTTCCATCTTGTTTTCTTCTTCCCTTTTCTTTTCAGCATCACTCCATTCTAACCAAACATCTCTGTACGTAGGAGGAAGTAACTGATGGACTGACTGCCAAAGAAGTATAAAAACAAGGCTTTTTAAAAAGACTTCCTTTTAGGTAGGCATACACAGGATTGCAGCTCTACCACTACTCATTTATTACTAGCTTAAAGGCCATGCAAACCTATTTTTCAACAGGAATGCTAGTTTAGTCAAGCTCAGAGAGTTTGTGCTAGTTCTCAGCATATATTTCCCCCTCACCTGAACAGCATGCTGTTCTATACATTTGCATATATCCAGAAGAATTGTTCCATTCTTCTTGCTGTTATATGCCAACCTCAAATGCCATATGCAGCCAGCCCAGAAAATCTGATTTTGAAATCACACCCCAATCATCCAGAAATTAAGCTGTTCATTCTGTTCACACAGTCATGATCAACATGGCATAGTGGGCTACCAAATGCTGTCCCTGAGCTTGAACCTAAAGGAGACCCTGCTTCGTTCACAGTCTTCTTGACAAAACCACACACATGTATCAATAACTGAGAAGGAAGAACAGTTCAGTCCATAAATGCCCTGGCCTAAGCCAGGGATAGAAAATACATGTCCCTTTAGATAATGATGTATGGAAGCTCCCATTTGCTCTAACTACCACAGTCAGTAGTGAGGGATGATGGGAGATGCAGTCCAGCAACATTTGGTGGGCCACACATTTCACATTACTGGGCCAAATTCTAATGTGGGCTCTCTGCCATGCACAGCTGAATTCATCCAACGTTTTTCTACAGTTGTTACTTCATGGATTTTAATTTCCCATAGGTCACAGTTAAAACAGATATAAGTTGCACTCTGATTTACAAGAGTTATTATTGCAATAGTCTCAGCTCAGAGACTGACTACATACCAACAATCCAGCCAGTGTCACTGAGAAGCTTTCTGAAAGCAACACAGAAACTGGTCAGATCCATCAGTTTCCTAGGGCTAACTGGTACAGGTTTGATACACACGAATTATGATGATGATGGTGCACATATGAACCAACTCTTACTGAACAAATATCCAGTTTTAAAATGTTCAAACCAGGAAAAGTTTTCAGAGTCCAGTCATATTTAAAGTCTCACCTGTCCTTTTGTTAAATGATACAGTGCTAATGTAGCAGCCAGATGCTGAGCTTGCATGCTGTCCTCTGTGACGATTGTTGGACACAGCACCAGTGTATCATCCGCTGATTTGGTAACTCTTACCCTTTAAAACAGTTCAGTCAAAGCATACAGAAGTCATTTTAGCCATTTCTGCTTCCTAACTAAATGCATCTTTGAATTGCAAGTATTCAGATTTTATTGTTCAATACATTTAGGATCACCACTGACAAAAAGGGTATTACAAAAGTAAAACATTTTCTACACCACTTTGTATTCCATGCTTTCCTTCATGTCTTTTGTGTTACAAAGCCCCGCACAACCACATTCTATACAACTTATGTTGCTGTTTACATGCACATGTTGGGAAAGCTTCACTTATCTGTGGTGCAAGCTTACAGCATGATCCTATGTGTGCTCAACTCAGAAGTTGTCCCATGCAACAATACTGTGTTTAGAAACTAAATCAGAATAATGTAATAACTGTACTATGCTGTTTTTAAGGACTTTTACGTATTTCTTCACATTTTTATTTTCAAGAGACTGAAGAGTTTGTTTTTAAATTACTATGCTACAAAAGCAGGGGTGAGAACTTCTGGATCTCTATGTGTTGCTCAATTTGAATTCCCATTAGCCTCAGTTAGCTTGGCCAATGGTAAGAGATGACGATAGGTGTGTCTGGAGGGTCACAGGTATCTCCATTTGTGGTATAGAGGTGTTGAAAGGTTTCACACTGAGAACAGTACTATTGCTATTGTTGAAGTTTAATTTTTCAGTCCTGATCTGTTGGTCATTTCTGTAAGACTCCAACACCATGTTGACTCCTAATGCAGGGGAAAAGAACTTTATATAAATAGTTTAATGGTATGTACTGAAACAATGCTTTGATATGCATTTGTCACAGAACAGATGTGGAGATTGTGCAAGTTCACCTTTTTAGAGGAGCACATGTGAGAACCTAGTTCTAGTAAGGATTCACTGCAGTCCTGGGTACACAGGTTTTTCTATGCTTCAGTTGCCTGTTACTGGGAAAAACATAGCCTAATTCAATGGTTTATTGTATAGATAAATGAGACTGCACATTAAATCCCCCCTCTTATTGTATGAACATCTCAACTATATACAGTGTGTCCATTTACCACCATTATATTAAAATAAATATTGTCACAGGTTGAGAAGCATGATGGGACCTGTTGTTACTCCTGGCTTCATATTTTCCCACCACTAGAGGGTGAGAACGCAAAGCTGCTTGTAGTTGTTTAGTCTAGCTTTCTGTGAATGCTTCCCATGTGAAACCTAAACGTATTCAAGGTCTTCTCCTGCCTGTAGCCGCAACATTGTTATGGTTAAGGGAACGCCTTGTTATTGAATATGTATACTTAAAAACACGGCTTTTGAACAGGCTGTGCCTTTTTTCTTGTTTCCTGTTCCTTTCTGCTCTGGACGAGGAGATGGCTCGCTGCGCTGTAACTTAATAGTCTGCTACTTGATCTATTGCCCGCAATAAAGACTGTTAGCCTGCTGCCTCGTGTTGGCTGTGATGTTTTTCCTATTGATGGTAATGCCCCTGGCGGGTTTTTCAACAAATATAAAAGGCATTGAAATTATAATGCAAAATCGACAGAAAATACGATTCTACTAGTACTACGTACCTACATTTCCAGTATCTTCCTGCAGGAACTTTTTCAAAAGAAGGATTTGGACACTTGGAATAGTGCTTCCTGCACCAATCAATCAAAAACTGTTTGGGAGATTTTCCAGTCCAGCTTCGAGCAGTATAATCAAAATTTCTCACATCATAAGGTTCTTTCTTTTTTGCTAAATTAAAAGAGATTACACAGAAAATAAAAATAATTTAGGGCATAAACACACATGAACATATTAGATTTGCAAAAACAAACTTTAAATCTACACTCAAGACTTACAAAGCAGTATATACTGATCCATGTTAGAAAAGCTGTTAGTTAACCCCTCCTCACCCACAATACCATAATCATTTTGGATGGTATCCTCATTATGCTTCTATATAAGGACTGTAGAGAATATTCTATAAAAACTGAAGTGCTGTTCCCATACCTTTTTGTTCCTCAGGAGGAGTTTGAGATTTTTCAAGCAGATTCAGGTTCAAAGTACTATCTGTTTCAAGAGGTGCAGGAGCCTTTTTCTTTTCACTTGGTTGATTTGTGACTTTTATAGCAGGATTAAACACGGGATGTTCTTCTAGTACCCCCATTTCTGCCAAGAGAGAATATGTCTGATTATTCAAAGACAGGGCAGATGGGGATTCCCTCATGTTAGAAGAGATCCTGGCTGTTCCTGGAAGGGGTGATATACTGAGTATAGCTTCTGTCACTAGGCAGATGGATTCTAGAGTATCTGCTGGCATCAGAGTCAAATGTTAACAGCTATCCAGTAACATGAAATGGTTAGCTTGTGTCTAGTAGGTCCTGCTAGATAGCTGCATTTTAACCTGGCAGATCAAAGCTGGGAACAGATGCAGGCTGTGAAAGAACCAGGGGAATAAACTTCCGTCTTAGCGACCTGTTTTACTGTTCTTAAAACTATTAGCTTGGGAGAGGATTCACTTATAATCTTGGTGAACTATCCTTTGCCTTGCCCTGAGTACTCCAACATGGAGGATTCATTATTCAGCCACAGTGATCAGGGATGTTTCATCTCAGATCAGAAAAACTATAACTGGTATACACCTTTTTTAAGACTTAAGCGCTTGGGGAGAATGAGAGATGGGTTTTGTCAGTCATTATTTGGTCACTTTAGAAGCTCGATTCAGAATGCGTAAGTACAATCACCAACCTTTATTTTGTTACAGACAAAAACTAATTTCTTCCTTTATGCAGAAGCCCCATTCGGGTGTTTGCATGGACATGTCGATGGCTAAAGTGCAACAGGGGACACAGGTGTGCATGTAAGCCCCACCCCCTGAACATTTTGATGTATTTGATAATGTCGGAGACCTCTGTGTGTTCAGTTCAGGTCTGCAGGGGGTGATGGTTAGGGACTCTGATAAGGCAGGGTTCCTAATCATGGAATCTCTATAACTGCATCCAAATGAAGATAGTTACAAACCCCTCTATGACTCTTTCTACTCATCATGTGAAGGTCTCTGATGTTACCACATATGTGGGGACATGGGGAGGATTACTATGTGACTACATCACCACCACCCATTTAAGCTCCCATGTGTTCAAATGAATGCTAAAATCTACATGAAAGTCTATCAGCAATTTTCATTCATATCAAGAGAGATGGGGGCAACTGTTTCTCTGTAACACAAATCAACTAGTTCTATGCTGGGAAAAAAAGGTCAACCATATTAACATATTTTGCATGTACTGAATATGACAAGTTATTTATTCATTCATACAAAACGTACATCCCACTTTTCTAGTGTTTATACACCATTCAAGGAAGCTTTTAGTGCATTTTTTAACAGGAGAAGGTATTGTGCAGCAGACAGACACCATTTGTGTGACCCAATACCCTCTTCCCTGTCCCCCAAAGTCTCAAAGTATCCCTTTTTTTTTAAAAAAAAAAAGGCAAACCTTCTAGGCAATTTTTGCTCCCAAACCATGCAGAAAGCTCACCAAATGTTTGAAAAAAAAAAAAGCCACTAAAATAACCCCACTCGATTTCCACCAGCATCCCAGAACCCTGAACTACCCTCCAAATAACTTCCATTTTCCTGTGCTGTTCGTCTCAAAATGAGAGGGATGGCAGAGCAAGGCTGAGATATTTGCTTGTGTGGCCACTGTGGGGAGGTCTGGGGTAAATTGGCTTTTGACCTCCACGCAACTGCCCACCCCTGGCATATCACAATTTTTTTTAACTGAAAAAGAAAGACATTTCAGCTGCATCTTATAAAATATATATTGTTGGAGACAGGGTTTTTTCTTTCAGATTACTAGATACAACTAAGACCTAACCCCATATAAAGTAAGCAGAGGAAAACAGTAGACTAGTGGTGGTCTGTTTTTCCAGTTTAGCAAATGGCATTCCATTTGTCCTTGTGGTCTCTAAGCAGATAACTGTTTGTGGAACTCACTGCAGAACTGGAAACTGGACAAACACTTTATGTGCACTAGTAGAATGACACTGTTGGATACCAACCTTAATCCTGAATGGTCTTACCTTGCTGAATGCGCCTGATTTTTTCTTGTGCCATCTTCTGTCCTTGCTTGTTTTTGTCTTGCTTGGAAGAACCTGCCTGTTCTTTTGCTTCTGCAAGCTTCCCAGCCAAATGTAAGTATCTTTCATTCTGTTCCAGATGAAATAATGACTTATTTTGCAAATTATATTTTGCAGATGTATTTGCACATGTATGTTGAAAATCTGAAGACGTTAAAAGTACAGCATGCTGTCCTTTGTACATCAGCAGTGCTATTTGTACAGACCTCCCAGGACATTTGATAACACCTCAAGAAGCCAGACACAGTTTATGCCCATACCACTAAAAGCAGTGTTGGAAAGGGCACCAACTTTGCTGTTAAGATCAGTTTCAAAAATCATGAAAAAAGTTTTTTCTCCTTTGTCTTTAAGGATTACACTGGATATTTGCAAGTGTTATGAGGGATGGACATACAGTCTGTACTACAGAGGCAAGCAAAGTGTAGACCGTAGGCTACATAAAGTGAAAACCCAGTCTTCCATTTTGCTTCCTGAAAAAGGCCCCTTGTGCTCTCTAAGTGGTTTTGAGGTCAGTTTTGCTGCATTTAAGCTTTTTCTGCACTGCATTACTAGAGGGAGAGTGCTTTATTCCAAACCACAAGTGACTTCCAATTTTGAAACAAGGCCCATCCTGGGCCATAATCACAAGGAGAGAGTATAGTAAAATTGTCTTCCGGAGGTCCTAGAAAGTTGAAGGAGGTCTAGTTATTTTTCCAGTAAAACATAATAATTAAAAACTAGGGTCGGGAGCATGCAGGAAGGTGCAGCCCTCTCAGTGCCCATACTGCCCACAGATCTTAGAAAGCTGCCCACTCCTGCCCCAGTACCTATACTGAAGAGTATGCATATTCTAATATTTTTGAGTATAGAATATTATTGGGTGCAGAGCTTCTGGTATATAATTTATTATTCTGAGAGGGAATTATTTTCAAAGGTCCTGAAATTAAGGTCTATGGGAGGGCAAAAAGCTTAGAAGAGTTTGAGCCCACCTCTTCTTTAGATAATACCAGTCAGAGGTTAAAGACTATACAGATTCAAAATAGACACAGATTTATAAAAGTCAACTCATGTACTTACCGGGTCGAATTTTTCTTCTTCTGAATTTTTCACAGATTCATTTTTCTCTTCATCACTCTGTTGTTCTGCATATTGCAAAATCCATTCCTTCATGCTGATATCTTTCCGTTTTGCTACGTTTACCTTGTAATAGTTAAAGAATATTAAGTGCTTGAAAACGTTTAATATGTGTTCCAAAAACTGAGGATAGCAATATTTGTTGTTGTTGGGTGCTTTCAAGTTGTTTCCAAGTTATGGCAACCTTAAGGCAAATCTCTCATAGGGTGTTCTGGGGCTGTGTGTGTGTGATGTGCCCAAGGTCACCCAGTGGGTTTCCACAACTGAGCAGGGAACTGAACCCTGGTCTCCAGGGTCATAGTCCAATGCTCAAGACACTACAGCATGCTGGCTCTGCAGTAATATAGCTCCAATTATATAAACAATAATATAACAGATATGCTACGTACTTCAGTATGGGTAGTTCTGAAAGGTATGCGTTACCTCTGTACTGCATATACATATGTGTGTTTTAGATTGAGATCTTAAAAGATTTGTCACATTAAACTGTGTACATAAACAGGAAGAATGTTCACTGAATAAAGTGTGATTAAACAAATTGTATTCTTTTAGAACAACTAGAAATCATCTTAGTTCTACAGGAACATTTACTGATTTCATTCCTACAGAACAATATAACACAATGTAACAAATATTCCCACATTTCCATTACTACAAGACAGGCATTATAATGTTGTTTCATCCTTTGTTTTGGCTACATTCTCTTGTTATAATGAGCAAATTAAATATTCAGTATAGGACACATCATTCTCATTGTGTTGATGTTATATTTTGCCTCATGAAAAATGGTCAGGGAAAACAAACATATGTCTTTAGATTAACACCTTTTCAAAAAGATTCAAACATCTCTTTACTGAAGTTTCCTCATGTCCAAGAAACTACCTTTTTCTCACAGTCATCTTCCTTCTTTTTATTGTTTGGCACCTGGGGAATTTCACACCGTTGCAAAGGAGAATGAAATTTTGCTCTAGCTTTCTTTTGTTCTTCACCAAATTGCTGACTGAAGCCTTCAGGCAATGCATCTTTACAGAATAAATACAGAAGTTAAAATTCAAAGATAAAATTTGTGTAAAAACGTTACATGACAGACATGTACAATTATGGTGCCAACCATTCCTTTCTGTATTGGGAATGACTGTCATGCTCTGACACAGTGCAAAATTTTCAGCTCACTCCTTCTATCATCAATTCTACTCCTGCCATCATTTCAACACTATTTTGCTTTCAATACAATGGCACCCACTTCCAGTATACCTTTACTAGTCATATCTCCTCCTTTGGTCTGTCCTTTTTGTTTGCCCTTGATATAAGATGGTTTGTCCATCTTACACCAAGAAAACTTATATAGTTGCCCAGTATTCTCTAACAGAGAGCACAAGGCAAAAATACATATTTATTCTGGGATGTGTGAGATAGACAGAAGGATTTAGTCTAAATCGTGGGCCTATCTGCTGCTTTTCCCCTTAATATGCAAAATATCTACTAGATCTTTGCTACTGTAACACAATTAAAACACTATCTTCAATCAGAGCTCCTTTGCAGGTTAGTCGTAGTAAACTACTAGCATGACTGCAGACTTTTCTAAATTTTAAATTACCAAATGTAATTATGGTAGAAAATTCTGTTTCTTGCTTAGTCTCAAGGCACTACAGGATTCCTTAATACCCTTTATGCTGAAACAGAGTAACATGATTATGTCCTCAAATACAGTCCTCTCTCCACATTTGTGGGTTTGACCTTCATTAATTTGATCATTAGCGAGGTGCTGTGTGCCTCCCCACCCTCATTCTCCTCCCACTCCCTTACATTTTGCCAGGTGGGGAAAAGGAAGGCAAGCACCTGGACAAAACGCAAGGACGGGGGGGCATGCACGCACCTTCTTTCTCCCCTCTGGAGCTCCTCCCTCCCATTTCTTCTGGCCTTTGTGCTGAGAACTTGCGCTGAGGTAAAAGGCAAGGGAATGGGGGAAGGTTCCCATGAGCCTTCTCTCATCCAGAGCTCCCCATTCCCATTCCCTCACTTCTCACTCCAGTGCTGAGAATTCCCACCAAGGCAAAATACAAGGGAATGTAGGGGAGGGAAGGCTCACATGAGCCATCCTTCTCTCCTCTGGAACTCCCATTCCTTTGTCTCTGGCCCCAGTGCTGAGAACTTACGCTGAGGCAAAAGGCAAGGTAATGGAAGGGAAGAGTCTTATGTACTTTCCTTCTCCCCTTCAGAGCTCCCCTCCCATTCCCTTGCCTCTGGCCCAAGCATTCAAAAGGCAAGGGAGTGGGAGGAGGGAGCACCAGAAAGAAATGGGAGGGGGATCATGGGAGGTAGTTATTCATAGTTTTTCCATCTTCACAAGGGGTCTGCACCCTGAACCCTTGCAAAAGTGGATGGTACTAGTTCAAATTAATGTCAACTATAAAAGGATCACTGAATATTAAAAGATATAAAAAGGCAATTTCGGTTGAATACAGACAGAATCCAGTGTTGCCTAAGTTGACTTCTCCTTACAACAAGAATTCTGCTCCCATCCTTTATATTTACCATCAGACAGGTTTAAGCACAACCAGTCAAGTGCAGAATGTAGATCACCACCATACAAAATAGTATTTTTCATAGCTTCTTCAATGTCTTCAGTCTTAAAGGAAAATCCCTGCAAAGCCATGTACACATCCTAGAAAGAACAATATTTCTATATTTACTGTAAATACTATAAATACAAGAAGAAGAATAAGGAGGAGGAGGGGGGAATAAAGGAGGAAAAAGTAGGAGAACAGTTAATATTCTTAGCAATTCTGATGATTTGCTAGAATATATATTAATATATGCTGTTCACATGTCCCCAAAATAATCTTTCAGGAACAAGCGTCTGTAAAATACATGTTCATATGTAGATAAAAGCAGTAAAACCCTCTGACCATTGAACAAACAATGGTGAATATTTGCCTTTTCAGCTGTACAGTACAAGTCATTTTACCATCAAAATGGAACACAGGATTCCACCAAGGGGACCATCAGTTAAGTTCCAAATTTAAAGCTACAGGACTATCTATGAGTATTAATAGTTTTTTCACTACAAAATTATTACAGTGGAATACATACAGACAGAAAAGAATCAACACTGGCAATGCTCATATCCTAAACTACAACAAAGCACTGTCTGCATTACACTGTCAAGAACACTTTGCTAAGGACAGAGAAACTTGCCTTAAATATTTCTTCTTTGTAGACACTGAAAGTTTTGAAAAGGAACAACCTTCATTTATTGCTATGGTGTAACAGCTCTGTTTATCATCGCACTGAGAAAGTATTGAGCTGCACCCAATACTGAAATGGATAGGAAAAGCCATTTATTGCTAGCTATGTACATGCATCAGACTGGCCTTGGATCAGCCCCCAAAACAGACACAACATCTCTTCAAACAAATATTTCTAAGAGCTACTGAACTCAATGTTAACATTGGAAAGACTTACTCCTTAACCGTGGTTAAGGAACAAAGGGCTAACTGTGAAATCACATAGTCTTTTGCCATGAGCCCTTCTGCTCAAGTACAAATTCCCCTCACCAGACTTAACCATTATGTCAACACTGACAATAGCTACCACTTAATACTGGCTTTCCCTCTTAACCAGAGTCTTCTAACTTGCTTCAAATGAAAAACTAATGAATGGACTCTTATGCGGCATTAACCATGATTAAGGCTGTTATAGTAAGTGGCAGGGAATTTCTTCTTAATAAAGAAGGATATATAATCCCATGACCCATACCTTATGGTAACTATGGGAAAGGCAAACCTACCCAAAGGCTAGATGCTTAATGAACAGAATTTAGTTATTAATATATTCTTTCAAAAATGAGAATCCATTTACTGATGCCCAATGGAATATTCAACTCAGCTGAAGTTAGAAATAACTCCTACCCATTTTAATGAGGCCAATTCATAAAAAATCAAACCAACCTGACTTACAAGGATGTTTCCAATGATTCTCCTCACTTCCAACAATTTACTTGAGCATTAGAGCCTATTTCTTAATACTTTAAAGAATTTTTTTATTGCAATGACACACATATTTATATAGAACAAAATTTACAAAAAAAAAGGGGGGAGAAAACCTATGATGGAGGGAGGGAGATGAGAGTGGATTGTGGTATTTGAGCACGTTAAGAAACTATGTCTGCTAAACTGATAATTACTGATCAAAGTTTCAAAGAAGGCTAAATAAATATCTTTACATGTATTCTCTTTACACTTGTACTAATATACAGCAAATGTGATGGAGGGGATAGTGTTGTACTGGGACATCCAGGTCAAAGACCCCACTCAATGAATAAAGTAATTGGCTGACCTCCCACCTTGACATAGGATTGTTGTGAAAATAAAGGGGGTGGGGACAAAAAGAGTAAACATACAGCAACTTGAGCTCTCTGGAAGAACATAAAAAACATAACTAACAACATAACAAATAAACTTAAATGTGAATCCATGAAGAAGTACAGATATTTAATCCACTGCAGTACAAAAACCTCCATCTTTTTTCCCCCAGTGTCAGATAGGTATACACTAAACTGTCCTTCTTGTGCATAGCCCATGCTAGTGACACATTTCATGTTACTGAAACAAGTGGGAGTGCTTATATTTTACCTGTAATTTTTTAGCAGTAAGTCTTCGAGAAATCATTCCTTTTTCACCACTTTGTCTTTTATGCTCATTGATTATACCAATGATTCTTTTTTCCAAATTATTGTTAATCACTACCTGTGAATATAAAAGGTAATTACAACCTTAAGATGCTGTAGCAAATTGTTGGCTAAAATGTACTAAGTGCTACACAAAAACACAAATCCAATAATATATATGGGTTCATATATCATCTACTTCATACTTCTGCATTAAAGATATATTCACTAAATTGCAACAGGACTGATGGCCAAAACAAATAAAAATATAGTTCAATACTACTCATATAAAATACTTCCATTTCAGACTAAGTATCATGAAAACAAATCTCTTCCTACAGGCAGCCTTACCTTAAGAATAGATTTATCTGAGTTTGCAGAAGCACCGGAATCAGCTACAGAACCCAAGCTGTATGTTTTGGGACCTACGTAATTAAACAAACATTTTTTTGACAATTTTTACAAAACATTGCAGCTGTTTCTTTCACGTAATGCAGCTAAAAGACTTAGAACACGAGCTCATGCATGTTTACTCAAAATTAAGTCCCACTGTATGCAAAAAGGTTTACTTCCTATTAACTGTGAAGCTTGGAAGAAGACAGGTTTTGAAATGAGTAGGTCTTTGATGAATCAGTAGGAAACCAAGGCCATTATAGTACTATTACTATATAGTACTATTACGACTATAGTGCTATAGTACTATTATTCCAGTTTCTACATCCTGTGGAAATCTGGGATTTGTAGTTTACTGAGGCCAAAGAGCTCTCTGGCTAGAATTCTAAATGTCCCTCCTTAAACTGCAAACCTCAAGATTCCACTGAAAGTGGAACAATAGCACTGTAACAGTGTATAGCAGAAATGGCCTTAGTTTCCAGTGGCAAACAAATATGCTATTAGGGAAAAGAATCTGAAAGAAGTCAATTTTAGCTGTTGTTAGAAAAACTTATATAAAGGCGGATTCTCCTTTGTAAATCTAGCATGCATTGCTGCTGGACTCTGAACTGCACTGTGGTTTTCCATTGCAGGGTAAGATTCCCTTGGGCCAGTATCCTGCTGGGAATTCATATGTTTCTAGTTTTACTTTCATGGAGATTGCAGTGGGGTGGGTGGGAAGCTGTGATGGAAGTAGAGGAAGGATGTTCATGAAGCCTAGGTAGTACAGAAAAAGTGGCTGGGACAATTGCCTGTGCCATGGTCTATGCGCTGTCAGGTCTTGGTGAGTTTCCAGGACAGAATTACATGGTAACAATAAAGCACAAATATGTTATATCCTTGGAACACACTGGAGTGGGTGGGTAAGTGTTGCCCCCCGCAATCTCTGATAGCTAAAGAAGCACTGATCTAATGAGAAGACTCTTAGGCAACTAGTTTCACCCACTGGCCTAGGTAATCTGAATGCTTCCTGGCAGAAACTCTCATCTCCCATTTGATCACTGATACATCTCTCCCCTGTATTTTGTGGAAAAGAGTTCTGAAAAGCTCTGAAATCCACAGAGATGATGGTCAAGATGCTGAATCAAGACTGTGTACCTAAAATCCCCTTATGAGGTATTACTTATTAATTGTGCTATACAATCCTTGTACTGAATGGCAACATTGTGCAACTGAACTAAGAAACCAAATGCAACAGAATGTACAACCAAATGCACATTGGCATCAATGCACATTGCACAATGCACAGCCATGAGCAATGGCACTGTACTATGCACAACCATGCACAACTCCACTTCTGCAGTCTTAAACTGAAGGCTGCCATTCCACATCTGGCTTGCTGGGGGCAATTAGCTAAAATACATTGTAAACCGCTTAGATAACACTAGTTGATAGGTGGTATAGAAATAAATAAATGCTATGCTATGCTATGCAATTGAAACTGAATAGTGAAGTTTTCAAAGTGATAGCCATGTTAGTCTGTTTCAGCATTAAGAGAAAAGGGGGAGAGTAATGTAGCAACTGATCTATTTAGTTAGTTATTTTAGCTTAAATAAATCAGTTACTCTTCAATCAGCCTTAAAGGTGCTGCTAGATTTCTTGTTGCCCCATTCGTTTTAATGCCGAATACTGAGGGATTAATTACTTCATACAGCACATAATTCAGGGAACTATACAGTGCTTCCAGATGTTGGTGGACTGCATTCTCACTTGCTGCAACTTGCACTTGAACAACATCTGAGGGCAGCATGATTTCCATCTCTGACAAAGACGAACTGCAGAATTCACTGCTGTGAAATGTACTGACAACTTTGACAGCTTTCAAAGAAAACTAGATAATAGAGGTTTGGGCCTCACCAGCCACAGCTCAGAACGACTACACATCAGCATCAGTACCAGAAGTGGTATGTCTCTGTATCTGGGCCTGCAAAATGGAAGGTGCAATTGCATTTCTGTTTTGCCTTGTGGGCTTTCCAAAGGTGTCTGGCTGGTCACTAGGCAAAGAAGCTCTTGGAACAGAATAAGTCAGGGTCTCCCAAACTTTAGTCTCGTACATGTTTTGGACTTTGGCTTCCAGAACTCCTGGCTGTCGGCCAAGCTGGCTGGGGCTTCTGGGAGTTGAAGTCCAAAACATCTGGAGGACCAAGTTTGGGAACCACTGGAACAGACCTTTTGTCAGATCCAACACTGTTTTTTTAACCTCCTAGAACAGATTTTTCAACCTTTGCTCCTCCAGCTGTTTTGTGCTTCAACCCCCAGAAGGCTTCACCAGCATGGCCAATGACAGTAGGTTCTGGGGTTGAAATGCAAAACATCTGGAAGGCCAAAGACTGAGAACCACTGTTCTGAACAGAGCACCATCTCTACGAATTGGATTATTCAAGGCTACAATTCTACACACATATTTGGGAATAAGTCCTGCTGAACCCCACGGGACTTACTCCCGAGTTCTGTCTAGGGCCATTTCTGAACTAGATTGTTATAGTGCTATTATTCCACTTTCAACATTCTATGGAATCCTGGGGTTTGCAGTTTAGGGATGGGCCAAACTGCAAACCCCAGGATTCCATAGGATGTTGAAAGTGGAATAATAGCACTATAACAGTCCAGTGCGGAAAAGGTCTAGCACAGCACGGGGCGGGGGCTCCAGCGCTGGACTCCCCACGGAAACTGCTTCCCATGGGAGCAAATGAGAGGAAATCAGTGCCAGCTGGCCAGCCCTCCGGCCGCCCCCTCCCGCCCCAGGGATACCTTGCTTAAGGCGCGGGTCCTTGAGGGCCAGGCTCGGCCGGGGCGCCACCGGTCTCTTGCCGGCAGCCTCCCCGGCGGCTCCAGATTCGGCGGCGGCGGCGGCGCCCACGACTTTGGCCCGGGCAGCGGCGACGGCAGCGGGGTGGACCGCCCCGGCCCCCGCGGCGCCGCTGACAGCCTTGTGCTTTTTGTTCTTGCCGCCCATGACACCGCCACGCTCCCCTCCGCGACGGAACCCGCGCGCCAAAGCCCCCACGCCGGCTCTGCTTACATCCGGGCACGGCGAGAAACCCGGAGCGACCGGCTTTCCGATTGGGCTACGTAAAAAGACGGGCACGGCCGACTTCTGACGTCTTCTGACAATCACTTCCGCCCAGAGCGGCGAAGGCGGCGGGGCCTAGGGGAGGAAAACGGCTTCCGCTGTCAATAGTCTGGGAATTATTTTTCTCTCTTGCGCGGGAGCGCGGAGTAAAGGATCTGTTATGCCATCTACTGACGATTGATGAAAAACACCTAAATTAATAGATAAGGGGTCTCTTTCACGTACATAGGCCATTCCGCCACTACACTGGTATAGTGCTATTATTCCATTTTCAACATCCTGTGGGGTTCTGAGGTTTGCAATTTAGGGAGGGGCTTTTAGAATTATCAGCCAGGGAGCTCTTTGGCCTCAGTAGACTGCAAACCTCAGAATTCCACAGGATGTTGAGAGTAGAATATTAGCACTATTAATAGCATAGTGTGGAAATGGCCATTATTACAGGCTTGTGGGGGAAAATACCATGAACCCTTTCACAGTGCACAGTTTATAGTGCTGCTATACCACTTTAACTTCCACAGTTCCATCCTGCGTAATGCTTGGATCTGTAATCTCGTTGTTGGGTGCTTTCAAGTCTTTCCAGATTTTAGAGGGACCCTATCCCGGGGTTTTCTTGGCAAGATTTCCTCGGGGGGGGGGTTGCCTTTGGCTTCCTCTGAAGCAGAGTGTGACTTGCACAGTAGGTCTCCATGGCTGAGTGGGATTCGAACCCTGGTCTCCAGAGTCAGTCCCACACTCAAACCACTACAGTAAAATCATAGAATCATAGAGTTGGAAGAGACCCTAGGGGCCATCCAGTCCAACCCCCTACCATGCAGGAACTCCCATCAAAGCATTCGCAACAGATGGCCATCCAGCCTCTGCTTAAAAACCTCCAAAGAAAGAGACTCCACCACACTCCGAGGCAGCACATTCCACTGCCAGACAGCTCTGACCATGGAAGTTCTTCCTTAGGTTCAGGTGGAATCTCCTTTCCTGCAGCTTGAATCCATTGCTCCTTGTCCTAGTCTCTGGAGGACCAGAAAACAAGCCCACGCTCTCCTCGACATACACCACTTCAAATATTTAAACATGGCTATCATGTTCCCTCATAACCAGTCTGATTGGTAATCTCAGGAAGGGGATTTAGCATTCTCAAAGTCAAAGCACTCCAGGGCCTAAATAAACTACAAACCCTGGGGATTCCATAGAATGCTACTGAACCCTAACACTATCACGATAGTTAATAACAGTTCTGTTATTGTGTCTTGCAAAAGGGACCCACAAGTCAATTAAAGCTGGATTCCATAAACCAAGATCACGAAGGACAGCTCCCTCATTGCCAACAGACACTCCACTATTTATCCATTAGAATTAAAAAGACATCTGCGTATCATGTTACTGTAGGCGGGCCCCTGGAATATGATAAACAGCATACATTCCAACATTTCACGGATGAAAACTGGGATACATGTAGCCAAGCAACATGAGACTATGGCCATTTCCGCACTAGCCTGTTATAGCGCGATGATTCCACTTTCAACATCTTCCGGAATCCTGGGGTTTGCCCGGCCCCTCTCGAAACTGCAAACCCCAGGATTCCAGAGGATGTTGAAAGTGGAATCATCGCGCTATAACAGGCTAGTGCGGAAATGTCCTTGGTCAAGATGGCAAAAGTTATTAATGAGGAAGAGCATATAAGCTGAGAGAGACTGAAGCAATTTACTTTTACCTGAGCTGACTGGGGAGGATTCCACCCTATCCTCTCCTCTTCCCCGAATTAATTGCCAACTGCTTTTGCACTTTGAACTCAGTTTGCATAAATTGAAGTAATCTGAGGACAAGTGGGGGGAAATGGGGCATTTTAAACGTAGCTGAAAAAGGGGGACAACAGAGGATTAATTGGGTTGTTCCTGCCCAAATCAGGAAAGCCAAAAGGTATGAAATAGTCTCTCATCTCCATTCTAGAGGTCCGAGTCTCTTTCTCCCCGACTCCTGTTGAAGGGGTTAAATCCAGGGAATTGCTACTTGAATAGGAAAATAAGCGAATTGAATTGAGTTTCTGAGTGAAACAGCAGATGTAACCTTGAAAGCTTGCTCTCCAAAAAGGCTCACTTTGTACTTTTATCTAAGAATGGCTAAGAGAATATGTCGGGAGGATCAGTTGGCCATGAGCTATAATTTGTATCATTTTCTAACTCACTCTTTGTTCTCTTCTGTACACGTGTGTGCTAAGTTAATGATGTAATGGAAAGTTAACCAAAAATCTTTTTCTTCTGTGATGGGCTGGCTAAATGAATGATTGATTGCTGACATGGAAGACCAAAGGCATATAGTGATGCTACCTTAATTAATCGGCACGCCAGTTCTGGGATAGCTGTCGTCCTTGCGCAAGTGATTGGAAAAATAAAAAGGCTTTTTGATTTTTCCCTGAAAACTTGGTCTTCGTCTCTTTTCTGGCCACAACATTTCTGGTGCATTGGCCGGGAAACGGGGGAAGGGGCTATTCTGTCCCCCTTGACGGACGTTTGGACGTCGGGGATTGCGGCCCCCCCCTTGACAAAACCCAGGGCGCCTTCGACCTTTTGTCAAAGATGTTTGGTTGGGGGAGTGGTGGCGTCCGTGGCGACAACAATCCAGTCAACAGACCTCAGGTTACAGCTGGAAACCAAGCCTCCCATGGCCCTTTGGTGAGTAAAACCCCCCTTATGTTTGGAAGGGGGAAGGGGGAACTGATCACTCCCTGAGTTTCGGCTGAGTACCTCTCAGCAGTGGAGAGCGAAACCCCGAAAACTCTTGGTATGGCGGAATAATAAATGAGATGTCTCATTTATGGTTTAATGGGCCTGATGGGAGGCTGTTTGTCTGAATGAAAGAAGCGTGTATGATTTGAGTGAATACCGCAATTCCTAAGTCCGTGCTGTTGATCGTCCAGGTGGCTAGGTCAGCATTAGAGTGACTGGAGTCAAAACCCCTTTGTGTGGGTGTACGGGACCCCCTTCACCCGTGCGTCAATCCCATTCCCATTGTGTCTTGTCTGGAACGTGGGAGGAAATGGGAGGGGGAGAGAGCCGGCAGACTCCTCTGGGCTGTATGTTAAAGAATTTTAAAAGAGGATTTAGTGGAAACTTTACTATTGCTGCTATAGTGTGGGAAAAAATGGTTTGTTTCCTCTCTAGTTGTCTCTCGGCGTTTGAAGCCATTTCCTGAAGCCCCTCCTCCTTGGGGTCTCCGGAGTAAACCATGTAGTCATTTGTTGTTTTAAGCCAGAAGTTAACTCAGCCAGAGGCTGGGAAATGGCGGAAATTAAGTCAGTGCAAAACCTCAGGTGTTAATGAGAAATAGTGAGGAAGCAATGCCGAATCTCATTGTTTTCTCTAAGTGTAAGAGGAAAGAAAAAAAAGGAGCTTGATTTTGCAATTCAGGCAGTGGGGGCAACGCGTTTCAGCCTGATAGAAAGTAAGGCGTTTTCCAGGACCAAGTCTGACCTCTTTAATGGAGATTTAATGGGCCGGCAATTAACAGCTCAGTTTCCAAGGAAATAGTGGAAAGGAGAAGGGAGGCTTGATATTGAATAATGAGAGTCATGCCAGCAGTTGGAAAAGATTCTCCTCTAGTACTTTTGCAACATTTCTAAGCAAAGATAACAATTCAATGAGCAGAGTTCAGCTTACAGAGTTCTATTGTTTAAAAGCTGCATCTGAAAAGGAAAGAAAAAAGAGAACTCTGCGCTCACCAGGAATTCCCCCTCGCCCCTCCCTGTTGAAAGAGGAAAGAAAAAAAACTGACAGCCCTCTTTGGCCACCTCTTGAAGCGAGGAGCCTGATTTTGCAATTTTAATGCCCAGACTGGCAGCAGGAAAGTTTGAAAACTCATGCTCAAGGCTCCTTTTAGAATCAAGTAACACTGAAAGGGGGGGACAGGCAGTTTCTCCCCCTTTTAACGACAGAAGTAAGTCTGGTTACAGGGAGAAAGGAAACTTCAGTGAATATTTAAAGAGCTGTCAGTTTGCAAATTCCCATCTATTCACCATCACTTAAGGCTGTGTATGCAGTGGTGGATAAGACTCAGAAGAAATTTGGAAGAGGTCCCATAATTTTAGATAGTCCTCCTGAGGAACCAGAAGAACTACGTATACTCCCGCCATATGTTCCAGCAATTTACAACCAGGAGGTACAGGCAGAAGAGGTTCTAGTAGTGCCAGCAGCAGAAGTCCAAGCGTCCCTATGGCGGCACAAGCCACTGGACCTCCACCTATGCAACCAGCCAACACTAAAGACCCCTGGGGGGAAGATATTACTGGGAAGCTCAATGAATCCCTTCATCAATCAACAGTCTGTGGAAACACAAGGCCCCCCCCCCGGTACCTCCTCCCCCTTCGGTGACAAATATGCAGATTCCCCAAGAATCAGGAACTTTGAAAAGCCTACATCCCATATTACCAGCAGGGGAAAGGGAAACGGCACATCCCCTGAGCCCCACAGATGCCTTCAGTCTTAGAAATGGGCCCAAGGTGAAAGCAAAAAAAAAAAAAAAAAACCCAGCTTGGGAGGCCAGCCCTTTCTAATCCAACAAATAGAAAGGAGGAGGAGAAGGGGGAAGTTCAGGAATGACGGACTTAAAAAAGCTGCAAAACTCTATTTGACAATGAGTTTTTGGAGAAGCAGTTGACATAGGAATCTTGAACACATGGGAATTGTAGTACCTGAATAAATTTCCCCCCAAGAACCCTTGGGAATTCCAATGCAAAAGAACAGAGAAGTAGAGCCCCCACAGAGGCTTTGAAGCTGCAGCGGCAGCTCGTTAGGAGACAGCCACGCTTCACCCTACCGGTTTCTTTACTCAGGTGCCCGCATGCCTGTTTGCCTGTCCTTCCCCTGAGGAGACAGATGGGGGGAGAATGGAAGTGGCGGCAGATGCAGCGGAGGCTGCCCGAGGGATATGAGCAGCAGAGGCTGAGAGGATGCAGCCGAGGCTGGGAGAGACAGAGAGGGAATAGGTGGCATACTCTCCCCCATGAGCGGCGAAGACTGGAAGGTATGGGCACTGTTGAAAAACCCGCCAGGGGCATTATCATCAATAGGAAAAACATCACAGCCAACACGAGGCAGCAGGCTAACAGTCTTTATTGCGGGCAATAGATCAAGTAGCAGACTATTAAGTTACAGCACAGCGAGCCATCTCCTCGTCCAGAGCAGAAAGGAACAGGAAACAAGAAAAAGGCACAGCCTGTTCAAAAGCCGTGTTTTTAAGTATACATATTCACTAACAAGGCGTTCCCTTAACCATAACAATGTTGCGGCTACTGGCAGCAGAAGACCTTGAATACGTTTAGGTTTCACATGGGAAGCATTCACAGAAAGCTAGACTAAACAACTACAAGCAGCTCTGCGTTCTCACCCTCTAGTGGTGGGAAAATATGAAGCCAGGAGTAACAACAGGTCCCATCATGCTACTCAACCTGTGACACTCCCCTACTCCTTGCGAAATATTTTCAGCTACCTTGCTTTGGAGACTCCATCAACCCCAGTTTGCTAACGTGCTGACCAAATGCATTAGCAGGAAGTGGCTTGGTAAACACATCAGCCACGTTTTCTTCTGAAGACACATAGGTAAGGGACACTTTTCCTTCTTGTACATATTGTTTCACATTGTGAAATTTGATGTCAATGTGTTTTGATCAGAAGACACCCGGTCAGACACTGCCATTTGAATGCAGGCTTGTGAATCACAACATATTTGTATTGGTAATGGCACAGACACATGCAGGTCTTGTAGCAACTGCAAGGACCAAACCAACTCAGTACAGAGCGCAGATAGGCTCACAAACTCTGCCTCTGCAGTTGATAAAGCAAGACTATTTTTTAGCCTTCCAGTCAATTGCTACATCACTGTATTTGACAAGAAAACCAGTTGTGCTTTTGCGGTCCACAGTATCCTCAGCGAAATCACTGTCTGATGAACAGACAAGGTTTGGTATCTGATCAGGACAAATGCTTAGGCAATAATCAAGGGAACCCTTTAGGTACCTGAGTACCCTTTTCACACCCTGCCAATGATACTGGGTTGGCTTAGCACACGCTCTGCCCAGAATGTTGACACTTAAAGCAATATCAGGCCGGCTAGTACCAGCTAAGTACAAAAGGCTCCCAATGACAGACTGATATAGGTGTATATCAGGAAATAATTCCTCACAGGTATTTTTCAAAAAACCTGGCACCATTGGAGTTTGTACCGGTTTGCAGTCAGACATTTGACACAATTCTAACAATTTTACAATCTTTTGTTTCTGACACAGCAGAATACCTTTTTCAGTTCTCTGTACTTCAATTCCAAGAAAGCTCTGTACTGGGCCTAGGTTTTTCACCTGAAACCTTTTCCCCAGCTCTTTCCCAAACACTTGCACTTGTTTTTGTGTAGCACTGACCAAGCACAGATCATCCACATATGCAAGGAGAATTTCCAAACTCTCCCCTTTCCTTCGAACATATACACAGGGATCAGCAAGGCAAGGATCTTGCAAGAACCCGCGTGCCACTAGGCGCGCTTTATATTTCACATGCCCATCAGCAGTGGGTTTCAACTTGTAGACCCATTTGCTGTCAATTGGCTTCACACCCTTGGGCAAATTACAAAGAGAATACACATCATGCTGAATAATGGAATCCATTTCACTCTGCATTGTATCCCACCAGGGTTCTGCCTGTTGCTCAGGCATTTTCACAACATCAGCAAAGCACTGAGGCTCACAGTTTACAGCGCACACACGAACTGCGAGAGACTCAGGGGAAAAACGTTTAGGTGGAATGCCTTTCGTTTTTCTTTGAGACCGTCTGGGGATGGGACGATCCTGCAAAGGTTCGTCCCTGTCCTCAGCACTGCGAGACCTTTTCACTGAGCCCTCGCGTTCTCTCTCCCCTGTGCAAGACCTTCGCACATCACTTACAGCTCTTCTCCTCCACGCGCCTCTTTCCTCCTCTGTTTCAACCCTTGAGGAACTGGGAGCGGAGGCAGGGAGTGGAGCAGAGACTGAAGGCTGCAGTGGCTGAGAAGCTGGCAGACCAGCCACAGGGAGAAAAACTTCAGACGCTGCCTGAACACGCGACCAATTAGCGTGTTCCTCAAAAGAGGCATTCCTAGACACCACACAGGAATTGCCACCAGCGTAAAAACGATACCCCTTGCAGTTGGGCTCATAGCCAACAAAACGCATACGCTGGGCCTTAGGCTCCCCCTTCCTTCTTTGCCCCTTGGGGATGTGCACCCAAGCAAAACTCCCAAAGACTCTCAGATGTGCAATGGAAGGTTGTTTACCAAACAAACACTCATAGGGAGTAGTATTAACCACAGAACTCCACAGCCTGTTGTGTATGTAACAGGCAGTCAGAATTGCCTCACCCCAAAAACTCAGAGGCAGATCTGCATCAAGCAGCAAACTATGCATTCGAGTCTGCAGAACTCCTGCATTCCGCTCAGCCACTCCATTCTGATGAGGAGAATAGCCGGCAGTCGCCCTGTGCACTATACCCTGTTTTTTGATCCATTGTTGCAAGGTCTCCGACAGGAATTCCATTCCTCTGTCGGTTTGAAGCTTTTGCAGGGAATAACCAAATTGCCTTTCAACCAAGGAACACCAGTTCTTGAGAACTTGACACACATCAGACTTTTGTTTCAACAAATAGCAGAAAATGAACCTGTTAAAATCGTCTACGAGAATGACGAAATATCTAGCTCCCCCTAGGGAAGGTTTACTCATAGGACCCACAATATCACAGTGTACCAACTGAAATGGGGCGGTTGGTACACGAAAACTAACTCTCGGTGCTGGGAGTTGTTTAGATTTAGCCTGCTTGCAAATAGCACAGTCAAGAAAGACATTACAAGGCTTCAAAGTACACCCTTTACAACAACCAGCAAGCCTCTTTAACACAGGAAAGCTTGCATGCGCTGCGCGCCGGTGGAGGAGATGAAGGCACTCATCATGTTGTGGGACATTGCCATACACATTACACACAGTGTGTCGTGGCTCAAGAAAGAACAGCCTCCCTTCTCGTGTAGCCACAGCACATACCACCCCATCTTTGAGGATTTTACCTTGCTTCCCATAGAACTCAACCTTGAACCCTGACTCTGTTAGTTGCCCCACAGAAAGCAAACAGAAATCAAGAGAGGGAACAAACAAAACATTTTTCAAACCCATGTCAAGGGCAGGGACAAAAGCTACACCTTCGCCACAAACTTTAGCCTTTGTCCCATCAGCTAATGTCACAGAGGAAACACTGGCAGAATCCAAACAGTCAAATAAATCTTCAGAATTGACCAGGTGCTGTTGAACAGCCGCTGTCTAGAAGCCAAACGGAATCACCTGCGTCCTCAGAGCCTGAAATAGCGTCTCCCACGGCAACAGCAACTCTCAGCCGTCCTCTGGCCCGACCTCCTCTGCCTCCTCTGCCACGGCCCCTGGCACCGGCGCCTGTGAAGCTTTGCTCCCCTTGCTTCAGGAGCGGGCAATCACGCTTCAGATGAGAAGCAGACCCACAGCGAAAGCACCTTCGCACAGCATGGGCTCTCACCAGCCCCTCCTGCCTCGCCTCAGCAGCCGGAGAACTTTTTCTCCCAGCACAGGCCTCTGCAGCTGGAGCCGGCTGTGTGGGAGTCTCTGCATTCCT
Source organism: Iguana delicatissima (assembly GCA_948472985.1). Taxonomy (NCBI): domain Eukaryota; kingdom Metazoa; phylum Chordata; class Lepidosauria; order Squamata; family Iguanidae; genus Iguana; species Iguana delicatissima. Next base: position 73,973 of record CAOKZL010000724.1, on the reverse strand, counting down.
TGCGCGCTTTTCCTCTTCTTCCAGCAGACGAGCAGAAACCAAAGGAACGGTTAACTCCCTCTCTGGCATGGATTGAAGAGAGGACACCACCAGATTCCAGGAACTATCAAGAGAATTCAAGACGCAAAATACCTTGTCACTTTCAGGCAACACTTTGCCTCTCTCCCGAAGTGACGAAAACAGCTCCAACATCTCAGCCAAATGCTGCCTCACCGGGACACCGGGGGCCAGTTTCATCCCATATAAACGGGCGCACAGGGCGTACTTGGCGGCTGCTGATTGACTCAAAAACAACTCCCGCAGCCTCGCCCAGGCCTCACGAGGGGTGGCAAGATCCCTGATATGCATGAGCTGGTCATCCTCCACAGCCAGAAAGAGGACAGACATGGCACGCCTCGTTGCCGCTGCTATCTCCGCAGCAGTCCCCTGCAGAGTTGGGGGAGCTGTGAAAGCACCCCACAGCCCCTCAGCTTGCAAATACTTTTCCATGCGAGCTGACCATGCCAAGTAATTAGTTGCATTTAGCTTAACGAGAGGCAGGCCCCCAGGCACCACATGAGCCATCGTAAAAACACCTCAAAAAACACCTCTCAAAACCATCCTCTGCTACCATGTTGAAAAACCCGCCAGGGGCATTATCATCAATAGGAAAAACATCACAGCCAACACGAGGCAGCAGGCTAACAGTCTTTATTGCGGGCAATAGATCAAGTAGCAGACTATTAAGTTACAGCGCAGCGAGCCATCTCCTCGTCCAGAGCAGAAAGGAACAGGAAACAAGAAAAAGGCACAGCCTGTTCAAAAGCCGTGTTTTTAAGTATACATATTCACTAACAAGGCGTTCCCTTAACCATAACAATGTTGCGGCTACTGGCAGCAGAAGACCTTGAATACGTTTAGGTTTCACATGGGAAGCATTCACAGAAAGCTAGACTAAACAACTACAAGCAGCTCTGCGTTCTCACCCTCTAGTGGTGGGAAAATATGAAGCCAGGAGTAACAACAGGTCCCATCATGCTACTCAACCTGTGACAGGCACCGTTAAGCCTAACAATAAGTAGCAGGAACAGAGGAGTCAGTCCCGAAAGGGGGGGTTCACCCCTCCCTTCCTTAGTTGGTCTGATGTTTGGAATTTTAGAACCGGGTGGAAGAGAAAATAAAATGCAGCAGAGTCAAGCGGCTGACAGAAAAAGCTAGCAGGGCAGCCAAAAGTCCAGGAGCTGCAAGGGGCTGAAGAGGGCAAAGAGGAGCAGCTCAGCAGCCTACGACCATACCACCCTGAACACGCCCGATCTCGTCTGATCTCGGAAGCTAAGCAGGGTCGGGCCTGGTTAGTACTTGAATGGGAGACCGCCTGTGAATACTGGGAGCTGTAAGTTTTTGTAAAATCCAAAATAAGGTAGAGGTCAGAAGATGAGAAGGTGGTAGGAGACCCCAGAAGAGGAAGAGGGTCTCTGGGAGTGTGCCAATGTGCCCAGTGTGGGCAGAAGAGGCATAGGCGAGAAAAATCTGGACAGATGGTGAAGACAGTCAGAGAAGGATGTGGATATGTGGTGGATGTGGAAGAGGACAGCAGAATAGATGGTCCAACTGGCATATGCAGGGACCAAGTGAGAGGTGATGTATGGTGAGAATCCTTTTGTGGAAGACGACAGCAGAACTCCATGAATAATGTCAGTGGTCAGCAGTTAAGAGGAAAAGTTTTGTTCCTCACCCCATAAACAGCACAGGGCAAGGGCTCGGAGTTGTGACATTCTGGTGAGAAACGTTGGCAGCAGAAGTATGGAGAATATGGGAAAGGGCCGAGTCAGAACTGCAAGTAGCGCCCCCTCACCAGTTCCCGATAAGGTGGAAACAGGAAAGGCTCCCTGGCGCAGTCCCAGCAGGATGGAGGAGGTGATGGAGCGCCCCTACAAGCAAGCTGGGAGAAGAGGTGACGGCGCACCTCTGAGTTGGGAGGGAGAAAATAAGGGAGCATTTCTGAGAGGCGATAGAGCGCCTCTCCAGTTTGGAAGTGGAATTGCAGTTAAGGGACTCTGGCTGAAGAAGGCAGAGGAGAAGGAAAAGAGAGATGCAAGCTGTGAGACAGCTAACAGATCGACAACAGCCCTGAAAAAGCCCACACACCATATAGGCTCAAACAACAGACCTGCATTTGTCCACAAGATCATCAAAGATTAAACCACTGTTCCAGGAATCACCCGGAGGAGTCACATTGTACCTGCAGACCTCAGAATTTAAGGAAACTGGAGAAGATGAAACAAAATCCTGAAGACACAGTAGTTCAACGTGTATGGCCCAGATAACAGCCCTGGCTATGTTTTTTGGACTGGATACCAGCACAGGGCAAATGGCATGATACCACATTCACCTTAGCCCATTTTATAGAAACCTCTCACTCTCATTCCATGTGCAGCCCACAACAGAGAAACCAGGAGTGTTTTTGTTTTTCCCAGAGCCCCATTATGATGGGGAAGAAGATGCAGTACACACCTCACAGAGTCATAAAGTTGTCACCTTTCAGCAAAAGCCCTTTTGGATGGATTAAGGGAACATAACTCTACAGGAAGGAGTTAGTGCGTTAGGGAAAGCTCTGAGTATGACAAGGGAGGAAATGTTAAAACAGGGGCTTCTTTCCCTACAAGCACAGGCACACCCTCTCAAACCAGGAGACATGGGTGAAGGATTGGGGGCAACCTGGACATGGGTGGAGGAGACCTATCAGGTAGTAGTGACAACCCCCACTGTGGTAAAGGTGGCCAGGATGTGGTGGTTGCAACTCGGGACACATGCATCATTTTATGCATGATCAGATTTTGAATGTGGAAAAATACCATGGGTTGAGGTAGGTATAGGAGGGGCAGGAAGTCTGGTTTACCTATTTTATCACTAAGGATTGGAAGATATGTGTATATGGCAAACAGGCATGCCCAGGGAAATGTCTCAATGTTAACTTCTTTTCAGTTATAGCATTGGTTTTATTGAGTTGTGTGAGAAAAGGGGAGTTGGTCCTCCATAGTCAGTTCTGGAAAGCAACCAGTTTTTACAATGGTAAATAGGTATATGGTTCATCTTCTGGGATGAATTGATTTGGCCACTGAGGAAATCACTTTTCACTCAGTGCACAAATTGATATAGTTTGGCTGGCCAAGAATGAAAAGGATTCACAAAAAAAAGTAACAGGTGCAATATGGACAACACATGATCCCCATGGAGGGAATTGGTTTTCATGCAGGGCAGATGCGTTGTTGGTTGTCAGCCCAGCATGAAATAGGTTTAAACTATCTCTTCAGTTGTGAAGGGGTACTCAGTATTTTGGTTAAATACAACCTGTTGTCATTATGTAAATAAGTTGAATGCAAAAAGGGGAAATGCATTTTGAAGTATACAATATTAGAAGATCATTCTAGTGGTCTACAGGCACGTGGACATGATTATTGGGTTCCCTAAGTGAGTATGGGTAAAGGCACTGTATGCAGAAGTACTTTGTACTAACGTAATGGCCTTCCTAAATCTGCCTGTCTTTACTCTGCATGTTAAAGTGTTTTCTAATCTGTAATGCTCAAGTCAATGGAAAGAGAAAGCTGTTGTGTACGCCTAAATGGTGATTGCAGAAAAGGGGGGTCAGAAGAATTCTGGGCTAGACAATGCAACTGGCACTCCAGGGCTGCCAGGCGACGCATGTCAGATCCAGCAACTGCTGAGGAAAGAAGGATTCTGGGCTAGACAATGCAACTGGCACTCCAGGGCTGCCAGGCGACGCATGTCAGATCCAGCAACGGCTGAGGAAAGAAGGATTCTGGGCTAGACAATGCAACTGGCACTCCAGGGCTGCCAGGCGACGCATGTCAGATCCAGCAACTGTTGAGGAAAGAAGGATTCTGGGCTAGATGATACAACTGGCACTCCGGTGGCTGCCAGGCGTCGTACATCAGACCCAGCAACTGCTGAGGAATAGAAGATTGGGGCTAGATTTCTGCTGGGGTTACTCCAGGAAGCTAACCTCTCTACGCACAAATCAGACCCCCTCCGTTATTGGGAACAGTGTGTAATGTGTGTTAGTGAATCCTAATGCTGCTATGTATTCTGCTGCTATGTATCACTTGTGCTATAAGGAAATAGGAAATAGTACATGCTTGAAATTGCAAAGTTTTGAATTTAGCATGAAGGGGGGAATGAAGGGGTTAAATCCAGGGAATTGCTACTTGAATAGGAAAATAAGCGAATTGAATTGAGTTTCTGAGTGAAACAGCAGATGTAACCTTGAAAGCTTGCTCTCCAAAAAGGCTCACTTTGTACTTTTATCTAAGAATGGCTAAGAGAATATGTCGGGAGGATCAGTTGGCCATGAGCTATAATTTGTATCATTTTCTAACTCACTCTTTGTTCTCTTCTGTACACGTGTGTGCTAAGTTAATGATGTAATGGAAAGTTAACCAAAAATCTTTTTCTTCTGTGATGGGCTGGCTAAATGAATGATTGATTGCTGACATGGAAGACCAAAGGTATATAGTGATGCCACCTTAATTAATTGGCACGCCAGTTCTGGGATAGCTGTCGTCCTTGCGCAAGTGATTGGAAAAATAAAAAGGCTTTTTGATTTTTCCCTGAAAACCTGGTCTTCGTCTCTTTTCTGGCCACAACACTGTGACCATTATAGAAAAACGCAGAATTTAAAAGGAGAGTGGAAAATGTACTTTTGTGGATTCAGCGTTCAGAATCCCTCTTCATCCTGGCCATGGTGGCTGGGGAACTGTGGGAGTTGCTAGTGCAAAAAAGTAACTTTTCCAAACTTTGATTTCCGCTGTATTTAGAAAATATATGATTTTATATCTGAAAACTATAACTGGAAGATGGAGCATTACTCTTTCCAGAGTAGGCTTTATTTCTTTCTAAACAGCTAACACCATATAACATTCAAGCAAGAAATTCACAGTACGTATCTTCAAAGTCTTATCTCTATGGCTCACTGGTGACATTTAATGTTTATCGGAAGTTCGGGTTGCGTGCTGCTCTATTCTTTTTTAACTCTATCAGTGCGCGCGCGGTGCATGGCGGGAAGCGGTGGCCGGACCTTGTGGGGAAGATGGCGGACGCCTTCGGGGACGAGCTGTTCAGCGTGTTCGAGGACGATCCCGCTGCCGCCTCCGGCTCGAAGAAAACGAAGGGAGCGCCTGAGGCAGCCCCTCCTCCTGGGGGCAAAGTTGGGTGAGGAAGAGGCGGGAAGCTTGACAGAGGGGGCGGACGGGACGAGGTAGCGGCGTGTTTGGTGTGGAGTGCCCTGTTCCTGTGGACCTGGCTGTACCTGAGGGGTGTCTCTTCTGCTGTGTGTTTTAGTGTTCTCCGTGTTTAGCGCACTATATGTTTTATACACCCGGGAGATGTTCGGGAAGGGTTGGATTAAAACTTCCGGAATTCCCGAGGCAGCGTGGCTGGGGACGGTGTTGGCTAGGGCGTTCTGGGAGTTGTAGTCCAAAATGAAATGCCAGCAATTTGGATGTTCCGTGCTAGGCGGGCTGAGCAAGTTATGGTTCAGCCCAGATGATGTTGGACTGTACTTCCCATCATCCCTCTCCATTATTAGGGTTGATGGGAATTCCAGCCTAACATCATTTGGCAAGGGGGAATAGGTTGACACACGTTGATCGAAGGGAATGTGTGTGATAGGCTGCAGTTGGTGAAGGGTCAGATAAAACAGGAGGCCCATGAAGCTTCTGGTTTCTCTCAGTATTTCTTCATTTGCAGAGCTTGTGGTATGGAAGTATATAGACTGTGAGTAAAGCATTCAGAGTTAAGAGGATCCCATTATGCTTGTGTTGTCTAGTGCACACACACACGGACACACACAGCCATAACTTTCTTTCCCTAGCAGCAGTGCCACCTCCATGTTTTAGATACTTGTGTGCAAGATGCTGTGAAGTGGGGAATCTCCTCACTTGTCTCATACACCTCCTATTTGAAATGGTCACCCCCTTCTTATGCTCTTTCTTCTACTTTTTAAAGGCTCGTTCTTCACAGGTGCCCAAAAGGAGAGTGTGAGCCTAGAAAAAGACTTTGTTCCATCTTGTCAGTCTTGCCATTTTTTTTGCATGGTTGACAAGGGTAGGCAGAATTAGGCAGTGTGAAGCAGGAGGGCTTGACAGCTTTTGGAGTCAGCATTAGGCTTTAACTGGAGTTCAGTGATGTTGGCCTCTGATGAGAAGCGTACTGCGTACTGGAGAGCTTCATTGTATAAAATTGTTTGGGCTGTCCTTGATGGTTTTTAAAAAACCCAGTTCTGGCTTCTTACAGAAATTTCTTAGCTCTTTATTTTTTTCTAGAAATGTAAGGCTCTTTTACATATATAAAGAAAGAGTCTATATGCAGTATTCTACTAAAACTGCTTGTTAACAAAAATAAATTAAATAATATAATATAAATATACCAGTATATTGTTTTGACTGTTCTGCTTTCATTTCACTGTTCTTTATTATCTTTGCCATAAAATATCAGGCTCTTTTAATTCTCTTTCACTAGTATAAAAATACTCACATTGTTCCTACTGTGATTTGTTTTCTGGCTCTACTGCATTGAACTAGTGATAATGACCTATGTCTAAAGGAGTGTTTCTGTGGACAGAATTGAGTATGTTACACTTTGACTCTCAGAACAATAAAACACAAGGTAGATGGAAAGTAAAATTAAGGTAACACATGGGTCCTGGTTTTGAACATGACATTTTGTGGCAACATGACAGAAACCAAGGCAGAAGGAGGCAGGCAGGTGGTGGTGACAATTGTGTGAGTTTCGCTCCACCAGTCTTTCAACAAGTTAAATTTTTGCAGCTTAAGGTATATTGTATGCAGATTTGACATCAGAGTGACTTCTTCAGACAACCTGCTTCCGCTTAATTTTCTTTATTTGATGACAAAAAAAATCGGTGATTATTATAGGAAATGTCTAATGTGCTGGAACAAGGGAATTCTAGGACACTAACATCTTCACTTCTTCCTTCCCTTGGCAAGCCTTACCCCCTACCCCAAAATGCTACACAGAGTCAGGGGACCTGTCAGAAAGGATTGTCAGGGACACTGAAGAGGCGTTCCCAAATGTCAAACAGAGCTATCTTCCATTTTGAGGGTTCACTAGATTTCAGGAAACTGACCTTCCCCTTGAGCTATTGTGTTAGAGCCCAGTCCATACAGGAAAGTCCTACAGCTTTCTGTACAGCGTATGAAAGGTCTTGCTGCAGAGAAAGGGACTAGGAAGTCAGCTTCCTGGAACTTTGTCCTGTCAACACGATTTGGATATGCTCTCTGACCATCTGTTTTGCTTGGTTTATGTTTAGTTCATGATTATTTACTCATAATGACCTCTTCTAATGTTTGGGTTTCAGAAAGCGATCAGATGGCAAATCCACAGCATCATCTAAATTTCCAGCCAAAACTAAACGAGATGAAGAAGTTGATAATGGAGACATTACAGTTTTGGGGAAAAAGCCAAAGTTGGAAGATTTCACTACAGAAGATCTCAAGTAAGAATTAACTCTTTATTTGAGTTTATTGGGAAATAGTTACAAAGGTGATACTGTATATTTGTGATTTTAAAAATAGGAATGGTTGCTGTATGGCAACTGTACAAAAGAAAATTACAATAAAAGCCATTATTCTGTGTTAGAGGAGTATTATAAGTATTTGCATGTATACTAATTTCTTTTACCAATATTTTTAAGAAGGGATGTTACAAAGCTTGACATGACAACTCTATCAGGATATGTTGGTGCTTGCATGTATATGTAACTACATGGAAATTGTTGGTGAAATTGAACATTGTATCTCACCAAGGCCAAGAAGGGTTGCACCAATACCTGAAAGGAACCATCCTTCTTGGCTCCAAGTCAACTTCTAAGAAAAACTATAGAAATGTAATAATAAATAGTAATTAATAGTGCCATTGAGTATTAATAGTAAATATTAGGAGTAAATAGAATATTAATACCCCCAGGGGCAATCAGATGTTTAAGTGATGAGTTCTGTATTCTAGGATAGTATCGTACACTTGGCAAATAGTATAATATGGACAGAAAGTCATGCTGAAAGGGCAGGTCACCTTTCTGCTTTAACCAAAATACCTTCTGGGAATCTATCTGCTGATGGACTCTTTTTTGGACAAAGAGCTCTGATTTCTGAGAAGAAAGTCACTGCATCCTACTTCTGGAAGCCTCCTGTTGTGCTGTGCTGTGACCACTAGCTAGATTTGTCCTTTAAGATGATAGTTCTCTTTCTCTCTCTTAGACCTCTCTCCTCCCATCTGAGAATCTTATTTCTTTATTCTCTTTCTTAAAGTCCTGGCTCTGGCTTTAGAGGACTCTGATAACTCTGTCTTCTTTGTTGCTGTAATTCAACACAATTGTAACAGTATATTTCACTTCAACTGCTCTGACAACCTCCTGTGCTATTCTGAGATTTGTAGATCAGTGAAGCACTAGAGCTTTCTAGCAGAGAATTCTAGATATTCTTCCCTCAGCTGCAAATCCTAGGATGCCATAGGAAGGAACCATGACAATTAAAGTGGAATCATAGTACAAGGGCTCCCAAAGTGCAACATTCCTCAGATATTTCCCAGGAAGTTCTAGTGAGACTTGAGAGAGGTAATTTCTTTCTCCCATCAAATCTGTATTTTAGGAAGATTTTTCTCTCCACATCGGCAACTCTACCACCTATTCTCTCTTTGCTATCTGTGAAGTTTAGTGAAAGTTTTATATTGTTCCTACTCTTCAGCTTTTCTTTACTTCCTTCTTTTATTAGCAACCCTAATCCTCACATTAGACAGCCCCCTAAACCTGCCTGGATCCAATGCTCTTTAGCACACCTAATGATAGCCAGGGTTCTGATACTCGCTTAGCCTTGTGAGAGATTATCTGTAAATGAACTGCATGAGAGTGAGTAGGTAGTGATATTCTGCTGTCATACTTGCTATTCAGTGCAGTGCAGTCATGTGTATTTTGATTCTTGTGTATTCAGTAAAATTCCTTTTAGGTAGTTCTGTGTGGATGTTGGTAATTAAGTCCATTCTGTGTAAGATATGCTGTTGCCTAGCTGAATAGATCGCTTACAGGTTTACATACTCAGAACATATATTAAATTATGAGCATTCTCTATGATCGTACCTGATAATAGAAAATCAGAGTTCAAGGTCCGGTGGCATGAATGCCTGTTTTGTTGTATGCTACTAGTAACTTGAACCAAAAAAGAAGTGTAGAATTTTAGATGTAGGGTTTGATGTGCTCCTATTATCTTCTTATTGATTATTGTGATAGGCATTTGCTTTAACTTTGATCTCTGAGACGTTGAGGATTTTTAGGAATTTTGTAGTATGTCTTCCAAAAGGTATTACACAACAGGAATGGGTACTGTGCGTGACTCCTTGAGATGAATAGCAGAATGAGGCAGGGTGGGTTTCCCTGCTACTAACTGTCCACGTGCCCTGACAGTCTGCTGTGGATGGTGAGGGACCCTCCAAAGCAGATGTTTCAAAACATGTAAAGTTTTCTTTTCTTTGACTTGTAACAGAGAGATTTTTTTAAAAAAAAGTGAATTATTAAACGTATACATTTGCCTTGTTTAAATGCTTCATTCTTGAATTTGTTTGAAGTTAAGTTGTAATTTTATGAATTTTTTTTAATGATGTGCAGTTGGATGTTCAAATGTGTAGATGAAGTTTTTCATTTATTCTGAGCCTGAGGCAGTTGTCAGTAGGCCTTAGTGACAAAATGAGTGGAAATTGCCTTCCAGCCTTGAAACCCGGGGTTTTTTTGAGTTCAAAATAGTTGCATATCATTTGGAAATAATCATGATAGCTCTTGGCTAACGTTTTTGGTAGCATCCATATTTTGTAGATCCTAGTCAAAGAGGTGTTATGGTCTCTGTAACTTCACTATTTTTTTTAATTGTTTGCCAGTATTAATTTATAGTTTCATTTCAGTTTGACAGACCTTTAATGCCAAAAGTAAAAGTGCAGGCAGTAGAAACCGTTGAAGGCTGTACGCATGGGGGGAGTATGAAATGGATGGTGATGTTTCATTTTCTTCTGCATGTTACTGTAGAAATTAAATATTTATAACTGCTGTAGTTTTGTACTGTTTCTTCTTCGTGGTCTCTGTGAATCACACAAATGGGGTTTACGTGCCTGCACATTCAGAACCTTCTCGTAGCCTAGGAGTAGACATTTTAAAATTTACCCCCCCCCCATCCTCCTGGGGAATATAAGGCCCCTCCCTGTATTGCGGTCAGTTCCTTTTCTTCTGCCACAGTAGCAGCATCAAAGGAGCCTTCCTCTAGCTTTCAGATTGATGTAATGGTTTCTCAAAACGAGTTTTTAAAATACTTACATTTTTCTTGGCTTTTTGGGGTTTTTCTAACATTCAACTTCCCTTTTTGCCTACTGGTTGGCTCCCTTTTTATCATTTGGGAGTTGTACAGCAATTTTCCTTTTTTTGAAAGTTGTTTGTCATGTGGAGGAAAAATCCCAGATAAGGACAGCTGTTCTAAATGCCTCCTTTGCTTGGGAGGGGGCCTTAATGTCAGTTCTTTTGTTAACTACTTGCCCCACAAGTTAGATGAAAAAAGAGCAATTTGTTAATGGCTTTTTTGTGGGAAAAGACTATAAAGCTCCCCCCATTCCAGGCCCACTCGTCATTATCTTTCTCCAAAATCGACATCATATTACGACTTTCGAGATGAGGCGTGTCAGCGTCCTCTCGGAAAGAGACTAAGAGTAAATATCAGCCTCCTCTTGCCAACAAGGATATATCTATGAGGATAGGAGGAGAGGAAAAGGAAGTTGAATGATCCCTCTCAAGAGGAGTCATTGCTGAGAACGTAAAAGGAAGGAGCAAACAAACTTTTCTCCACCTGGAGTGGCACAAAATCTTCCTCTCGTTATAACTGGGGAACTAAATCCCCTTTCTCTGTGACTCCTCAGAATTTTTCTGTGGGCGGTCTAGCAGCGGTCTTTAAACCCTGCTTTTTGTGGTGAGACAAGATCTTGGATTTTGATGGACTTGCGTGCCTACCTGCCTCTCAGAGGGTCACATTGCACAATCTTGCTGTCATCATCAACTCCCGCACACGAGGCGTAACGGCAGCCACTTAGGCTTTGCTGTAGTAAAACCGGTGCCTTCGACAATGATGTTGTTGCGGACCCTTTTCCCCCACCATGTCTGTAATGACAGTACTTCTGAGGCAATTTATGGCACCAAGGGGGCTTGTTCACTGCTTCTTCAACAGCAGTGCACTGGGAGGCAATTTCTGGTAGCGACAGCAATCCATGGAATGGCTGAGTCTCAAAGGGGGCCAAATTTGCCATCAGCTCCCTTACCGATCGATACCGTCAGTTTTAAGTAGACGGTTTGCCTTTTGGGCCCCTGGTTTCTCATTTAGGGGTTGCTTTTTAAGGGGCTCTCCGGGGTTTCAACCCCTCTACCATCACAGTATTGTCAGTCTCAAGGAGATGATACTATTGACTCTTGATAACAATGCTGATGTATACTACCATAAATTTCTGGGCTTGATACCTGGGTTTTGGTACCTCTGCTTCATATATAGGTTTTGTACCTCAGCTTATTACCTGCGCTTCGTCTCTTTTCCCAAGTACCTCCGCTTAGTGCACTGTCAACACTACCATACAATAAATTTCCCAAAAATTAAGTATAATACTGTACCACTGTGATATCTGACAGTGGTGCCTGGGACTGGTATCTGGACTTGATCCTGGGGCTTGGCGCCTGGCCTGGATGTCTAATTTTGATACCTAAGCACAGTGCCTGGGCTGGATTCTATCTGGATACCTAAAACTTTTGGTTTCCCTTAAGGCTGCCACCTAGGCTTGGTACCGATGTTAATGCCTAGGCTGGTTCCCAGGGGTGATACCTAGACGGGATACCGATGCTTGAAACTTAAGCTCTGTATCTAGGCCAGTGAATTTGCACTGAAACTCCATACATTTTTGGCCCCTCTCATGTTCCAGCAATACCTTGCAACACGTGAGTGTCGGAGTTTAATCTTGACCTGAGAACAAGAGGTTGTTTTTCTATTTCATCTAGATACCGGTGGTGGCTTATTGGATCCTCTGTTCAGTACTGAAATTGTCTGTGTATCCAGTACAAGTCACCTGTACAGGGAGACAATATCCTGGAGTCAATCAAAGAACATGAGGTTACTATCTTGGAAAACTGTTTTGTTTTGTTTTTTGTCTAGTACCTAAAACTTAGCAAGAAGAGATAGTGAACTGGTAGCTATAAGATTCTTGGCAACTGGCTAAAATTTTTTGATCCCTTTAAGCGGGAATATTAAATTGAATACCTGAACTCAGTGCCTAAGTTTGGTTCCCAACTCCGTTTTTGGGCTAAATACCTAGGTTTGATCCTAGACTCGATATTAAGGCTGGTACCTCTTGATATCTAGACCTGATACCTACGCTTTATACCTATGCTTGGTGCCTACGCTCTACTTATCTTTTGATTCAGCTGCACCGTTCAGTACTACTCCTGATGATAAATTGGAACAAGGAGAGTGTTGAGCTGTTGCCTACATGACAACAAAGGCAAACAACTCAACAACACTCCCCGAGAAAGTTACCATCTGCAAGATTTAAAATAATAATAATAATAATAATAATAGAATAAGAAAGACAACAGAATCAACCTAAGCGTAGAGTTTTGACAACCAAAGGATGACACCTTTTCAAACAGATTCCTATCATTGATTTACTTAGTTTCAACATTGATATGGTTCTGACTTTCTAACCAGAGTAGACACCAATATTGCTTCTGTTTACAACATTCTCGACATCCCAGTGCCAAAAAGAAATACCATTATATACAGAGGAAACTGTTTTGATTGGTAACCTTCATATTGATAATGCCTATGTTGGATAAAGAAGATTGGTTTGTCACTTTGGTTTAAAGACACATATTTCCATCAGATGAGAGCACAGAAGATTTTAGCCTTTTAATAGGATATCAGGTTAATTAAATTTAGAATCCTCCCCTTTGGTATAAGTACAGTAACAGGGGTATTCACTGAATGTTTGTCACTGGCAGTTTTTTTGCAACGGAAAGGTATTATCCTGTTTCCGTATGTTGATAACTAGTTCCCCGTCCCCATCAAAAGTAAATTAATTAATAATAATAATAATAATAATAACAACAACAACAACAACAACAACAGTATAAGGTAACACAAAATAAAATTATTGGTTTCCACGGCTTCTGCAGATGTCCAAAGGTTGGTATACGATCCTTCCCTACAGATCAGACCTACTGAGTATCCACCTTGATACCATCCTCCATCCCGACATTCAGTCTCTATGATTGACGGTATGGAACTGTCAAAAAAGATTCAAACACACAAAACAAACATGTGAAAGCAAGATTTATTTTTAGAGCTTGAACAGTGCAACAGACTTCAGAGATTCAGACTGAGTAAAAATTTTCACAGGCAGCAAAATATAACAATTCACTCCTTCCCACAGAATTCAGTAAGGTTGACCTTGTAGCTCCTGTCTTGAGATGGCTGCCAAGTTACTATCTTTTTGAAGCTGGGATGTTTTTGGGGAAAGGTGCAAAGGAATGCAAAAGCAATTAACATCTACAGCAGGCAGGCCAGCTACATGAACTGGCCTCTAGTACTACAAAGCCCATTTCCCTATGCCTCCCCCCCACTTACAATGGAGGGTAATCCTGACAGGAACTGTCAGGATGGCTGAGTGGTCAGGGCCCGACGCCACGGAGCTTTCGGTCGCAAGTTCAACACCTGGTCAGTTCTTTCCCCCCATTGAAGTAAAGGAATTCATACATCTGATATGGAGAATTCTTTTGGCTGCACCCAAACCTTCAACATTGAGATCATATGCATATAAACGGGGAAAAAATTTTTTTTTTCTACGAGACAATGATATTGACCAACAGACCTCGGTCCCCTGGATATCTTCTTGTTCCTTGCCGATATCTGACGGGCTATCGTTCCCATCAATGCTGTGTTATGTGGCAGCAGTTTCCTGGCATTAACAACAAGAAGTAAGACCATCCTTGTTTTTTGGACCCTATGATTAACGCACTTTTACAAGGTTATAAGTATTTACTCCTTCCAGTCCAACCTCCTGTACCAGGTTGGGACTTGAATTTCCTGGTAATGTGATTGATGCACAGTCCATTTGAACTTGTGGCAAAGTGTGACATTAATTTTGGTTATGGGGCACAGTGTTTTTGCTAGTGATAACCTGAGCCAGAAGGACAAGTGAGTGATGTGCACTTAGGGCTCATTCTCCATACTCACAATAGTGAGATACCATATCGATAAATGAGGGACTTGGTAGTGTTGGTTACTGATGGCGGCAGTTCATTTCTTCTTGTCAAAGAAAGTGCCCATTCTGCAGTTCATCTGCTATGGACAGAAATCCTTTTGGCAGGTGCACTCAACAGAACACCTTTTTTCTTGCCACATATGGAAGTTGAATGAGATTGGAATAAGTAGCGTATTCCTCCAGTGGAACGTACTGTGTTTTGGGTCTGTTTGAAAACAAAAGACAACAAGCTGTACAGTTCCTGACAGAGAACAGAAGACAGAAGAAGAGGAGGTCAAACAACTCTTCATATGAAGGACCATTAAAAAAAAAAAACAAAAAGAGTAAAGCAGCCTAATCTTCCTGCTCCAATTTGATCCCAATCTCCAATGGTACCAAGTCCTGCGGCAAAGGGGAAAGCATGTTGCATGATTGTCCAAGATGTGAATAGAGACACAACCTCTGGCGAATTTAAAAGCTGTGTGGGTTCTGAAAGGGGGTAGGGGGTTCATCACCTATCCTTTCTGCGGGGTCCATAAAATGTGGCCAAGAGTTGAGATCTCCTGAGGTTGGACAGCTGAGACCCGGCATCATGAGTTTGTGAAACTTTCTTCTCCGACAAGGCATCAGCAAAGGACTCCACCCTTGCCTCTGAGGTCTTACAGCAGGCACTACGTTTCATACGAGGTCACCTCAACCTTTTAAAGAAAAGAAAAAACAAATGCTTTGGCTGTTGATAAACTTCCCACATCTAAATGGTATGCTTACAATGGAGAAGTCTTGTTCCTATTTAAAGGACAACGGGATCGATTTCCAATTATGCGGTACCTGGGATATATTGTTTGTCATAGAAGATCTATCTGTTTGTTGGTAAAGTTTTTTATAAAATTTTTTTGGTATCTTCAGCAACAAGGAAAACTTTATAGTTTTATGGATCCTATAGTTAAGAGTTTTCTTCTGGATTATAAACGTTTACACCTCCCAGTATGACTACCAGTACCAGGGTGGGTTTTTTAATGTATACTGTTACAACTTACACATAAATCCTTTAAACCACTGACAAACTGTGATTTCTGATTGCTGTCCTTGGAGACTTTATTTTTCTAGTGGTAAAACTTATGCTAAGAGAGCCAGCGGATTATGCGCATTTAGGATGGTTGCTCCATTCTTGCATTTGCATAAAGGGAAGTTGTTCTAAGGCCAGATGTTACTCTTCCACCTAGGTGGTGTCATAATTTCATTGAACTAGGACATTGTGCTACCTGCATACATGGGAAAAACCCCGGGGAGCTTTATTTTGGGGAAAAGATTTCATTGCTTTGATGCTATACATGCATTACTGTTTTTTGTGTACAACATAATGCTTCCATTAGTGAAACAAAAAGGTTGCTTGTATCTTATTGTATTCCGAAACAGTGGAAATCTGGTTTGTCACAGAAAGGAATAAATAAGTAAATAAATAAATAAATAAACAAATATCTTTTCCCCTTTTACTTTCCATTGACCCAAACTCTATGGTGACATCAGTTGTTTTCTTTCCATGGTGTGCAACTACATGACATATGCAAAGCTGATCAATGGTCACAACCAATACATTTCCCCTCTTTATAGGGTAGATAGCAGAGCAAAAAAAAGATGCAGCATTTGGGAGAACAGTTTTATTTTCTTCTGTGAGGAGGGGGGAAAAAAAAACCCAAAAATTGAAAATGAATGCAGAAATGAATTTTTTAGCATAAATAAATTTTAATTTATTGGCATGCTGAAGATAATGCTACAGTAAATACAGGGGCAAAAAATAATTGAAAATGTAATTTTTGATATATATGATGATAGTAAGGAATTTAAGAGACATCCCCTCCTCCAAACAGGACAGCTTGCTAGCCTCCCATTTGTGTGATTCACAGAGACCGCGAAGGAGGAGGACAGGTTGCTTACGTGTAACTGTGTTTCTTCGAGTGGTCTTCTGTGAAGTCACACAACCCTGCCCATCCTCCCCAGATCATGTCCTGCTGGATGGTTGGCCCATGCTTCTACTCTAGCGGCAAAGGAGCTGCCCGTTATACAGGGAGGAGCCTTATATTCCCCCGGAGGATGGGAGAGGGGTAACCTTTCCAAATGGCTAGTCCTAGGTTTCGGGAAAGGGTTTCCCAATGCTGTTTTGCGCAGGCACGTGAACCCAATTTGCATGACTTCACAGAAGACCACTCAAAGAAACACAGTTACAGGTAAGCAGCCTGTCCTTATAATAAATAAATAATAAATTTTCCTTATAGCAGAATGTATCCTCATTTGCTTTCTTGGTAGAAAGTAAAAAGAGAGCTTATAAGCATACCTCAGTTAACAAAACCCCTGTCAAAGAAGTTCCTTTTTACAAAGTCTTTTTATGCCCACTCAGCCATGCCCCCTTTTTTTTTTCTCATCCTCTGACAGCTGACTTTTTTCAGCATTGGCATTGGGGAAAAAGGTCAAGAAGGGCTGGCAGAACAGAGACTTTTGGTGTAGCAGAGTGTGTGGAGTAAACAGTGCAATAAAGCTTGAAGTGGGAACCCTGGAATTCTGCTTTGTCAGTTCTGCTGTAAACCAAAGTAGCAGCCTCAAGAATTCCCTTACTGAGTATGCACAAATGGGAAAACAGAGAGGGGGAAATTGGGGAAAAAGGATAACCCTCCTCATTCTACCCCCCGCATGCTTTTTAAAAAAAAAAAAAAAACAAAAAAACGCCATAGTGCTATCAGTTTGACCACCAAAATGGAAATCATAAGAAAGGTAGAGGCTGGTGAAAGAAGAAGAATCATTCCTGGATGTATTTCGGAAGAAGCTTTCAAGTAGTATCCAGAAGATTTGCAGTGTTTTTATTTGGTTACTAGTGTATATACCCAGTGTTTCCCGGGATTTTATTTTCTCATAGATTATATTTGTTAGAAAGATTTGAGATCCTATGTCTGTAATACCCCAGACTGTCTTGTCCATTACCTGTAACTTTCCCCATATTCCCCAATCCAATCTGTATTCAGAGTTATTAACATACAGAGGTTGGGTTCCTGAGGGAATACACTGCCCTCTTCCTTCTTACTGTTAGGCTTCGTCTCAGTAGCAACCAGCCTGAGGCGCAAGAGCTCTCTGGTTGAGAATTCTAAAGGCCCTTCGGTAAAGTTCAAACCCCAGGATGCCATAGAGTTTTTTAGGCAGCCAGTCATATGAGGTCTTCACCTGCCTGACACAGACCAACAAGCAAACTTTTGTATATTAGTAGATGAAGGCTTACCAGACCTGATTGTTTTATTTCATATGTGAATATTGTTAATTTTAGATAAAACATTTACTGGCACATTTTGAATTGCTCTTCTTTTTTGTGATATAGGAGTCTATCCCTATTCTTTCCATGTTCTCTCTGCCTCTGACACAGATTTTCTGTTAAAGAAGTAAAGCCTGGGAACACATCTAGCTTGTTAACTGAGGTATACCTGTATTTGGATATCTTTGCAATGAAGGTTAAATGTGTCCTCAGTGACCCCACTTTCTGAACATGGAAACTGGATAGTTGATCCACCTCTTGTTTGCACAATCCTATCCACTTCTTTTATCCATTTGATTCTGAATTCCATTTTTTTGATTGAAGTATACTACATTGTGACACAGAAAATGATTTTTATATGGGGAAGATAGCTGGTATATAATTCAGATTGTTATCATATTTTGCTGTCAAGATTTGAACAGCGACATTGGACAAAACTTTCCAGCTTTTTCTGGAGCTTGGAAAAGTTACTTTTTTGGACTACAAGGGAGGCGTATTCTGGCAGTTATACTCTAAAACTGTAGTATTTCCAAGGTCTGGTTTTATTTCATTTGCCTTACAGAATAACATACAGACTGAAATCTTAATTTATGTGCTACTATTGGTACATGGACAATTGTCATAGCATGTAAGATGCAGTAGTTAGGACTTATGGGACATTTTACTTTCCCCTGTTTTTCCACTAAAAATAGCACTTTTCCACGATGAGTTGAGATAGCAGCCACTCCTGGGCAAAAGCACAAAGTTGCTGTATTTTAGCTTGAAGCCCAACAACAGAGCATAGGAACAGAGTTATTAACAGTAATTGTTAACATTTTGTTGCTATGAAGTGTGTCTAGAGGAACTGCCAAGTTCAGATGAAAATAATAATGAAGGTTTCAATTGGGGACTACATTGAATCAGCTGCTGCTTATTTAATAGGCAAAGAAACAGAAAGGACTTGAACTTTTTTTTTAAAATGGTTTTGTTTCTGTCCTAAAGAAACTAGGAGCTTTCTTATTGTGGGAGTATGTTAACATACTTTCTTGCCTTTTCTCTAATGACTTCATCTAGTTCTGTATGTTGATTGATTGACTGATTGCTTGTGTAAGGATATGCTGGTTTCAGTGCAGCTTCAGATCTACATTAAGGAAACAGGTTAAGAAAGGATTTTATTAACAGATTTAATTTCACTTTTAAAAAATAGGTTGCTCTTCCTGCAGATGAAGACTTTATAGCCCTAAAACCAAGAACTGGGAAAGCTGCAAAGGTTTGTGGTTTGGAAGTCTTCCCTTTTAATTTCATATCTAGGAGGGAGAAATGGAGAGAGGATGTTAGACTGTGGCTGATGTGTATAAATATGTATCAAGCAAGTGTATTTTTAATAACATAATTTTATCTCACAGTTGTTGGGATTATTTGCATGGCCTTAAACCTCTTGTTGGTTTTGATATTGTTTGAAAGTTGCTGTAAGAGAATTCAGCTTGGGACTTGTAGGTTGGTGCAACTTGATCTAGTACTGGATTCTTCGCTTTGGTTGCAGCTTGATAGAGTTCTTCAGTGTTTATGTATCTGTACATTTGTATTGTGACCTGCCATATCAGATCACTTAATTATTCATTGTAATACATTTGATGAGGATATCCATTTCCAAAGTTTAACAACTACATCCAGTTCAACATTTAAGATGGTGTGCAAGAATCAGGCAGCATGGGCTCAATGGGTGATTTTTTGTCATCAGATTCCTCTCACAGCTCCCTGATGGAGAAAAAAATGGCTGGAAAAAAGCTGGAAGCTTTAGGAAATAACAATTCCTCTTTAAAACAAGCTGTGAGACCCTTCTGCACCTTGTTTTGCCCCAGCCCCAAGCAGGAGTTTTACAGAACTAGAAATGAACTTATATTTTCTATTTCGGGGTGGGTAGGGCTGGTATGGCCTATGGCAGATTTTGGAAAAATTGATATCCTACTCATCTTTCATCTAAGAGGTGTGCACTGTTTATTGTGCCAAAGCATAAACTCTAAAAATAATTGCAACAGAGGTATACCAACTTGCAGTAGCTAACATTAGTAGTGTGATCTCACATGTTTTGCACTGTAAAGCATATGTGCAAAGATGTTTTTCAAACTAAAATTGTGTTCCAAATATAACAAATATAGAAAAGAAGGTATACTGATTTATGTCTGTTTCACTACAAGTTTAAACTGAAATAAAGTTGTGCTGAGGGGATTATTACAGTATCATTGAAAGCTGGAAAGTTATTTTCACATTGCGTAAAGAAAACTGACCATATGTAAGGAGTGCATGATGGTGTGTTTTCTTTCTAGGAATATCCATTCATTCTTGATGCTTTTCAAAGAGAAGCTATTCTGTGTGTGGATAACAATCAATCGGTTTTAGTGTCTGCTCATACATCAGCAGGAAAAACAGTGTGTGCAGAGTAAGTACTGGATTTAAAAAACAATACAGTATACCCCCACAACTACCTTTTTAACAAGCTTTCCTAAAAGAAACACTTATTATTTTACCAGCATTAAGTAAAAATGGTCCAGAAATAACTAGCTGATCTGTAGTTGTGTTTTAAAAATGGACTACTACCCTTCTAATTTTGTTACTTAAAGCTATTTCTTTTTCTCTCTGGCACAAGGACAGAGTACTTTGCATGATCGCTTCTGTGAACACAGTATGGCACACAGTCTGCTATGTTCTATGTATGTTTCAGGCTAGCTGTGTGGGGATGAGAGTAGTCAAAAGAGTGGTGTCTACGCATCTTTATGTTCTGTAGTGTCATTGAGAATTGTGTTTGTGTTTGTATTTTTTCCTCTGTTCAGATTTAGGAACAAATTGCATTTTCCCCTTAAAAATTGTAGGAGATTGCTGGGGACTGAGGAAGAGTGGGAGAGGAGGAATGAGTTATTGATGTGCATTTTATATTTGGTTCGTAGGTGTATGAGGATGTGAGTTAGAAAGAAAATGTGGAGGATTTGGGGGTTGGGAAAATGTATTGTGATTTAGCAGCTTCTTGACTCTTTAAAAAATAACTTCGTGGCTAGCTTTGTTATATGACTTGCCATCCCATAGTCTTAATAATGTGTTTGTGTAGCATGTTTTATTCACATTTCTAAAACGTGTAGTTGTCTTCCTATTAATAACAAAGTTCTCAGTGTGTCTCTTGTGTTATCTAGATTGAGCAATTCAGATTATCCAGAAGTTTCAAGTGAACAATAGTGTAAGATTAAACACTTCTCTTGTCTAATTAGGAAAGCAGTAGAGTACTGGTTTCACAGATTTTTGTTAAGGAACAAGTAGAATCCCTAAGAAGTGGGCACATATTACAATAATATCATCTCAGTTGTTATTTTGATATAATTAATTAAATGATGTTATAACTGTTTAGTGCTTTGAGTTCTCTCTGTCTGTCTTTCTCTCTCTGGCTAATTTGAGAACATCACATGAGTCAGGAAAATATAATACTTTTTCTTTTTATATCATTTGATCTTCATTGGATTTCAACTTATAACCTGAGAAAAAAAGTTATTCATTTATTTTAAAATGTAAAATGTAACTCTTCTACAAAACCTTTGACATAAATTATAGAAGTGTAAGCTGTTGCAAGTAAAATTAATAAGCAATTATATATGAACTGCAGGTATGCTATAGCACTGGCTCTGAGGGAGAAACAGCGTGTGATCTTTACTAGTCCTATTAAAGCTCTAAGTAACCAAAAATATCGAGAGATGTATGAAGAATTTCAAGATGTTGGTTTGATGACTGGAGATGTCACTATCAACCCTACAGCATCTTGCCTTGTAATGACAACAGAAGTAAGTTTTACTGTTCATTATACTGTATTGGCTCTGTATTGATTTTCTTTGTTGGACAGCTGATATATTCCATGCACGCCTCCTGAAAAGCAAGTTCTGCTGTATTTGGTGGAGCTAACTGCCTGGTGAGTGTGTTTAAATTTGCAGAATTTGCAGGGACATCAAATTGTGTTGCTAAATACAAAGGGACAAATAGAAAAGATAATGAATTGGGAACTCGGTAATGTCAGTGAATTATGCTGAATAATTTTTATTTCTCTTCTGCTATTGAATCTTTTCTGGTCTGTAGTCTAAATTACTATATAATTATTTTTATACAGTGCTCATTAAAGGTCCTTGAAACTTCACTTTGGATCCTGAGTATTTTAAAAATGTTTAATTTTCATGCCTGTTCTGCAGTGTTTACTAAGAAAACATGTTCAGATTTGACTTACTGGTTTACCCCTGGAGTTAATGAACCTTAGAGTAGAATCACTGAAATTTATAGCACTTTGGTTAGTCATTGATTTCATTAGGTCTACTCTAAGCATAACTGAAATTGAGTCTAATTCTGTGTTTTCTGTAGTTAGTTTAATTTATAACCTGCACTGTTCTGTGGGCTGAGATTGAATGCAATACTATTCTATGTCTCCAAAAATCTTTTGTTCCAGTTCAGATGTGTTTATGCAATACATCATTTGCACATCTCTTTTTTTCTTTTTAGATTTTAAGAAGTATGCTTTACAGAGGTTCTGAGGTCATGCGTGAAGTTGCTTGGGTTATTTTTGATGAAATTCATTACATGAGAGATGCAGGTATTGTGTACTTGTTTGTGTATAGCTTTATTTAGTTATCAGTTTAGCCTTTATTTTCCCAAATGGGGCTCAAGTTGCAAATAATAAAATGGAAAAAAGTTCAGTGAATTAAAATGAACAAAATCATGAAAAATCTTATAGAAATAATGTATGACTGACTGCTTTATAACTTAACCTGTGAATTTTCTTTTGCTAGAACGTGGTGTGGTATGGGAAGAAACCATTATTTTGCTCCCAGACAATGTTCATTATGTGTTTCTTTCTGCCACAATTCCAAATGCACGCCAGTTTGCTGAATGGATATGCCATCTTCACAAACAGGTAAAATTTCATGTGTCAAATACCTTTTAGCTTGAGTTACTAGAATTGTTGCCTACAGGGTAGAAAAGTAGGCCTTGTGGTTGAAGTTGAAATTGTCTCAGGCATTGAAATTCACCAATATAATCCAAACAATACTTCTTTTTATTAAATTAAGTGGTGCAGATATGTAAGTATGGAGTGATTTGGTCAAGGCTACGTGTAGCTAGATCCTGTGTATATTCATACATAGTGGGAGTGTGTATTGCAGCCTGCTTTTTAACTTCCTCTAGTTCAGTGGTTCTCAACCTGTGGGTCCCCAGATGTCTGTGGACTTCAGTTCCCAGAAGCCCCAGCCACTATGGTCAGTGCTCAGGGCTTCTGGGAGCTGAAGTCCAAAAACATCTGGGGACCCACAGGTTGAGAACCACTGCTCTAGTTTAATGAGGGTTTAAATTCTAATTACAGATTGCATGCTCCCTTTGGCAGTCCTTGGTCATTCACTTCTTGTCTCTCTAGAGACCACTGTCTTGGTCATACAGCTCAGTTTGTTGTAAGGATAAATGTGGAAGCTAAATTTAATGATCCAATCTGTATTATATATAAAAGCACTTTAAATGCTTTATTTTTGTCTGTCAGCCTTGCCATGTGATCTACACAGATTATCGACCCACTCCGCTGCAACACTATATCTTCCCAGCAGGAGGAGATGGACTTCATCTTGTGGTTGATGAAAATGTAAGAAATTACTTCTTGGGTTGTGGTGTCTTTACTTGTAGTGTTCAGTATCAGGATGTAGAATGAAGAATAAAAACCAGACCCAGAGAACAACTAGGCATGTTCACAGCTTTTCTAGCTAAGACGTATAACATTTTTGTTGAACAGAATATTGAACTACTGTGCACATCATTGGAAACTTGTCCAGATTAGCTTTTCTGTGGTAATAAGCTTTACTTGTGTGACTTACAACAAGATTTATGCCTGCTTATTTAATTTAGCAATATAAACAGCTACCTTACACTCAGTCAGAACGTTGATCCATCTAGCCCACTTTAGTCTACCCGAACTGGCAGGATTTTAGACAGGATTGTTTCCTAGCCCTCCTGGAGATAATTGAACTTGGAACCTTCTAGTTGAAAGTATGTGCTTTACCACTGAACTGCTATTCCTTCCCCACTCTTTTGCCTGCCCCCCCCAAAAAACCCACTGAAGTCAATGGTCTATTGCAGTGTGGTGTGCTCTTATCCATAGATCCAGACAGCCATGCCCTTTCCCAGGATATCCTGAACTTATTCCTCCCTGTTGCCATTTATGAGGATTCTCTGGCCACTGAGAATGCTCAGTTCTCATGCAATTGCTAAGGGGTTTTTTTTGCTGTTATCTAGGAGCTGTGTCTAATTTTTATTCTGATTTTTTTTGTTTATATTGAAGGATTCTACAGTGCAGTTCTTTTTAAATATGGAGTCACATTTTTCTATCATATTTGTTTTACTTATATATAAAATGTTATTTGTGAGTGTTTTTGGTAACAATAAGGTTTCAGTCAATAAGTTTATGATACATTTTCTGTTTAACTGCCCTAAGACTCTAAGGATCTCCATAGCTTTGATTCTACTTTCTGTGGAATCATGAGGATGAACGTTCTCTTTTTTTGCTCTCCTTCCTTTCCAATTCCTTACTCTCATTATTACAAACACATGTCTAAAAACATGAGGGCATCTGTGCTTAAATGGCAAAGGGGAGCAAACGGGAATGGGACTAGAGGACCTGATGGACAGAAAGTGGGAAATAAATTTAGTTAACTTGAATATGGGTCCTCCAATTTGGGGTAAAATCTCAGATTCTTTTAATAGCTGAAACAAACCATGTGATGCAGAACGTGCAGTGAAACAAATGTTAATGTTCACTTTCTCTCCAGGGTGATTTTAGGGAAGATAATTTTAATACAGCTATGCAAGTACTTCGAGATGCAGGTGATTCAGCCAAAGGAGATCAGAAGGGCAGGAAAGGAGGAACTAAAGGTGGGCTTTAAGCTTTTTTATGTAACTTGTGTTGCAAAATAAGCAAGACAATAGATTTTCTCTAGTACAGGTGAAATTTCTGTCCCTATTGTGACCTCCAGAAATAAATTTCTTGCTGACTTTGCTGTCTTCATAGGTCCATCCAATGTTTTTAAAATTGTAAAGATGATCATGGAAAGAAACTTCCAACCTGTAATTATATTCAGTTTCAGTAAAAAAGATTGTGAAGCATATGCACTTCAGATGACAAAATTGGACTTCAATACGGGTATGTACTATATCACTTCTAACTGACAGCTTGCTTTCAGTTGCATTGTTTCTGATCAGCGGTTTACTTGTTACACAGTGAGGGGAACTGCCCTTTCAGTTAAAAAGAAGCCTAAAGCCTCTTTGGTTTATAGAACTACTTCTTTGTTTGATCTTAGCTAGCATCTTGAACCTTGCTGGCTTTATTTATCTTTGTTTTATATGGTGACGTGTTCTGTTCTGTGCATTTCTTGATTGCATCAATTTTACAGATTTAGCTAAAACAAATCTAAAAAGAATATTTACTTTCTTGGTGTTGCCTGTAAATAAATATTGCAAACTTGTTTCCTCTTTTCTCAGTAGCTCCTTTCGGATCATATGGGGCTTCTAATTTTGGCATATTTCTATGCTAATCAAATAAGCCAGTTCTAGTATAAAACTGTTCAGTAGTTGGCAGATTTTAAAAACACAGTGTTGCTGAGCTCATTTTCCACAGTAAAGGAGTTGTACTTGTCACAATTCCAGAAAAGATTTTATTGAAAATGCACAGTACTGCAAAAGAGAAAAGGGAGCTAAACATTTCTTTAATGGCTCCTCTAACATTGGTGGAACCAGTATGGTGGCATCCAGTGCAGTACACCCTATGACAGAACTCCCTCTTGTAGTGGAATTGGAAGTGAGATAGTCTCCCTTCCCGCTTCAGCCTCTGGGGAATCACAAAACCTTCCTATGCTCCAAATCTTTACAGAATTAAATCGTCACAAGCAGAATTGTTGACCAGTTATCTAAAATGTAGTTAACATTTAACGAATTGCTATAAAAACTGATGAAAGGTGCTGGAGTTTGGCTCACTTATCTTGCCTGTATTTCCAGTTCTTTCAAATATGTGGATAAAGGAATCTTAAATGACCCTGGAAAAACATCTGGATTGGCCAGCTTGGTGAGAAGGAGCATGTTGCCAGCTTCTCTCACGCTCTTATCACTGCAGTTGGGTTAGTTTCTTTTGTACATGTACCGTGTTACAGTTGGCTTTTTGGTGGAGTTTTGACATCCTCTAGGTTACAGACATGGCAGGGGTGTTCTTGTAGAAAAGTACATTTTTGTGTGGATTTTTCTTTCAGATGAAGAAAAAAAGATGGTCGAAGAAGTATTTAATAATGCAATTGACTGTTTATCTGATGAGGACAAAAAACTTCCACAAGTGAGTATCCTGAGATTATTAAGGCTGTGCATATAAGCAGAGGTGGACAAAAGGTAGGCCAAAACTAACCTGTTAGACCTCTAACAACTACATTTTGTAGTTGATCTGCAACTGACCCCCAGTTGTTTTAACTATATATACTATGCCCAGTAAAGTCAAAATAAGCAAAAATTAAGCCATTTTTTCTCCTCAAAACAAATATGCATTTTGTTTTGTTTCTTAAGTTTAAATATGTGATTCCCACCACCACCACCATTTTTAACCCAGCTGTGGCTGATAGAGTTGAGGTTCAGGTGAAAAAAATATACATCTCATAAACTTGATGCTTGGCCAACAGTACACCTCTCTGGTGTACTGTTCTGGGGTTATTGTTCTGGGGTTATTCACATGTCAGAATATATACATGAATGCCTCATATTTTTCTTGGCCATAAAGTAATTATATCAGTATCAGTACTTGTATTCCTCTATAAAATACTGGATGGTTGTTACACAAATAGATACTTCACTGTCATTTCTGCTACCTGTGCCATGTGCAGTTGGCTTTAATAGTGTATTAAGTGAAACTGTGTCATGGAAACTGACAAAAATACTGTTTGCTGTGGCTCAGCTTACCTATCTGAGTGCCCATTTTATGTTTCAAACGCTATAGACTGTACAATCCAATAATGTGTTCCTTCTGCAAAATGCTCTTCTGTCCAATAGAAGCTTCTGTGATAGCAAGGGTGTGTTTTATATGAATTCCCTCATTCTGCATTCATCCTGTTCCACCTTCTCTGTAGCAGATTTGGTGATGGGAGCAGAGAGAAGAAAGAATAAGCAAAAATGGCCTCCCTTCTATTCAAGGAAGCTTTTTCTGGATCAAAGAGCCTTCTGTGAGTGGAAGGACACAATTGGATATAGCCCAGGATGATTGATATTCTCTTCCAGCAGGTCAGAGTTGTATAAAACTATCATGTGGCAGCTGGATGCATTGCAGTGTTAGGTTTAGCTTGTAAACATTTATAACTGCTAAAAATTGGCTTTCATGTATTCAGGGGTTGGGGAATTAGATATCCTTAGACTATTATTGAGCCTTTTGAGGGTAGTACATAAAATGCAGTTTATGTTCTGTAGCCACCAAAAATAATTCCCAACATCTGGTTTCATACTAGTGCTCATGAATTAATGCAAAAATATAATGTTATGAAGGATGTTGAGTAGAGATTAAACCTAGGCAACATAGACAAAACTTTGAAGGCAAAGTTCAACATACATAAGAGTGTTACCCATTGTTTTATACAAGACTAAATCCACAAAATTACCAAAATTATTGCTAGTTTACATTGTCTGCACTTCCATGCTTACATCAGTCATTTATAGCCTACCTAAAATAAAATCTAGCTTTTGTGTACTACTGCCAAGTGGCCTAGAGAAAATTCTTACTTAATGTGTGCAAGCAGGCAGTGGCTACCTATAAACCTGATTTTTATCTGATGAGTTGCATCCTTTTTTGTCAATTTATGGTCACAGGTTGAGCATGTGCTTCCACTTCTGAAGCGTGGCATTGGAATTCACCATGGAGGTTTACTTCCTATTCTAAAGGAAACCATAGAAATACTTTTCTCTGAAGGACTGATAAAGGTATACTACTGGGTGTATTTGAAAATTGCCTTTATTGGGATTCCCTTTATAACTGGGTTTCTTTTTTTGACAGAAAAACTTCTACCTGTGCTGTGGGACAGTAAAGGCATACCTCAGTTAACAAAGCCTTTGACAAAATTTTTGAAGTCTTTTTATGTTTGCTGACCCATCCACCAATCTGTTTTTTCATCTTGTCCTTTGTCTGGCTTGACGCATTTGGGGAGATGGTCAAGAGGGTTGGAAGAACATAGCAGTGTATTTGCAGTAAAATCTGAGCTGGGAAAGAATGAGATTCTACCCTAGTCAATCCTGCTGTTGCTGTGTATGCCTGCCTACAGGAGGCAAGGTAAATAGCAGCTGAGTCCAGAATCTGTTATTGAATATGAATGAGCAGGAAGACAGGGAAAAGTGGCAAGCAGATAAACGTGCCTGACCAGCTAGTCTTAGCAGAGGTCTATAAATTTGGCCACCAAAATCATAAGAAAAGTGGAGGCTGATAAATGAGAAAAAAAAATCTCTGGATGCATTGTGGAAGGAGCTTTCAAGTGGTCTCAAGAAAGTTTTAAAATGTTGTTGTTTACTCATGTGCAAGGCTTACATGACCTGGTTGTTTCATTTTGCACGTGTATATTGTTCGTTTTTTTGGGGGGGGACGTCTGGGGGGTGGAGAAATCTATCCCTATTCTTTCCATGTTATTTCTGCCTCTGCTGCCAGATTTTTGATTAAAGGACTAATGCTTCAGAAAACATCTACTTTATTAACTGAGGTATACCCGTATGTAGTTTATCAGTATTCCTTTACCAGAAGTGATCAGAAGTTTATCAGAAATGTATAGCTGGAATGTTGATTTTTTAATAAGATAGTCTTAGTAACAAGACATCTGTCCCTGAATTAAGCCAATTATCCCAAGCAGATAATATTGTAAAGCTTAGTTGGCAACAAATTTTTAACCAGAACTAAATTTTTATTGGCTCTTCTTGATCATTATGCCCATTACTTGCAGGCAGAAGTAAAATGCTGTTTAATTTAAACTGACTCCTTAGTCGGCAGGGGAAGAGGTAGCTTGATGGAGCCCTCCAGTTATTCAAGAATGCAAGACAGTCATAGACATAAGCTTCTTTAACATCAGCACACACACACACGTAAGTGTGAACACATACATACCTTTTTATGTCCACACTGCAGATGTGATTTAAAAGACCCCCTTTCATGTCTGAATTAGAAGAAAATTGCTAATAAAAAGATAAATTGAGAATCAGAGACTATACTGTTGGATAGATTGCTGAACTTCTGGTTGCCAATCTTTCCTGTAAAAGTAGCATTTTCAATCATTTGAACATAGAAACATTTAATTTAACTTCACCAGGGTGTATTAATGCCTCATAACAATAGTCTTTTGTTCTTACTCATGCTGTGCTTGTTTAGGCACTATTTGCAACTGAGACTTTTGCAATGGGAATAAACATGCCAGCAAGGACAGTGCTGTTTACAAGTGCCCGAAAGTTTGATGGGAAGGACTTTCGATGGGTAAGCAAATTGTATCATGCTGTACGTGAATCTATACTAGAAAGGAAGGAGAATTTGCCTTGCAGTTGGGAACACACATAATCATCTAAGAGTATGACCAATAATTCAGCTATCATTTAGTGTAGCAGGGGACAAAGTATAGCCAGTGGGTTACATGTGGCCCACTATTTTAATGCTCTCCAGAATTTTTTAGAATTGACATTATGATTTATTGTTGAAATTTGGCAGAAAACTGCTAAATGTAATATAAGCAATGGAGGAGAGGAATAATGATTGTGATATTGACTGTCCAATGTCAATATAATGTTAAAGTCCATTTAAAATTGATTTATATATAAATATAAATTTGATAATTTGTCAAACCTGAATAGGAGTTTTATTAATAATAAATGGGGGACTTTATTAATACTAATACATAAATGTAAAAATAAAATATCCATTGAAAAGATGTCTATTTTATTTTATTTCACTTAAATATGTCTCTAAGGTCCCCAGTTTCCCTTAATCCATGCCTCCTGGCTGTGCAGTTCTCAAGCAGTTGCCCAACCTGAAAGGTGGCCCCAAGGTCTGCAGATGTTGCTCACCTTGATTTAATATATTTCACCTATTGTGTGTTTCCATCTATTACCATTTCTAAAGGCAGCAGCATATTGCCAGTTCTAATTTTTGGCATGCTGGTGCTTCTAAAGACATTGTCTTCAAAATTTTATCTTCTTTATTCTGGTATAAGTTGGTCATGTTATTTTTCTTATATACTCCTTCATTTGCTTTCTTCAGTCAATTCTTGGTTATTTTGCAAATCTAAGGCTGCTCATTCTGTTTCCTGCACTTGTCTCCCTTCTCTCTTTTATTATTTTTCTTTGGAATTTTTTTCGTGCTGAAATGCTAACAACCCAGTCACTTCCTACATTCAAAAAGTGCCTCATAATATAACTTCTTATCCAGCCTATATAGGTTCTTCTCCAGCCTCTTGTGTCTTACAATTTTCCTCTAATTTTTTTGTCTGGGTGAAATCTGATATCACACAGATTGCCACACTGGAAATTCTATCCCCCCACCTCTTTTGCAGCCTTCTACTCTGTCTAAAAACCAGTTTTGGACTGTTTAGAAGTCCAGCTGTAAGGGAGAATGAAGAGAGGGGTGAAGATCCTCTTGCACTGGATTTGGCCCTTCCGCCAGCTAAAATTTACTGCTAGATTCTGCCCATCCTCTGGTTATGAATTCCCTTCAGGCTTAGTCCATCTTCAGTTCCTTTAGTGTAACACTGAGTGGTTGGTAATGCATAAGTATTATCTGTATTCATCTGATTTTATTATATTTTCAGATCACGTCTGGTGAATATATTCAGATGTCTGGTCGTGCTGGCCGTCGTGGCATGGACGATAGAGGAATAGTAATTCTTATGGTGGATGAGAAGATGAGCCCAACAGTTGGAAAACAGCTTCTGAAGGTATCTTGATCTCTGGTTAGGTTCTTTTTTCCCCCTTTTTCCTAACATAAGCAAAGTATATAATATGGAATACTGTCCATTAATATTAACTTTCATTCAGCAGTTGCTGTTCTGGTGGTATTAGCTATCTTATTATTACAGTGGTCCCTCCATTTATGTGAGGGTTCAGGGTGCAGAACCCTCATGAAACTGGAAAAACCATGACTAACACCCTCCCCTGTGATTCCTCTCCCATTCCCTTCCAGGGCTCCTCCCTTCATTCTCTTGCCTTTGTGCACCAGTTCTCAGTGCTAGGGCCAGAGGCATGGAAATGAGAGGGGACAGCTCAGAGGGGAGAAGGAAGGCATGCATGTGCCCCCCCACATTTCCTTGCCTTTTGTCTGGGTGCCTTCCTTCTCCATGCCTGGCAAAATACAAGGGAATGGGAGGAGGAGAATGATGGGGGAAGGCACACGTACGCCTCATGAATGATCAAGTTCACAAAGATCAAACCCCTGAATGTGGTGGGAGGACTGTATAGGTGTGTAGGTGTATAAGATTTCTTTGTTGTTTGTTACCCCTTGGTCATATATTTTATTAACCTTTCTTAGCCTTTTTACTCTGGTGGAATGCTTTATATAATTTTCAGGTCTCAGAGAACCCCTGCATAAAAATTATACTATCTACAGCTCAATACACACACACACACACACACACACACACTCGTGATCTCTTGCCCTTAACTCCTAACAGTGTCTCATGGAACCTTGGATGAAAACACTGGTTTAGAGCCTGTGATCTTTACACATGTTAGGACCTGGTTTTACACTTTTTTTTCTTACTACAAGAATTCTAGGTTTCATACAGGTTTGCCAGCAGCTCTTGTTCAGCATACCATGCTGTATGAACTGAAAAATGAAGTTGTGTGACCATGTTCTTTAGAACAGATTTGTCCTCAATTAAAAGTGATGGAGTTAAATAATTGTTTTAAAAACGCATCAGACATCCACGAGTAGATCTCTCACCCTGCATACCAGTGAATTCAAGCTATAAAGATTTAGTAGATTTTGTGTATGTATGTGTGCAATTTTGGCTGCTGTATGTTTTGCTTTGAGAATGAGAACTATACTTTTGCACATACTGTGTTTGGGTTGCTGTGGCCTAACATAGTTTCTGCATCAAAACATGTATACAACCAGACTTAAGTGAGAATTAAATGGCACTTTTAAATTGAATCTCCCTTTCTCTTTATGTCCTCAAATGTATCCTTTGTTTTGATGTTAGTGAACTGTACAATTCACCTCCAGTGCCAAGGAGTGCAGAACGGAAAGATGCACAACATGAGAAAGCAAGGAAATAGAATAGTTTGTAGTACGTGTTATGTAAAGAGACAGGAACTTGCTTGTTGATGGCACACTCATATTAGTGCTGCTCAGAAGGATAGAAAATGGGTAATTGGTTCTCTTAATATCTTCTAGTAATTGTCCTGGTAGTCTCTAGCTAACAATTTCATGCTTGAAGTAATTAACACATTTGAATCAATTTCTGGAACTTGTAATCATTATGGGTGAAAACTGGCAAAGGTGGCATTTTCTTTCCCTTTGAATACATGAGGTACGTTTGCTTCTATAATGAACACAGAAGTAGGCAGCAGTGGATATTCAAAAGGTAAAATGAGGCAAGCGTCCTGTTGTGCTTGCTGGTTTACATAATGCCAGTACTTTTTCTTGTACCGTAACAAATATTTTATCATATATCTGAATTATAGCTAATGTTTTCCAGATCCACAAAGCAGAGCAATGTTATCTTTCTTTCATTTAATTAGTACACTGTGTTTCATGAAAGGTCAGCTGGAAAACTTAATTTGTAGTGCTAAATTGCTGTTATGGACTCAAAAGCTTGAATCCCAAGGAGTTTGGCAAAGCTAAAGAAAACTGTTGTTTTATCTCCCATTACTTATTTTATAGGCTGGGATCCAAGGAGTGCTGTGCATGCACAGCAAGCATGATCATAAAAAATCAGGGAAGCTAACCTTTATTGAGCCAAAGTCCCCATGCCACTCCAAATATTTCTTCTTGAATGTTCCTCAGCCTTGAGGGGTGGCTTTCAGGGGCTGCAGTGGGAAGAGGGATCCTGAAAGCTCCTATGTGCATGCAGTACACTGTTCTCAATGACTGTGTCCTAGCAGTAATTTGTAAACTTTCTCATGGATTTGCGGGGGCAGGTAATGGTTTTTTTGTAGGGGAGCGCAGCTTAGTTCAGGAAGATTCTAATTGAGATGGGAATGTAATTATCTTGTTTGGGATTCTGATCTGTTGAAACCTCTAGCAGTTGGGCATACTTAAATGAGGAAAAAAACCAGATCGAGCAATGGTCCTCCAACAATAGCATACAAGAAAATGCAAATCTGATAGAACAAAAAGGTTTTCAAACAAGGAAAACACATGAAAACACAATAAAGATGGGCTCTTGTTTATTAATGCCCATTTTAAGACTGTTTCCTGTTGATAGTCCTGACTGGACTAGACCAATCGAATTAATAGGATATACCTATGAATTGACTAATCATTCAACAATTGAATAGGTATACTCTAATTGGGACTAACCAGGATGCTGCCTGTGACATTAAAAAAAAATGCTTCTTAAAATAATGTCCTTGAAGTGCAGACATAAGCTCCAAAGTGTTTTGATCTTGAGGTCTTCCACAGCGGCCCTTTTATGGCTGTAGTGATATAATCCTGCAGTATCAGTTCTCCTTCACATGTTACATTTCCCTGGGCCACAGTTTTGACCCATATACAGTTTATCAAAACGCAGTGTACAGGAACATTGGCCCGTGGTAGAGTTACTAAAGAAGACCTCAAGATGGAAATGCTTTTGGCTTTTTTTTTTTTTGTATGTGTGGAGATTGTGTATGCTGTTCCAAAACATTATTTTAAACACGAATGTGATGACTGTGTGTATTTTCAGGATCGTATTCTTTATGAGTTGGGACTTGTTGTTTGAGTACTTCTAAGGACATTGTATCTTTATCTTTACTGGAGCCCACTTATAAGTCTGTCTGTTTTGTGATGTCATTGTAGTTTTCTGTGCCTTTTTGTTACACTGATTTTGCATTTTCCTGTAAGTTAAGACCTGCAGGGGTTGACTATGATTTTGTGATCCCTTTGGATCAGAACTTGAAGTACATCCCACACACCTTAATGACAGATGCTGCCCTTAAACAGTTGGCTGTCCTCATGAAGAATGTCATGTTCTGTGATGAAAGCATCTCTCTAGTATATGAATCACCATTCTGTTTCCTTCATTTATACTGTTCTTTTTGTAGAACCTATGCTTTACATTATTTATCCCCAAAGCTATTTTCTTTCAGAAAGTCGTTCTGTGACCTCAGTGTTTATTACAAGACAGAGACACAAACTTTCAAATAAACTGCTGGAGTGGAATCTGTCCATCTATGTACTGGCTGTGTATAAACATCAGCTGAACACACAGATTTAATTGCAGGCTTGTCTGGTTCTACATCAATTGCATTCACATACATTTCCAGGCAGCTGCATGTGTGGGCAGGCTTTGAAAACCATAAGAAGGCTCAATTTGTCAAAGGATGCAACCTGCAAGCTAGAATCCAGCATGAAGGACTTGGCAAGAAGGCTGCCAAGCAGTTCAGCAGTTTGTGTTGCCTTAGGGCAGTGTAACTGAAAGAACTTTCATTTGAAAGTATTAAAAAAATATTTCAGACAGACTTAATTCTACATGATGCTTAGATCTTGTAAGCAAGATGTTGTCAACAGTCATTTCTGTAAAGTAGTGAAGATGAGAACCAGCATGAGGTAGTGGTTTGAGTGTTGGACTGAAACCCTGGAGACCAGGGTTCAGTTCCCCACTCAGCCGTGGAAACTCATTGGGTGACTTTCGGCGCATCTTACACTCAGCCCCAGAAAACCCTATGATAGGTTCACTTTAGGGCTGCTGTAAGTCAGAAACGCAACAGCAACATATTCTCAGGAAGAACTTCCTGGTGGTCAGAGCTGTCTGGCAGTGGAATACACTGCCTCGGAGTGTGATTGAGTCTCCTTTTTTGGAGGTTTTTAAGCAGAGGCTGTATGGCCATCTGTCAAGAGTGCTTTGATGTGAGTTCCTGCATGGTAGGAGGTTGGACTGGATGGCCCCTGGGATCTCTTCCAACTCTGTGATTCTGTTATTCTTAATCCTGCAAATATTTCCTCTTTCAGTTATAGAGTTGTGTGTGTTTTGACAGTGATGTCCTCCAATTTATCTTTATTATTTCATCTTTAAAAATTATTTGTGGTCACTGTTGTCCTCACAGAAGCATGCCAGATGTGTCTATTCTACTCACACAAAACAATTAGTAGCACCTTTCTCTTAGGAATGTAGAAAGCTGCTTTTACTCTCTGACCATTGATCCATCTGGCTCTCTAGAGCAGTGGTTCTCAACCTGTGGGTCCCCAGATGTTTTTGGACTTCAGCTCCCAGAAGCCCTGAGCATTGACCATAGTGGCTGGGGCTTCTGGGAGCTGAAGTCCACAAACATCTGGGGACCCACAGGTTGAGAACCACTGCTCTAGAGTTTCTGGCAGGTTTCTTTCCAAACTCTACCTGGAATGACTGGGGTTTGAATCTGGGATGTTCAGTGCGCAAAGCCTGTGCTCTACCGTAGAGAGATTGCAGAGATTAGTGTCAGGTTCCAGAACTGGGTGTAGCTCCAGACCTCTCCAAGGGTTGTTTTGGAGCCAAGCACTGACACACATTGTTGCTATGGCATAAGCTTTACTGATGGTGAATGATGCAGCAGAGAAACATTCTTGCCCTTTTCTGATAGGATCCTGCATCTTCTCACAGTCAATGGCAAAACTGGGCCCCAGGCAAATTCTATGTGAATTTATTCCTTGGTAGATAATCAAAGCAAATCCCCACCACTGGACATAGGGGAACCCTTAGGTTGAGGTGCACCCTCCCCCTGGGAAAAAAACAACAGAAAATGGTCTCCTAAAGGTTATATAGTATAGAAGCAAACAAGGAAAATCAAAGTGCATAAATGTGACCTGTCCCCCACCAGTAGCTAGAGAACTGTATAGAAGCAGGTTAGCAACAGATAAAAATTCGCTTTCCCAGTTGGTTCTCAGCCTTCATATCTTTTCCCAGCAAACCAAATGCAAAAAGTGTTCAACAGAGTCATTAATGCAAGTTAACTCTTTCACCCCACTGGACAGCTGTCAGTGTTTGGCCCTGCTGCAAACAAGGATTCCAAACATCAGCTAGCTGTGGCAGAAGCCCGGCTCAGCACATTTGTTGATGTGGGTTTCCTGGACAGTGCCAGCCATGTCATTGGCCAGCCCATGAGTCTGTTTGTATCAGAGCAATACTTTGGTCTTAAGTATCTCTGTGAATGAGTCTGGTTTTTATACCGTCATAACATAAAACAAGATGAATTCGTCCAAGTGACATAGTAAATGAACAAAGAGACAGTTGCACCAGTGTCGTGCATCTCTTTGTAGAATGGGTGTATGTGCTTGGGTGGAATGTAAATTGCTATCCGCTCATAGAATTTGCAGTTCCTTCTGTTTCTTGAGATTCTTTCAAAATCTGCTAGATGGTGTGGGCCTTTTGATCTAGCAGAGGACTTCCTTATGCCTGCAACAGGATGGCTTAGCACAGATTAGTTATGCAGTAACTCTTAAGAGAGACCAAGTATTCACTTTTCCTCTGTGCATTTAAAACACAGCGGCAGACTTACAATAATATTTAGCAAAGAAAAAGCAGACCATGCGACATAAATATTAGTCCACCCTATTAGGTAGTAAGGAGTGTAGATTGATGTGCTTGGTCTCTGCTTCTGCTTTTCCATCTCTGGAAAATGTTGAGCTATTACTATTTTCCTTTTTAGTTTGCCCGCTCTGCAGGTGCCAGATTGTTTTTATTGCCAAAACCCAGTTTCTTGGGAATTACTTCTTGCTTGCCAAATTGGTCATAGTGAAGTATTTTATGGCTGAGTTTGCCTTTACTGACTCAGCTGAGAGCTTTTCAATTAAAAAAAAAAGAAAAGAAAACCTTGTAGAGAAGGATGTTAAAGTAGGAGTGTTAGTTAAATGTTTATTATTTTAGATTTTAAGGCCATAATAACAAGTGTAAGTGTGTGAGGAAACAGGAAAAGTCATAGGAAGCTGTCATTGCTTTTAGACCTGATGTGAAATGCACATGATAAATAAAGCATATCCCCAAAATTCTGTGTTTGATTCTTACTTTTTCTGTCACTGACTGTAATGGGCTACCAGGTTCTGTCAGTTTTTTGCATGTTTCAGTAAGATTTTTTAATTGACATCTTAAAAGCATAAAAACTTCGTGGACCATTGGATGGACAGCTGTGAATCAGCCCGGATGTCACAACAAACCATAGTTTATATTTATGGGGAAAATCACTGGCTTCAAACACTTTTTCTTCTTTGTCTCTTCTGCTTTTCCAGTGCAGTCGTCAGGTGATAAAGAGCTGCCGCTTCTGTTTTTCATTAACCCTAGTTTACCATTTAAAGTGAAACTAAAGAACTGCAGTTAACTTTAACCGGTTTTGGAACAAGAACAATTCATAACTAATTGTTTGAAACTGACTTGTTTCAAACAAACCATAGCTGAGATTAAACTCAGTTTGTCAGGAATAAAGAACAAGCTGCAGTTAGCTTTTAAGAAATCAAATGCTTCAGATCCTGTGGTATTACACTTTTGTATTGAGGCATATGGAAACAGTTAGGGTATTTATAATGATTTATATTCTGTTCTGTTTTTAGAATAATCAATCACTGGGAAGGGATAAATTTTATCTTTGTGTCAAAAACAGATTTTATTGCAATAAGAATTGTGTAACTGAGTTTCAGGAGAATAAATATAGGTAAAGACTGAGCTACCTTAGAAACATCTGGAGCTGGGGAAAGGGACTATACTTGTTCCATTGCTTCCCCCTCCCCTTTTTTTTTCCAAAGGAAAAATTCCCTTTATGTTGATGAGAATAGCATAAAAGATTCTTTAGTGCTAACTTAGTAGACATGGAATAAGAGAAGTTCTCTTATGGATTGAAAACTGGGTAAGGAACAGGAAACAAGTAATAGGAATAAATTGTCCTTTCTTGGAATTGATGGATGTGAGCAATGGGGTCATAGATCTGTATTGGGGTTGGGTTTTCTCTTCATAAATTATCTGGAGTTAAGAATGAATAGTGAGGTGACCAGGTTTGTTGTTGATGATGCTAAGTTGTTCAGTGTGATGGAAACACAAATATGGGGCAGAGGGATCACACTGAAGCAGGAGAATATGATTCTAAATGGATCATAAAATGACAAACAAAATTATGTATAATGAAGTATAAAGTGAGATCTAGTGGACCAAAAAAGTACTGTCTTCACATGTACACTGATGGAATCTGAGCTAGCAGCAGCTGACGAAAAAGGGAATAGTCATAGATACCTCAGTGAATATATCAGTCCACAGTGGATTGCTCTTAGGGGGAAAAAGGCAAATTCAACTTGGAGCATAATAAGACAAAGAATTGACAATAAAACTTAATAAATACTATTAATACTATAAATGCTAAATAAAACTTAATAAATACTAATACTAAAAATAATACTATACTGTCTGTGTTAAAGACCCTGGTGTAATCACATCTGGAAGGCTAGATATAGTTCTTGTCATTGCATCTAAAAAGGATATTTCAAAGGTGTATTTTTTTGGCGTTTTGTCTAGAAAAAAAGAGTAATGAGCATATAAAATTATGCATTGTGTGGAGAAGGTATGCATTATTAGATAATATAATTAATACTGGAGTCATGATCCTCCATGGAAATTAAGTGGTGATGAGACAGGCCAGAGAATAGGAGGGCATAACACATAATTAAGCCATGGAACTAACTGCCTCAGTATGTAGTTAATGGCTGGCAATTTAAATGACTTTAAAAGGGAACTCGGTAAATATAGAGATGGTGGGGTACCTCCAGTAGTTTACTGGGGATTTTGAGGTGGTGGGCATAGGTTTTCCATAGGTAATTGCTTGG
Organism: Iguana delicatissima; assembly: GCA_948472985.1. Classification (NCBI taxonomy): domain Eukaryota; kingdom Metazoa; phylum Chordata; class Lepidosauria; order Squamata; family Iguanidae; genus Iguana; species Iguana delicatissima. Next base: position 35,352 of record CAOKZL010000724.1, on the reverse strand, counting down.
CAAATGCATGAACAGCATGTCGGACTAGATAGGTCTAATCCAACATGGCAGCTGCTGCTGTTGTCATCATTGTAGCTGTCATCAGCATCTTTATTTGTACTCTTCCCCCTCTCCCAAAATGGGACTTGAGGTGGCTTAGAAAGTAAAATGAATACAGTTTAGCTAAAAAGGTGCAAAAGATCAACATTAACATAGAATCAAGCTATTAAAAAGGTTAGAACAATTTAAAGCATACAATTGAAACATGTTACAAAGTGGAATTAGCAGACTGGCAGTACAGAGACTGCCAGGAGTGAGAGAAAGAAAGAATTGAGTATTCCAAAACAGTTTCTCCATATCTCTGTAGTTAACCACATTGCGGTTGCCTGTTGAGCTAGAAGGTGTCACTGAAGAGTAAAAGTATTTGAATCATGATGTGGTGGTGGTGGTGGTGGTGGTGAAGCTGAAGCTGAACGACATTCAGGCATATGTACAGTTAAGAAAACAGGCACTCATAAAGATTTAATGTTAAATACTGCAAAGAAGATGCCTTCAGAGTTAGCCTCACGCTGTCAACACAGTTATAGCAGAATTTAGTGCCATCAGTGGGTTTCAGTCAAACGTGGGAAAGAAAGCAACAAGAAACTAGGTTGAAAGCATAAAATACAAGGAATTAGCAAAACAACAAAAAAGAATCCCACATATCACAGCTTTTTATATACAAAAAGGCTTGTGTTAAGAAAAGTTAGAATAGGTGCAGTAGACAAAGGCCACCAGCATTGCAAAAAAAAATGTTTTTTGCTACCAAAATCATTAGAACTTTCCAGTATTTCTCCTTTCTTTTCCAATCTCCGCGGACCATCTGATAAAATTACCATGCATCATAGCTTTACTTGCATCCCAAATAGTTTTCACCGACAGCTCCGATGTCATGTTTTTGGTTGATATCTTGGATAATAAAGGGGTTTTTTTTTAGTTCAAATATCCATAAAGGAACAGAAAAATTCTTCCAATTACTGTATGTTACTTTTCTGTGACAGATTCATGGCTTGCTTATTTTTTTCAGCAGTAATGAGACAACTGAGATAATTATGACATAGATCTCCAATATTCAACAGAAGAATGGTCTCATTGTGTCGTCTTACATGGCTGACATGGCTTCTATTAGTTTTGGAAAATGCAAGTCAGTATGTCAGAAATTAAAACAGTTGACTATCTGAGAAAAGTAGAATGCAACTGTCATATAATCCATAATTGTGTCAAATAGAAGATGAGTGTTTTGATACAGAACCCTCGTACAGTGAATTTAGCTTCTCAGCTAAGAAAGCAGAATCTTTTGTCCTCCTTGAGTTTATAGAAATGGAACACAAAGATGTGCTTCAGTAGTAAACAAGATATCTGTCACATCTTCCTACTTTTGAATGTATACTACAATACTGGTTTATGCTGAGGATGTACTTTTTTTCCCAAAGGGGCTTAAAATATGTGAAGTTTGTGCAGGCAGATCTTGGAGAAGAAGAACACAGATTTCTCCATCTTTGTTATGTTTACTTTTTGCCTGGTCTGATGGTAATCTTTAAGAAACTGGAACTTAACAATGGCAACTTCACAGAGCTCCGTGGTGTCATGAAAGGCCTTCATTCAAAACTGAAGAGAATAAGGGTCAGATTCTGTGAGAGATTAGGCCAACTTGTCTATCTGACAATAGAAGATTCAAAAAGAAAACTTGTAAGACATTGACGTGGTGCACTGAATGCTTGGACTAATGGCGTGATGTTGACAGAGGAAACTTCAAGACTGTTGCTGCAACGTTTCACATTGAGATTGACACTCACAAGCTGTATAATGAGTGCTGTGTCTTACAGCCAATAAGGGAAGAGATTATCTTCAGAGAAGGTACCATTGATCAGAGTTGAAAGAATTTATTGTTAGTATGAAGTAGAAATTGGTGTCTTTCATATTTCATTGGCTATTCATGAGACAGTTTTCTGTTTAATGACACAACTGTGGATGATAGTATTCTGAAGGCCAGGTAGAACATTAATGAATATTAACATGACCTGTGCAGAGTTGCTAGATTAAAAAAATCAAGCAGACAGCTCAAATATAAACTTGAAGGTAAAAATACCTCATTTCAAGAATATTAGTTTTAAGGTGTCATATTTGCCACCTAGCTGCTGCAAAGGAGGATGAAACAAGATGACTCTTCCTGGGGTTTCCATTGTTTTCCTTTAAAAATAGACTCTTTGTTTTAGAAGTTTTCATATTTGTTTGTAGAATTAAAACAAAGTGACATACAGAAAGAAAAGAGTGGACACAGAAGAAGAGAATAAAAAAAAGTAAATATAATATAAAATAAAATAAGTGAAACAGACTGTGCTCTCTGGCCTTTAAAGGTCTGATTTTTCTAAGTGTGGGTTTAAACAGTGAAGGCAAATTAAATGGGTGAAATTGAGTCCATGAGTTTAGCCAGGTAAAGCAACTTGTAGAAATTCAATCGCAGTTTGAAAAAAATATTCAGGAATTTCCTCTGCCAGTGTTGTTGGCAGGCCTGGTGGGAATGATCTAGTGGGTGGAAGAGTATTTCTGCCTCTTCAGCACTTTATCAGTTTACAAGATGTCCCTGTTTTTTAAAATAACTCGCTGACAAGGCTTCTTCATTAGGTAAGGATGTTAAAAATCATACAGGAGAAGAAAAGTGATCATGTTAAAAGAGTCCCAGATGTATATTTTGTCTCGTGTTACTCCTGTTGTCAGTTAAGATGGTCTACTCTAGACAGACATCAGTGCAGGCAGAGGCCACTCCCCTTTCCTGTATGGCCAACATGGTTACCCGGAATATGTTTGCTAACATGGGACATACACTTCTTGTTCTCTTGTTGCGTATTTTTTCTTTCATATGGACTGAGTTCTTTTCTCAACACTAAGCATTCCTGCTGCATGCCAACATAAGCTTAATATTTCATGTCTTGAATCAAGACATGTTCTGAACTGGTCCTTGGTTGTAGATACATTCATGACTTATAATAGATGATAAGTCATGAGTCTTTCTAGTCTATACTTGTCTGATGGGTACAAAAGTCTTTTCTCACTGTCAGTAGATTGTTGGTTTTGCTTGCTTGTTTTGAATCTGCTGGTTTATTTCTGCTTTGCACATTTTTTGCTATTTTAGTTTGATCACAAAAAAGGTTGGCAGTAAAATCCGGTTGAGAAGTTTTTTTACTTTTGTAGAGATTGCCCGGGAAAACTCTCTTTTTTTAAAGAGAGAATGTAAATTACTTTTTAATAAGTTGTTTCTGTTCTAAACTGTGAAAATTTTTAGGTTACCCCAATGATACACTAAACAGCTTGGATCTTTATTAAGAACAGAAACCAAATAGCTGCAGTTTGAAATAGAGAGTTAAGAGTTAAATGGAGTTTTTGATCAGTCTCAGTTAGAATATCATTTTGATGTTCTTCTTTTTTGCTTTTTTTTAGTGAGATTTTAAACATGGATAAAATATATTTCATTTGATTCTGTATAAAAAATAGCAGCAGCAGAAAGGAGAATTGCTTTTGGTCATACTCTCATAACTGGAAACCTTTATTTTAACTGTTCAGGTTGTTTCCTGAGACAATATTCTTACTGTGGGTTTTTAAAAATAAATAACCCTTTTTATTCATTGAATTCCTTTAATTCAGTGGTTCTCAACCTGGGGGCCCCCAGATGTCGTGGACTTCACCCCCCCAGAAGCCCCAGCCACTATGGTCAATGCTAAAGGGCTTCCGGGAGCTGAAGTCCATAAACTTTCGGGGGGACCCACAGGTTGAGAACCACTGTTTTAAAATTTTTTTAAAATTTACAATTTGACACTGAAGGCTAGATCATCCTAACCCCATAATTGAGTTTAGGGCTACTCAGCCAAGCCTTATGTTCATGTACTTTTTACTTTGCTTGAAAACCATTGGTCCTGGTTCACCAGTTTGGATGCAGGGGGAAACTGGCTTACTAAAAAACTAAAAAGTAAGGGGAGACCTATCATATTGTCTCACAAACTACAATAAGTGCCATATGGCTCGCAGAGAAAGAATTCTTGTTATTATTATTTTGTTTATACCCTTTCCCTTTTTCCCCAGTTCAGGATTTCAGAGTGGTTTACAACAGGTTAAAAACACATATTTAAAAAATTAAACAAAATACAAAATTTAAAAAAAGAGATTAAATGGTCAAAAAATTAAAACCAGTTAAAAAACAAACCATTAAGGGGACTTTCCGGTGGAGGAGAAGCGCCGTTTGGTTGGGAACCTGTGGAGCTGCAGAGTTTCTGAAGTCCCAAAGAGGTCGGAATCTCCAAATTGAAAAAATTTCCGGGGAGAAAGAGAACCCCGGGAAAGGGGGACGGGGGGCGACTCGGGGGGACCAAATCAGTCGCAGTGGCAGGAGAGAGGAGAGAAGGGACCTGTTGACGAATGCACTGACGGGATCGCAAGCCGCCATTACCCCCGGGACCCTTTTTAAAGGTAGCCGCTTCCCCGTTGAAAAATAAGCAGTCCATTCGGAACATCTGGACTTATTATAGATTTTTTTCCCCATTTTTTGGGTAAGTGGATCCAACGTTATCTTTATTGAGGAGATCGTATAAAATTTGGACTTAAATTTTAGAAAAGCATAGGCTGGGGAAAAGTGACCCCCAAAGACACGGGGAAGAAAAAAAGTGCCCAAATGTCTGCGGGAGTTTAAAAGTGATTTAAAAAATTAAATTGGTTTAAAATCTTCACTTAAAAGACGAAATTGGGAAAAAAAAAAGGGGGGAAAAAAAAGATAAAAAAACCCGAAGAATTTAAAAGTCAAAGAAACAGTAAAACACGCCGGCTTGAGGATTAAAAATGGAGGTTTAAAAAAGGCAGGAAAGACAGAGAGAGAGGGGGACAAAGCGAAGGAAAGTGGAGAGAAAGGCGACGAGAGGGGCCCGGGGGACGAGTGAAGGGAAAAACGGAGAGAGAGGTGACGAGAGGGGCCCGGGGGGAGGGAGTGAAGGGAGACGGAGAGAGGGGCGACAAGAGAGGCCGTGGGACGAGTAAAGGAAGACAGAGAGGAAGGGGGAAAAAAGGGGCCCGAGTGAAGGAAAGCGGATAGAAAGACGACAAGAGTGGCTGGATGAAAGGAAGGAAGGTGGAGAGAGGGCGACGAGAGGAGTGAAGGAAAGCGGAGAGAAAGGCCCGAGAGAGGTCGCGGGACGAGTGAAGGAAGGTGGAGAGAGAGGCGATGAAAAAGGGTTTGGGGGGACGGACAAGTGAAGAGGTGGAGAGAGAAGTGACGAGAGTGGTTGAGGGATAGAGGGGAAATTTGGGGAAGCTTAAAGTGTGTGAAAGTGGCTAAAAAGTGTAGAAAATATTGTTATTAATAGAAGGTAGAAAGAGATAGTGATATAATAATAATAGTCTTTCTTTATTTTTTTGTCTTGCTTTCTCTTTTTGGGAGTGTGTGGGGGAAAGCGTGGTTTAAAAATTATATACATTGGAAATTTGATTTAGTAATTGGAATTTGGTTAAAATTAGTAGGAATTAATAATTTGGGGAAAAATATTGAAGAAAGTTATAAAAATAAATTAAACTAATTAAAATAACTAAAGTATAATTGTGAGTGACAGGGGGAATATTTTAAAATTTAAAAAAGGGGAATTAATTTAATTAAGAGATTTTAAAAATAAATTGGAAAAAAAATAGGGGAGCGGGGAAAAAGAAGAGTCACCCTGGTGCTCAGACACAAATACAAACATTGTTACAAAGAAGGCCTTCATAAAATTTTAAACAAACTACAGAAAAAATACGGTTGGAAAGTCAAGGAATGGCCCAGAGTGGAGGAACTGACATTATGGAAGAAATAAGAAGATTAACTATGACTTTTAAAAGTGAAATGAGAGAGACAAGGACAGAAATGAAGCACATGAGAGCAAAAAAGAGAGATGTGAAGAAAGAATTGGAAAAATTTTTAAAATAAATTGGATAATATTACTGCGGAATTAAAAGGTGTGAATGAGAAAGTTAAAGAAATAGAAGAGAAGACAATGAGAGTGGAGGAGCAAGTAGTAAAACCCAAAGGAAAAGGATAGAGGATTTGGAAAAAATAACATTTTTAAAAATTATTAAGAGTAAAAAATAAATCAATCAAGATAAGAGGATTACGGGAACAGCCACAAGAGGATTTATATGAAAGTTTAATTCGACCATTAGCACAATATATTGATTGGACCCCAAAACAGTTTGATCTAAGATTGATAGGATATTCAAAAGAAACCCGGTGATTGCCAGAAGAAGAAACATGCCACAAATATTTTATCTATTTTCTTCGGGAGAGAGTGAAGGATTTTTTTCCAAAAGATTTAATGAAGAAATTGGTGGTAAGGGGAAAGTGAACTTAAGATCTTTAAAGATGTGCACCCAACTTTTTTAAAAAAGAAGAAGAAAATAGGGAAATTTGTGGGAAAGTTTTTAAAAGGACTAAAGGAATTCATATACATGGGAGAGGATAGAAGGGATTTCCTTTTTTTGGGAAAAGCAAGGGGGGAAGTTTTAAAAACAATCACAAAAGCAAAGGAGTTTTGGAGGAAGCATAAAGATAAATTTAAAAGAAGGTAGATGAGGAGGTACAAGAACAGGAACAAGAAGAAGAAATCATCAATGGAAATATAAATTCACCCGGGGAAAAAGGGGAAAAGGTAAAAGAAAAAAAGAGAGACAAGAATATAGAAAATCAAGGACAAAAAGAAAAATAGAGGGGGGAAAAGAGGAGGAGATAGGAGAAGAAGGAAAGGTTGTAGAAGAAAATTGAAATCTATTGACCCTGAAATAGAAGAAGAAATAGAAGAAATAGAAAAAAACGACGAGTGAAAGAATCTGCAGGTAAGAATGAAATTAAAAATAGTAACTTGGAACCTTTTAAAAAATAAATTCTCCATATAAAAGGAAGCAGGTATTTCACCAGCTGGAAAAATTAAATGCAGATATAGGGCAAAAAAGAAACTAATTAAAAATAAAGATTTAAAATATATTAAAACCCTGAAATTAGGACAGTCATTTTCTTCATCAATAGAAAAAAAGAAAAAAGGAAAAACCATATATGTTAGTAACAAATATGAAGCAAAACAAGTATTTAGTGACAATTGGGGACATTGGATAGTGATAGAAGTAGCAATACAGGGTTGTAAGTTAATAAATAGGAGTATATGGACCATTAGAAAATAGAAGTAGATTTTTTTTTAAAATTATTGGGAAAACTGTTAGAATTAAGGTAGATAACCATAAGATAATTATTTTGGGGGGGTTTGGGGAAGGGGGGAATTAAACCCATATGTTGATAGGTCAAGTACTAAAAATAAAAAAATATTAGTGGGAAAAAATCAAGGGAAGCTTCCAAAAACCTTTTTTGTTTTAATTCCACCATTTAGGTTAGAGAGGCTTGGAGGCAGATAAAGGGGGAAAAAGAAGATTAAATTTAAATTTTTGGAACAATTTAATTTTGTGGGTTCCAGATTAGATATGATTTTTGTGTCGACAGAGTTAATAAAAAATATAGAGAAATTGGAAATATTACCCAGAACGATTTCGGATCATTGCCCAGTTTTAAAACCATTAAATAGGGGAAAAAAAGTTATAATTGGAGGTTAAATGATAATTTGTTGAAAAACGAATCAGTGGTAGGGAAAGCAAAAGAAGAGTTAAAGAATTTTATGGATAATAATTTAGATAAGGAACAATCAGAACAAATAGAAAGGGGAAAAAATAAGGTGGAATGAGGGGGTTTTTTTTTAGTCAGCAAAAATGGGGTTATAAAAAATAGGAAAGAGAAAGAAGCCAGAATATATAATATGTTACAAGATAAAGAATTAGAATTGAAAAAAGATCCAAAAAATCATAAAACATTAAAAGAATTTTCGATTTAAAAAAAAAGTGACTCTGTTGATGACAGAAAGGGAAAAAGAAAAAAAAATGAAATACGTAAAACAGAGAAGTTTAACATGCTAATAAGATAGGAAGATGGTTGTCATTTAAATTAAAGAAAAAAAAAGGAAAAACGTTATATTAAGGGATTAAAAGGGGGGCCAAGATACCTTTCACCAACAAGATAAGATTAAAAATATTTTTGTTAAAATTTTGAAAAGGAATTATTTAAAAAAAAAGGAAATTTAAAAGAAAAGAAATGAAAAAATAAAGGAATTTTTAGAACGGGGCAAAGATAGCAAAAATTACGGATAATCAAAAAAGAGAGTTTAGACAATCCAATAACATCATTAGAAGTTAAGAAGGCAATTAGTAAATTGAAAATGGGGGAAAACTCCGGGACCAGATGGTTTTACATATTTTATTATAAAACATTTCAGGAGGAATTAATACCTTTATTAATTAAATTTTAAATTCAATTAAAAGTAATATATTTCCAAAACTTTGGGAAAGGGAAACAAATATAACGTTGATCCCCAAAGAAGGAAAAGATCCAACAAATAAAAGAAATTAAGCCAAAAATTACCAAATAATTAAAAATTTATACAAAAGTATTAGCAGATAGGTTAAAGGGAATATTAGATAATTGGATTAATGAGGATCAGAATGGATTCTTACCAGGAAGACATTTAAAGTAAAATAAGAATAATTATGGACACGATAGGATATTATCAGAAACATAATCAAAAACAATTGGCTTTAATTTTTTTGGGGTGCGGAAAAAGCGTTCGAAAAATGTTAATTGGCAATTTATTTTGCAATAATGAAAGACATGGGAGGGGGAAAAAGGTTCATGGAATGGATAAAAGCCAAAATAATGAACAAAAGGCGTGTTTAGTTATAAATGGGGAAAAAAAAAAACAATTTGGAATTTTATAAAGGTACAAGACAGGGATGCCCTCTTTCACCTTTATTATTTATTATCTGTTTTGAAAATTTAAATAATAACATTAAAAAACGAAAAAAGATAAGAGGAGTTAGAGTAAGAGGATTTGAAATAAAAATACAAGCGTATGCTGATGATTTAGTCATAATTTTGGAGGATCCCATGAAAAAGATTAGAAAAATTTATAGAGGAATTAGAAGAATTCGGGAGGGGGTGGCGTTAGGGTTAATAAGGAGAAAAATTTTTATAATGACTAAAAATATAACAGCAAAGCAAGAGAGCGAATTGATAGAAATCTCAGGGTTTAAAACAGCTAAGAAGATAAGATATTTGGGGAAAAAATTAAAAAAAAAATTTAAATTTATTTGATAATAATTATAAAAAAGTATGGGGGGAGATTACGAATGAAATGAAAAAAAGGAATAAATTACATTTATCTTTATTAGGTAGGATTTCAACAATCAAAATGAATATATTACCAAAAATGATATTTTTTTTTTCAAAGTATACCCATAATACATAATGAGAAACCATTCAAAAAATGGGAGCAGGATTTGTGTAAGTTTATCTGGAACGGGGGAAAACCAAGAATTAAATTAAAATATCTTAAAGAAAAAAAGAAAGAGGAGGGTTAACATTGCCAATTTAAAAATCTTATGAAGCTTCAGCATTAGGTTGGATAAAAGATTGGGTGCAAACTGGAAAAAAAAAAGACTGTTAAATTTAGAAGGATTTAACTTTAGGATGGCGTGCATATCTGTGGTATGATAAGCACAAAATAAATAGAGAATTTTTGGATCATTATGTTAGGAAATCAATTTTAAAAAAATGGTTAAGAGTTAAAAATAAATTGTATATAAAAAACCAGGTTTGGGGGGTCCCCACATGAAGCTTTTTAAACGGTTAGAAAAAAATCAATTGGGGAAGTGGATAACATATAAAAAAAATAATTAAAAAAGAGGGGAGTAATATAAGACCTAAAAGTAGAGAAGAATTAATTGAAGAGGGGTATAGATCACATTGGCTTCTCCATAGAAAATTGGTTGAGAAATATAAATTGGATAATAAAGAATGGGGAATATCATTAGAGGAAACAAATTAGACAAATTGATGAAAAGTACGTTTAAACGCCCTTTGGTAAAAATTAAATTATTATTAAATTTGGAATTGGAAAAGGGAAAATTTTAAAAAGTAAAAAGAAAAATGGGGTTTAGATACAGTTTTTTAAAAAATTACAGCAATGGGAAGGTGCATGGAAATTAAATATGAATTTACAAAGAGTTATAATTTAAAAGGGGAATTATTTTTAAAATTTTTTTTTAGAAGGAAATTAACCCCAATGCAAATTGCAAAATAAGAGAACAAAAATCAAAGCTAAATGTTGGAAATGCCAAAAATTGGAAACTTTTTATTAGTGCTGGTGGACATGTGAGAAGGCGAAAAAGGATTTTGGGAAAAAAAATATGAAAAAAATAACGAAAAATTTAAAAATCAAGTTTCCAATGTTACCGGAAATATTTTTGTTAAAAATGTTTGAGAAAATAGATGAAAAGATAAGGGGAAAATAAAAATTTTATGTTACATGACATGTGCAGCCAGAACTGTTTTTAAAAAATGGAAGGATAAAAATGTACCCAACAGAGGATTGGATAAATAAATTATATGATCTGGCAGAGATGGATAAATTACAAAAAGATTAAAAAAATAGGAAAAAAATAATGCATTTAAAGAAGAATGGGGAATTAAAACTCTTTATGGGGAAAAATATTGGGGGAAAGTAGCGATGATGGGATTGTATGAATAGGATATAATATAATAAAATATAATGTATGGGAGAAAATTTTTGGAATATTTGAATAAAAACATTTAAGATTTATTAAGAATTAAAATTTAGGGGAACAGAATATGTAAGTAACAGATAGGATAAAAAACATAGAAGTTAAGTATAAAGTATAGAAATTCATAGAGATTAAAAAACCTTTAAAGTACAGGATAGAAAAAAAAATGAGGAAAAAAGTTAAAAAGGTGATAAAAAAAGAAAATCAAGGTATGTATGGAATTGAAAATTTTTATGTGAATGTTTTGGGGTGTGCATGTAGGTTGTGTGTAAAAAATTTGTTATAATTGTGTTTATGGTGTTTATTGTATAGTATTATGTAGTGTATTTGAGTGTATGTAATTAATTGTTTGTACGTTTTTAAAAAATGAATTTGATAATAAAATTATTTTTAATAATAAATAAAAACAAAAAACCATTAAAACATAAAAAAAAAACACATAAAGGGCCACAAATAAAAAAACTAGCACATTGTTTATGGAATTAAATTTTTCCGACTGAGGTCATGAAACCCCCTTGGAAAAATCCTTGGATGTCATTATTCCACTAATGAGGAGGGGGTAAAATTCCCGTTGACCCTATGTTGCAAGGAGAAGAATGCATAGCCAAGTTTTGAAAATTACTTTTTTAAAACCAGTTTGTTTCTGTTACTTGTTGCGGTGTTTTAAAAAATTTGTTGCTTTTTGCTCAGTGCTTCTTATTTTTGTTCATCTTAACTTCATTCTGTTTTAGGGATCTGCTGACCCTCTAAAGTGCTTTCCATTTGACATACAATATGGTGCTGAATTTGCTGCGTGTAGAAAAAATTAACCCAGAATACATGTTAGAAAAATCTTTTTACCAGTTCCAACATTACAGAGCTATTCCAGGAGTAGTTGAAAGTAAGTTATATAAAAAAAAATCTATTTTTTGTTTACTATTATGTATGTGGCATTAGCTCACCTTTATAGGAAACCTGTTCTTAATTACTGACTATTATTAAAAAAACTAAAGAGCCTGGAACCAAATTTTTACCCCTTGCCTCTCCCTCCAAAAAAACCCTACCTTTTCCTCCTTGCTAATCAAATGGGTTTTCAGAGTGGCTCACCTTCTGATTACATTTGCTATCTAGTTTTGTGTGTATTATGATGCCTTTTGAGTATGCAGAGCTAGTCACTAGTTTGCTAAATCCCTGGTTGCAGAGCATACCAAAAAAGAGTTTTTAAGTGACTATTTGCCTTTGACTTACAGGAAGTCCAAGGGGGCTTTTGTAGTTTAAAAGAAATCCCAGATAGAACTAAGTGGAATAAAAGCTTTCATGAGCTTTGCCACCTTAAAAGTTTGCACTACAATAACTAGTAACTCCACATGTAGTGTTAAGTTGGAAGTTGGGGCTCTGCATGCAGTTCTTTTTGATCCTTCAAGAGCCTGGCATCCATCTTGCCTCCCATAATAGGCGGTGTGTGCAATTCCAGAAAAGGAACACTGGGGGCAGCAACTGTGCCTTATTTTTAACTAGAGACAGGAGGTGACCCATGTCTCTAGCAAAAATAACTTGACTTATTGTTATGCTACTAGAACCCTTTTACTGAATCCTGTGTACAGCAAGTTATTGAAGAAGAACCTAGGATGCAGCTCTTTTCTAAAAATCTTCCTGTGCAGGATTGTGTGTGTATGCGTATATGTGTTTGAAGTTTAGAATATATGAAAAGAGAGTTATCGTTGAAATATTTGGAGGCGTTAGACATCCACACAGCAGCAAACTCAAATATATCCCCAAGTACAGATGCTGCAAATTTCAGCTTTTTAGCAAGTGCGGCTATATGGTTCATCTCCTTTTCAAAGACATCTGTCACATTCACAGTCAAATTTATAAACTGTGGCATATTTTTCATACATTACTTAGAAGTTTATGAAATGGCTCTTGGAAATCAGTATCAAATATTGTTTAACAAAATAATTCTTAAACTTTAGGCTTCTTTATATGGGTGTAACCACCTAGAAGCATCCTTGTAGACAATAAAGGATCCTGTACTATCCCCTCCCTTGCATTCTACTGGTGCTGCACTGAGTTATTCCTTGCAACAGCTTGGTATACTGAGTGCCAGAAGAAGGACAGAGAAGGAGAAACAACACACTCTAAGCCGTAACACATTTCCTCTTCATGTTGGTAGTGTGATCCTTTTGGGAAAGAATGGCTACAGTAATTTTCTACAACATTGTGCTTGTTGATATCAAAGGGGTGATATTATCACTTTTAAATACTGTTTTTTCACACTATTCACTACTTCACACTTTTTTTTTTTAGAGGTGAATAAGTTGGAGCAGCAATACAATGAAATTGAAATTCCAAATGAGGAAAATGTGGTCATCTACTATAAAATCAGACAACAGCTTGCTAAACTGGGTAAAGAAATAGAAGAATACATTCATAAGCCAAAGTACTGTTTACCATTTTTACAACCAGGAAGACTAGTAAAAGTAAGTTGCTTTCATCTTCAGTATTTCTAAGTGTCTTCTCTGCTTAAAAAGAAAAAAGCACAGGCTTTTAAATAATTGATTTTTCTATGTGGTATCCATGCTGTCCCACAAGTATGGTTTTGTGTTGCCAATTTTAACATGCAGCTAAGAAAACATAAGTTTTAGTTTTTGAAGTAGGATTAATTACCATTAATTTCCCTAATTATAACTCTGAGTGAGGGTTAGGTCCACTGGTGTCAGTCTTTTGATAGAAGAGCAAGAAAGACAGTGGCTCCCTTTTCCTCTTGCAGCCCTATTTATAACCTCAGTTTTGGGCTATGAAGAAGGAAGATTATGGGAGGGAAGAGAAAGAACATTTGATTGTGCTAGTGGATTTCCATGAGTGCAGTATTGGATTTAATCTTCAGCTGAGATCCAACTATGTGATTATTAACGATGAGGTAAAACAACAAAACATTAGGTCAGCCAGGAAGCAGTGATTAGAAAACATAAGTAAATCCCAAAGTCAGATATACTTCAGTATAACAAATATGCCAAAAAGGAGGCAATACCAGTTCTCATTACTTGGAGGAAAGAGAATAGAGAATGTCCAAAGATTATAGTGTCTGGCGTTGCACTATATAACACAGTAATGTGATATGCCTTTAATTCAGTGATTTGCATATTGCTATTTTAAATCCAATACATCTTACATCCAATACAGTCATTGTTACTTTTATAATATAACCATCTTAATGGAAGTGGTCAAGGAAGGTTTCCTGTGGGTGAACTGGATGTTTTGACAAATTTATATTATTTTTGAAATAGAATAAGTACCAAAATACAGAATCAGTTTCTGTATTTTGTTGATATTCCTTTGCTATTCTCTGTCTTGCAACTGAATATCATTAGGACATTACTAAATGTGTTGTTTCAGATGCAATCTGTTGTACATTTTTTCCATAGGTGAAAAATGAAGATGATGATTTTGGCTGGGGAGTGGTAGTAAATTTCTCCAAGAAATCAAATGTTAAGGTAAAAAAAATTCTACTGTTTTCTTCATTTGTACACAAATACACATGACAGAGATATTATGTGCAATTGCACTCTAGTTTTTACTGGAAAACAAGTGTCTTTTGTAGACAAATTATGTAGAAGGTCTGGTTTCTTGTAGCACTTCATATTCTATGGCACAGGTGGGCACCTAGTTGAGTTGGATGAACTCCTGGTATGTCTTGTTTTAAAGTGGAATTGCCAACACTGTCTAGCTGAAATTTAAGCTTGCAACTGCTGCTCTTGTTACTTATTCCTAATTATTACAGGAATGAGGGGCTTGCATTTTGGATGGGAATAAATGGATGGACAAGGCATCTCTGCCCAGGGAACTATTAGCCTAGTGGAAAACCAACTTTTTTCCCTGTTCAAATGTTTCAACCTGGAGCAGTAGAAGAAATAGCTGTGGTGTAAGTTCAAATGGTTGGGGGGGAAATAGCTCCTCCCCCCATCCATAAGGGGGACATAAAAGTACATGTTGTGAACTTGTATTCATTTCTTTTTGTTCGTGTAGTACATATACTATTAGCAGAAATTAATAGACTCCCCTTGGAGGGTTTTCTGCATGACATACTTGGCTGGCTACCTGTCGTAGAATGCATCTAGTGAGGATGATGTAATCCAGCCCTGGTTACTTTGTGTGCCCTTAGAGTATTTTATGCATATGTCAGCCTCTTCCAAGTTCAAGTAAACAGCACATGTTTTTAAATGTTGGCCTAAATCTGCTTTTCCACATATGGATTGCATTTTCAAATGCAGTTCAGATGACACAAGTAAACATAAGTCTTTAAACCTAAATTGAAACAGCTGCTGTAAGTATCTTTTGTGCAGTATAGGATGGGACAGTATTATTCACAACTGCATTTATGAATAAATACTTTGATTACTGGGTAATCAAATAGGGGAACAAGGCATGTGTTTCTGTTTACATCTGGGCATTTTAAAGCTATCTTTGATACAGTGTGAAATTCTTAAAGTATCTGCCAAGAGTCCTCCAAGTGGTATGTCTTGATGAGCAAAGTCTTTTTGCCTCCCGCTTCACTCAAAAGAAAGTAACTTACAAATGTCTTCGTGTTGTTTGAAGAGATGTTTCTATGCTGGTCCTCTAATTTGGATCTTTTGTGAAGGAACTTCTGCTATATCCTTATATGGTATATAAACATTTGTACTGAACTTAATGGCAGCTTAACTGTATGGTAAGGCTTTCCAAATGTTGATGAGCAGTAGGCCAGTGATAACCTCAAATCCCTCTGTTACATATCCACACCTGGAGACACGAAAGTAATATAGGTCTCTTCCCGGAATTTCCCATGGGGGAGAGGCATTTCACTTAATGCTGTTTGGAAAAGGTAGAGTCACATGATGAGAACTTTTTGGGATAGGTGGAAGCACTCAGACTCTGACTTCTTACCAAGTTTTGGGGAACCTCAGAATCTGTTTCTGAGTTGTCCTTGAACTGGGGAGCAGGAAGGAAGCACACTTTCATTTCTGCCATTAGCTCATGAGCTATAGCCATTGGGAGCTTGAACTCCCTGCCTCTTAGGAATATGATCAAGCCAAAATGGAGACCAAGCAACAGCTGCAGAGATCTCACTTCCTTTATCCTGCTTGTCTACAGTAAATGGAATGGCAGAAGTAAGGAGAAGAAACACTCAGGCCATATCCATTGGCCAGAGGAGTAAAAATCACTAACTACTACTTAAGCAAAAATAACAGCAATGGGGGGGTTTCCCTCTTTTCCAAACTACATTTATTGCCCACTTAATAGCTCACTACCTTCTCATTGCCTTAAAGAACTATCTCTATCCTCTTTCTCCTGTACTCTTCTTTCCCTTACCCTAGCGGCTTGGTCTGTGTCTCTTTTTAAAAAATGGGAAACAGCTGCTTTGAGAAACAGTTGTCTGAAAAACGGATACAACCATTGCATCTAAAGAAATAAGCAGCAGGTTGTTTTTACTGTTATTGTGTGGCTCTCTAAAGCTTGGTATTAAGTGTCAGGCCAAGGCAATCATGAGCTCTCTGTGCGACTGGATGTGGAAAGAAGAATTAGCAGCAGCCACAATGGTTTATGTAAATTTGTAGATCCCTCCCCCAGATCATTTTAGGGGAGGCAGCCAAACTAACATAGATCCTACCAGCTTTCTCAGTGTGGTCTGTTAAGATAGCTCTTTATTCCTGTTTCTGATCCCTTCTGCCTAAGTAAGGCATTCTTCTGCTACTGATATTCAAACCAATTACAAGTTGACTTGGTTGTGGTGCATAGCAGCAGCATCACCTTAGGAGTCATATGATCATCAGGAGAATACTGGTGGATCAGAGCAAAGTCCTTTTCAAATTCAGTGTCCTGTTTTCCACACTTTTCAACCAGTGAATACTTAGGTAGAAAAAATGGAATACAGAAATATAGGATGGGGGACAAGTGGCTGGATAGCAGTACATGTGAAAGGGATCCAGGAGTCTTCATAGACCACAGGCTGAACATGAGTCAGCAGTGTGATGCGGCAGCCAAGAAAGCCAATGCAATTCTCGGCTGCATCAATAGGAGTATGGTGTCTAGATCGAGGGAGGTACTGGTACCACTCTATTCTGCTTTGGTTAGACCTCATCTTGAATACTGTGTCCAGTTCTGGGCACCCCAATTCAAGAAGGACATGGTCAAGCTGGAGCAAGTCCAGAGAAGGGCGACCAAAATGGTGAGAGGCCTGGAAGACATGCCCTATGAGGATAGACTTAGAGAGCTGGGTATGTTTAGTCTACAGAAGAGAAGGTTAAGAGGAGACATGATAACTATGTTTAAATATTTGAAGGGATGCCATGTAGAGGAAGGAGAGGGCTTGTTTTCTGCTGCTCCAGAGACCAGGACAAGGAGCAATGGATTCAAGCTGCAGGAAAGGAGATTCCACCTGAACCTCAGGAAGAACTTCCTGACAGTCAGGGCTGTCCGGCAGTGGAATATGCTGCCTCGGAGTGTAGTGGAGTCTCCTTCCTTGGAGGTTTTTAAGCAGAGGCTGGATGGCCATCTGTCGGGAATGCTTTGAGGGTGTTCCTGCATATCAGGGGGTTGGACTGGATGACCCGTGTGGTCTCTTCCAACTCTACATTTCTATGATTCTATGATATATATGGGAAACCTTCAAACAAGTCTTGAGGGCAAAAGCCCTCTCCCACTGTTATTTTCTTGCAGCTAATATTCAACGACATGTTGTCTCTAATCCTGCAGATTCTATATATATTAGGCATTGATAGCCTTTTCTTCCATGAGTTTGTTCTAATTAGCTTTTATACCCATCCAAATTGTCTTACGTGTGGGAGTTCTACAGTTTAAGCAGTACACCATAAGAAGGAATTTTTCCTTTTTCTATCCTGAGTCTACCATCTTTCAGTTTCATTGGATGCCCTCGTTTCTACTATTATAGAGGAGGGAGAAAATGTTCTCCTTGTTTACTTTCTACATAGCATGCATAATTTCATATACCTGTGTTACACACTACAAATGTTATAAACTGTTCTTATAAGGGAGTTGCTTTTATGATCATTTTGATTGCCCTTTCTACACTTTAGCTCTTTAGTTTCCTTTTTGACATGTGGTATTGGCAAAAGCAACTATTTGCATGCATGAAGTTCCTTGGTTCTTAGTAATTATTATTACGGTAATAATACTGTAATAATACTGTAATACACTAATCATCATTAATATTAAAAATGATGACTTAATCTAACTGACCTTGTTTCTTTCTGACACGTAAGCCTAATTCAGGTGAACTTGACCCCCTTTACGTTGTTGAAGTCCTCTTGCACTGTAGCAAAGAGAGCTTGAAAAATTCTGCAACTGAGGCTGCAAAGCCAGCAAAACCTGATGAGAAAGGGGAGATGCAGGTGAGTTTTTTTATTTAAAAGTTATTTATCTACTTAGTAAGTTTTTCCCATCTTTCTCCCAGTATGAGATAATAATGAGAAGAGAACAAAAATCATATGATGAAGTGTTTAGAAGCATCGTGATTGAAAGGTACATTCTACATTCAGAGCATCTGAAAGTCCCTTCTCTTTCCCCCTCCTCCTCATTTACAAATAATTGCAAAAATTAAAGGGAGTGCATTTGCTTGTTGTTGAAAAAGACTTCCTTTTTGCAAAGCTAGATCAGTTATCATGGGGGTCATGACAAATCAGAAGAATTGCAGACCCTTGGCTTGTATTTATTTCTTTAACTAGCGTATTTACCCGGCATTGCCCAAGATTTTATTTTCTCATAGGTTACACTTGTTAGAAATACCTTAGGCATTATGTTATTTTACCTTAGGAGTTAGATGCAGTTGAAATACACAGATTTGAGATCCTGTGTCTGTAATTCCCCAAACTTCCTTGTCCAGTACCTGTAACTTTTTCCCATATTCCCCAATCCAATCTATATTCAGAGTTGTTAACATAACAGAGGTTTGGTTTCTGAGGGAAGACACTGCCCTTCTTCTTACTGCTAAGCCTCATCTCTATAGCAGCTGGCCTGAGTTCCAAGAGCTTTCTGCATTAGAATTCTAAAGGCCCCTCCCTAAACTGCCAACCCCAGGATTCCATAGAATCTTCACAGCCAGCCAATCATATGAGGTCTTCGCCTGCCTGACATAGACAAACAGACAAACCCATTCACAAACTTTGATTTTTATATAATAGATAAAAGCCATAAAGCATATGGAGGCCAACATCCTTGACTTTTGCAGCATGTTACTGAAAAGTCCCTGACAAGGGAATGAGAGACCTGACATAAACATGCAGTATGATCAACGGGAAGTATTAAATCTTAGGCCTGTGTGAAGTATTACTATTACAGTCATCTTTGCTGCTTTCTTGCAGTTATGTTGACAAAGTTTGGGACACACAGTAGAGCAATAGGAGCTCCTTCTCACTAATGATGTGGTGAGGCAGTTACCCTTCCAATGAAATATCTAGAAATCTTCAGCTGGTGGGTTGTGAATGGAAAATTGAGGCCACACCAGCAGTATTTATTTCTTCTAAAGTAACAGGGGAGGGAATTATTACAGGAGTTAGTATGCAAGGAAGATGGATATAAATTCGTGACGGACTACAACTAAGACCCATATTAGAGTTTTGGTTGACAAGTCTGAAATGTCTGAAGATTTCCTAATAGGGAGCAAGTTTCTTATCACAAGAAATCCCAAAGATAATGCAGAGGTCTATACATTTTTGAAAGTATGGCCCACTGAACTGGCAAGCTGTTTTGTCCTGAAGTGCATTCACCCTGTGCACATATGCGTGTGTTCATCACCTGATGAATGTAAGATGCTGTGGTGACTTAAGAGGCCATAAAGTTTCATGTGATCTCCACCATGCATTTCGTAGTGGAAGCACTTCACATACGTAAAACTGCAGGATTTTAAGATCTGAATAATGAAATGATGCACTTCCCTGTGTGAGTCATCCCTAATGAGGAGGTAACCACAACACAGAAATGTTAGTGTATACTAGCTGTACACATGGAGAGTGACTAAATACATAAGGGAAACCATGCTGGAGCAGACCAGATGCCTATCTAGTATTATAGCATGCTGTTCACGAAGTGATCATCCAGTGGCCTATATGAAACCTGGGTGATCTATAGCCTTCATTACCATTAATCATTGGTAGTTTCATGAATTTGCCTAATCCAACTTTAAAGCCATTCAAGTGGGCAGTCATCACTCTCTTTTGGTAGCAAGTTCAACCATTTAACTATATGCTATGTGCAGAAGTTCTTCCTTCTAATTATCCTGAGTGTCCCACTCTTTAGCTTCAGCAGAAACTCTTGAATTTCTAGTATTATAACTAAAGGAAACTGGCTTACTAGCCATTTTCTGTATGTCATACATAATTTCATACAGTTCTGTCATGTGTTCTCTTACAGAACTTAATCTAAAACTCAGTCTTCTTTCCTGAGTGTACCAAAGACAAGTACAATAAAAAACATTAAACCAGTGCTATAAAACTCTTCAAGGATTGCCGTTCCTTTTTGATTTTAACTTCACTTTGTAGCTGGTAACTTTGAACTGATCACAGATTTCCAACCTAATGAACTTCATGGTTGTTGTTGGTTTTTGGTTTGTTTGTTTTTTTGGTTTTACTGTTGTGTCTTTGTGTGTATGTTTGTGTATGATGTTTGCTAAATTAACAGTTTCAGCCAAGAAGTTATTAAGGTCTCGTCTGTCTTCATTCGCTAATATTTTAGGTAATTTGGGGTTGACTTTCAGGTATATATAGTGTTGTTCATGACTAAATCCTAAAAGAGATCCATTTATGATTCATACCTTTTTATACATTTTATTCCAGTTTTGTTTCAAGACTTTGTAATAAATAGCCATTAACAATTAGTTCCTAGACAGAATCTTCTACATCCATGGCTAGTATTGTCTCCTGCCTCTCCCATGTCAATTGTGCTTGTTTTTCCTTTTCTCTCATGAAGAAAGAGAATGCATAAGGTAAAAAGTGATTTAGAACTCTATGGCTATAGCATTCTAGCTAAAGTTAATCCGCCTTCCATGATTACTCAAGCTTATAGAAGGCTTCATTGTTAAATCTTTGATCTGCTCTTCAAAATTCTGTTTACCATATTTTCAGCCAGTCTCAGAGAGTCTGTTAAACTTTTTATTGGCTTGACAGGCAAAAAAGTCCATTTTTCTAATGCAGCCATTAAATATTGAAAACATTTCCCTTCATTCCAACAGGGAGTTGACAATTTATTCTCTGTCTTTGAAAAGGGACATTTTGCCATAATGAAACTATGCCAGTTGGCCTGATGTTAGGTACATTCTGTCACAGAGCATTGTTTGAAGATGCAATAATGATAGTAGTGGCTCAATTTGGGTCAACAGAAGATTTTGTCATATCATGCTGAGTTGTAAATACGAACTCATTCCTTACATTTCATCAGTTCCAATACAGCTAAAACGGAACCTATTATTACTTTTGTAGTCTGTCATTTTCTTGCCACAAATTGTTCAGGCATTATTGGTATTAGTTTCACAGTTGCTCTGTAAAGTAGGCTACTGTGAGATACAGTAACTCTTTTAAAGCTACACAGTGACTTCAGTTTATCAGTATGGTTTTACTTCCCAAATAATAGAAAATACAGTCATCCCTCCACATTCACTAGGGTTAGGGGCACAGGACCCCCGTGAAAGTGAAAAGAATGTGAATAACTCAAGGCTCTTTCAAACCATATTTAACACACACACAAAAAATATGATCACCAACCCACCGTGGATTCCTTTGAGGCATCAGGGTTCCTTCACAAGGCAGAAGTGGGTGGTTGGTGGGGCTACTGCCACCTCTGTTGCTGCCCACACCATTTTTAAGAGAGACTTACAAGTCTTGTTCACAGTTTCTCAGTCTCACAAGGCTTACAGTCTCTATTAAAAATGGCATAGGGAGGCAGCAGAGGTGACAACAAATAATCTGTGAATAATCAAATCCACAAAAATGAAACCTGAAAATATGAAGGGCTGACTGTATTCATATTTATTTAGAGAGACCGCTTGTTTCATTTCATTAAATGTAAATTTCATAGCTAACTTATCAGCGATTTTTTAAAAAAAAAATACTTGTACGGTAGGCTGGTGAGGAGTTACATTAATTCACAGTTTTATAACATTTTGTGCCACTAGGTACATTTTGTAACACAGTTCTCCAATATCTTAGAACATATTTAATAAGCCAGACACAAAAACAGACATTGCAGAATGAGATCAACAACTCAGCAGTAAATATTTTTGTTCACATGGGAAAGCAAGTCACCTTTTAAAAAATAATTGTATTAGCTCATGGACTGTTGTTTTAGTGAATGCATTCAAATTCCTCTTGCACATTGTGGTTTGAAGGTGCTATTGCTCTTTTGTAGATTCCTAGTTAAACTAGAACCAAGCAGTGTGAATTTAGTTTTTTTTTTAACAAACTCTTGCAACTTTGCTGTTGCAGGATTTACATTGGGGTCCATTGCCAGAAGTTAACATTAAAAGACCAATAGTAGGCAGTCCTCTCATTAATAGGATAATTTAAATTAGTCATCTGCATGTGATACAGTCAGTAGCTTGAACGTATATGCAACTTTCTGAAGGTGAGAGCCAACTCGGTGTAGTGGCTTAAGTGTTGAACTGCAATTCTGGAGACTAGCATTCAAATCCCCACTCAGCCATGGAAACCTTGACCTTGGTCAAGTCACGCTCTCTCAATCTCAGACGAAGACAAAGGCAAAAGCCCTTCTGATCAAATTTTGCTGAGAAAACCCCATAACAGGTTCACCCTAGGGTCACCATAATTCAGAAATTACCTTAAACCATACAACAACATTCTTTCTGAAGTTTGCAATACTATTTTTGTGAACTTTTCAAACTTATTTAGCTGTGATTAAAATCAATTTTTACAGTAATTTGTCAGTTCAGTATTTAACTCTTCAAGAAAAAAACACCAGTAAAGTTAATGTTTGTGATGAAATTAATTTATAAATGATGGAAACAGAAAAAAATGTGTAATCTATTAATTTTATTATTTATCTACTGAATTTATATGCTGCCTTGTCTCCCAAAGTGGGACCGAAGGCAACTTCCAAAAGGTTAAAAAAATTAAAAACATGTAAGCAATTAAAACATTAAAAAAATATAAAATTATAAAACAATAAATTTTAAAAACAGCTAATAAATAAGTAAAAGGTCTCCAGCTGACCAATTAAGGCCTGCTTGAAAAGAAACATCTTTGCCTGCCTTTGAAAGGAATCAGGGAGGCGGCCCACCTACCCTCCCATGGAACAGAATTCCACGAGATAGCAGTAGTCACTGAGAAGGCTCACTCCCATGGCCTCATCAGGTGAGCCTGGGATGGTAGCGAGACTGAGGGAAAGCCTTTCCTTGCAGATCTTAGGGTTCTAGCAGGTTCATATACGGAGATACAATTTTTCAAATACTCCAGACCTAACCAGTATAGAGCTTTATAGATCATAACCAGCACTTTGAATTGTGCCCAGAAACAAACAGGTAATCAGTGACGTTTTCTTTCCCTGTAATTGGCCCCGGTCAGCATTCTGACTGCCATGTTTTGAACCTACTGAAGTTTCAAACAGTTTCCAGTTTCCACCTGCTTCCTTCCTAAATGCAGAATTTTCAGAGAACTAAAAGCATTAATTTGACAGGTTACCAAGTTGTGCCACTTTTGACATTGTCAAATGGGTGATCTGTGCACCACAGTTTTTTGTTAGAAAATCTGAAACAAAAGAGTTACATGCTCACAGTCCATTGTACAGAAAATAATGTGACTGTTCATCAGTCCCAGGGATGAATCCTGTGTTGCTTCCAACTACAATGGACACATTGAAATGAATGTAATTTGTTAAGTCAACACTTACTAAGTCCCATTGATTTCAGTGCAGCTACTTTATCTACCCCTCCAAAATTTAAGATTCGATTATTCTACCCAGTGGTTAACAAATAGATTTCTACCAATTACTGTTTAATAGGTGGTTCCTGTTCTGGTGCATCTTTTGTCAGCAATCAGCAGTGTTCGACTTTATATACCAAAAGACTTGAGGCCACTTGATAATAGGCAGAGTGTACTGAAGTCCATACAGGTAAACTGTTTCTGTTGTATGTTTGTTTTTTGAGGAGCAGGGGAAATAACAATTTTAAAAAATTGCATAATGCTTTCAGGGCTTTAAAACATTTGGGTGACGGAGGTTAGGGGAGAATAGTTTGTGGAGGGTGATCTAATGACTTCAGTGCAAAGGCAAGGCTTGAACCATGGAATTCCACATTCATAACCTAGTCTGTTTGCCATTATGCTATACCACCTCTCAAACATGAGAAAATTTTTAAAAAATGTTTCCAGAAACCCTTAAATTTTTCTTTTTCTTTTTTACTTTTAAGGAAGTACAAAAACGATTTCCTGATGGAGTTCCTTTGCTGGATCCTATTGATGACATGGGCATTAAAGATCCAGGTCTGAAAAAAGTAATCCAAAAAATAGAAGCATTTGAGCATAGAATGTATTCTCATCCACTTCACAATGATTCTAATTTGGAAACTGTGTATAAACTTTGTGAACGAAAAGCACAGGTAAGGTATAAGCTTAAAGAGTATGCTTTAACTATGGAGAGACTGTAGCTCAGCAGTAGAGCATATGCTTTGTATGCAAAAAATCCCAGATTCAGATTCTGACATCACCAGTTAAAGGCATCAACCTGTGGGACCCCAGGTGTTTGTGGACTTCAGCTCCCAGAAGCCCCAGCCACTATGGTCAATGCTCAGGGCTTCTGGGATCTGAAGTCCAAAAACATCTGGGGACCCACAGGTTGAGAACCACTGAAGGAGATGTGAAAGACATCTGCCATTCTGTTGCTTGCCAATACACTTTACTGGGATATACAGAGAATCCAGAACTTGGAATACTTGCTTTTTTGGATGACAGCTCCCAGAATCTTGCCACTAGCATAATCAGTAGGCTTTTGGAAGCTGTAGTTCAAAAAATAAGTATTCCAAGCATGAGGAGATATAGTGTGATTTGGTACAAGGAAGCCTCTTATGTTTCTTCTTACAGCAATAACCATGTCATCCCCCCTGAGCAGGAACAGTCATGAGATAGAGCCTGGAGGCAACAACCTGAATTCTGAGTCATTTAGAGGGACACAGCCTTGCTGTCACAGTGCCATTTTAGCAACTGGTCACCTCCTCGGCTGTTGGAGAACCGCCAAAACAGCGAGCAGTAGTCTTGCAAAGGGGCTTTTTATACCCAAAAAGTGTTTGCTCAGCCAAAACCTGTTCTGGCTGAAATTTCTTTGGTGGGTGATGCCAGCATCGGTAGAGTTCATTGGAGATCCCAAGGACAATACTGGATACTCCCAAAGGGCCAAGTGATTCCCATCTCTGCCTCTGAGGAATACTTAGTTTATATTTCAATTTGTATAATTATTATACATCTTCAGTGCAGTTACAACAATGAGACTGGATTGGTTTTATGGGTGGAGGGGGTGGCACGTGTAACTTCTTCCATTTTCTTGAGGGAAGTTTTCTTTTTCAGGCATCTTGGTGAAGTGTCTCAGGTCAGATCTGTAAAACTCTGGTCTGGATGGTGTCAATCTTTAAGAACTGAAATGCAGAATTCTGACTCGATTTGATCTTTTAAAATATGTCTTGGCTTTATAATTCAGCATATATTCTTGCTACGGGGAAAATTTAACTTTTTTTCCTCTGAAGGTTCTCCCCCCACACCTTATTTCACAGATATACTGGAGGTTATGTGACCTATGAAAATAATAGATAATATGAGTAGTTCTTTTTTCCCTGGAAGATAAGGGAGGAAGTATCTGTGGGCCTTGAATACACATAACACCTCTCTGATTGTGTTTAACTTTAGATTGCTGTAGACATTAAAGCAGCAAAACGAGAACTGAAGAAAGCTAGGACTGTTTTACAAATGGATGAACTCAAGTGTCGTAAGCGGGTTTTGAGAAGGTTGGGTTTTGCAACCTCTTCTGACGTCATAGAGATGAAAGGACGAGTTGCCTGTGAAATTAGCAGGTAAGATATAATGATGCTTTCAAAAAACCAAATATATGTGGGAGACGTTTTGTACTGTTTTCTGTGTTAAATGTATTTTTCCTCTTATCTTATACCCGGTGGTCTTAGACAATTAAGAAAAATCTCATATTAGTACATGCCAAAAAAACAAGAAAGAGAAGAAAAAAACAGGATTGAAGGAATCCTCCCTTGTATCTTTAATGTGAAATGGAGCTGCACATTAAAGCATATCATGATGTTTCTGTGAATCATCATTGTGTCAATAACTCCCTAAGATCAAGCCTTCAACACCTTTGGAATATTCCATATTATTGATTGGTTCAAGGGAACCACAAGACCAAACTGTGAAATCTTAACAGGGGATTTCTGCACTGCTAATAATATGATAAGACCTTTAAATATACTTAGAGACTGCCTTGCGTGAGTGATTTCTCTTCTGTAGGTAAAACACTAGAGCAGGCTTCCCAACCTTTGGTCCTCCAAATAGTTTGGCTTCTAACTCCCAGAATGTCTAGCCACAGGCATTCTGAGATCTGAAGTGCCAAGCATCTAGATGACCAGAAGTTGAGAAAACACTGTTTTACAGCATGTCACTACTTTGTGATATTTCACTATTGTGCTCAGAAGTTTTAAGACTGTGATGGTGTTGGCTGATGTAAATGTGCTACCATAAGCAGTGGCACAACAGTGGTGGAAGGAATAAAATTGTCATAGATTCAAGGAGAATGGGCTGAGAAGGCTATTGCTATCAGGTTGGCTTCCATGGTGGCTTCTGAGCTGCTGCACATGTCTACAAAAAGTGTGCTGTAACAGATTGAGATGCTGGTATAAAGCATCAGCAGGATTCCAAACCAAATGGACAGTGCATCAGAAGCATAAGAAGGTTTTTTTCCTAAGGCATCTTTGTTTAGACTAGTGGATTTAACCAAAAAGGAAGGAATTGATCTAGTTTTCCCTCCATTGTCTCCAAACCTTCCAGAATAAATTGGGATGTGGGTGCGAGTTGTTAGAAGTGAAGGAAGGATGGTGGAATTGCTGAAAATGCCACCTCTCAATTCTGCTTACAGAAGCCTTCAGACAGTGGAGGGATGCTAGCTGGTTCCTACTGTATATGGGATGCCATGGCAATAGAATTTATTAGTCTAAACATACATTTGGAACCTTGGCATGTGGTCTCTTATTGCAACATTACCAGAGATTATCTCTAAGTAAACTACACTTGTTTATTCCATTAAGTTGCATAAGAATATATAGATAATTTTCATTCAGCTAAATCTTTTCCAGTAAGTTTCCCAACACTTTATCATAACCCAGTCTTTATTCTCCTGTTTTAATTTTTCATAACCTCTGCAGTCTTTTGGTATTCCATCTATGGCAGTTATGATGACACTGAGACCTGTATTCTCAGCCTTTAATAATCATTCCGACCCTTTCGATAAACATAAAAATCTTATACCTCACTTCAGTACTGCTTCTTCCAGTAATTTTATTTGAAATTTTAAATACTACAGCTAGAAACAAATGTGTAAATTTGGAGAACGTGAAATAAATTCAGGTTTGGCACTGGGAAAATAGTGGGGACCTTTGAGGGAAATTCAGAGTGGCAAAATAAACTCTGCATTACATAACATAACATACTCAGTATATCTCAGAGATAAAGATGAGGAAAGATAGTAGGCGCACTACTATGATATATGCTAAGAGAGCAATAGATATAATTAATTGTTCCCCCTCTTCATTAACCAAATAAAAAAATTAAGATTATAATTAATTTTTATTAAAAAAACTTATTTCTCACTTTTTTTCCAAAATTGGGACTCAAACGGGCTTACAGCTTAGAAAAACAATACAATTAAAACATATAAAAAGTAAACATTAAAATAGATCTAAACTCTTGACAGCATTAAAACAAATCAAACCTCAAATTGAAAGAAGAAAATGTAATTTAAAAAAAGATAAAAAGCTATTAAAAACATTTTTGTTAAAACAATACAGTGCCCTCTAGCCTGTTCTTTGAAAACTTTCTGTTTTTAAAGCCTGTTAGAATAAAAAAGTTTTAGCCTTCTGATGGAAGGAGAATAATGAGAAGGCCATTCTGGCCTCCTTGAGAAAGTAGTTCTAGAGTGTAAGGGTCTCATGTCCCTACCAAATATCCTTGCAATGATGGTGGGACTGAAAGAAAGGCCTCTTCTGGTGATCTCAAAGCCAGAGCAGGCTCATAGCCAGATAGTCTGGACCTGAACTATATAGGGCTTTGGGTCATAACCAGCACTTTGAATTGTACCCAAAAACAAACTGGCATCTTCCCTGAAATCATAGTACACCATCTTTTGAGGGCATCGTACACTGGATATAAATCACTTGGAGACACTTATCATTTCTTATCTTTTTCTATGTGTATTTTCCTAACTAGTAGGCTTTAAAGGGCTTTATTTTTCAATATTTTTGTCAGCAACTGGTAGAGCTCAGCTAATAGTGGTCAGTTTTCCTGAAAACTGGTTTTAAATACAGAAAATTGTTGACAGATTTCTAATGCTACCTACCAATTAATTTGTTCTCCTATTCCAGTGCGGATGAGCTGCTGCTGACAGAAATGATGTTCAATGGGCTATTCAATGATTTATCTGCAGAACAAGCAACTGCTTTACTAAGCTGTTTTGTATTTCAAGAAAATGTAAGTAATTTTTGTATAAACTCAATTTGTCATTTATTTTTCAGCATTCTTTTGGATGGTCTTTCTTTTTAGTTAGAAAATTCTAGGTGACTAAAATAGTACTTAAGAACAAATACAATCCTAGATCTCATTTACATTATAGATGGATGGTACAGTTACCTTCAAGCAGCACTTTTTGGAAAGGGGAAATGAGCCTAAGGTTTCTACTAGATTGAGATTTGAGATTTGAGATTCAAGTAACAGCACAGCAAGCTCTAATTATACAATCATAATTATACAATTATACAATTAGGCAGAATGGAAAGCAGAGAAAGACATTAGATTGGTCTAGAAGTTACCTGACATTCACAGCCATGAAAATGTGTCCTGTTAACATAGATCTTTGTCTCAAAAGGTAAGAGAGCTATTGGGAGAATGATTTTGGTTGACTGAAATACATCTTAATCTTAACTCCTTCTCAGTCATAAACTGTACTGTTAAAAGTTTACATAGTAGCGGTCAGGATCCAAAGTATGAATAAAAAACACTGCTATGCACATAAGAGAAGTGACTCCTTCATCTCCTCCCTGGCTTTATATTACCCTGCACTGCATCAAGTGCTGCTTCAAAGAATCTCTTAAAGTAGTTTTAGGGGGAAATTGAGAGGAGTTGCAGCAGGAAGTTGGGTGTTCAGGAAACAAAACAAAACTCCACTGCTTATATCTGACCATTATTCAACAGGGGGGAAAAATCTTTCTCTGAAGGGAAAAGAATTCAGAAAAAAAAATCAAAGTACTTGTGATTAAAAGAATACTGTAGTAATAAAGTTTTCATTTGTAACCACTGAGTTCTGTACTGAATACAGAATTGAGAGTAAGAGGGCTTACTTTAAGATTTTACCTTTTTTTCCAAGTTGATGGGTACTAACATACTGAAAAATAGGAATAGTGTTTTACTAAAAAGGAAGTTAGAGGTCACTGGATTTTGCCATCATTATTAGCCTCTTTTATTTCACAAAAGTTTTCCTGAGAGCATTAAAAGAACCTGTGAGAACAATCCACCAAGCAGTGACCCTGCGATATCAGCTAATTTCAGTGGCACTGGACACGAGCTGCATAACATGTGATTTCTGAAAGAAAGAAAAAACTAATGTCAATTAAATAAAATAAATGAAAATTATCTCTTCATATTTTTCTAGTCCAGTGAAATGCCCAAACTCACAGAACAGTTGGCAGGCCCTCTCCGCCAAATGCAGGTAAACTTCAATACAAAGTTGGTTGAATTAATTTACAAAGCTTTTGTGTAGAATTAACATGAGCACTGCAGATTTCAAACTGGAAATCTAAACATTAATTGTTAAGTAGCCGTTATTTTCTGGTGGAGGAAGTGTATTTGTAGTTTGATTTTAAAACTCCTTGTAAGTAAGTTACTTCTTTTTCTTTCTGGATAAGCTATACATACCATATTGGTGATATTGGCTGAGTTCCTATTCAATTTTGGCAGAATAGAACACTCTGCTGGCATTAGCACATGCAATTGTCTGGCATGTACCTCCCACCATAGGTTGTCTAAATCTGTGACTGTTGCTTTTCTCAATAACTGGAGCTGCAGTTTCTTCAGAGGCAGGGCTGTATGGGAGCAATGGGTTGGGATAATGCCTGTGCCTTTTCAAGATGCAGTTTCCAAAGCCAACCCTTGTATATTGCCACGGTTCCAAAGACACTACAGAGGTACAGCTAGCCTGTGCTGGGATGCACATGCTAGTTGGGCTCCATCTCCATGGGCATCAGCATGTGACTGTGTTAGCTGATTGGAACCGCTCGTCATCATTTGTTGCTGCTGCCGTTTATTGCTGTTCTTCTGCTTGTGTGATCTTTGATAGTCACAAGAAGGTCAAAAGACATAGGAAATAGTCCTTTCTGTGAACTGCTTGTTCCTATAAGATCTCAGTCATTGTATCAGGATAATTCTTCATATGCCCATCCTAATTGTTAGCCTGCTTTAGAATCAGATCTCTAGAGTTGTTTGTTATGAGCTAATTTCTATTTTTGTGTCTATTAAAACAGGCCATAATGACCAAAGCTATTGAGGCATTACATTTCTCAAATTGGCCAGTTCCTCAAGCTTTGGGACATTTTACCGGTTTACATGAGATTATCTTCAAGATATCCTTTGAAAGCATTGCTCCAGGGGATGCAACAGCTTCCCCACTCCCCAAGCTGTGCTAGCACTCAGCAGGATTTCTGCTTATATTTGAATGCTGTTAGATACTTAGGTCAGATGGGGAGGGGGTTTGGAAGATTTTGCAAAAAAAACAAAACAAAAAAACATAAAAACCTCACTTTTTATTTGGTGTTTTGTACAAGTGGATTGCATGCAAAACTGCCCCTGTTAAATCAGTAGTTCACTCTAATTGTCCTTTTTTGAGGATGTGAAAAAGATTTGAAGGGCACGAACTCAAGTCTTCCATTTCTCAAGAGCTGTGCATGTTTCAGGAAGGCAATTTCCCTCTATATTTTCTGTTGATTTAAATAAGTGCATGGCTTTTCTTTTTAAAGGAATGTGCAAAAAGAATTGCTAAAGTGTCAGCAGAAGCTAAGCTGGAGATTGACGAGGAGACCTATCTCAATTCTTTTAGACCAAACTTGATGGATGTGGTGCACACGTGGGCCAATGGAGCCACATTTGCTCACATATGCAAAATGACAGATGTATTTGAAGGTACGTATATTTGTAATAAGAGGATAGCTTTCAGATGCTGTTGAATTGCAATTGCCATCATCTGTAGCCAGCATATCCAGAAAGCTGAATGTCATCCATTCTTGTTATAGTGCTTCTTATCCATGGGACAGATGGTTAGGTACTACAGTTAGAGTTTATTTTGCATACTTGAATACCACTCCAGTGTTTAATGAACAGGTGAAAACTTAACTGGTTGAAAACAATTTATTCTCAGCCAATAGAGAAAGAGCCATTTATGAATAGGTTAACTCCTGTTGCCAGTAAGGCTAGGCAAGATATGTAAAAAGAACCTCTATTGATCCCCATCTTCTCCAGGAAAGGTCATGTGTCCATCTCCTCCACTTTCTCTGGCCTTTTTTTCTGTTTAAGTTTCTTCTTTTTCCTTCCTCGGTCCCTGTACTGTTTTAAAAAAGCCCACAGCCTTTCATTTCCCGCATTAGTTTTGTGCCTCACTAGTTTCCTTCTCTCTTTCTATCACTCTTGCCCCACCACACTTTGTCAAATGTGCTCTTGGGATGGAGAAAGTTAAAACCAAGTCTGCCAAATCAAGCTTCACTTCTTGGAGCTTTTCCACTCCAAGACATGTCCATTTAACCTGGGACATGTGTGCACTCTTAGCTACCTCCCCTGGCTGCCACAGACACACACAACAGCGCCCCCTGTGGCAATGGCTGCCTCCTCCTTTGCTAATGGGGCTATTGAATCAATTTATACTTGAAGTGGATCTCTTTGTTCCTCCAGTTACACAGTGCCCGAGGCCCTGGAGTCAGTTTCTGTTTAACAACACTTAGAAATAGAAGATTTAGCCTCCAACAGGGCTACTAATGTTGAATATTGAGAGGGGGCTGTGGAAGTTGCTTCCCCTCCAACTCTACCAATCCTTACCACAGCAGTTGCGGCCCCAGTTCCTTCAGCACCTCTCAAGCCCAAGAGAGTGTGCACATGTGCTGCAACCTTTTGCTGTGGTCATTTTGAACCCTCTGTTATAGATACCAGCCATTTTGAGCAAGGCAGTACCATGCCTGGTGCAGCATCTGTGCCTTTTCCTTTGCCTGTGTATTTGTTTGATCCAAGTACATGGTTTCAGCAGATTTCCTTTGTGCTGGTAAAGAAACTGACACTGCTTCCTGCAGTCTCCAACATCAAAATCTCATGCAAAGAACCTATTCGGCAGGCCATATCCCACATCCTAGACTGGGAACTGTGGAACTGGTACCTACCTTTACCAGAGTCCTCTTTATCCTCCATCCTCTTTATCATATCCAAAAAAGTAGAGCAAAGTCTACCTTGTCCTCGATCTCAAGTATGTAAACAGATTCATAAAATACAGGAAGTTCTGGATGGAAAGCTTCCAAACTATCCGGAAGCACTTCTTCCTGTGGGATTTTCTTCTGTCTCTGGATATTTCAGAAGGTTATTTTCATGTCCCTATCTATGTTTCCTCAAGAAAGTACCTTAATTTCCGTTACTGGAACACCCAATATCAATTCAGAGCACTTCCCTTCAGCCTTGGGTCCCATTCCAGGAGAAAGGCCTTCGCCTTTGAGATACAGAAAAATATGTATTCCCTGCAGTCTCAACCTCTCATCAAGAAGCCATGCAAGTGTTTCCATTACTCTATCCATGGTAAATCAGTGCAGCTTCATAATCAATGAGAGGAGTCATAGTCCATTTCAGTGAGTCATTCACCTTGGAGCCCTCATAGACACCAAGAAGGGGCACATCTTACCATTTCCATACAGAATCCAAAAAAAAAAAAAATCGACAGGAAGCTGTTCTTTTGCCAGATCAAAATATGCAGATCTCATGGCCCTCCCAGGACTCATGATTTCTTGCATCCACTTGGTAACATGGACAAGGTACCATTCTCAACATCTTCATTGGCTAAGTCAACTTTGTATTGTTCAAGCCTCATCTGCAGTACTGTGTTGAGTTCTAGGTGCCTCATTTTAAGGAGGATATAAACAAGTTGCAGTTGTTTCAGAGAAGGGCAACAAAGATGATAAGAGGTATGGAAGACAAAACATAGGAGAGGTTGAAGGACCTGGGCATGTTCAGCTTGGTGAAGATTGGGAGGTGACACAATTGCTCTCTTTAAATACTTCAACAGCTGCCACAGAGAGGAAGGTACAGGCGTGTCCTCTGCTGCTTCCAAGGGTAGAACTAGGTCCAGTGGTTTTAAGTTACAGGTGGGTAGATTCTGACTGACAATTGGAAGAAACTTCTTGATTGTGAAAGGTTCAACAATGGAACCAATTACCTAGAGAGGAGATGAGGTCTCCTTTTCTGGATATCTTCAAAAAGAGGCTGAGCACTTACTTCCTGGGGATGCTCTAGCCAGAGATCCTGCACTGAGCAGGGCACTGGACCTGATGGCCTCCAGGGCTCCTCCCAGCTCTGTGATTCTGTGTTCTCAGAAACTCTCACATCCTAGTCTGCACACACAGTGAAACATCCTGAAGCAGGGAGGCTTCTACTCTTGCTCACATCACAGGGAGGCTCACTTTCTCTCGTCCCTGGCAAAGATCAGTGCTCTCTCTATCTCAGCCCAACACATACAGGGAACCCTGAACAGGGAGGCAGATTTTTTCAGCTGCCACACTCTGGACCCAGGGGAACGGAGTCTGGACCTACACATTTTCAACCAACTGTAGGCACACTTTTGCAACCTTCAGGTTGACCTGTTTATCTCAGATGCAAATCACACTCCCCAGGTATTTTACCGTATTTTATCCTGCAGACAGCCTGGCCTCAAGGATGTCTGTCGAGTTCCCTCCATTCTGCTTCATACGCTGAGTGCTGAGGAGGATTGGGATGGAACAGGCATCGGTAGCCCTAGTGGCCCCCATATTTAGATTTAATAGACAAAATATCAATCCTGTGTTTTTTGCAAACCTTACAAATGACTTTCAACATAATGCGAATGCTGCAGTTTTAATGCAAAGGAGGGAGCAGACTATTTAGAACCCAAATAAGATCTTGCATTGAAAAGAGCAGTGATTTGCAGTTTTGTAGGGGTCTTGCATAAGACATGAACTCTGATTTGCCAAGTGAGTGAAATTTACATGGGACAGGAACTCTGGTTTACATGGATTTGCATGGGGTAGGATCTCAGGTCTGCAATCTGGGCAGAATTTACCTAGGACAAGAGCTCTGATTTCCAGACTAAGGAGGGTAGGTATAACTGAAACTAGTTATACTGGGATTGAGTATTTAGGTTTACATCTGGCCCTCAGTCCCGCCCAATGGCGGAATGTGGCCCTTATGACCATTCCAAAATTGGAATTCAGCCTTGGTTGAGAAAAGGTTGTGCAACTCTAGTCTACAAGACTCTTATTTTTTTTAAAAAAAGAAATCAGTTATACTATGTTTCAGTAATGTTGGTATTTTGATGAAATCAGGTTGTTAACTATTGTTTAAATTGCCCCACCTCCCCAAATGTTGTCATTTTTATTCGGAAAAGATGTCAGAAAAGTTTGAAGTACAGAACAAAAGACTGTTTAAGTCACTTTTGTCAGATACACAGTTTATTGGTTGCAGTGAAGCAGACAATCAATTCTGTGGATAGTTGCATATGCAAATGCTGTATCAAAATAACACCCCCCCACACACACCCCGCATGCAGTTCTTCCCAATGCAAGGTAGGAGATCTTGCCCAGTAAGTGAACTCTTTGCTGCTAGTTAAGAGGCCAGAGTTGTATCATGAGTCAAGTTTCCCGATTTTGAGCATCAGGGAGTGTGGAATAATGAACCCCTGAAAATTGCCCACAATAGCAATTTCCACTGCTAGGGTAGAAATTATGTAAAACACAGACAAGGCACTGACCATTGTAGTGTAACCCCAAACCACCATCATGCTCATTTTTTGCTAACTCTGTGTAAATGGCACATTTTTGTTTCCAGATAAGCAATCCTTTTAACAAAAAGATGTTGCTTCCAAAAGAAGTGAGGAGGAGTACTGGTAGAAAGGCACTTTTCTTTATTCTGACAATGACATTTCAAGAGTCCATGGAAACAGCTATGTATTACTTTGGAGGAAGACAAGGAAGTGGAAGTGTTAGCCTTCCAAAACCTACTGTTCTTGAGATATTTTGTACTCTAGCTTTCATCATCCCCGGGCAGTATGGCCCGTGGTAAGACAATATGGAAGTTGCAATCCAATCATTCAGAAGCCATCAAGTTGAGGAAGGCTGCTTTAAGTAGTTCAGTGGGTCCAGCAGAGGCTAATTTATCATGT